>CM073734.1:51744485-52399050 GCA_037113605.1 Calophaca sinica | reverse complement strand
TTATGTCTGTTTCTAAGCATGTTAACAAATCAGAGGGTTGCAATATTCTTCTCTTGTTTTGTGTTTTCCTGTACTTGGGCCTAGTTGTGTATGGCCTTGGCCCATTTCTGTGGTGTTTAATGAATGAAATTACAGTTTTCGAAAAAAAAAATTAAAATGGTTTTTTGTCAAAAAAAAAAAACAAATTAAAATGATTTTATAATTTTTTTTAATATTTATATTATAATTTGTGACGGGGGCGGGGGCGGGTTGGGAAACCCGACTTCGTCTGGGCGGATGGGACCAGTTTTTAAACCCGTGGCGGGGCGGGGCGGAATGCAAAACCGCTCAACCGGCCCGTTGCCATGCCTATAGCCAGGTGGTGCGTTTCATTGGAGTAATAAAAGCATCATCAATTTGTTTGAAAAAAAAAAGAAAAGAAATAAAAGGTTATCATGAAAAGGAATAAAAAGGGATAAAAAAAAAGGACGAGGGAAGACGGACAGTGTTCAGGAGGGACATATTGGCCGTGGGAACTGGGAAGAGAGACAAAGAGAGGAGGAAGAAGAGTCCAAGAGAAAGCTACTTTAGGAGGCTAAAGCTCATGGCAGAATTATTCAATCACTCTTTTGATCGGTTTTTATTTTATAACTATATTAGTTTAATTTTTCTTTGTTAGAGGTAGATGGAACTGTCCATATAATTAATTCTATTACTGGGTTTTCATATGAATTTTTTGGGTTTATTTTAATTTAAGGGTTTATTCTTGAAATCCTTGTTTATCTACAGTTTTAAATTCACAATTGGGAAATTGAGATTTATGTTGCTGTTGAGAACAAACGATTTGTGCGTGTTATCTTAGGAATCAGAACACAATCAAATTAGCATTATTATGTGAATATGTTCTTAGTGCTCTTGTTAGATTGTTATATCTCAAGGAATTGAAATATACTTTTTAATAGGAAGAATTATCAACCTAAGGAATCACTACAGCAAAAATCAGTTTAGGCAACAACAAAAAACCGTGGCCAGAAATGAAAAAACCGTGGCCTAAACTTTAGGCAACGGTTTGACCACGGTTTTGTAGGCGTGGAATTTGCGGCCGTTGCCTATTCCTTTACACCACGGTTTTTTGTTTTCGCCCACGCTACAAAGATAACTGTTGCCTATAACACAAGAACAGGCCACGGTTTTCTGTACCGGTTTCAGGCCACGGTTTTCTGGTCTTGTTTTAGACCACAGTGACACAAGCGTTGCCTATACTTTAAGCCACGATTATACTAGCGTTGTCTCGTCTTTTGGGCAACAAAATTTTAACCGTGGCCTATACCTTTAGGCCACACATATGCAAACGTTGCCAACTTCAAGAACAGGCCACGGTTTTCTAGACCTGTTTTAGACCGCGGTTTTCTGGTCTTGTTTTAGACCACAGTGACATAAACGTTGCCTATATTTTAAGCCACGATTATACTAGCATTGCCTATATTTTAAGCCACAGTTATACTTTTTTAGCCACGACTCATTTTCAATAAAATAATTTTAACGCATAATTAAATAAATACGGTAAATTATAAATGTGAATAAACCATATAGATAATTAATTACTATCATTTAAAACAACTAAACCATTAAATATTTTATAGCTATTTAATAATAAACAAGAGTTTAATATAACCAAGTCTTAATACAAGTAGCAAAGGTTAAAAACTTTGTCTAAGTATATCAAAATATTATAACACTACTACGCAACCATAAAACACCAGTACATAATTACATCTTGTCATCATAAGTCTAAAAACATCTAAATCTTCCACGAATTAACTTCATTCATCTTCAGGATGATCTTCATCAGGATGATCTTCGTGTATAGACTGCACATATAAAAACAAGTTAATATGAATGGATCACTCAAAAAGTCAGATCAGCAGCTTTCACTAGCAAATAGAGAGGCTCAACATGTATAGATGGAGTGCAAATATATGGAGATAGATACCACTGCAAATGGAGGCTACTTAATTAGTAATTGCATTTCCAAAATCCAAGCTAAACCATAAGCTACTAATTTGCTTAGATTCAAAACCACAACAAAGAAACAGTTAAATTATTAACTAGTTTACTGATTACTAAGTACTATAAACCAAATCTTACTAGAAACTACACCAAGGTTGAGGCATTCATATATATTACCATACCATCATTGCAGCAAGCCTTCACACAGAAAAAGGACATGCCCCTTTACAATACAAATTCAGTGTTGTTCACTTTTAATAAACCCACGGCTATGTACTCAAATCATTTGTAAAAGATGGACATAAGGGTACAATTATTCACTTGATCAGCTCAATTCAACTTGCAAGTTTTATTTTTACTAAAAGAGGAAAGGCATGTTGTATTAGAGGCAGAAGAGAAGCAAAAACATCAAACCTTTTAGAAAAGAAGCAAACACAAACAAACCCAGAAATAGTCCCATAATAAAAAAAAACATCAAACTTTAAAAGAGAAACAACTTTCAACAGATCTAAACAAAGACTTTCAATGCTGAAATATTTGAGCGGAACAAAAGATTCAGTTGCAGCACAAAGAACTGAATCTATTGAAAGTTGCGATAAAAGACAAAGACCAGAAAATAGATTAAAAATAACATTGGTAGAAGAAAGCTAAAACAGAAATTTCGCCTTTGTTGCACTTATCGTTAAAGAATCGAAGACTAAAAATATCGCAGATGTTTGGCACGTAAATTCTCTGCATCGCTTGCACTTATCATGATTAGTATGTACAAATGAAGACTGTTTGCACTTATCATTACAAAACTGAAATTCTGCAGAGCCAGATTCAATGATAGACAGAAAGCTAAGAAGCAACCTCAATGCTCAATATCTAAAAATGCCCAATGCTAAATTTCTAGTCCCAACTGGGTACACCACATCAAACTAACATGGAAGACGAAGACGAAGAGAGGAAGACAGTGGGCCGGCGGGATTCTTCTTGAGCGCTGGAGAAAATCACACAGTGAGAGGGAGCGAGCGAGCGCCGGAGGGATTCTTCTTGAACGCCGTTCAGCGAGCGCCAGAGGGAACGAATCAAAGCGTTAGACTTTGGGGATTAGAGGGGAAATCAGAGGGTTTCAATCTTCAGAGGGCTTCCCATTCATTTTTCAGAGGGTTAGACATTGGGGATTGTCACTGTTTAGGTTTCGGTTAGGAATTAGAATTCGTTTTAAGTCCCGCTTCCAAGTCCGATCCCGCGCAGTTTTTTTTTTTGACAATAAGGCTCGCTCAGCCCACGGTTGTGCGTAATATTAAATAGGCCACGGTTGATAAGTGTGGCCTCAGGCGACAACGTTTTCGTAACCGTGGCCTATACATGCCCACATTTTTTTAAAACGTTGCTAGATAAAAAAGAGGCAACGATTGCAAGCTCAAACTCGGAGAAGACAAACAAAATTTGTACATTCTTACCAACGCCTGTAAAACCGTTGTCTATTCTGTTTTAGGCCGTAGTTTTTTAGCCGTGGGCAAGTTCAGCGTGGGCTAAAGTCAAAAATACTGTAGTGAATGAAGATCTAGCAGCTCACATTCCATGGTTTTCATAACATGCAGACAGTGTTTGTTTGCTTTGTTTTGTGCTATTATTACATGTCCTGTTATACTATCTGAGACAGGATATACCTAATGTAATCATTTCAGAAAACGGAAAAGAAAAATTATGCACAAGCAGAAGAATTAAGTGTGGTAGATATATGTTTCACATCATATGATTTTTCACAAAGTTAGCTGATTGGTTTCACAATCTTAGTATCAGTTCAAATGCATTCGTTTTCAAAAGAAATTAAGAGAGAAACAGTCAATAACATCTTGAAAAATCTAAGCTGCTAGCAAGTTCAATTACCATTTTCATTCATTAAACAAATCACAAGGGAACTAACCAAAATAAATCAAATTATTGGCCCACCACACGTATCTTCCAAAAATTGAGTATTATGCACATTTTCATCACTTTGAAAATCAGAAAAATCCTCTTAATTTTCACTCATGGCATCAGGAAAACCAAAGATCTCATCATCAATGCATAATAATATATCTGACAACTTGTAGTATGTAAGTGATTTATATATAGTTTCATGTATTGAAAAGTGCAATTACACAGTAAGATCTAAGATTGCAAATTTATGTAACCAAGAAAACCTGCTGCATGAGCACATGTTTTGAATTAGAATTCATATATTGGATAAAGTTGCAATGCACTATGAGATGAGAAAAAGGCATTGATATCTTGCATTGATAGACAGTATTTTAAGAGAACACGAGATCATCAGATATAAAGTTTATACATTTAAGAAGAGACATATATTCAATAGATACTTGTCAAAAGCAACTGCTTGAAAATAATATTATAAAGGTGAAGAAGCCTATGTTTAACTAATTCAACTCCTAGTAGTAGTCCAAATTATCAAATTAATTTGGACATTGCTAAAACAACTTTATTTGCTTTCTATCATTCTAAAAGAGCATATAGAGGAAAAATGAGTTTATTCAGGCAAGAAGCAGAGAGGGAATCGAAAAAAGAGAGGCAACAAGCAGAGCAATAGCCATTTGCTAGAGCCAGATCAAGCTATTGCTATCTAAGTGATTCGTTGCTCAAACATCTCTTTCACAAGCAAAGCCACAGCCAACTATTGCTATGTAAGAGAGTTATAGACATAGCCATGACTGTATTTCTACATGCCAAACATTTAACTAGGTTCAGAAAATATCATTCTCTAGTGTCTAAATGAACATGAGACAAGCTCACGAAATATATGTTATCAAAGATCTTTCTTTCAGCTCGGGATGGAAACACTGCAACAACAGAATTTTGGATATCCTATACAGACCATCATCAAGTAAACTTGTACTTACATTAACAGGTGATTTTGTGGCACATAATTGATTTGAAATGCATAAGAGATACAGTTGAAGAGAAGAGTAAAGGAGCAACAACAACAACAATCAAGCCATTTTTCCCACTAGGTGAGGTCTCAAGAGGAAAGAAACTTCAATTTCATGAATTTTACTATTTGAAAATGTAAAATAAAGGAGGATATATCCACCAACCGTACACCAAAGAAAGATTCATTTTGCTCTCATCATATCCTGTATCCACTTCTTCATTCACATAATCACCACATTATTTTCTTATATTTTTTTAAAAATTTAAAAAGAAAACAGATTAACTCCAACAAATGAAATCATTCTACCAAAACCATACAGAGAAGCCCGAAGCGCAAAATAGAGATTTGGAAACGAATAAACACAAAGCAATAGAAAAGCAAGAAAATATTAGATTATCTTTGCAATAAACCCAGGAACCAGTAAACCCAAAAACCCAGGAATCCAAAAACCTGGAAAGAAAGAAAGAAAATGCAATCAAACCCATAAACCAACACCATCTCAATCATAAGCATTAGGTTTAAGGGATTTCGGACAGAAGGAAAATCACAGGGCGTATTGATTCATTACCGACGTTCATGAGCAAGCAGAGAAGACTGCAGAGTGAACGGCGAAATTCCCTTCGGTGGATTGGACTGCAAAGCGTGGAGCGATGGGCCGAGGGTACTGCAGAGTGAACGGCGAAATTCCCTTCGGTGGATTACAACGAGTGCCGAGGGTACTGAGCGGACTGAGCGGACTAAAGGGAGCGAGCGCAGCGAGCACTGGGCGTGATTCTTTCTTTTCAGTGAGCGGAGGCTACTGACTATTGAGCGTGAAATTTTTGGTTAAGATTAGAATTTGGAGAGACTTGGAGTTCTAATGTTTCCAAGTCCCGCTTGAAACTCCGCGCTCAGCCTTTTGATATTTTATATCTTTTATCCCACGATTATGTGTGTAGTCTTTCAAATACTATATAGGCCACAACTGAATAAGTATGGCCTCACGCGACAACATTTTTGTAACCGTGGCCTATATATGCCCACATTTTTTAAAACGTTGCTGGATAAAAAAGAAGCAACGGTTGCGAGCTCAAAATCGGAAAACGCGAATGAATTTGTATATTATCATCAACGCCTGTAAAACCGTTGTTTATTCCATTTTAGGCCGCAGTTTTTTAGCCGTGGGCAAGTTCAGCGTGGGCTAAAGTCAAAAATACTGTAGTGAATTAGGGGGTACATATCAAAACTCAGCTTCTTGATTTAGATGAACCATTCTTATTAAAGTCCAGTATAAGAAATTAGTAGGAAAGGCAGTGAAATTGATCCTCTAACAATTTATATTTGGTTGTTTTTATTTGCCTGTTTTTATAAAAAAAAAATACAAAAAATATTCTTTTGCTCTTTTTAATATTTAAGGTTAGCTTTAATTTCTATATCACTTGAATTTTATGTTGCTCAAACGAAATTAAATTAGTAAACTAGTAATTAACAATAAAATCCATGTGGACGATAATTTTTATACTACAGTAGCGATTTGGTATACTTGCCAAATTGCTTATCAGACATCCCAAATTTCTTAATTTGAAAACCTTAATTAGATCCTAACGCCCTTATAGTGTTAAGGGATTTAAATAACCTCAAGGGATCTGAAAATGGGGCTTGGAAAAGGTCAGAAGCGAAGAAAAGGAAAAATATGCGAATTGTATATCAGTCTATGAGAGCACTCCCTCCCTCTATTTTCAGCCATTTTCTTACCATATCAAGGGTATTTTGGTCATCTTGTCCAAATAGCCAAATACCGGTGCGATAGCGAGGCTCTGGAGCTATTCAAAGGCTTCAAGTGGTAATACCCTACTCCTTAGGCTATAATGGTAGCTTTATTCCTCCCAATTTTCATATTAACTTATTCCCTATATGCATAGGAGGTGCTGCACGAGGAGACGAAGATTCCAGTTCAGAGGTTACCTATGCCATCCTTTCGATCCATAGGTACAACTCTAAACTATCCTTTAGGTTTATTCCTTAGGATTCGCGTATCGATATTAGGATATTTTTAGTAACGCGATGATGATGATGATGATGATAATAATAATAATAATAATAATAATAATAATAATAATAATAATATATTCTTTTCAACAATAATCCTAGGTCGATGGCATACCCAATGCATAGTTGGGTCATGTCTTTGAACGTAAGGATTACGTATGTCATAATGACATCTGGGGTATCCTAAATCTCTTCATGATACAACAAGAATAATGGCGGGAACTTGAAGAGAAAGTGAGGACTTCTCCTACCAATACCAGGTATGCGGGAGAGAGAAGCCTAAATGTTTGAATAGTAGTTAGATTACTAGTATAGAATAGAGTAGAGTTTCACGCTCTACTGGAGACTAATATCAGTAGTTCTTAGTAGAACTATGGGATGCGATTACTCTAGAGAGTGATTGCAATACCTATCAGCCACCATAAGATTGGTGTGACTTGTGTGTTTTGTACAATTGTATGCTCTATGATTGTATGTTTGTTCTTGTAGTAGTCGCCTTATGCGACGTTAGGCTTTTATATGTATGGTGATGTTTGCTATGATTGACGTGAGAGCATGCGGTGAGGTTTATTAGGTTTCTGAACATGATTAGGATAGGTTGATTTAGAGAGAGACGCTTTGGTAGATGATAATTATGGTTTAGTGAGTAACCAACCATTAGGAAGATTGATCCTTTATTGATATGATTGATGGTTAGACTGGGTCGAGATTACTCTTAACCTTGAATCTGGATTAGAAGCATGATTTGTATGTTACAACCGCCGTACGTGAATTGGTCGGCCGTTGTGTACGAGGTCAAAATTACTAGAGTGGAAGTACGGTATGCATAATACAGAGGACTTGTGGTTTCCTTGAGGATGCGTAATACAGAGGACTTGTGGTTTCCTTGACGGAGTTACTAGCATATCAGAGTTCATGGTATGTGTTATCCAGAGTGCAGCCTCGATACCTGCCGCTATAGGCAGGCAACCACTCTTAGGGATACGATGAGCTGGATAAGCCGGATGAACGACTGGCTGATTCCTAGACTCGATCGATGAGATAGGGACAACATAAGTAGGCTTGGTGGAGCCAATAAGGAGGATTTGCTAATGATAGAATGGCCACATACATGTATTGTTTATTAGGATCTGTATGGGAAAAAGGGAACCGACGCTATTATGGTTTACCCTAAGACGTGATCCTTAGCCTAGGCTATGATCCTGCATATAAATACCTTTGGAGATGGAAGTTTTGTGTGCTATTCTATATTAGTATCTATACTGTCTATTCCACTATAATAGTATTTAGATCACTTGCCATTTCACCTCTTTCTGTGCTTTTTTGTATGTGCTGGTTGAATGCATTAGCATCGGGGAGAAGACTTTTGATAAACCTCAATTTTGTCTATTTTTATGGGATATTTTTAGTGATTAGTCATATCATTTTGTGTCATTTAAAGTATAAAACTACTCATTTATATCTCATTTTGCAGAATTATCACAAGGACAACACTTGGAGTGAAAAAGGCATAAAGTTGCAAAAATTGAGCATATTTTGGTGATTGTGGACATTCACTGCGACCTGACATACATTCAGTACGGTCATACCTAAGGTTATACCTAACTGTGCACAACAGTAGAGGCGTATCTCCTGGTCAGTACAGCCTGGCGTCAAAGAAAAAGTCCTGTACAGCCGTACCAAAGGCAGTACGGTCGTACCCAAAGCTGTTAGGCTGCACATAGTGTAGAAGTATAGTCCAACGTTGCAAATGAAGTGCAGTACAACCGTGTATAAAGCCAGTACGGCCGTACTTAGTCCCATATCGCACATATTTGAAGCTAGTTTGACCTAGTACGCAGGAAAGTCTATAAATAGGCATTCTTAGCCCTCTTTTAAGAATTTTTGACTCTTTAACTCTGAAGCCTCTTGCCTAATTCTATTTTGCCGCTAGAGCTCGGGAAGATCGTGAAGAATGTGCTAAAGGACCGTCATCATACCAAAAGGGTGTCCCAGTTTAGATTTAATTCTTTCTATTATGGGTTTTTGTGTTGATTCATGTTATTGTATGTTATTTTTACATACCATGAGTAGCTAAATCCATCACTAGGGGTGACGAAGGATCTTTTACGATGTTCTTGATATTTACTTATTTATTATTATGAGTTTCCTATTATCCTGTTGATTGTAATTTTCTTAGCATGCTTAATTCCTATAAGGCTTGATCATCCTTTAATAAGTTAATTAATTGGTGACGATCGTACCACAGTTAGTTAATGGAACTCTGGGAATAATTGAACTCGCTAATTATGCCAGATTAAGGATAATTGCTTGTTTCTAATCAGATATTGAATTAACAATTCCACTGTTGCTTAATACTCTTTCTTCTATTTATCTTGCATGATCATTAGAGATATTAGTTAGGAAGAAGACTGTTAATATTGCATGATTATTGGGTATTAATAATAATAAAGTGGAAGATTAGTTTTCAAACAGGAAATATGACTCATAGTAATTAACTAGTGAATTCAAGGACTAAGTGAACCCGGTTCCCCTAAGCTTCCCATATTTGACTTTATCTCGTTTCTACAAATTGCCTTGCTTCTATTTTATTTTAATTGGATTGTTCTTGTTCCTATAACCACAACCTTCGTTAGTCTAAATAACATAGGATCTTTATTACGTTAGTACTCATGCATTCCTTGTGGGTTCGACATTCGGAGTCTTAAATATACTCCACTTTATTATAAATTGTGATAAAGTGCACTTGCCTTTAGCCACAACAACATTACAGTACAAGGGCACTGTGAAGGAATCATCTGTCAGCATAGGTTGGTGAGTTATGGCCAGTGAGTCAGTATATGTTTCTTTGTGATTGTCTTGCTGCTTATCACTGTACCCACAAGCCAGGAGTATAATCGGCCTATGGATGGCTTGATATACACTGGTGCACAATATTATAATAAGTTATTTTCCACCATTCCGCTATAGCGCCTATTATGACAATATCAGACACTAGTGCAAAAACCACCTTTAATCGCGGTTTTTTTGGACTTTTAAAGTCGGTTTTCAATCCGGCGTCTTTTCTTCTGAAGTTGTAAGTGTAAATATTTAACCCGGTTTATAAACCGCGGTTAAAAGTCAGTTTTAATCGCGGTTTTAATAAAACTGGCGTTAAATCCTGAAGTAAAGGGACAAAAAATTTTGAAAAAAAAATGTTTTAACCGCGGTTTTTAAGGAAAACCGGCACCGTATGTTACATTTAATCGCGGTTTTTAAGGAAAATCGGCGCCGTATGTTACATTTAACCGCGGTTTTGTTTAAAATCGATGCCATAAATAGGACCAAAAAATTTGAAAAAACGTTTTAACCGCGGTTTTTAAGGAAAACTGGCGCCGTATGTTACCTTTAACCGCAGTTTTCTGAAAACCGGCGCCGTATATCACTTTTAGCCGCGGTTTTACGAAAATTCGGTGCCATAGATATATATATATATTTTATACATTTTTTTAAAATTTTCGTTTCTAGGATACAAACAACATCAGAATTCATTGCCATACAATTCACAAACATCACTGCTATACAAAATTCACAAACATCACTGCCATACAGAATTCACAAAACTCCACTGCCAGACAAAATATATAAACCACCACAAACACCCTAATAATCCCACAACAACCTATCGATTATGTAAATAATAGAATTAATCAAAAAGAACTACCAAAATGAGAGCTTAAGAAAGTGATGAACAAGATCGCATTAGCATTAAAATAAAACACCATAATATAATTTTTTTAACAAATCAAAAGTATGATCATTTTGTTAAATAAAATGTAAAAACCCAACATCTAAGAGGCCATGATATACCTAAAATCAAAGACTAAAACACTAACTTTTAACCACTGTCACTACGACTACAAAGCTTGAAGATATTTAATATGGCCCTAGTGTTTGGCACTCTAGCTTTTTCATTTTTTTCCTTTGTTAACTCCAAAGACATTCAAGTTTTTTACACAGATGTTTCAACATTTACAACGCCATAAAGTTTAGATTAGATTAAGAGTCTACCTAAAGCTGTTGCCTCTAAGGAAATGTAGTATTTCAGGCAAACAAATAAAGTTTAATAAACAGACTCTATAAAAATATCTGAAAATTTTAATACCAATACGAGCAAAAAAGAATAGCCAACCACATATTTAATGGAATTCAATT
This sequence comes from Calophaca sinica, assembly GCA_037113605.1. Classification (NCBI taxonomy): domain Eukaryota; kingdom Viridiplantae; phylum Streptophyta; class Magnoliopsida; order Fabales; family Fabaceae; genus Calophaca; species Calophaca sinica. The sequence goes on along the minus strand of CM073734.1, from coordinate 52,387,919 downwards.
CGAGCAATAGTAGTCAAAATAGATAACAAGCAGCAAAGCTTGACAGAGAGTTAGCAAATTATACCTTGAGTATTCGAAGAATGCGAGAAAGTTGTCAGGGCGCCTTTCTATTGACCCGCGGTGGAGAAACGGGGATGTGCCTGGCTGAGTGGGTGCGACGGATGAGCCTTTCGGAGAACCAGGGCTGTTGCTAAAACTCAACGCGAGTGGTGAATCGAAGAAGGAATGATCGACGAGGAAGGAGGAGAGGGAGGAGTATCGCGGTGGAGGTGGTGGTGGCAGTGGAGAAACGAAGAAGGAATGAACGACGAGGAAGGAGGAGACGGAGGAGTGTCGCGGTCGCGGTGGAGGGCGTTTTAGAAACAGTGTCACGGACGAAGGAGGAAGGAACGACACGATTGTAATGAATGAGACAGAGGGTGAGCAGAGTATTAGGTATAAGGGAGGGAAATTACTTTTAATCTACGACCGCGGTTTTTTACAAAAACCGGCGCCATAAGTTGACATACGATCGCAATTTAACAAAAACCGGCGTCAAAGGTATAGATACGACCGCAGTTTTTAGTAAAATCGATGCTATATCTTTTGGCCAGATTCACATTTTCACAATATTTTATTTAAGACACATACGACCCCGGTTTTATACGAAAACCGACGCCATATCTTTTGACCAGATTTCTCCTTTTTATAATATTATTAATATATAACTCCGGTTTTTTAAAAAACCAGCACCAAAGCTTTTAACCGCGGTTATTTTAAAAAACCGGCGTCATAGGTTAAACATTTAACCGCGGTTTTTTAAAAAACCGGCGTCGTAACGTGACTCTCCTTTGGGCCATATTTATCTTTTCACTTATAACGCCGGTTTTTTAAAAACCGGCGTTAAAAGTTACGCGTTAATTTCAAAAATGCCACCGCATTATATTTTACATCGGTTATCTCCAAAACCGGCGTTATAAGTCTATTTTTTAGGTGTATTTCGCACTAGTGAGAGTATACTATTGTAAATAATTAATTAAAAGAAATGATTATAAATGAACCGAGAATTTGGGTAGTCACACTTAATAATAAAATAAAGTTAAAATAATTAGGATGTCACATTTGAATGGTATCAGAGCAGTTCGATCCATAATAGGACTATGAAGTCTTTTAGGTATTTTACTGTCCGTGTCATGTCAAATCCACGTCGGATAATGATTTTGTCTAGTGTTTAGTAAGGGTAGAGAGTCATATAAGCAAGTTATCAATATCCTCGGATAAAGATAAATTGCTTATATTATGTTCATAAGATATTTAAGAATGTCATATTCTTTGTATCTTATGGATCTCGTCTCTTGTGTTTTCAGGATCCATGGCTCACGGTAGAGGGAATGCCATATGTTTGATTGATAGAACTTGAGTAGAGCCTAATTCTAACAGCACTGGGCCTTATTTCCGGAGGGCTATAGACGAGTATAGGATAGAGCAGATGGTGGACCACACCATCATGGACATGATCACGTCCGTTCTGCAGCAGAACACCCAACTTCTGCAGAAATACACCACCCTGCTGTGTCTCCTGGAGGATGAAAAGAGAGGCAAGCGACGCCCCTGAGTGAGTTGTAGTACCCCTAATCTGACCCCGATTTCAAAAGATTTACCCGTACCCACAAACAATCATCCTACCGTACCCTTAGCACCACCCACCAGAGCATCATTTTTACCTATTGGTGACGGGTTGCTTGTGACTCAAATAGATCCAAATGTGAAGAAGGATAATGGCACGGTAGTTCAGAGGAGGAAGAGTTGTTGGATTGTTCAAGTAGATAATTGCATCGGAGAGGAACATATATTTAGGGTCACCTCTGTATATAAGAAAGTGCAGATTTAAGTTTAAGGTTGTAAGAAAGGTTCTAAAAAAAAAGTCTGGGATTGCGATTTTGGCCGCGACATTACGATTTTTGATGTTGTCATGACTGCAATGCTTCTACAATTAGCTACATTTGACCACGAATCTCCGTAATATCAAGAATCGTGACGCGACTGCGACCATTACCACAACCATGATTTAAATGGCTGTAAATTGACATGGGTGATGTTAACATCATACTCTTTGACTTTCTTTATTATTACATAAAATTCTTGTAGATCTCATTAAAAATGGATTTATATCATTTTAGTGAGACCCAAATGAAATTTATCTAATAATGAGAAGTATGTTGAAAATAGTTTAGAAGAATGTATTTCTAGTATTTCTCTTAATTAATAGGTTTTTAAGAATGGAAGTACCAAAGTATGCACAATTTTTTTGGTTTGAAGGGTTTTTCCCTCCCGTTATCTTTAATGTAAAATAGAGCAGGAGCAATTTGGTATTCGGTTGTATATTTGTGTTCTAATGTATTATGTATAGAACTTGGCCTGTAAATATATTTTCATGGGCCAAAGAATATGAATGTAAAACAAAAAATGAAAATTAGTTTAACGTTATAAGATTAAATGTTAGGGTCGCACTAAATGGACATCACATTTAGCGACACCCATTATGACACTGTAGTCCGTTCGTGTACGGAGGACAATATATTTTTTTTTTCAAAAAACATATTTTTTAAAAAAAAATTTCTTCAGAAAAATAATTTTTTTTCCAAACAAAATTATTATAAAAGTGATTAATGCAATACAAATAAGTGGTTAATCTAGTTCACTAACTGGTTAACGATTACTTTGTGTCTATTAACCAGATAGTGGACTGCGTTAACCACTTACATGAACTGCGTTAACCACTTACATGAAATGCATTAACCAGTTAAAAAAATCTGTGTATTAACCAGTTAGTGGACTGCGTTAACCACTTATATGAACTGTGTTAACCACTTACATGAACTGCGTTAACCAGTTAAAAAAATTCTGTGTCTGTATTAACCAGTTAGTGGACTGCGTTAACCACTTATATGAACTGCGTTAACCACTTACATGAACTGCGTTAACCAGTTAAAAAAAACATGTGTCTGTATTAACCAGTTAATGGATTGCGTTAACCACTTATATGAACTGCGTTAACCACTTACTTGAACTACGTTAACCAGTTAAAAAAATCTGCAAAACATAAAATAAAATTCCGTATGTATGTCTGTACGGTTCCGTACATGTCCATACCGTACGGACATACGGTGTCGTATTTGGGTGTCGCAAAAATGGTGTACAAAAATTATTTTGCTAAATGTGATGATGTATGCTTTTTGGGCAAGAGAATAAGTCCTATGCAACTAAGTGCAAGATTTTTTTCACCCAGATCCTTTTATTTAAATGTCATGAGTCTTCGGCGCACAAGATTAAATTTTAAATGCAACTTCCAAAATTTTACAAGGCTATTATCCAGAGTCTCCTTAGAAACTGCTGATTCACTTCCCCCGTCATATATCACTCACTTAAAGACTTGGACGGAGCCAAACTTAGGATTTGGGCCTGCACCAGGCATTGAGCCCATAATTTCCATGTCCCAGCATACCACCAAACCACATGTCACTTGATGACTCACCTTAGGATTTCCTTTTTGTTGGTGATTTTAATGGTGGGGACGCTGCAACTACTAAAAACAAGCAACAGAAAATGATAAGTCCAAATAAAGATGAAGACGCTGTAAAATAAAGAATAAAGAAGAAGATGAATGATCATTGCACAAGACTCCAAGGCGTGTGTAAACACTAGGCTTTAGGTTCGATTCGCCCCCACCAGTCCCTTTATGACTGAATGCAAATGGTTGAACAACAAATCTTCTTCAGAATACAATGGAGTTCTCTTGATATGGTTTGCACACCCACACAAGCGTATCGTCAATGGTATTTTACATAATAATAGTTCCCCCTCTTCACTTTGCGAATAAGGGAAGAACTAGAATGACTTGAAGTAACGAATTTGGCAGAGTTTTGACATAAAACATATGAATTTCATACTCATTTATGCATGTAGAGTTGTTCTATTTATACTCATAGCACTCGATGAGAAGAAGCAATTCTTCACAAAGTGTTGCATTCTTTCATGAATTGATTCAAAGAAATGATGTGTTGATTCATGAATAAACACATTCAATCATGAAGGAACATGCCCTATTAATTTGAATTTCAATTCTATCAAGAGACACAACCTTTTGAAACCAAAACTGCTCCATTATTTTGGAAATCTCTCACAATCCCCCACCATTTTCAAAATAATCCCAAATCCCGTTGTTCTGGATATTGCATGTTTTCATATAAAGAAATCTTGCGATTTAAACCTTTACTTAACAAGTTATTGTTTCACTTATCTCGAATAGATTTGGCAGACAAGCTTTGAACTAATTTTTCATTGAAACAAGTGTAAATTAACTTACACATCAGATCTCAGTAACATTGAACAAATTGTAAAATGACACCTTTGATAAGACCTTGTATCATGTATCCTTTTTATGAAAGCTTTAAGAGTCAAACCCTTAAACTCCAAAAAGCAGCCCCACTTCACTTTCATATAGATAGACTCTATCGGTAGTACCCATAATAAGCACTTCAACACATTAGTGCTATAGGTCCATTAAGAGCAAAAGCTCAACCTTCTAACTTTATACTCATGGTCCAAGTACTTATAAACCTTGGGATGTATCTATTGTCAAGTATTTGCAATTACTTTAATATTGTACTTTCACCATTGAACTCAAGACTTAATGCTACTTAAGTATGAGTTGAGTTTCCACCATTGATAATTACTTAGATATAGGCTTGAATCTCATCCCCAATGTTGTTTTAAAAAACATCATATCCCTTGTCAATCCATTCGTCAAAGGATTGCAAGATTATTTCCTTTTCTTGTAAAATTCAGAACATTACTTCTTCACATAGCTATGTTTTAATCCAATCTCTCATGACATTTCATTATTGATTAGTTAATATACTCTTGATAGTATTGACTAACTATCACAAATTATGGACCACTTGTCCCATCTACTTTTCATTATCCACTTGGCTATATGCATTTGATAGTGTTGACTATCAGAATGTATGTATACTTCTATCATTGGTTTAGGTCAAATTGGTATATGCATTCAATACTCATTTCATGTAAGAGTTATACTTCTGTTTTAGCCATCTTAAATTATTTAAGATATCAGTCATTGAATGCATTAAATACACATAACAATGCCTCATGCAAACATCTTTGAAGAATACAAAAAGTCTTATATCGTATAAGGTGGACCAATCATATAAATCACATACATCATATTGATCTAACACTTTAAAACTTATTTCGATCCTTAAAAGGGGCATTGCCATCTTAGTTAGCATACGAATCATATATGCATTAGAAATTCTATTTGTTTTTGGAATTTAAACATGAATTCAGCATAGCATTTAAATGTATCAAGAGAGTGAACCATCATGACATAGTATCCATGGAGTGTGACTATCATAAATAAGTCAAACACAATGTCAAAATATTTTTCATGCCAAAATAAATAAATTGAAATCACTATTTACAATTATTAAATGATTTAGAATGTATTAAACAAAATAAAAATAAAGATAAATAATTTTATACATTCATTAAATATGAAACCTAGTTATCCAGGCTCCTCACTCTCCTGCACTCTCTAGAGGCTAAGAGTGGGCTTTATTTGTACATATTGTTCATCATCTTTAACCTCTAGTGGGTCAGTTTCGACCTAGTTCTGCAGAAAACTGGTTTCTCAACCCACTACTTTTAAACATATTTTCTCACTCATTTTAGCGCTTTTTTTAAGTGATTCTTAAACCGAGGTGTTAATACATAAAACAAGGATTACAATGGTGAAACTTGTAGGCCAAAAAACATGAATAAAGTACATGAAAAATGTGACCAAAAATAGAAAACAAGACTATTTCTGAAATAGATGCGCGCATTCACGACCTGGCATGTTTCAGCCTGATTTTTCATAAAATTTGGCACTGTTTGAATTTATTATTGACTGGGCTTTATAGATCGATTATTGGAGATGCAAATGAGGCCCATATTAAAGGCACCCCACAATTTCCAAAAACCCCAAAATACCTCTACCCAAAATAACAAAATTCCAATCAATTCCAAAAATTCTAATTTACGGTAGTTGTTTTGGACACCGTAAATTCATACTTTACGGTAGGAATGTACTCTAAGATTATTTTAGTACCTTAAATTATGAATTTATGGTATCTATGTTTGAAGATTCATATCGTAATCATATTTACGGTATACATATTTGAAATTTCATACCGTAAATTTATATTTACGGTATGTAATACATACCGTAAATTCATAATTTATGGTATACAAATAAAAATTCTTGATGGGTCGCGTAAATTAATAATTTATGGTATTAAAAATTTTCATACCGTAAATTCGTAATTTACGGTATCAAGAATTTTTTATTTCATACCGTAAATTATGAATTTACAGTAAGAAGATTTTAAAAAACATACCATAAATTCGTTATTTAAGGTATGTTTTTTATTTTATTCAACAGACTTAAACATGACTATTTATTAAACGCAACTACTCATTCAACAACAACAAAACAACATTATATGATCACCGAATGCAACTATAACACCCAACTACAGCATTAAAAAAACCAAACCTAACTATTTATTAAACGGTACTAGTCGTTCAACAACAACACAACACAATATTACATGACCTAGTCACCAATTCTAATCCTTGGCTATGGTTGACGACACCTTGCAAGGATCTCATCAATAGCTATTGGTGCACGACATTTTTTAATGATCATGTTGATCGATCTTCTAAGCACAACATACAACTCTATTGGGCCATGGCTAGAATGATCACCGAATGTTTCCCACATACTTTGTATGTCGCTGTCATTTAGAAGTGTCATATTCATATACTGAACACACACACTACTTACCAAAACAGGGCATTGATAGTAGATCTCTGCCACTGTACGTGATCCAGCTCCGAGCTTTCACCAAATCTTTTACTTCAGTTCTTCAATGGTAATGAATGTCTTCAGCCTAAATATTTTTGGTTCCTCACATTTAAAAACCACGCCATCCGCACTTGTTGTGATTCTGCCATCATAATAGACAACAACAAGGCTCGAATCCATCGAGAACTGGGTTGATTGAGTGAGTGACATTGCTCACGAGCGGGCTAAGGGATGAAATTGATTTGGGGTTTACGTGAAATTGGGTGTGTGAAAATGGTTCTATTTATAGAAAGCTTGATGCCATTTGAACCGTTAAAAGTGTCGGTCGCATCTCGTCCGTTGATATTTTCCAACATAAAGGACAAAAAGGAATTGATTCCTTCTGGCCCACACACCGTAGCAAAGGACAAGACCATAAATAAAAAGCTTGATACGATCTGAACCGTTAAAAGTGTAGATCGCATCTCGTCTGTTGATATTTTTCAACAGAAAGGACGAAAAGAAATTGATCCCTTCTGATCCACACACAATAGCAAAGGACAAGACCATAAATAAAAACACGCACAGTTAAAAATAATAAAGTTCACTTCAGATCACTACAATATAATCAATCGTCACCCAAGTGTATAGGGTCATCTGGATCCTGTGGTGTATTCTGACGTGGCGGTGGAAATAATGTAACCTATTCCTGCAATCGAGCAACATACAATGTTGCCCATGAATGAGCCTCAGGACAACAATGTTGACGCCAACTAGGAGCGGCGTTAGGCAATGGACATTCGGGCTTCACAACTAACTGAAAAATGCAAATTAATTAGACACATTTTATGTAAAAAAATTAAAATTAAGTTAAAAATAACTTATTGTTGTAAAAAAATTACCTATACCCAGTGATTACGGTTGACAAACCCAATACACATTACAGTGTTACTTGACTGGGTTGGGTGACACATGTCCCTAAGAGGGAAAAATGTCCAACACGTCCAACTCCACTCATTCAAAGAGACTAGAATCAATTTATATTTTGTTGCTATTACGTAACCCATGTCTGGTAAATACATCCACTTGTCACGAAAGTAGGTACTAGTTACACCTAGCAACGACTCCGTCAATTCTTGATATTGATTTCCAAAAAGTCGGCCATATAAATCATAATGCATTCTGATTTCTTTTTTCAAGTCTTGATAGACTATACCGTCCTTAGATTTACCAAGTAATGCTGCAATCAAACGATATCCGCAGTTTCCATTATCTTTGACGTCCACTATGTCCTCAATACATGGATGAAATTGCGCAGGAAATTGACCCAGGTAAGGCAGTCGTTTCTTTTTCCTTGTGGGTACATTAGATGATGCCTTTGATGTAGTCCCAGATGGTACGTTAGAATACATGTTGTCCACATGCTCAAAATAGGATGGGTCACGTCTAACATCGTAACCATCCATTGTTGGGGCCTTACCTTTACCCTTTTTCGGTGCTCCCTTGATCTTCACCTTTTCAGGACGTGGACACATTGAAGTTGTGTCTGGAAATACAAGTTCATGCACTTTGGCAAACAGTGTCCTCTTGCCAATAACGTTAAGTGACCGAAATCGCATTACTAATGCATCTCACTGAAGCGCAAGCTCTTCCTCTAACACCCCGTCTTCTTTCTGATGTTGATGTTGTTGCTCTTGTTATTCACCAAAATGTAAACTCCTCAAATGCAAGTGAACTGCCTCCAATGGAATAGGTACAAACAGCTGATTGTAACCCGCCAACTCACAAGCATAGGGTAACCTATGTGTCGTTCTGATAGTGCAACCACAAACAGATTTATCAATACCCACACTATTCACTCTACTGTGCTCGTCGGCAATATGTTGTAGTGCAGTCCTTGATACAAATCCATGCAATCTGATAAACATATAAGTGTTGTGCCTGTGCTCTACTGCGTTTATGCTTCTCTCAAATGATGCCTTTATCTCATTGTGTTGCAATGCAAGTATATTGTTCATAGCTTTCTAACAATTACACAGGTCACCCTACTATTTTGTAGATTCCTCTTCAATGCCCAATGTGCAGACTCAGCCCTAATAACAAACACAAATTAAACCACATCAGATGCAATGACACAATTTAAAAAATATTTATCAAACCAATTTTATCTATTAGTTTCAGCATACCTATTTGTTGTTGTATTTCCTAAGTGCATCACTCGGTTGGTCCATGCCACAATAAACTTTTCCTTGTAGGGATTCAACCATGTATTCTTGAAATATTCGATAAAAATAGGAAATTCTGAACATACACACTAAAAAGTCATCAAGCGCTGCTCATACTCAACATCGTCAGCAACATTAACAACACCATCGCATGCATCCTTCACTGCCTCATGTTTGTCTTCATGAAATGCCAACTTCTTGCATTTCACATAGATATTCTTACCTATGTGAAATTGACACAGCAAATTAGACGAAGTTGGAAAAATGGACGCAACTGTATTCATCAAAGCAAAATCTCTGTTGGTCAGAATAACTTGAGGAATTGATTCCTCTCTCACAAACAGTCCTCTTAACTTCTCTAGTGCCCAGACAAAGTTATCCCGCTGCTCAGAATACAAATAGGAAAATGCCACTGTGTATGTAAGGGTTGTACAAGTAACATAAACAATTTCTAACATTGGCAGCCGATATTGTTGGTTTTGTAGGTGCTGTCCATGGACAAGACAATGTAAAATGTATTCAATAAATTGGTGACTTCTGGATGTGTCCAAAAAATATCTCTCATAATGTTGGAATCTTGATGTCTTTTATACCAGAACACATATCGATCATGTTGTATTAAGTTCAACAAATGTTGCATTTCAGTTCTTCGACATTTCTGAATTGATCGGAACTTATACCGCTTATTATATACTTTACTGATGGTAGTGAGGTTTCCCTTGTTGCGCTGTTTCAATGTCAGTAGAATGCTTCCCGACTTTACATTGTTCTTTTTCATATCATGAACAATTTCTTTCTCATTTTGGCTTAAGCGACCAACAAATGAATGATCCATCATGCTTTCAGGTATCTGATGGTTGTGAATTCCACAAAGGACCCTAAGTATCCAGCCTTCACCCGTTGATAGAGGTCTTCCTTTAAGCACGAACGGACACTCACACAATTATGAGATCCAGTTGACTTTGAAGAACTTGATGACTTGGCTCTATACTTTCCACCCCTTTCACAACCCAAAATAATTTTTGTTTTTCTTTCTCTTTGTCCCGTTTCTGTGTCTGATCTTACAATGACAACAACTATATTGTTTTGTTTCCCAACCTCTCGAGCCCAATACAAAAGATCATTTCATGTAGGAAATATCTGGAAAAAAATTAAACTTAATGTTTTGATGATAAAAATACGCCATAATCACAATATCAAATAATAATTAAATTACCTGCGTAGTAGTGAATGCGTCACTACAATCGACAGGCTGGGAAACGTTGGTACGCTTGTCAGCTTCATCAGAATTGAAGGCACTAAAATCATCCATTTCCAATAAAATTAAAATAAAACAAACAAACAAACAAACAATCGTTAATAAACGTATACAAATAAAATATTATCAATTATTATGTGGAAACAAATTTGAAAAAAATAAAAAAAATTCACTAACATACCGTAAGTAATCAATTTACGGTATACATTGTTTATACCGTAAATTCATTATTTATGGTATATACTGAAGAGGTTCAGAATGTAACTTGAATAATGAATTTACATATACATTGTTTATACCATAAATTCATTATTTATGGTACGTTCTGAACCTGTTCAGTACATTTCGGTACGTATTTTCATTGTTTATGTACTGAAAATAATGAATTTACGGTATAAACATTGTATACCGTAAATTCATTATTTACGGTACGTTAGTGAATTGATAAAAAATATATACCGTAAATACGAATTTATGGTATGTAACCGTAAATTCATATTTACAGTAATATCACACTGTACTGTAAATTCTAATATACGGGAGGGACTCCGTTTTTTAAAAAAAAATGGGGACAAAAATGTGAAAGTGGGGTATGAGTTGAAAATTGGTAGGGATATTTTGGGTTTTTTTGGAAATTAGGGGGGGTGTGGGAAACAGGTGGGGGTGCCTTTAATATGGGCCTTCAAATGATTGTCAAAAAAATTGGAGATTCAAATGAAGTGGGTTTTATGCCCAAAAGGTGTCAAAACCATGACTAAAAATGGTGCCTAATATCCAAAACAGAAATGAGTTAAGAAACAGGTTTAATTATGACCCATCATGAATCAACACAACTCTTCACCCAAAAATACATTGTTTGTATTAGAAAACAATTGGATTTTGATATTTTCGTGATTTTTAAATTCATGGACAATTTCCATGACCAGAAAACGTGAAAAAACATATCAACATCATCTTCAAAAATGAAAAATTGGTTATAACTTTCAAAACCTGGTTCAAATAGAATTTACCATGATACATTGCATTTTTTTTCCACACACTTTGCAATGTTTTGAATCCTTTTCTACTAAGTTTGAATCCTTTCAATACTTGAGAGCATTTCCATCAATTTCATGAACCAACTTACAAGAAATATGATCAAACAATATCCAGGAATGCAAAAACGGGTCTTTTATATAATCATGCATTAAGATAAATCTAAATACAAAACCACATAATTTCATGCATTAAATATCAAAACCTTAATATACATGTGTTGCATTCAAACATGCATATATGCATATTTTATATTCAAACATCAAAATGGGTCTTAAACCATATAATGATACAAATAAGGCTCTAACACCACATGTTAAATCTAACACAAGCAAGATTATCTTTGTGATAACATACATAAATTTATAACTTGAATATCATATTTATGGAATGTAATTGTGGAAAGTAATTGTGTACCTTCCACCATGGTCACAAGTACCAATTTTTGAGGAAGCATGATGTGTTGATTCATGAATAAACACATTCAATCATGAAGGAACACACCCTATTAATTTGAATTTCAATTCTATCACGAGACACAACATTGTGGAACCAAAACTGAATTCCATTGTTTTTGAAATCTCTAAAACCTTTCTGTAGCCAACGAAGGTTGGTTCAATTGGTAAGGATTTGCCTTATATCCTATAAAGTCGTGAGTTCGAATCCCGCTGCCGATGTGAGGACCTCGTTGGTGGATAACATGTAAGTACTTCTGTAAGTACTCTTTAAGCCTTGGGGCTTTCCTTGGCCCTAGTGAGCTCCTAGGGCCCAACTCACATAAACCTTTTTTTTATAAAAAAAGGGATTTGCCTTTCTGTTAGAATAACTTACACACACCTTTGGCACCTTAGATTCCCTTCTTATTAGCTGTAGCCACTTGGCATATGATGACAATTTGTAGACAACCGAATGACTTATTTGATGATTGGGTAAATAACCATTTTAGTCCCTAAATGTGTGAGACGTTGTCATTATAGTTCCTGAATATATCAAAATATCCTCGAATGTGTCTTTTGTTAGTCAATTTGATCATCGACTGTGTCTTTTGTTAGTTAGTTTGGTCCTCAAATGTGTCTTCCGTTAGTCTGTTCCATATAATTTCAAACAGAAGACACACTCAAGGATTTTTGGAAATTTCGTCACTTTTAGAGACTACAGTGACAACGTCTCACATATTTAGGGACCAAAATGACTGTTTATCCTTTAATGATTGACCAATGATGGAGGAAGACATAGAAAGAATATTCGAAAACTTTGTTTGTTTCCTTCTTCTTTCTCTGATTTTTTGGATCCCACTTCAGCTTTAATCGAAGTATCAATTGGTGCTTTCATCTTAATACCATGCCTCCCAAATAAGAGAAATCTGAGCGAGCTCATGACAATCTTACCAACCAAATAAAGGAAATGCAACTCACTCTTGAACCTAGCTTGCAATGCTTCATCCTCAGCCAGCTTAAATGGAATGGATTTTCCAAACTCAACAATATTTTGAATTAACACAGACCCTCATGACATCGACTCATCTAGCTTGTTCCTTTTTTCATGTAAGGATAACTTTAGGCTGTTTTTAATGGCTTCATGCCAACAATCAACTCACAACTTGGGACGCGTTTCTGCGTGCTCTCAAGCTTCACGCCAATTAGAAAAATCATTCGGATTTGTACACTACTGTCGCAATAAGAATCAAGCAAGTAGAGGTGGTGAGATGGTGATAAAATATATGAATCATATATGGTTCGGTACTCACGTTTTAGCAAGATTCAAAGTGGGGAGCAATATGTCTTCCCTGTGCAAGCAAGTTCAATAGCCAAAGAAAAAGGTGGAATGAAAACTTGAAGTAGGAGGAAATGTTGTAGTTCAATGATTTTATTTCTGGAGCGGGTCTTATTAACTTGCCTTTGACGGGAAGAAGGTACACATGGTATAGGCCAAATAGGTCAGCAATGAGTAGGCTTGACATATTCTTAATTTTGGGGGGGTGGCTGATTACATGACCACAAGGATCGCAGTAGGTTTACCTGAGGAGAATCTGATCACTGAACAATATATATATATATATATATATATATATATATATATAGTTGAGGAATTAAATTACGACAGTGTAAAACTTGGTACTGTTACATCGTTCAATAACTTTGTATTATATATTTTTATTACAAATGTATCTGTTGGATTGAAAGATACTATCACAGATTAATCTAAAATCATTTTATATGGTATTGAGATGCATCAAGATTAACGTCGTTAAATATGAGATGTCAAAGGATTTTAGATTAATGTAAAATTGTATAGATATGACCTCTGTGATAGTAACTTCGATTCAACGGTGAGTTTCGTATTACATGTATCCATTACAAAGTTATTGAACGGTATATATTACACTAGTGTAATTTAATCTCTCCTTATACACAGACACACACACACACATAGTGTCAGGATCTGTTGACACCAGGTGTCAAACCTAGGTAGGAATTTTAACATAGTCTAATAATCCTAATACAATCATTACAAATACTAATCATAGCATGTTAAATTAACGGAAATGAGATTAGGTGTGTACCTTGTGTAACAGCCCGGCCTGCATCAGCAACCGGACTGCACTCACGATCTTCTCCATTCCCCCCGGCCACATCTTTCGTGAATATCTTTACGGAGTTTTTGCCTTCCGTGGGATCGAACACACTACCTAGGGGTTAAGTAGCCCCTCAATACATTCCCATTACCAACTGAGCTACTAGCTCAGATGGTAATGGCAAGGTTCTTTCGGGTTACTTAAGCCCCAGAGTCCTGGGTTCGAACCTTATCGAAGGCAAAAACTCCACATGGGGTTAGAGAAGATCGTGAGTATAGTGCGAAGTGGATAGAACTCGGTTGTTACATAAAAGGACGCCTTTTTTGTAACAACCTGACCCACATCAGTAACCGAACTGCACTCACGATCTTCTCTGTTCCTCCCGGCCACATCTTTCATGAATACCTTTACGAAGTTTTTGCCTTCCGTGGGAATCGAACATGCTACCTAGGGGTTAAGTAGCGCCTTAATACATTCCCACTACCAATTGGTTAACCACTCAATACATTCCCATTACCAACTGAGCAAGTTGGTAGTGGGAATGTATTGAGGCGCTACTTAACCCCTAGGTAGCGTGTTCGATTCCCACGGAAGGCAAAAACTCCATAAAGGTATTCATGAAAGATGTGGTCGGGGGGAACAGAGAAGATTATGAGTGCAGTCCGGTTGTTGATGTGGGTCGGGCTGTTACACCTTGAGAATCCATGAGTGAACAGTAGAGAGAAACCCTAAACCCTATTAGAAGTGTGTGAGACAAAATTGCCCTCAACCCTGGTAAGTTGTGAGTATGTGTATTACTGACTAATGGGGCGTGCAGTTTATTTACTTGCCAGATGAGGGAAGCGACCTCTCAACGGGCTACCAAATAGAATGGGGTCACCCATCACAGGCCACTCACAAATAAAGCTCAATCGCAATATTCATCAATAATTGACATAGTGTGTTATTACTAAATTTCCATAGTTGACATATTAATATATTTAATTATTGATTAATGCTAATCCATAAATAATTATAAAATGTAATTATTGAATTTATAATATTCAACAATTCTCCCACTTGGATAGCATTAGGCAATAATTAAAATATAATCATTATTAAGAGTACAATAACAACAATGGTCAAAACACACGTCAACTAATAAGTATAAGAAACATAAGCTTACCGCTGCAGAAATAATATCCGATAGGGATATGTATCATACATGTTAAATACTCATATTTCACATGAAGGATAATGAATATGGAAAGCATCATTAAATTAAAACAAATATGCAATCACAACAATGGTCCAAGCATTTGAAAATGCTATAAGAGATATGCCAATAAAACGACATCGTCTAATACAAAACTCATAATAATGGGCAAACACATACGATTTCAGACTTCCACTAAACCAATAAATCAAAAGACTTAACCAAGCCCATAAGAGTTACATGATTCCAGAATACTCCAACATTTAAGCCTTTGGATAGTGGATTTGCAAGCATATTCTCAGTAGCGATATGCCTAAGATGAGTCTGAAATTCTTGAACTTTCTCTCTAACAAAAAGATATTTTACGTCAAAATGCTTTGAGCGAGCAGAGCTCTTGTTGTTGTGAGAGAAATGTGCAGCAGCAATATTGTCGCAATATATCACAAGTGGCCTAGATATGCTTTAAACAATGCCAAATCTGGATATCAAATTTTTCAGCCAGATGGCATAGCAAGTAGCCTCATAACAAGCGACATATTCTACCTCCATGGTAGAAGTAGCTGTAAGAGTTTGTTTGACACTCTTCCAAGAAATAGCTCCTCCTGCCATCATAAAAATAAAGTCGAAAGTAGACTTTCGGTCATCAGGGCAACCTGCAAAATCAGAGTCTGAATAGCCAATAACCTGAAGTTGATCAGACTTCTTATAGGTTAGCATATAATCTCTGGTTCCCTGTAAATATCTCAAGACCTTTTTCATGTCTTTCCAATGACCGATACCTGGGTCACTCAAGTACCTCCCTAAAGCATTAATTGCAAAAGCAATATCGGGACGAGTACAAACTTGAGCATACACCAAACTGTGAGGGAAGAGACTCAAGAACCTGGTAGATTAAAGTGCTCTCAACAATCTCACAATTAAGAGACTTCAGCTTATTGTAATAGTGCACCAATTTCATGATATGCTCACGCATACCACTGATACCATCATACTTTGTCTTGTTCAACAAGGAGAGGAAGAATTGGCTTCTCTGTGCTTTCTCAAAAGTAACAAATTTCTCATCGACAGATTTAAGAAACTCCTTAGCATTATCGTTTTCTGGGATGCTCTGTCTAATGGATTTCTCCATAATATACTTATTATGACTTTCAGACACACCCTATTGGAGTGTTCCTATTTTTCATAGAAGGTCTTTTGAGCCTCAGTAAACTCATCTGGCAGCTCAGTAGGATTTTCAACTCTCAAAGTTAAATCAAGATTAGCAATAGCAAGATAAAGACCTAGAGTCTCTTTCCAGTCCTCATAATTGGTACCAGATAGTGTTTTCACAGAGTTAGGGAATAAGGTTGACATCAAAGCAACAAGGAATCATTATATGCAACATTTTAATGCAATTTCAAAATGAAATGATTCCACATATGTCCAGCCATGCGTACCCATAATACACAAAACATATCTCACCAAAATCCTAATATCGATAGGATACTAGAAAAATGATTGACATAAGCATAAAATTGATAGCGCATTCTATCAAACCAAATCACATCAATAGCAACACATTGATAGGGTAAATAATTATTAATGCAATATAAATCATTTTTAATGAGCAAACTTAAAAAGACAACATTACATTAATAATAATACATTGATAGGGTATAATTATCATCAATGTAATATGAATAGTAATCAATGGCTAAGCTCAAATATTTAATTAAAACACATATGTAATTGCACCCACAATAGGTGAGATAACAATTACACAAATTTTATAATAATCATGCTCAAAAGAATATGATAAGTTATATTATGCATGATCATAAAATAAACAATTCACATAAAAAGCCCAGATAAAAATTATTCCATAACTAAGACATATTTATAAGCAGAATATCATATACCAAAATGTCTCTAACAGAACATGGAACAATCAGAAAAAATATTCAGGCCTGAATTTTGAGAGAATAACACTAAAATTTACAAGATACTCTCAAATTAACTCATTTAAAATATTTACAGTGTCCAAAAAATTACCCAAAATAATTAAATATTAAATTTTGGATAAAAAGTAAAAAAAAAAATGGACTCGGGATATGAGCTCACGCACCCCCACGTGCATGGCTCACGAGTGACCATCGTTGATGAACACAAGTTCATCTTCTTCTCCCAACAGAGGCAAAACGGGTCACAGCAGACCCGTGAACTGACCCGACTCGTTCTCACAAATTAGGCCACGAAATACCACGATTTTTGGGTATGTTGTTCGTGAGTCACCGATTAGAAGAACCCCTTTAGTAGTTTTCAAAATCGTTCATCTGATTATGAGAGTTTTCAAATCAAAAGTTGACAGTTGAAACTATGAAAATGCGCTCAGTCATGATCGAATCATTCTGTCCTTTTCATTCAGAAAACTTATTACTAAACTGATTTCTGGATACATGTAACGATTTGGAAAGAAATCTCAAAATAAAAATGGGTTCTTGAGAAAACGCAAAACTGATTCTCGATGACATTTTTGTAATAAGAGTTTCATATTCAGTCATGAAAATTGATCCAATAACAGCGACCACCATGATATGTATCTAACTAGGCTTTGATACCAATTGTAGGAATTTTGACGTAATCTAATAATCTTAATACAATCATTACAGATACAAATCATAGCATGTAAAATTAATGGAAACAAGATCAGGTGTGTACCTTGAGAATCTATGAGTGAACAATAGAGAGAAACCCTAAGCCCTATTAGAAGTGTGTGAGAGAAACTGCCTCCACCCTGGTAAGTTGTGAGTACGTGTATCACTGACTAATGGGGCATGTAGTTTATTTACTTACCAAACGAGGGAAGGGACCTCTCAGCTGGCTACCAAATAGAGTGGCGCAACTCATCACGGGCCACTCACAAATAAAGCCCAATCGCAATATTCATCAATAATTGACTTATTACTAAAATTTCATAGTTGACATATTAATATATTTAATTATTGATTAATGCTAATCCATAAATAATTGGCTAAAATACACTTTTGGTCCCTTAACTTTATTTTAGTTTTCATTTTGGTCCCCTAATTAATTAAACTTTTATTTTGGTCCCTTAAGTTACGAAAGTTGTGTCAAGTTCATCCCTTCTGTCTGTAATCCCTTTATTGTGTGTGTATAGCTCATTAATACTCTGTTTTTTTTGCTCCATTGCCTTTTATCATGTTACTTCATCAATAAGAACAATGATAGAAGCATGATTTTGACTTTATTGTTTAAAGAGATTACAGACAGAAGGGACGAATATGGCATAATTTTCATAACTTAAGGGACGAACGTGGCATAACTTCGTAACTTAAGGGACGTAAATGAAAAATAAAATAGTTAGAAGACGAAAGTGGCATAATTTTCGTAACTTAAGGGACCAAAATAAAAGTTTAATTAATTAGGGGACCAAAATGAAAACTAAAATAAAGTTAAGGGACCAAAAGTGCATTTTAACCTAAATAATTATAAAATGTAATTATTGAATTTATAAAATTAACAAACCTAGCCAACTTACACATTCAATAACTCTTTGTAGAAGGCGAATTTAATTAATCCAATTGTTGAATCATCTTATATTATCATGATAACCATGCATACAAAATTTCAAAAAATTCAGACATTCGTTGATATATGTTTTCATAATAGATATTTATATATAATTTAAATAACATATTATACGTTAAAATAAAATGATACGATGGAATATCAAATAGTTTTCAAATTCTAAAAAATTTTATAGACTTGATCTACTTAACTAGAACTTTTAATTGATTAAATTTGTCTTCTACAAAGAGTTATTGAAAGTGTAAGTATGTTAAGTTCAACACCTAGTGTCAACGAATTTGACTCATATATGTGTAGGGGTGTGTGTGTGTGCGCGTGTGTGTGTGTGTCTATATATATACACATAGAGTTGGCGTTGACTATGTTACACAATGCTTATAGGTTGTGTACAACACACAACTTTTATGAGGCATTGGATTGGGTTGTCCCACAGGTATGATTGGTGGACTCTCTCCACAAGATTTTTCCTCATTCCCTCCCAATCCTGGCTCTTCAATTTCCGGTAGTTGCGGCTCTTTCCCTCCGGTGGTGTAACACCCCGTTTTCGGAGCGCTACTAAACTAGATATTCTGACAAAAGTTGACATATTTCTGAAAGGTGAAATACTCTGTTCGTAGGGTTTTTGAAAATGTGGATTATATTTTTTTTTCTTTTCTACAAAAACTTCTTTTAAAAGGATGGTCAGAGTATCACAGCGAATTCAGAAACATGATGGAAAATAAATAAATAAATAAATCAAAATAAAACCACAGGGTTCACATTCATAATTTATTTAAGTATTTCACATATGACACTCCAAGCCTTACAACTGAAATTGCATTTATTACAACACCGAAATGAATGACAAATATTTTATAACTAGTCGACTCGCTACGCCTCTTACTAAACTACTAGTAAGTTACCATAAGCATAACACACAAGTAGATGCCAGACCGTCTATCCTCCGTTTCACTGGTCAACAGTCCCGAACACTCCGTTTACTCCGCCATCTGGGTTACATTCATTGATTGAAAGAACCACAGGCAAGGGTCAACTTCTTACAAAAAGATAGGTACAAATACAACAACATATTTGACAACAAAGTCTATTACATAGGCATTACGGAACTCACATGCTTCGACACAAATAAATCAACAAACATAACACACGAGAAATAAAAATGCATAAATTCCCAAAATGCAACTCAAGACACTCCCTCAAGACACTCAAAACGATTTCCGGAACTAACGCCGAACAAGCTGCTGAAATCCAGCCATAGGCTTTGGGCTCCACAACCACCCTAGAATATTCAGGACGAGTTCCTTGACGTTAAGACGTCTAACTAAGCTGCTAAAAAACAAGGGGATCCTAGCACCCTAAGTTTATTCGGGATATAGTTCAAAAACGCCACGACGACACTTTCTCCACCCCAATGAATAAATCGACGCATACGATGATTCAAGGAAGCATAATGAATAAATCAACTCATATGATAATTCAAGAAAGCAACTCGAATAATTATTCAATCACATATTAAATAAATATTCACACAAAGCTCAATACAATACAACCCAATTCAACAGTATCAAGCAATCAAGTCATATCACAACAGTCGGAATACAATTCATCCCTCTGCAGCTCAGTGGAATTGACAGAGAAGTAATCAAACAAGTGTGGGGGTTGGGGACTGTAGCCAACCACTTGCAGACAAGCCCACTGAGTAATCATAATGAAAGTTTTAAGAACTAAAAATCAAAGGGGTACGAGACCCTCACTTCGAACCCGGAGGTTCTCAGACTTCTTCGCTTTATGACAGAAATTTAAATTTTTCCATATCTGCAAGTTGCCCTTACACATACTATACATACGTAAACACCGAGAATGTGAAGTGCCCTTACCGAAACGCCAAGGCACGTGTGTCCACGTACTCCCCGATCCTACACCGCACGATCTCGGATCACTCAAGTCCTAATGCCACAGAACAAACTTAGCACAATCTAAAGACTCAATTCTATAACCTTAGGCTCTCAAAACTAAACCCTTTTCTAACCAAAGCACTTTCACTTAAAAACATAATTACTAACTAATTGAAAAGATAAGGTTCTAGGATTAAAAATCATTTCTTGAGAAACTAAAACATAACACATTGGAAAATTATTCACTAATTAATGAACCAAACCTTAAAAGCTAGAAAATTTTCTCTCGAAATTTAGAATATAAAGCATCATTATTTTTCGTGAAAGCCTTAAAGCAAGAAACAACTCAATTAACCACTTCTTTTTTTCAAATACTTAAGCAAGGCTCCACTTGGTTTTCTTGGGTCTCAAGGAACCCAATTACCTTATGTGCTTCATTGCCTTAAATTCCAAAACAATTCCAAATGAAATCAAACCTTTTCCATAATTTTCCAAACCTAGAAACATATCAATACAACTATTATGAACAAGTTTGAAAAATAATTTTCCATCTATACATCCCATAGGGTTCTCGGCCACCACTCCCCCTTTTCCAAAATTTATAAAACCTCCATTTAAATTTAACAAACCATTTTCACACCTTTCCAAAGACTTGCGCACAATCTCATACCACAAGATAAAGCTAAGAACACAAAAATCATTTGTCCCTCACACCCTTGAGAACTCACGGTCAACACCCAAAATTTGGGACAATTTGTAAAACCTCCACAACAATTTAACAATGCCATTTCATATCCTAATTAGTTCACAAAACAACAATTATTACCCAAAACAAAGCCTATTCTACAACCAACTTCAATTAACCCTCTTTCAAGAATGGTTTTCATCAAGAAAATACACAACCAAGGTACTAGTTCCAAAACTATCAATTAAATAACAACAACAACAACATCAATTAAGCTTAAATCACAAGTTAATTCCTTTGATTCCCTCAAGATCACACCCATCCCTCTTTTCCCCTTAGGGTTTCACCTAAGGGTTCCAAGAACTTGAGATTATGATGCTCATATCTATCATAGTTCATAACCAAGCATGAAAAAGACACAAAAACAAGAAATGAAAGTGAAAGAACCACTACCTCTCCCTCCCTAATGCTCGCGGCCTAGGGGCTGTTTTTGGGGGAGAAAATGGTGTTCTCCACTTGCTTGGGTGATGAACTAGATGGTAGCGAAGAGGAGAAGAAATGAGTAGCAAGAAGTATGGAAGAATGGAGGTGAAGTGAGCTCAAGAAATGGAGAAGAAAGTTGCCATGGAAGCTCCAAGCTTTCTCTCACTAGAAATGATGAAGATGAGATGAAATGAGGTAGAGAGTGGGAGCGGGTTGCGTAAGGGGGCTGCTTAAGGGAGGGGAAGAAATAAAAAAAATGCTTAAGTAATACTTGGCTAAAAATGGTTTTTAAGAAAGTAATTAAAAATATTAATCACACAAAATGTGACACCTCTCAAAAAAAACAAGATTCTAATCCAATCACTTAGTCTAGCCCATCTAATCTCTCCCCTCTAATGATTACCCTCTAATCCTAGAGTCTTAAGAGTACTAAAAAAACACGGTATCGAGTAACCGCATTACCGATAAATTCACGAAAATTAATTTACCGAGAAATTAATTCACTGCGTGGTAATAAATTATCATAAATATTAAAAAACAATTAAAAGCACTCAATATATCATCACAACAAGTTATGTTTCGATTTTCATCGAAATCGGAGTTCGTTTTAAATTTTAATGCGGATAAAAATTACCTGGTGATTTAAAAAAAAAACGAAGAAACTTCGTTAGAGTTTTTCGATAATTTTTGAACCATGAATTAATATTAAATGTTAATTCTCAAATTTAATTTTATCCTGATTTAATTTGATCACTTTCTTAGTCAACAAAAATACGTGTTACTGCGTCACCCAGAAAACTTATAATAAATATAATTGATGAATTCACCTTAAACGCAACATACGTCTACACTGTCTATTAATTTGAATTGACATCATGAATAATAATTATTTATAATAATTAAATTATTTAAAATAAGCTAAAATAATTCCACGTACCCTCTGTAAATCATTGAGGTGATCAATCTCTATGACTTAGCTTCAAGTATTCAGGATTTTATTGCTAAAATAATTTTTCTTAAAAATTAGGATGTTACATTATCATCCCCTTAAAATGGTTTCGTCCTCGAAACTACACGGATAGTAAAGTACGAAAAAATTATTTTACTCAAATCCATAAAATAATTTGCACATATAAGCATTATCAATACATATTATTATATGTAGTACTATATCATTTATAGTTACATAGTATAGCATGCAATAATAATAATCACACTCGATAACACTAAGCATATACATATAACACACCGTAAAGTAAGTGTAGTTAGTGGACGAAGAAATCCTTACGATTGCCCGACGCTTATTCCAGAGCCACGTTCTCTGCTTATTCATGAACACGAACATGAGCAAGAACACGAACACAAGAACGAGCACGAACACGAGCACGACTACGGCTACGCGTCATTACTACGAAAATAATACCAACCTATTCGCATACCAAGAACACAAGAACCACTTAAAACTTCAAAAAGATAAAATTCTTTTCTCCAATCAAACATTTTTCTAAAAAAAAAATGTTAATTTCTTAGGTATAATACCAACACAAAGAACTAATAAAACATAACTTTATTTTCTCAAGACTCAACCATCCTCATGAACAACAAAGTTCCTTTGAGATTAGGTTCTCATTGTCTCAAAATCATTACACACACTTCAGTTTAAAGGTTAAAACCAAATTAATAACTCTCTCTTATCTTTAAAATCCTTTTAAATCAAAGCCTTCTTCTATAAAAATTTTCATACATCATTAACTAAGTGCTCAAAACTCGAAATCATTTTTCTCTTCTTAGAGAACTTAAAAAAAAATTGTACACATACTCAAAAATTTAATAACTAAACTTTTAATCTTAAAACACTAGAAAATCATTTTCCTTTCGAAACCAAGCAATAATTGAACTTCTAGAATATCTAATTAACAAACACTTACAGTCAATCAAGTAAAATTTCAAGATAATACCAAGACATCAAACACCAGTAAAGTAGTATCATAGATATTTTTGCAATCAGAAAACTCACGCTAAAAATTCAAGATTTTAAACATTTAGTTTTCTAAGACTCCACCTTGTTTATGAACCACATAGATTCCTTTAAACAGTAGGTGTTTCATTGTTTTAAAATACTAAAATAACACTTTACAAAATTTTAACTCAATCCTAGTTACAACAAATCCAATTTTTTTTTTCAAAAACTTCTAAACTATGGCGCTAATTAAACTATGAAAGAGACAAGTTTGAAACCACAAAATTTTCTTCCTTTCTCCCTTGAAGCTCATGGCTTCAACAACAAAAATTAGGGGAAAACATTTAATCTTCTTCCAACAAACTTTAATAACAACATACTAAAACTTGTTTATAAAACTCAAAAAAAAATCGAGCAAGAATTTTAAAAATAGAGTTTTCTAAAACTTTTCTCCAATTCATAGCTTGAATCAGCTCAAGGAGAACAAAACTAAATTTTTTTCTTGATCAAGACATAAAAGCATCAACTAGTTATACATATTTCTAGTTCAAGACACAAAATCTTCCGGGACTTAAGTTATAAAAATTTGAAATCAAACCTCACACTAAGAATATGTGGTCACGGGTTCAACTTCAATTTAACAACAACTTGCAAAAGTTTTTTTTTTCTACAATACACCCACATAAGAACTTGGTTCCTCTAAAAGAAAATAAGGTCAAGGACATTTCCCAACGAGACAAGATAAAATAAAAACATTCTTGAACTTAGGATTGACTGGAAACCTTGAAATTACCTTTTACTACAAAAGAGAACAAAACTATTTTCAAACCCTTACTACTAAATCATGATTTAATAAAATTATCGAAAAACTTAGAATCATTTTCAACAAGATCATTATCAAACACTATGGGAATTGAAAACAAGAATTAAAATACTCACCTAGAGCTCCTCCAAGAACTCGCGGTGCTAAAACATTAACAGAAGTAGCACATCAAAGCTCTCAAAATTATTAACATTAATAACAGCGCCCACATTAACAAGTAACAAGAAAACAGTAGGGAGTCTTCCTCCGGAATCATCCTAAGGCTCGTGGTTTCTCAAGAGGAAATGGAAGGGGATGTAACACTCAAAACTCCCCCAAGCTTCTTAAGGGTTCTCACACACTCCAATTCACCACAAGGTTTTGTATAATATAGGAGGAAGGTTGAAGGAAATGAGTTTTTGGAGCATGAGGGCTCGCGACGCATCAAAGGAAAAGATAATAGGAATCCAAATTTTCCACCACTTAAACAATACTCCACAGAACCAACTATTTCCTCCACTTTTCCTTTTAATCGTGGCTGACAAGATAGTAAGGGAATCACCAAAAATTTTCTCTTGTGTGACAAAATGTGGCCGATCAAGAATAAAGAAAGAAAGGAATAGTTTTCTCAAAAAGGTTGGTCCAAGTTCTCATCATCTATTTACTCTAAGGCTAAGATGTAATATTCTCTACTCTACCCTATTGTGAACAACTGACCGATTAGGTAGAGGAAGGAAGTGGAGAATGAGCCATCCCACACACTTGGTTCTTATCTAAAAGGAAATCTCCTAAGATCTGGGAATCAGGACAAGGTTTGGTAAAAATTCTAGGTACTACCCCATAACTAGCTCGACATCTAGTCACGCACTAACCACACTATATCCCCCACTAACAGCTCCCACTAGCCCTCCAGATTCCATTTAACTGGGTCAAATGGGTCTCGCGTAAATTAAATTGCCACAAGACATTTAATTTGCACTTGCTACTAAATAATTGCGTATAATATTTTCATTGGAAAATAAGAATACGCACTCACAAATAAATAACCACACAAATAATCACATACAATCACAGTAGTACAAAAATAGACTATGCGAAACACAGATGTTAGTGGCAAACATGTCACATTCACAAAATCATAAAGTATTTTTGATTTTCAAATATAGTACATATCAAAATACTCCAAACATCAATCACTTACGTGATCTATATCTAGGATCACTAATACGCCAAAGATCACATTGAACAATAATAATAATATTAATAATAATAATGATAATAAAAACGTCTTCTGTAACCAATCCCGGAATCTCATCTGTTATTTCCCTAAGGACTTAAGAGAGTCGTGGTGACGAAGGTCAACTAATCCTTTGGCCTCTGTGGATTGCTCTTCTCACTGCTGTCCTAGTAGTTCACCTTGTGTCTCTGTAGTAGCCTGTTGACCAACAACGACTACTGTCCCTGCTACAGCTTGGCCTATCTGAGTCCTTGGGTCCGTCTCTCGAACTATCAGTCCCAACGGGAAGAATTACTCGTTTCTGAAGTACTGGATTCCTACAAGGTCTTATAACCTAGTTAGAACCCCTTAACAATTTTTGTGTCTCAGGATACATTGTTTCAATTAAGAAACAATTTCAGACAATTACAAGTAGAGTTACTCCACTTGAGGAACAAGCACACAAGCATAGTTTGACTCACTATAAGACACAGTTTGACCTGTAACAATTGTTCTCTACAAAACCCGACACTTGACCAGCTATAGTTTTTCCAACTCACAGTCTGGTTAGAACCGAACTGCTCTGATACCACTATTGTAGCACCCCATTTTCGGAGCGCTACTAAACTAGATATTCTGACAAAAGTTGACATATTTCTGAAAGGGGAAATACTTTATTCATAGGGTTTTTGAAAATGCGGATTATATATATTTTTTTCTTTTCTACAAAAACTTCTTTTAAAAGGATGGTCAGAGTATCACAGCGAATTCAGAAACATGATGAAAAATAAATAAATAAATAAATAAAAACATCAAAATAAAACCAAAGGGTTCACATTCATAATTTATTTAAGCATTTCACATATGACACTCCAAGCCTTACAACTGAAATTGCATTTATTACAACACCAAAATGAATGACAAATATTTTATAGCTGGTCGACTCGCTACACCCCTTACTAGACTACTAGCAAGTTATCGCAAGCATAACACACAAGTAGATGCCAGACTGTCTATCCTCCATTCCACTGGTCAACAGTCCCGAACACTCCGTCTGCTCTGCCATCTGGGTTACATTCATTGATTGAAAGAACCACGGGCAAGGGTCAACTTCTTGCAAAAAGATAGGTACATATACAACAGCATATTTGACAACAAAGTATATTACATAGGCATTATGAAACTCATATGCTTCGACACAAATAAATCAACAAAAATAACACACGAGATAACAAAATAAATAAATTCCCAAAACACAACTCAAGACACTCCCTCAAGACACTCTCGACAATTTTTGGAACTAACACCGAACAAGCTTCTGAAATCCAGCCATAGGCTTTGGGTTTCACGACCACCCTAGAATATTTAAGACGAGTTCCTTGACATTAAGACGTCTAACTAAGCTACCGAAAAACAAGGGGGTCCTAGCACCCTAAGTTTATTCGGGAAATAGTTCAAAAATGCCACAACGACACTTTCTCCAACCCAATGAATAAATCGATGCATACAATAATTCAAGGAAGCACAATGAATAAATCAACTCATATGATAATTCAAGAAAGCAACTCGAATAATTATTCAATCGCATATTAAATAAATATTCACACAAAGCTCAATACAGGACAACCCAATTCAACAGTATCAAGCAATCAAGTCAATCACAACAATCGGAATACAATTCATCCCTCTGCAGCTCAGTGGAGTTGATAGAGAAGTAATCAAACAAGTGTGGGAGTTGGGGACTGTTGCCAACCACTTGCAGACAAGCCCACTAAGTAATCATAATGAAAGTTTTAAGAACTAAAAATCGAAGGGGTACGACACCCTCACTTCAAACCCGGAGGTTCTCAGACTTCTTCGCTTTATGACAAAAATTTAAATCTATCCATATCTATAAGTTGCCCTTACACGTACTATACATACGTAAACACCGAGAATGTGAAGTACCCTTACCGAAATGCCAAGCCACGCGTGTCCACGTACTCCTCAATCCTACACCGCACGATCTCGGATCACTCAAGTCCTAACGCCACAGAACAAACTTAGCACAATCTAAAGACTCAATTCTATAACCTTTGGCTCTCAAAACTAAACCCTTTTCTAACCAAAGCACTTTCACTTAAAAACATAATTACTAACTAATTGAAAAGATAAGGTTCTTGGACTAAAAATCATTTCTTGAGAAAGTAAAACATAACACATTGGAAAATTATTCACTAATTAATGAACCAAACCTTAAAAGCTAGAAAATCTTTCTCTTGAAATTTAGAATATAAAGCATCATTATTTTTCGTGAAAGCCTTAAAGCAAGAAACAACTCAATTAACCACTTCTTTTTTTCAAATACTTAAGCAAGGCTCCACTTGGTTTTCTTGGGTCTCAAGGAACCCAATTACCTTATGTGCTTCATTGCCTTAAATTCCAAAACAATTTCAAATGAAATCAAACCTTTTCCATAATTTTCCAAACCTAGAAACATATCAATACAACTATTATGAACAAGTTTGCAAAATAATTTTCCATCTATACACCCCATAGGGTTCTCAGCCACCACTCCCCCCTTTTCCAAAATTTATAAAACCTCCATTTAAATTTAACAAACCATTTTCACACCTTTCCAAAGACTTGCACATAATCTCATACCACCAGATAAAGCTAAGAACACAAAAATCATTTATCCCTCACACTCTTGAGAACTCGTGGCCAACATCCAAAATTTGGGACAATTTGTAAAACCTCCACAACAATTTAACATTGCCATTTCATATCCTAATTAGTTCACAAAACAACAATTATTACCCAAAACAAAGCCTATTCTACAACCAACTTCAATTAACCCTCTTTCAAGAATGGTTTTCATCAAGAAAATACACAACCAAGGTACTAATTCAAAAACTATCAATTAAATAACAACAACAACATCATCAATTAAGCTTAAATCACAAGTTAATTCCTTTGATTCCCTCAAGATCACACCTATCCCTATTTTTCCCCTTAGGGTTTCACCTTCGGGTTCCAAGAACTACAGATTATGATGCTCATATCTATCATAGTTCATAACCAAGCATTAAAAAGACACAAAAACAAGAAATGAAAGTGAAAGAACCACTACCTCTCCCTCCCTAATGCTCGTGGCCTAGGGGCTGTTTTTAGGGGAGAAAATGGTGTTCTCCACTTGCTTGGGTGATGAACTAAATGGTAGCGAAGAGGAGAAGAAATGAGTAACAAGAAGTATGGAAGAATGGAGGTGAAGTGAGCTCAAGAAATGGAGAAGAAAGTTGCCATGGAAGCTCCAAGCTTTCTCTCACTAGAAATGATGAAGATGAGATGAAATGAGGTAGAGAGTGGGAGGGGGTTGCGTAAGTGGGCTGCTTAAGGGAGGGGAAGAAATAAAAAAAATGCTTAAGTAATACTTGGCTAAAAATGATTTTTAAGAAAGTAATTAAAAATACTAATCACACAAAATGTGACACCTCTCAAATAAAGCAAGATTCTAATCCCATCACTTAGTCTAGCCCATCTAATCTCTCCCCTCTCATGATTACCCTCTAATCCTAGAGTCTTAAGAGTACTAAAAAAACACAGTGTCGAGTAACCGCGTTACCGATAAATTCGCGAAAATTAATTTACCGAGAAATTAATTCACCGCGTGATAATAAATTATCATAAATATTAAAAACAATTAAAACACTCAAATATCATTATAACAAGTTACGTTTCGATTTTCATCGAAATCGGAGTTTATTTTAAATTTTAATGTGGATAAAAATTACCCGGTGATTTCAAACAAAAAAAAACGACGATACTTCGTTAGAGTTTTTTGATGATTTTTGAACCATGAATTAATATTAAATATTAATTCTCAAATTTAATTTTATCCTGATTTAATTTTATCACTTTCTTAGTCAACAAAAATACGCGTTACTGCGTCACCCAAAAAACTTATAATAAGTATTATTGATGAATTCACCTTAAACGCAGCATACGTCTACGCTGCCTATTAATTTGAATTGATATCATGAATAATAATTATTTATAATAATTAAATTATTTAAATAAGCTAAAATAATTCCACGTAGCCTCAGTAAATCATTGAGGTGATCAATCTCTATGACTTAGCTTCAAGTATTAAGGATTTTATCGCTAAAATAATTTTTCTTAAAAATTGGAATGTTACAGGTGGATCTTCCCTTCCCCCCTTCTCTCTCTGTAGCAGACTCTCTCTCTCTCTCTCTCTCTCTCTCTCTCTCTCTCTCACTCTCTGTTTTTCACCCATTTTTGATTCGACCCCCACGCTCCCTCCTCCCCTTCCCGTCCACGAGCCCTATCCCCTCTCCCTCACTTTCAGCCTCCTTTCAATGTCTCGGTAGCTATGTCCGCAATAACTACGGCACATAAAAAATCAATCGAAAAAATTTTAGAGAGTAAAAAGGAATGGATACCACGAAAAATCACTGAGAGTCAAAAGTAGATATTTTTTATAGCATTTACGTCGCTGGAGAGAGATTCGAGCTTCAAAGGCTAACATGACGGAGGAGAGATTCACAGGAGTGGTGCAGTGGTTCAACAATGTCAAAGGCTTCGGCTTCGTCAAACCCGATGACGGAGGCAAAGATCTCTTCGCCCACTAATCTTCCATCAGATCCGAAGGCTTCCACACCCTTCTAGAAGCGATCGCGTCGAGTTCACCATCAAAACTGGCAACAACGACAAGACCAAGGCCGTCGACGTCACCGGCCCCAACGACACTCCTCTGCAGGCTAGAAAAGACGCCTATGGTGGCAGAGGTTATGGATTTAGCGGCTGATTTATGGGAGGCGACAGGTGGAAGGGCTAAGGGGCTACCGGTACCGGCTGTTACCAGTGCGGTGATGTGGGACACCTCGCCAGGGACTGCAACCGGAGCAAGAATTTCGGCGGTGGTGGCAGCAGAAGCAATACCGATGTTGGAAGAGGCAGAGGTATTGGCTGCACGTTTTGGAGAAGATTCAGTTTGTCAAATGTGGGGTACACGATCTGGTGTAGTCAGGCACAGGGTTGGATATGTGAGGGATTTTACAAAATATAAGTGGGATGGTTGTATAATTGTTAGCAGTAATATTATATATATTTATTCGTTAACAAGAATGACCAAATGGTGTTTTGGTCTGGTGCTTAAGACTTTGAATGATGGCTTTTCGTGACGCAGTTCGATTCTTGGCGGATGCGTTTTGAACATTTTTGACAGTTTTCAAATAAAACGAAAATAAATGGCAAAAGTTGTGTCCACTGGAATCGAACCCACTACCTAATGGCAAAGAGGCATGAGCAGCAACCACCAAGCCATCGGTCACGTCGTGTCGTATCCCGAACGTTAAAAACATTTAAACGTTGCAGTTTAACGATTGGTAAAAACTCTTGGAGAGTTGTTTCCTTTCACTTAGTGGCATGAGTTGCTTTATAAATAGAGGCACTCTACATGCAGAAAATGATACGAAATTCATTGCTTTTCCTTGCCATTATCAAATTCTAAATCATTTCTTCCCTTCTCTAGTGCACGAGAGTTAGTGAGGAAACTTTATTCTGTAAACTATTATTGGTTGATAGGCTTGAAGTGTATGTGCAAACCACTTCAAGGAATCCAAAGTATCCTGAAGGGGATTCGCCAAGAACCCTGTTGCATCCAATATTCTAAGATTGGTGGGGGCGAATCGAACCTAAAGCTTAGTGTAATACACACGCTTTGGATCTTTTGTGTAACAGTCATCATCTTATTCTTCTTTCAAGTGCTGCAGAATCTCCCACAACATCTCCAATAATTCAAGGTTCTAACAATCTTTAGGTTCGAATTCGTTTGTGAACAATGGCGGCAACACTGAAAGAGATGACATCTGACTTTGTGAAATTGGAGAAATTCGATGGTGGCAACTTCATCCGTTGGCAGAAAAAGATGCATTTCCTATTGACAACTTTGAAAGTGGTATATGTTTTGAACACTGCAAGACCAATGGATAAAGATGATGAGACAATTACTGAAACTCGCAAAAGACAGAGTGGGACAATGATGACTACATATGCATGGGACACATCCTCAGTGGCATGTCTGACTCCTTGTTCGATGTTTATCAAAGTGAAAATTTTGCAAAAGAACTTTGGGACAAACTTGAAGCAAGATACATGACTGAAGATGCAACAAGTAAGAAGTTTCTTGTTTCTCGTTTTAATAATTATAAGATGGTTGATGGTAGATCTATTATAGAACAATTGCATGAAGTAGAAAGAATCCTTAGTAACTACAAACAACATAACATGCACATGGACGAAACCATTATCGTCTCCTCAATCATAGACAAACTCCCTCCTTCATGGAAAGACTTCAAAAGAAGTTTGAAGCATAGAAAAGATGATATCTCTCTTGAGCAATTGGGTAATCACCTTCGTTTAGAAGAAGAGTATCAAAAACAAGATGATACTAAAGATCAATCTACTCATGAGAAAATGTATGTGACGGAGGAAGGAAAGACTAACAAGTCTCACAAGGAAAGTGATCGAGATTGTGAAGAATCTCATGACAACAACAATGGGAATAACCAAAAGAAAAAGAAAAAGAAAGGGAGTTGTTTCCATTGTGGTAAACCGGGACATTACAAGAATGAATATAGATTCTTGAAGAATGAAAAGAAAGAGAAGGACTCTAGTGCATCAAAGGATTACCTTGAAGCATAGTATTCACTTTTGGGAAAAGTGACTATTTTCAAGAATATATGTAATGTACTTGATGAATTTATTTTATGTACTATTACTTAACAAGTATGGGTTCATGTGTGTATTTGAGGGTGACATGTTTATCTCTATAAGAGGGTATTGTAACACTCGTAATTTTTACGATGCGTTATTTGGCGTTATTTAGTGTACTCTGTCGTATTTATGCTATAATAAGCAGTTGCTTGTTCTCTAAGTAAGTGTATTAATTAAATCAAGATCAAATTATATTTGAGAGTTAATATTTTATATTAATTCACAGTTCGAATATCGTTTAAAATTCTAACGAAATTTCGTAGCGTTTCGAATCGCCGGGCAATTTCGCCGTAGATAAAATTCTAAACGAACTCCGATTTCGATGAAAATCGAAACGTAACTTGTTGAGACTATTTTTGAGTATTTGACATGATTTTTTTATTATTTATAATTAAATATTATCACACGATGAATTAATTTCTCGTTAAATTAATTTTCGCGAATTTATCGGTAACGTGGGTTTTTCGATGCCGTGTTTTAACAACCCCTAGACTCTAGAATTAGTGGGTAATCATGAGAGATGTGAGATTAGATGGGTAGGATTAGATGATGTGATTAGCATCTCATAAAGGTGATAGGTGTCACAAAGTGTGTGATTTATTTCAAAAAAAATTACTTTTACTTAATTATCTTTTATTATTTATGTGTTTAACTTTGTTTTAAGTAAAATAAATGGAAGGAAGGGCTATATGCAGCCCCATTTCGTGACCCTCCCTCATCCTCTCATCTCATCTTCTTCTTTTTCTTCTCTTGAAAAAGCAAAGCTTCCATGGTTGCTACCTTCCATTCCTTTGAGTTATTGGACTTCCAATCTTCATCAAATTTGTTCCAAAGCTTCATCCTCATCTAGTTCTCCACTTCCTAACCATCCAAGTAAGAGAAAAACAAAATTTTCCCCCTCTTGAACAGCCCCAAAACAGCGCCCCCTCCCTTTTGTCTTGTTTTTGTGATTTTGCTTTCTAATCTTGGTTTTTCTTGCTTATGTTATGTTGTTTGTTGTTTGATGATGATCAAGAGGAGATGAAACACTCCCAATCCCCTCTTTAAGCTCTAGGGCGAAAACCCTAAGGGGTGGGAAGAGGGAAAATGGTGTGATCCTCATTGAATCAAACAATTAGTGGTGTATTTGAGTTATTGGAAGTTGTTTGATCATTGTTGAGTAGTAGTTTTGGAATTGGCATGCTTAACTTGTTATTTCATGGTTTTTGCCTATTCTTGAACTATATGTGGATTTTGGTTGTTGAATCTTGTCTTTAATTGTTTAATTAAATGTTTTGGGTG
This sequence comes from Calophaca sinica, assembly GCA_037113605.1. NCBI lineage: Eukaryota > Viridiplantae > Streptophyta > Magnoliopsida > Fabales > Fabaceae > Calophaca > Calophaca sinica. The sequence continues at coordinate 52,354,055 of CM073734.1, read as the reverse complement.
ATTTAATTGCTATTGGAGTAGTGATGCATGTTTAAGTATAAGAGTTAGTTTATGTTTTGTGCAAAAGTGATTCTTGAAGGATTAGAATGGCATGTAGGACTTGATCAAGTTGTCTTTAAATTCTTAGCATGATTTAAATGTTTTTGGGGACTTTTGAAATTGGCGTAATTGAAAGAACTCTTTAAGAACTCTTGTTTTGGAATTGTTTTTGAGTAAGTGAACTAGGAAACTTGTAAATTGGCTTTGAGTATGACTTGTTTTTGAAAGGAAAAAGGCTATAGAAATGGCACTAACTTGTTGTTGGAAATTGTTTCAAAACATGTCCTTAAATGTGCTTAAGTTATGTTTGGTGTTGTCTTGATGTTTTGATGCTTGAAGTGTATTTGAAAATGACTTGGAATTGTTGTAGTTATTAAAAGGAGTTTTTGCAAATTTTTTTGAAAGAAAAAGAGGTAGAGGCCGTGAGGCCATAGGTTGTTTTGGAAAGAGAATTTTGGTTTGTTAACTTGTATAAATGCTTATATGAATATGTGTTTAGACCTTGAAATTTATGAAAATGGTTATTTGTATGATCTTGCTTTGAGGTTCAAGAAAGATTTTTAGTTTCAAAAACTTTACTTTTCAAGTAAGTTAAGATTTCTAAATTGTTATGTGATAAGTTAATTTTCAAGAAGTGTTTTGATTTTAAAACCTTATTTCTTTTCAAGTAGTTAATGATTTAAATGCTTGAGTGGATTGTTGGTTAGAAAAGGGCTAAGTTTGAGGGTTTAAGTGTAGTTAGAACTTATAGATTGTGCTAAGTTGTTCGTGGTGATAGGAATCGTGACTCCGGAGACCGAGCGAAGCAGATCCGAGGCTTGCAACATTGCATTAGCGACTGTCTGTGGTAAGAGCACTTCTAGATATTTGTAGGCTTTTATTTTTGTATGTCCTTGTGTAAGGGCAAGTTTTAAATACGAAGAAGTCTGAGAACTCTCCGGGTTCGAAGTTAGGGTTTCCGAACCCCTTCGTGATTATTGTCGTGTGGTCGCCTATATTCCCAGTCATTCGTGGGTGAAAAATATTGTGGTTGGTCTCCTGACCCTAACCTCTCACACTTGTTGTACCTCTCTGTCAACTCCATCGAGTTGCAGAGGGATGGATTCTATTGATTGTAATTAATATGGATGGTGTGGACGGTGGAGTCCTATCCAATGTATTCTACCATTCATTGTATCCATTCCTCTAGAAATTAGCATAGGCCTTTATTTCTCTAGGAATCAGGTTCATATCCTAGTGTATATATACACATTGTACTCATGTTGAATCAACAAGTAAATATACAACTCTTTACATGGTATCAGAAGTCCAATTTATTCCTGTGCCAATGCATCTTCATTTTTCGTTCTAAAACACACTGTTTTTTTCTTCAAAACAGTGTTGTCCAGTCCAGAAATTCCTTTTTCGGTGCGACCCACACCGAGCTACCACCACAGACAGGTGTGCATCACTCCGGCCAGCACAGCCACCGTTGCCCCGTTCCGATCCGACTCCACACGCGCCGCCACGTGCCGCCACTGTCTCTGCGAGTGAAACCCACGCGCTACCAACAGATACGAGCGTGAGAGCGCGTGCTTCCATCTCCGGCCACCATTTTTCTGTGTCAACCGTCGCAGAGCCTCATCTGCCTATTTTCGAGGTCCGTTTCTTCATTTGGTGATTTTCCAACAACCTTCTCTCCTTCACCTCGCCTTGTTCATCATGACGGGAACCGGATCTGCTACAGCCTCTTCTTCTGTTGTCAGTTTCACTACTACACCCCTCATTCCTTGCGAAAAATTGGTAGGAAGTGCCAATTATACTGGTTGGGCTGCTGCCGTTGAGCTTTGGTTCCAAGGACAAGGTCACGAGGACCATTTTCTTAAACAACTCAAGGATATCCCCAACAAGGATCAGGCCAAGTGGAAACAAGTTGATGCCTCCCTCTACAGTGTCCTTTGGTTCTCAATTGATGCCAAACTTCAGACACAATATCGCTCCTTTAAGACATGCTACGATGTCTGGACAAGAGCCAAGAAGACATATTCCAATGACATTAGTCGCCTATACAACGTCGTCTCCAATCTCATCTTTGTAAAGAAACAAGACATGGACATGCAAACCTATTTGGGTAAGCTTGACAGTTTGATTGCTGATTTCGATTCAATAATGCCCTTTACTGATAATGCGGATACGCATGCTGAACAACGAGGGAAGTTCTTCATGGTTTTGGCGCTTGCTGGTCTTCCACCTGACCTCGACTTAGTTCGCAATCAGATTTTGTCTAGCTCCATTGTCCCTTCATACGATACTGTTTGTGAACATCTGCTACGTCTCTCGGTTCCTCAATCCTTCGCTCCAGCACCTGTGTGCTTTAATGGGCCAACTGACTCTACTGCGCTAGTCTCAAGTTCTTATCAGCGGGGTAGAAGAGGAGGAGGACGTGGAGGTAATCGGGCTCGACCTCGCTGCACCTATTGCAAACGCTTTGGCCATGTTGAGGAGCAATGTAGAACCAAAGCTTATCAAACACAACCCAAGGTTATGAATATTGCTCAGTTTGAAGCCTCCGACACTGGTGCTCAGGTTTCCCTTTCTATAGCAGAGTATCAAGAGTACCTTAAACTTAAAGCACACCAGCAGTCCACCACACCTGTTGCCTCTGTTGCTCAGACTGGTAATCATGTTGCCTTTGTTTCACAATCTTCTTCACTTGGAACAAATTGCTCAGACTGGTAATCCTGTTGCCATTGTTTCACAATCTAGTAACAAATTGCTTTTCTCCCATTTCACTTTTATGAACACACTACCTAGTGTTACTTCGGCTAATGGATCACAAACCAAAAGCCAAGGCATTGGCCTATCTCAACCCCTACCCTCACTTCCTTTGGACTCTGTGCTTTATGTCCCTGAATGTCCCTTTAATTTAATCTCCATCAGTAAACTCACTAGTACCCTACCCTACGATGTTACCTTTACTAACAATTCTGTTCTTGTGCAGGATCGGAGTACTAGGAAGATGATTGGAGTAGGACATGAGTCCCGAGGTATATATTACCTTTCGACACCTGCACCTCCTATTGCATGTTCTGTTGTTAAGTCTTCAGCTATTATTCATCAACGCTTGGGACATCCTAGCCTTTCCAAGCAGCGTCTTATGGTTCCAAGTCTTTCAAGAGTGTCCACCTTAGAGTGTGAGTCATGTCAGTTTGGGAAACATAGTAGGAGTTCTTTTCCCGACAGAGTCAATAAACGAGCTGCGTCTCCTTTTGCTTTAGTTCATTCAGATATTTGGGGTCCTAGTCGTGTTGTTTCTTGTTTAGGATATCAATATTTTGTTACCTTTATTGATGATTTTTCACGATGTACTTGGATATTTCTAATGAAAAATCGTTCAGAAGTTTTCTCCATCTTTCAAACCTTTTGTTCAGAAATAAAAACACAATTTGGTACCCAAATAAAAATATTGCAAAGTGATAATGCTTGTGAATATTTGTCTACTTCCTTTCAATCTTTTTTGACTTCACAGGGTATCCTCCATCAGACTTCATGTGCCCATACTCCACAACAGAATGGTGTTGCTGAAAGGAAGAATCGACACTTAGTTGAAACAGCTCGTACCATGCTCCTTCATAGTAATGTACCACCTCGGTTCTGGGGGGATGCGATTTTCACAGCTTGTTACTTAATCAATCACATGCCTTCATCTGTTCTTGACAACCAGGTACCACACTCCATTTTGTTCCCTCACCAACACCTCTACTCTCTACCACTCCGAGTCTTCGGATGCACCTGTTTTGTCCATGACCTTACTACAGGGAAAGATAAACTTGCTTCCAAGTCCCTCAAGTGTCTTTTCCTCGGCTACTCCCGTATGCAAAAAGGCTATCGATGCTACTCGCCAGATCTTCATCAGTACATTGTCTCTGCGGATGTCAGCTTCTTTGAGACTAGTCCTTTCTTTCCTTCTACTCCTGACAAGGCAAATGATCCCGGTAAGTCCCACTTTCTTCCCTTAGAGAACTCTATTATTCCAATTGCACCTACCCCTGTTTCTATTCCTACCTTCCGCACATATCAATGGAGGCCCCGTCCAGAAGTCATTTCTGCACCTCAAGACTCATCTCCTGCTCTACCAGACTCTCAGGCTCTGCATCCTACACCGGAACAACCCAATGCACTACGTAAAGGTAATAGGTCCACTCGGAACCCTAATCCTATTTATGCTTGTGTTTTGGATTATAAAAAATTATCTCCATCCTACTCTGCCTTTGTTTCCTCCTTGGATTCTGTGTCTATTCCCAAAACTATAGGTGAAGCTATGTCTGATCCTGGCTGGCGACAAGCAATGGTGGATGAGATGGCCGCTTTGCACTCCAATGGTACTTGGGATTTGGTACCTTTGCCTAATGGCAAAACTACAGTGGGTTGTCGATGGGTCTACACAGTTAAGGTTGGGCCCGATGGGAAGATCGACCGCTTGAAAGCTCTCCTCGTAGCAAAAGGAAACACACAGATTTTTGGCCTTGATTATGGGGATACTTTCTCTCTAGTTGCCAATGTTGGAACCTAAACGATTGAGAAGTTTAGACCCTCATTAATTTTGATGATAACAAAGTATTCACAAGAGAACAATTTATGTTCTAACAATTCTTGAAGTGTGCAGATACTAATATTACATATACTTCTAAGCCACTTAAGCAAGAAGGAAGAAGTTCACAAGAGAATGATACACTCCATGTGTCAGCATCCGGCTCATCCTAGTATACTGTCTTCGTGAGCGTCTGGAATTATCTTTTTGTGACACAAGGCTTATCCATTTGCTACGAGCGTCCGACCTTCCTGTTTCGAGAGAGCGTCTGAACTTCATTTTAAATCACGTGATGGTCACGTAGTTGCTCTTCCTCTCAGAAGCTTCTGGAACGGATTTCGAATTTGATCTTATGCGCTCAAATTGTTGTTCGAGGTATCAAAGGTGACACCTTTAGCTAAAGACAAAAATCGTACAAGCATTTGTAAAAAGCAAGGTAGTACGAAAACGGTAATGTGTACTACTGAGATATTCTCTGGAAAGGAAGAAAGAGACATCTTTTTTTTGAAATCACCTCACTCAATGGAAAGGAGCCATTTTTATCAGAAGCGGTAATATCCTTTAAGAACTCCTATAAATACCCCATGGTATCCATCAAGAAATCCCAAACTCTACAAGAGAATATTGCTTCACTTATCGAGAACAAGCAATGTTGCTATACACTACAAAGAGTCAATACTCAAAGCACCGCTTCGTGAGCAATCAAGTTTCGTACAAGTCTACGGACTACAAGAACTGAACTCAACGTCCGACACTTTCTTTTAGAAAGCATTTCTGTATTGAGCTTAATCTTTTATCCTCTCTGTGAGAGGTATTTATGCTTGTATTCAACTGTCTTGTAAAACATGTTTTGGCCTAGTTAATGCTGTACCCTCAAGGGCTCGAGTGTCTTGAGTCGTTTGAGAAGTTGAGAGTATTGTCAAGTTTGTGATGTAAGAATACTCTTGAGGAAATTGTAATCAATTGATTATAGTGGAAAATCCTTCAGAACGAAGGGACTAGACGTAGCTACCGGTTTGGTAGTGAACTAGTATAAATCTCTGTGTCTCTTGCTTTATCGCTTTCTATTTATCTTTATCTTGTTCGTTAAAAACAAGTTTTCACAAATCGCTTTTCAAATAGTCAGGTTTATTTCAGCCCGATACACAAGTCGCTTTTGAAAAACCTGTGTTCTAAGTGTTTTTAACTTAAAGTTTGCGAAAAGTTTTCAACACAATTCAACCCCCCTTCTTGTGTTCACGTTCAGTTGGTACCAGAGCTCGGCCTCTTGGTTGAGCACTTAACAGTCTTAAGAGAAAAGATCCTATACTGTGAACATGTCTACTGAAGGTGGTCATATGAACCGTCCTCCTCTATTCGATGGAGAAAAATTTGATTACTGGAAAGATAAGATAAAAGCTTTCTTTGAGACACAACAACTTGAGTTATGGGATATAGTTCAAAGTGGTTACATTCCTCCCACTAATCCTCGTGGTGTTGCGATAGCCAGAGAAGATTGGCATGATGAACAGAAAAAGAGATATCAAATCAATCAAAAGGCTAGATACATTCTTATCTGTGTTATGACAGAAAAAGAATATGATAAATGTGGCAAATTTGATACTGCCAAAGAAATCTGGGACTCACTTGTTTTATCTTACGAAGGCTCTGCCCAAGTAAGAGAAACCAAAGCTAGCATGTTGGTTCGCCAATATGAGTTATTCAAAATGGAATATGGTGAAAACATTGAAACTATGTTTGGAAGATTTCAAACACTTGTTCATGGGTTACAGGCCCTTGGAAAAAGTTATACTACACCTGACCATGTGAGAAAGATCTTGAGAAGTTTGACTAAGCAGTGGAGACCCAAAGTCACTGCTATTCAAGAAGCAAAAGATCTAAATGTCCTTCGGCTTAAAGATCTTATGAGTTCTTTGAAAGCTCATGAACTTGAGCTAAATGAAGAAGAACCTACCAAGAAGAGTAAGTCTATTGCTTTAAAAGTTAATCAACATAAACCTAGTACTTCTAAAGCTTTTTAGGCTGAAGAAGAAGAATCAGATGATGAAGCTTCAGAAGGAGATTATGATGGATCAGACGATGAGCTAGCGTTCATATCTAAGAAGATCCAAAGAATGTGGAAGAAGAGAAACTTCAGAAGGAGGTTTCAGAAGAAAGATACAAAGGACAAGAAGGAAAGCAAAGACAAGGACAAAGCCTAAGTCATTTGCTATGATTGTAAGAAGCCTGGACATTTCAAGTCCGAGTGTCCTAATCTTAAGGAAAATTCCACAAGAAGCTCCTTCAAGAAAAAGAAGAAAGGTCTCATGGTAACATGGGAAGATCTTGACTTATCCTCCTCTGAGGAAGATAAAGAAGAAGAAGCTCACATTGCCCTCATGGCAGACACTGATCTTGATTCAGAAGAAGAAGTTGAAGAGGTAATAATATATGATTCTTATTCTGAACTTCAACTTGCATTTGATGATCTGTTAAAGGACTCTGCCACTCTCACTATTGAGTATAAGAATTTGAAAAAGAAATTTTCAAAACTATCACAAGATTTTCATTCTTTATACAATGAAAACTCTGTACTCAATGAAGAGAACCGTGCTAAAACCGAAAATCAGCGTCTGGTGGATAACCAGACGTCTGGAAGCTAACAAGCAACCAGGTATGAGAGCTCTCAAGTTAAAAGCTCTGTAGTTACAGGCAATCCTAACTGCAAATCAAATGACTATGAACATGCATTTCAAAAGTTTCTTGCAGAGAGTGTAACTCGAAGCAAGCAAGCTTCTATGATTTGGGGTGTCAGTAAAACGACAACTCATGGTCTTGGTTATATATTAGATAAACCTCCTTTAGAAAATGATACTGCAATAAATCTGGTCATTTGAAAAATGCGTGTACTGTGTTTACAACTAAGAAGGACAAGTATCCTTCAAGAACTAACAAGAAAGGACCCAAAAAGATATGGGTACCTAAAGATAAAATAGTCTATGTTGCAGACTTGCTTAGCAACAAAGTCAACACACCTATCTTGGTACTTAGACAGTGGATGCTCGCGTTACATGACGGGAGAAAAACATATATTCCAAGAACTAAGACCTAGAAAAGCTGGATTCGTTGGTTTCGGAGGAAACCAGAAAGGTAAAATAGTTGGAATTGGTCGCATAGGTAAAGGCTCTCTTCCTTCTATTGATAATGTTTTATATGTTGAAGGACTGAAACATAATCTATTGAGCATAAGTCAATTATGTGACAATGGTTATAATGTTGTCTTTACAGAAAATGGATGTTCAGTAAAAAGCAAAAATGATGGATCTATATTCTTTACAGCAAAGAGGAAACAAAACATTTATAAAGTTGATCTTTTTGAACTTGCAAAACAAGATGTCAAGTGTCTTATGTCTGTTGAAGATGAGCAATGGATTTGGCACAAAAGAATGGGTCATGCCAATTTGAGGTTAATCTCAAAATTAAACAAGCACAATCTTGTTAGAGGCTAACCAAATCTTAAGTTCCAATCTGATGCCCTGTGTGAGGCTTGTCAAAGAGGAAAACAAGTTAAAACTTCCTTTCATTTAAAAAATGTTGTTTCAACCTCTAGACCACTTGAACTTTTACATCTTGATCTTTTTGGTCCCATAAGGACAACCTCTTTAACTGGAATGAAATATGGATTAGTCATTGTTGATGATTTTACTAGATGGACATGGGTTAAATTCCTTGCCCACAAGGATGAGTCTTTTAAGGTATTTACTGTATTCTGCAAATCAGTTCAAAATGAAAAAGGCATCTATATTTCTTCTATTAGAAGTGATCATGGGGGAGAATTTGAAAATGAGAACTTTCAAAAATTTTGTGAAGAAAATGGCATCTCCCACAATTTCTCCTCTCATAGAACACCTCAACAAAATGGTGTTGTAGAAAGGAAAAATAAGTCCCTCCAGGAAATGGCCAGGACCATGATCAATGAAGCTGATATTGCGAAACATTTTTGGGCGATAAAGAACACGACTTGTTATATTCAAAATAGAATTCTTATAAGACCTATTTTGAATAAGACTCCTTATGAATTGTGGAAAGGTAGAAAACCAAACATTTCTTACTTTCATCCTTTTGGTTGTATTTGTTATATTTTGAATACTAAAGATCAGCTTGGTAAGTTTGATTCCAAGGCTGACAAAGGAATCTTTTTGGGATACTCTGAAAGATCTAAAGCTTTTAGAATATACAACAAAGAAACTTTTACAGTTGAAGAGTCCATTCATGTCAAGTTTGATGATAAGAAGCCTGACACTGCTATGTCAGAGCTAGATGAGTTATTTTCAGAATTAAACCTCGGTGACAAGTCAGATGGTGAACGTGCATCTTCATCATCCGGTGGTGACAAGACGAAGAATTCTACTCAAGCAAGAAAAAGCTGGAAGTACAAAACCAATCATCCAAAAGATCAAATCATAGGAGAACCTGGTGATAAAGTACGAACCAGATCCTCTTTCAAGGAGCATGCTGATTTTCCACTTCTCTCTGAAATGGAACCTAAGACGATTGATCAAGCATTGGAAGATGAAGGGTGGATTCTAGCAATGCAAGATGAGCTAAATCAGTTCCAAAGAAATGATGTATGGAAGCTAGTCACTCTACCAGAAGATAAGCAAGCTATTGGTACTAAATGGGTATTTAGAAATAAGCTTGATGAAGATGGTAAAGTTGTGAGAAATAAAGCAAGGTTAGTTGCTCAAGGTTACTCACAAGAAGAAGGTATTGATTTCACTGAAACTTTTGCACCTGTTGCAAGACTAGAAGCTATTCGCATTTTACTTTCATTTGCAGCACATCATGAGATAACTCTATATCAAATGGATGTGAAAAGTGCTTTTCTAAATGGTTTTATAACTGAGGAAGTTTATGTTAAACAACCTCCTGGTTTTGAAGATATTGAATTTCCAGAACATGTTTTTAAACTTAAAAAGGCTCTATATGGTCTTAAGCAAGCTCCCAGAGCATGGTATGATAGACTAAGTTCCTTTTTAATGGAAAATGGATTTACAAGAGGTTTAGTTGACACTACTCTTTTCAGAAAATCTTCTAATAAGCATTTCATACTTGTTCAAATCTATGTTGATGATATCATTTTTGGAGCCACTAATGAAAGCCTTTGCAAAGAATTTTCTAAGCTTATGCAGGCTGAATTTGAGATGAGCATGATGGGAGAATTAAAGTTTTTCCTTGGAATAAAAATCAAACAATGCAGTGATGGTATCTATATACATCAAAGCAAATATATCAAAGAATTATTGAAGAAATTCAAGATGCTGGATTGCAAGCCTATGTGTACACCTATGCATCCTACCTGCACTCTTAGTAAAGATGAAATTGGTAAGAAGGTAGATCAGAAAATATACAGAGGTATGATTGGATCTCTACTTTATCTTACGGCTTCAAGACCTGACATTATGTTCAGCGTCTGCCTATGTGCTAGATTTCAATCAGATCCTAGAGAATCACACCTAAGTGCTGTTAAAAGAATATTCAGATATTTGCAAGGAACTACTAATCTTGGTTTGCTTTATAAGAAATCAAAAGATTACAAATTAGTAGGTTTACGTGATCTTTGACTTTCTTTGGAGACCGAATTGAAAGAAAGAGCACAAGTGGAGGCCGCCAGCCTTGGAGCTAATCTTGTGTCTTGGTCAAGCAAAAGACAAAGCACTATTGCACTCTCAGCCAGGTTTGAATACATCTCAAGAAAGAAGTTGCGCTTCTCAACTTCGTGGATGAAGTATCAACTTGAAGACTACTCGATAAAAGAGAGTAACATTCCTATCTTTTGTGATAATACATCCGCCATTTGTCTTCTTGAAAATCCTATATTGCATTCTAGAGCAAAGCACATTGAGATTAAACATCATTTTATAAGAGAATATGTTGAAGGGGACACTTGAAATCAAATTTGTAGACACCGATCACCAAGTGCTGATATTCTTACAAAAACCTCATCAAGATAGATTCAATTTTATAAGAAGAAATTTAAATTTCCATCTTATAAAAGAATGATTAATCTCGGCCTTATGATAGATATCATTTGAGCATCTGGTATGACATCATCATCATACGAGTAAGCATTTTTATATGCCAACTGCATCATAACTCAGCATCCGATGAATCAGCTATGAGCATCCGAAACACACACGTGGTAAGCTCGTGTGGAACTTAAGCGTCTCATCACACCTAATCTGAGTCATGATTATTTACGTTTTCAATAAAATCTTTTACTTTATTTTGGCAACTGCATTTAATGAAAAGAGGTATCTTTATTTTAATTTATTTTTAAATTTATTTTTATTACTCAGATAATGAAGAGGTTTTTGAAAAGTAACTGTACCAATTACAAAACCTTCCTACTACTCCTTCTTTTTCGCTCCACAATCACTCGCTCTGTTTTCAGTCTGAAAAACAGTTTTTTTTCTCTTCTCTTCGTGACTGTTCTGAAACCCTAAACCTCCATTTCTCTATCTCTCAACTGCAATCATGTCTGGTGTAACAACCTCTGAGTATACTGCTATTTACGACACCATGGCTGAAGGAAAGGTTCTGTTGGAAAATCGAATTGATTTAAAGAACTTCAAACTCTATGGCTTCGATTTCTACAGTGGTTTCAAGGCAATGGGTTGGGAACACTACTTCTTTTGGAAACAGGTTGAGGTTCTAGTTACTGCTATCAAGGAATTTTGGGGTAATGCTCGTTTACACCAAGGTGGTATCTTTGAAGGAACTGTGAGAGGTTACAAGTTCATTTTTACCATTACCAACATTTTTGAAGTCACTGGTTGTCCCTATGAAGGTATCGTTTACTACACAGATTGGGCTGATGCATTTCATGGCCTTGAGAAGGTCAATGAGGATTTGTTTGAGAATTATAAACAGCTGAAAGAATCTGGTGAAACCCCTACTGCAAAGCATTTGAAGAGTCATTACAGAGTTCTTCACAAGATAATCACTAAGAGCGTCTGGTTGCACTACAAAAAAACGGCGAAATAGGGGCGGTTTTATTGAGGGGGTTTTTCGAACCCCCCAAATTAATTTAAAAAAAGACACATTCGTGGTTTGATGTGTAAAAAATTCGGTTACATTGAGGGGGTTAAAAACCGGTTAAAAACCCCCTCTAATTGAACATCTCCCTTGCCCTTTTGTTCCTCACTCTCCACTGCGCGTACGAACCCCACTTTTTTTTTCTCTCAGAATCCCTCCTCTCTCGCCGCAACCTTCCTTTCAAAACCCTTCTCTCTCGCCGCAAACTTCCCATCGCAACCCTTCTCCTTTTGTTCCTCAATTGAAGGCTGGTTCTAGTGACATAGTTATCTATGAACAGAAGTTCATTATGAGGCACTACATGGCTGGTCACAAGGTAAACCTGCCAAGATTGATCTACAACAACCTGATTAATGCACTGGTTAATTCGAGGAAAGGTGTTGCTGACAAGAAAAACACCTACAAGTGCATTCCTTATGGTGTTCTTCTCACTAAGATGATGGCCAAGAATCTGGTTGTAAACAAGCTGACTGCTTTGCCAGATCAAGAAAAGGTGAAGTATTTTGGCACTGAGAGTGTTGTGATTCTTGACACCTTTGGAGTTAACAGCTTGGTCAGAATGAAATTGATCACTGGTGAACAGATGAAGAAGGTGAAAAAGGAACAGGGAGTAGAATCTGGTCCCTCTCTTAGCAAGAAGTCTACTACTGATAAAACCACCAGAAGCTCAGTAACTGGTGTGAAAAGGACTTCTGATCCTCCAGAAGAGGAGACAAGAAGCAAGAAGCAGAAGGTGGCTCCTGCACCTAAAAGAAAGACCGAATCAGAAGATGAGGACCGCGTTCCCATCAGTCAGATTCTGAGGAAAAGAAGCAAGCGGAAGTCGAGAAACAAGTTTCAGCGTCCGGTTACGTAAGAAGGCAATTCAACATCCGCCTCCACCGCCCCTAGACAGTCAAGAGATTGGTCAGCACCTGAGCTTGAACCAAAGGTACTGAATTTTACCGATGATTCTGCACTGCTTTTTGAAACTGATGATACCATTCCTGCTCCACCTATATCTGTTGCACAACCATCAACCATTCAAACCCGTGCACAGAAAGCCAGAAACACAACCACTCCCATAGCCGCCAAACAACCTACCCAAACACAGACCAATACACTCACCATCTCCTTACCTCAAACCTCCACATATACCTCCCTCACTTCATACATTTCCAAACTTTATTCTCATTCTTTTAACCTCCTTTTCAAAGTCCCTCCATTTAATCCTTTCAAACCCTTCATTCCCCCCAAGTACAATATCACAGTAGTGACACCAAAAACTACTGCCCTAATTCCAAAGAAACCCGTCCCTCTTGACATTAGACCAAAATTTGTTAGATATGAGTCATATAACTCTATCTACAATCACCCATCTTTATGGCACTTGAAGACCTTCACCTCTGGAGTTTCAAGACTGGAGATACCCCCTCCAATGAATTTTGTCTTCAAGGATGGCAAAGACAATGTTGAGATGTCCTTTAAAGGAAGGCTGAGACCCAAACCAAACAGCAGGGCTATTCCCTTTTCTGTTGATGTACCAAGGTTCCTGCTCCAGAATGAACCTCTTACATTAGAGGAATGTGGTACGTGGATCACAGAAGCTGAAGCCTGTATGATGGCTCATTGTTATGAGCAGAAAAGGCTTGAAGTCATTGGCGAATATAGAGACCCATCATCTGTCTCTATAAAGATTGTTCCAGATAGGCAAAGGTGGTTACCTTGGTCTATTCCTGGAAAAAGAAAGGAAGATGCACCTGGCAAAATGCCATTCAGTAAGATAGGCCCAAAGGAATATGAGAAAGCTCCCAGAGACTACAAGGTCAAGGAGTTCACCCAGCTTCCGGTAAAGAAAATTTCTGAAGATCATGCCAGAAGGGTATTATCTGAGTGCTCTGAAGAAAGATCAATGGAGAACTGGATCTTTCAACTGCTGTAATGCAGAGAAGGCAACAATCCCTACTCTTGGTATCATCGAGAAGGTACCTGAATCCAATCTTGGAACTGCTTATTTTGATGATATGTTCATGTGTTATGTGATTAGACCGCTCAACTTGGTGAAGCTATATGCTCCATGGGATCTAGTCTGGAAACACTTTTACATTGGATTTGGCTGGATGCAATGGTCTACATCTTGGAAAGACAAAGCCATTATGCCTTGTTTTGAGCCCCTGACTATTGACAAAGATGACAGAGAAATTTTGAGGAGACTATTTATTACTGAAAATGAAGGCCTCAACTTCTCCTTTGATGCCCTAAGTGTCTTCTTAGGCAATGTGTTTGGAGAAGCTGCTGCTGAACAATTTGATGGGTATGCCAGAGACATTCTTCAACACAGAGAAATGATCTTCAATTATCTTCTGTTTCCTGATATTGTTGAGCAAAGAAATGAAGCCCTATATGAGTCTGAAAGAAGAAAACTTGGAAATATTATCAAATGGTTTCCACCAGGAGATAATTATTTCCAATGGGCAAAGGATAGGAAGAAGATAAAATCTAATTTGTCTCAAACTATTCTTGAAATCCATAAGAAGATGAATTCAGAAGCTGCAGGTGTTGCCAGTGTGCCAGAAGCTGAATCTGCTCCCTCCACATCTTCAGTGGAAATGGTTACAATTCCTAAGGAGGAATTTGAAACCATGAAGGCAACCTGTTTGAAAGTTCCTGAGCTTGAAATGCAGCTGAAACTCATCATAGAACGAATCAACCTGCTACCTCAAAACCCTTAAACTTTGTTTTGTTTTAAATTTTTTGGTACTGAGTGATATTACTTAATTTTTGGTACAATTATATTGTGAATTTATTACTCAAATTTTTCTTCTATTTTGTTTTTTGACTATGATGTGTTTTTACACTCTTTTTGTCTGATGACAAAAGGGAGAGTAAAAGAAAGGCTTGATGAACGCTAAGATAAACACGCTAAGGATAGATATACATGTTAATCAATCATTCATAACATCATTTCAGCATCCGATCTCAGCGTCTTTTATTGCTATACTTATCTAAGTTGTTGAACTCAGGGGGAGACCCTTAAAACTCTTATTTGAAACTTAAAATTGTTCATCAACCTTGGATATTTGTCATCATCAAAAAGGGGGAGATTGTTGGAACCTAAACGATTGAGAAGTTTAGACCCTCATTAATTTTGATGATAACAAAGTATTCACAAGAGAACAATTTATGTTCTAACAATTCTTGAAGTGTGCATATACTAATATTACATATACTTCTAAGCCACTTAAGCAAGAAGGAAGAAGTTCACAAGAGAAGGATACACTCCATGTGTCAAAGATCCGCTCATCCTAGTATCTTGTCTTCGTGAGCGCCTGGAATTATCTTTTGTGACACAAGGCTTATCCATTTGCTACGAAGGCCCGACCTTCCTGCTCCGAAAGAGCGTCAACTTCATTTTAAATCACGTGATGGTCACGTAGTTGCTCTTCCTCTCAGAAGCTTCTGGAACGGATTTCGAATTTGATCTTATGCGCTCAAATTGTTGTACGAGGTATCAAAGGTGACACCTTTAGCTAAAGACAAAAATCGTACAAGCATTTGTAAAAAGCAAGGTAGTACGAAAACGGTAATGTGTACTACTGAGATATTCTCTGGAAAGGAAGAAAGAGACAGCTTTTTTTTGAAATCACCTCACTCAATGGAAAGGAGCCATTTTTACTGTAACGGTAATATCCTTTAAGAACTCCTATAAATACCCTATGGTATCCATTGGAGAAACTGCTGAAACTCTACAAGAGAATATTGCTTCACTTACTGAGAACAAGCACTGTTGTTATACACTACAAAGAGTCAATACTCTGAAAGCACTGCTTCTGTGAGCAATCAAGTTTCGTGCCAAATCTCTGGACTACAAGAACTGAACTCAGCGTCCGACACTTTCTTTTAGAAAGCATTTCTGTATTGAGCTTAATCTTTTATCCTCTCTGTGAGAGTTATTTATGCTTGTATTCAACTTACTTGTAAAAGTTGTTTTGGCCTAGTTAAGGCTGTACCCTCAAAGGCTCGACTGTACTGAGTCGTTTTGAGAAGTTGAGAGTATTGTCAAGTTTGTGGCAGAAGAATACTCTTGAGGAAATTGTAATCAGTTGATTATAGTGGAAAATCCTTCAGGAACGAAGGGACTATACGTAGCTACCAGTTTGGTAGTGAACTAGTATAAATCTCTGTGTCTCTTGCTTTACTGCTTTCTATTTATCTTTATCTTGTTCTGTTAAAAACAAGTTTTCACAAACTACTTTTCCAGCGTTCGGTTTATTTCCAGCGTCCGATACACAAGCTGTTTTGAAAAACCTGTGTTCTAAGTGTTTTTAACTTAAAGTTTGCGAAAAGTTTTCAACACAATTCAACCCCCCTTCTTGTGTTCACGTTCAACCAAGATCGCATATGTTCGTCTTTTCCTTGCCATAGCTGCCATTCATCACTGGCCTCTCTATCAATTGGACATCAAAAATGCCTTCCTACATGGTGAGTTACAGGAAGAGGTGTACATGGAGCAACCTCCGGGATTCAATGTTAGTGGTGCGCCTCACCACGTATGCCGGCTATGTCGATCTCTCTATGGTTTGAAACAATCTCCACGTGCTTGGTTCGGGAGATTTAGCACTGTACTTCAAGTGTATGGCATGACCAGATGTGAAGCTGATTACTCTGTCTTCTTCATGCATTCTTCACCTACTACCTGTCTTTATCTGCTTGTCTATGTTGATGACATCATCATCACAGGTAACGATCATGCGGGCATCCATCAGCTCAAACAACATCTGTCCATCCACTTTCAGACCAAAGACCTGGGTCCCTTAAAATATTTTTTGGGGATTGAAGTTGCTCAGTCTAAGACAGGTGTAGCTATTACTCAACGGAAATATGCGCTTGATATACTAGAGGAAACCGGGATGCTTGATTGTCGACCCAGTGATACTCCCATGGATCCCAACGTCAAACTACTACCAGGTCAGGGGGAGCCATTGAAAGACCCTGGTAGATATCGACGTCTGGTTGGCAAACTTAACTATCTTACACTAACCAGGCCTGACATTACTTTTGCTGTAAGCGTAGTCAGTCAATTTCTGAATGCTCCCTGCGACAGCCACTGGAACGCCGTGGTTCGCATTCTTAGGTATATCAAGAATGCACCAGGTAAAAGATTACTTTATGAAAACAAGGGTAACACCGAAGTTGTTGGCTATTCTGATGCTGATTGGGCAGGTTCACCATCAGATAGAAGATCCACTACATGATATTGTGTCTTTGTTGGAGGTAATTTGATCTCCTGGCGAAGCAAGAAGCAGAACACAGTCGCAAGATATAGTGCAGAAGCAGAATATCGAGCTATGGCAGTAACAGCTTGTGAACTCACATGGCTTAGACAATTACTCCAACAACTCAAATTGGGAGATGTCAAGATAATGAAACTAATGTGTGACAACCAAGCTGCAATGCATATTGCTTCCAATCCAGTATTTCACGAAAGAACTAAGCACATAGAGATCGAATGCCACTTTGTGAGAGATAAAGTTCTTTCAGGAGAAATCATTATTAGTTTTGTCGATTCAAATAATCAACTGGCTGATTTGTTGACTAAGTCCCTTAGAGGACCTCGGGTTGAATCCATTGGTAACAAGCTTGGTGCATATGACATGTATGCTCCAACTTGAGGGGGAGTATTGCTTGTAATTAATATGGACGGTGTGGATGGTGGAGTCCAATCCAATGTATTCTACCATTCATTGTATCCAATCCTCTAGAAATTAGCATAGGCCTTTATTTCTCTAGGAATCAGGTTCATATCCTAGTGTATATATACACATTGTACTCGTGTTGAATCAACAAGTAAATATACAACTCTTTACAGATTCCATGATGTGAATGACGATGTTGTTGAGTTATGCATTTATTTAATATGTGATTGAATAACTGTCATGAATTGCTTATGTATTGAATTGTGTTTCACAATGTGAACTGCTTATGCTGCTTATGTTTGTTGAATTGCGTTTCACTGTAATAAGCTTGCTATAAATTATTTGATATGCGGTCGAATAATTATGCGAATTGCTCCTTGAATTTCGTATGCGGCGAATTGTTCATCGAGTCTAAGAGCTTAGTCGAGTCGTCGAGACATTTTTGAGCTGTGAGCAGGACAACTGAGGGTGCTAGGTCCCCTTCATTCATGGTGGATTAGCTAGGCGTCACAGCGTTATGGAACTCGAGCTGAATGTCCTAGGGAGAGTGAAGATCCCAAAGCTACGGCTGGTATTCAGTGGATAGTGCGGCATCTAGTTTCCAAAAAAATTGTCGAGTCAAGAGAAAATGAGTCGTGAGTCGAGTCTTGAGCGAGAGTTTTGAGTTGAGCCTTATGAACTGTATACAATGTTGTTTGCTTATTGCTTTATGAATTGTTATATCTTGATTCGTTGAGAAGTTGACCCTTTCCCGTGGTGCCTTCAATCAATGATGGTTACCCAGGCGATGTCGAGGACGTGGAAGACCAGTTGGCAGACGATGACGAGGAGGGCCCCTTCGAGGATTCGGGCAACGACTTTTATTTGTCTTGATTACGTGTTGACTATTTTTCTGTTTGTGTTTTTTCTGGGATGACTGTAGTATATGACTTTGTGTACAGTTTGTTGGTGACCAGTTGGGCTAGTGGTGTTTTGCTGATGCAGGGTAGACTAGTGGTTCTACTTTTGGAGCAACCCCCTGCGTAGGTGTCTACTGGGAGTACCCCCAGGGTATGAACACTCTCTCGAGGGTATTCATATCTTAGGTGTATTTTCTCTTACATTACTACTCTGTTTATTTTGTACGTACTATGTATGCTGATTGTATATATTTATGCGTGTATGTATTTCCAGTACGTAGCTTGTGTCCTAGTTTGTATCATGCTTCGAAACGCTGTAAGTACTCTGTGTGTGCTTTGCGGGCACCAAATGTTTTTTTTTTTAAAAATTTACTGCATTTTTTTGGAAGGACACAAGAGTACCATTTTAAAAACGTGTCGCATTTAGGTTTAGTTCTAGTTTCGTAGCGGTCTGGAAACGGGTCGTTACAATTGTGGTATCAGAGCAGTTGGGTTCTAACCGGACTGTGCATAGGAAATTTGAAACTGGTCACCGTGTCGAGTTGTGTTTGTTGAGTGATTAGATGTGATTGTATTGTTATTGTTTGCTGAGTGAAGCAGTTTGTCTGCCAATTGTTTGAATTGTTTCTTGATTGAAGCAATGTGTGTTAACACATCACTTGTTTGTGAGTTTCTGGCAGGTTTTGGATTTTTCGAAATCTAATGCCACCTCGCAGAGACCCTACAGCCGGATCAGATAACTCCAACATGGAACGAGCAATTCAGGCAATGACGGAAATGGCGGCGGCTATGGCTCAACAATCGGCTGCTGTAACTCAACAGTCTAATGCTATGGCCCAGCTGACGGCTGCTTTGGCCCAGCAGGACCGCGAATAATGAAGGCGAGCGGAATGCAGAGGCAAGAGGATTTGCGGATTTTCAGAAGCATGACCCACCGAAGTTTTTCGGAGAACCAAATCCGGATAAGGCAGATCTATGGATGCAGGAGATAGAGAAGATCTTCGAGGCACTTCATTGTACAGAGAATGTCAAGGTGGACTACGCAACCTACTTGTTACTCGGAGATGCTGAGTATTGGTGGAAGGGAGTGAAGCAGGCTTTGGCAGCAGAGCGTCGTGAGATCACTTGGGAAGTTTTTCGCAGGAGATTCTTGGATAAGTACTTTCCTGACACTGCATGAGCTGAGAAAGAGCAGGAGTTTCTTCGACTACAACAAGGTAGCATGACGGTGTCAGAGTATGCTGCCAAGTTCGAATCACTTACTAGGTACTTCAGTCCGTTCCGTGACCGATCTGACCAGGGATGGTTAAGCGAGAGATTCTAGCGAGGCCTAAGATTCGATATTCAGAAGTCGGTGACATCTCTAAGAATCAGGAATCTTCAAGAACTGATTGACAGGTGTGTTGAGGTGGAAGCTATGAGAAGCGCCAAGAAGAAGAGTGGTATTGGCGGAAGGTGAGACCACAGAAACGCAGGCGCAGGTTTGCTCGAAGGAAAACAGCATAAGAAGCCGTATAGTCGACCCCAAGGGAACTACAACAAGAGACAGTATCGCCCGATGGCCCAGAATGCGAGGGACGGGAGTCAGACTAGCGCCGATGTGACTTGTTACCATTGCGGGAAGCCAGGACACTATGCAAGCAGCTGTACTGTGAAGGAGGATGTATGCTTCAACTGCAAGAAGCCGGGACACTTCGCCAAGGATTGTCCAACACCTAAGGCTGAACCGGCAATGCACGCAGCAAAGTCTAAAGGGAAACGCCTGATGGCTAAAGGCAGAGTCTTCTGTATGAGTGGAGAAGAAGCAGAGCAGACTGATGACCTCATCCAGGGAGACTGTGAGATCGAGGGTAAACCCCTATCTATTCTTTTTGATTCTGGAGCAACCCATTCCTTTATTTCCTTGGAATGTGTAAACTGTTTGAAATTGACTGTGACTGCTTTACCCTTCAAACTAGTAGTTACTACCCTAGCTGCTAAAACCTTGGTTACCAACACTGCATGCCTTAATTGTGTAGTGGTCATTCAGGGTAGAAAATTTGTGGTTAATTTGGTCTGTTTACCACTTAAGGGTCTAGATGTCATTTTCGGGATGGATTGGTTGTCTCACCACCATGTCCTTTTGGACTGTGCCCGAAAAACCGTGGTTTTTCCCGACCTCGGTATTTCCAACTACCTATCTGTTAATCACATTGGTGTTTCATTGAAAGAGGGAACTCAGGAATACATGTACTTAGCTAGTTCAGAAGTTTCTCAAGAGCTCGAGTTGAAGAATGTTCCTGTGGTTTGCGACTTTTTCGATGTTTTTCCAGAAGATGTGTCGGGATTACCACCAGCAAGGGAAATCAAATCTTCCATTGAATTGCTTCCAGGAACAGGACCGATTTCGATAGTGCCCTATCGAATGTCACCAGCAGAGATGAAAGAGTTGAAGTCTCAGATTGAGCACTTGGAGTTGAAGCAGTTCATACGACCAAGTGTGTCGCCATGGGGAGCTCCAGTGTTGCTAGTGAAGAAGAAGGATGGACGATCAAGACTTGCGTGGATTATCGCCAACCCAACAAGGTTACTGTCAAGAATCGGTATCTGTTACCGCGTATCGATGATTTGATGGACTAACTACGAGGAGCTGCGATATTTTCCAAGATTGACTTGAAGTCAGGTTACCATCAGATTCGAGTGAAGGAAGAGGATATTCCCAAGACAGCTTTCAGGACGAGGTATGGTCACTACGAGTACTTAGTGATGCTATTTGGAGTGACGAACGCACCAGCAATGTTTATGGACTACATGAACATGATCTTTCACCCATTCTTGGATCAGTTTGTGGTAGTGTTCATCGATGACATTTTGGTTTACTCGAGGAGTAGAGAGGAGCACGACGAGCATCTACATCGAGTACTGCAAATACTCCGAGAGAAGCAGCTTTATGCTAACCTTTCTAAGTGTGAATTTTGGCTTAAAGAGGTGAACTTTCTCGGACATTTGATAGCTAGAGATGGAATAGCTGTGGATCCAGCTAAGATTGAAGCTGTGCTAGCATGGGAACAGCCGAAGACTGTGACAGATATTAGAAGTTTTGTTGGATTAGTAGGCTATTATCGAAGATTTATCGAAGGTTTTTTGAAGATTGTAGCACCACTCACACGACTTACAAGGAAGGATCGACCATTTGCTTGGACTGAAGAGTGTGAATCCAGTTTCCGGAGACTGAAGGAGCTTTTGATAATAGCACATGTGTTGATTCTGCCCCAATCAGAAGAACCTTACGGGGTTTATTGCGATGCGTCACACCAAGGATTAGGATGCATGCTGATGCAACATCGGGAAGTTGTGGCTTATGCTTCGAGACAACTCAAGATTCACGAGAAGAATTACCCTACGCATGATTTGGAGCTTGTTGCAGTGGTTTTTGCACTAAAGATTTGGAGGCACTACCACTATGGGAGCACATTCACTGTGTACAGCGACCACAAGAGCTTGAGGTACTTATTCGATCAGAATGAGCTCAACATGCGACAGCGAAGATGGACAGAATTTCTAAAGGACTACGACTTTACTTTGGAATACCATCTGTCACCAGGAAAGCTGAAGTTTGGAATGCTCACCATTTCTAGCGGATTATTGGAGGAGATTAAGGAACAACAGGCTCATAACAAGCTACTTCAAGAGAAGGTTGAACTAATAGCGCGAGGAAAAGCAACAGAGTTCAAGGTTGGAATAGACAACATCTTGAGATGCGATGGATGTGTTTGTGTATCCAACGTAGCTGAGCTGAGGAAGTTGATTCTCGACGAGGCACACAAGAGTGGTTTGAGTATTCATCCGAGAGTTACGAAGATGTATCAGGACTTGAAGAAGCTTTTTCGTGGCTTGGAATGAAGAAGCAAGTGGCAGAGTATGTGGCTTCCTGTCTAACTTGTCAGAAAGCGAAGGTAGAACATCAGCGACCAGCAGGGATGCTACAACCGCTCGACGTACCAGTGTGGACGTGGGATAGCATTTCTATGGATTTCGTCGTGGGATTGCCGAGAACGCAGAAGAGGCATGACTCGATTTGGGTGGTCGTCGATCGATTGACCAAATCTGCACATTTCTTGCCAGTGAGATCGACATACAACGTGGAGAAGCTGACGGAGATCTACATCGCAGAGGTTGTGCGACTACATGGCGTACCTTCCTCTATCGTTTCCGATCGAGATCCGAAGTTCACATCTCACTTTTGGAGGGCATTGCAAGAGGTAATGGGGACGAAGCTCAAGCTTAGCTCAGCATATCACCCCCAGACTGATGGTCAGACTAAACGGACAATTCAATCACTAGAAGATTTATTACGAGCGTGCACATTGGATCACAGAGGGAGTTGGGACGATATCTTACCGCTAGTGGAGTTCACCTACAACAGTTTCCACGTGAGTATCGGTATGGCACTGTATGAAGCGTTGTATAGATGTAAGTGTCAGACGCCTCTTTGTTGGTACCAAAATGGTGAGAGTTCTGTCGTGGGACCAGACATGATTCAGCAGACTACCGAGAAGATCCGACTGATCAGAGATAGGATGCGAACGTCTCAGAGTTGATAGAAGAGTTATGCAGACCAGGGTCGCCGACCGCTAGAGCTCGAAGAGGGAGAGCACGTATTCCTCCGAATCACCCCTATTACTGGAGTTGGTCGAGCGATCAAATCCAAGAAACTTACTCCTAAATTCATTGGACCCTACCAGATTCTTCGTCGTATTGGTCCAGTGGCATATCAGATTGCCTTGCGACCTTTCTTGTCAAATATCCATGACGTCTTTCACGTCTCGCAGTTGTGGAAATATGTTTCCGACCCTTCTCATGTTATCGAACCGGATATGATTCAACTGAAGGAGACCTATCTTTTGAAGCGTCACCTGCAAAGATTGTAGACCGAAAGACCAAGCAGTTAAGGAACAAGGAGATTCAACTGGTCAAGGTTATATGAGACCAGAAGACTGGAGATGCAGCATGGGAGTTGGAAGAGAAGATGAAGAACCAGTATCCAGAACTTTTTTGCGGTACGTATCTTACCCGTAGTTTTGAGGACGAAACTATTTTTAGAGGGGGAGTATTGTAACACTCGTAATTTTTACGATGCGTTATTTGGCATTATTTAGTGTATTCTGTCGTATTTATGCTATAATAAGCAGTTGCTTGTTCTCTAAGTAAGTGTATTAATTAAATCAAGATCAAATTATATTTGAGAGTTAATATTTTATATTAATTCACGGTTCGAATATCGTCGAAAATTCTAACGAAATTTCGTCGAGTTTCGAATCACCGGGTAGTTTCGCCGCAGATAAAATTCTAAACGAACTCCGATTTCGATGAAAATCGAAACATAACTTTTTGAGACTATTTTTGAGTATTTGACATGATTTTTTTATTATTTATAATTAAATATTATCACGCGATGAATTAATTTCTCGTTAAATTAATTTTCACGAATTTATGGGTAACACGGGTTTTTCGACGCCGTGTTTTAACAACCCCTAGACTCTAGAATTAGTGGGTAATCATGAGAGATGTGAGATTAGATAGGTAGGATTAGATGATATGATTAGCATCTCATAAAGGTGATAGGTGTCACAAAGTGTGTGATTTATTTCAAAAAAAATTACTTTTACTTAATTATCTTTTATTATTTATGTTTTTAACTTTGTTTTAAGTAAAATAAATGGAAGGAAGGGCTATATGCAGCCCCATTTCGTGACCCTCCCTCATCCTCTCATCTCATCTTCTTTTTCTTCTCTTGAGAAAGCAAAGCTTCCATGGTTTCTACCTTCCATTCCTTTGAGTTTTTGGACTTCCAATCTTCATCAAATTTGTTCCAAAGCTTCATCCTCATCTAGTTCTCCACTTCCTAACCATCCAAGTAAGAGAAAAACAAAATTTCCCCCCTCTTGAACAGCCCCAAAACAGCGCCCCCCCTTTTGTCTTGTTTTTGTGATTTTGCTTTCTAATCTTGGTTTTTCTTGCTTATGTTATGTTGTTTGTTGTTTGATGATGATCAAGAGATGAAACACTCCCAATCCCCTCTTTAAGCTCTAGGGCGAAAACCCTAAGGGGTGGGAAGAGGGAAAATTGTGTGATCCTCATTGAATCAAACAATTAGTGGTGTATTTGAGTTATTGGAAGTTGTTTGATCATTGTTGAGTAGTAGTTTTGGAATTGGCATGCTTAACTTGTTATTTCATGGTTTTTGCCTATTCTTGAACTATAGAAAATGTGGATTTTGGTTGTTGAATCTTGTCTTTATTTGTTAAATTAAATGTTTTGGGTGATTTAATTGCTATTGGAGTAGTGATGCATGTTTAAGTATAAGAGTTAGTTTATGTTTTGTGCAAAAGTGATTCTTGAAGGATTAGAATGGCATGTAGGACTTGATCAAGTTGTCTTTAAATTCTTAGCAGGATTATTGGCATGATTTAAATGTTTTTGGGGACTTTTGAAATTGGCCTAATTGAAAGAACTCTTTAAGAACTCTTGTTTTGGAATTGTTTTTGAGTAAGTGAACTAGGAAACTTGTAAATTGGCTTTGAGCATGACTTGTTTTTGAAAGGAAAAAGGCTATAGAAATGGAACTAACTTGTTGTTGGAAATTGTTTCAAAACATGTCCTTAAATGTGCTTAAGTTATGTTTGGTTTTGTGTTGATGTTTTGATGCTTGAAGTGTATTTGAAAATGACTTGGAATTATTGTAGTTATGAAAAGAAGTTTTTGCAAATTTTTTTGAAAGAAAAAGAGGTAGAGGCTGTGAGGCCATATGTTGTTTTGGAAAGGGAATTTTGGTTTGTTAACTTGTATAAATGCTTGTATGAATATGTGTTTAGACCTTGAAATTTATGAAAATGGTTATTTGCATGATCTTGCTTTGAGGTTCAAGAAAGATTTTTAGTTTCAAAAACTTTACTTTTCAAGTAAGTTAAGATTTCTAAATTGTTATGTGATAAGTTAATTTTCAAGAAGTGTTTTGGTCTTAAAACCTTATTTCTTTTCAAGTAGTTAATGATTTAAATGCTTGAGTGGATTGTTGGTTAGAAAAGGGCTAAGTTTGAGTGCTTAAGTGTAGTTAGAATTTATAGATTGTGCTAAGTTGTTCGTGGTGATAGGAATCGTGACTCCGGAGACCGAGTGAAGCGGACCCGAGGCTTGCGACATTGCGTTCGCGACTGTCTGTGGTAAGGGCACTTCTAGATATTTGTAGGCTTTTATTTTTGTATGTCCTTGTGTAAGGGCAAGTTTTAAATGCGAAGAAGTCTGAGAACTCTCAGGGTTCGAAGTTAGGGTTTCTGAACCCCTTCGTAATTATTATCGTGCGGTCACCTATATTCCGAGTCATTCGTGGGTGAAAAATATTGTGGTTGGTCTCCTAACCCCAACCCCCCACACTTGTTGTACCTCTCTGTCAACTCCATCGAGTTGCAGAAGGATGGATTCCATGATGTGAATGACGATGTTGTTGAGTTATGCATTTATTTAATATGTGATTGAATAACTGCCGTGAATTGCTTATGTATTGAATTGTGGTTCACAATGTGAACTGCTTATGCTGCTTATGTTTGTTGAATTGTGTTTCACTGTAATAAGCTTGCTATAAATTATTTGATATGCGGTCGAGAAATTATGTGAATTACTCCTTGAATTTCGTATGCGGCGAATTGTTCATCGAGTCTGAGAGCTTAGTCGAGTCGTCGAGACGTTTTTGAGCTGTGAGCCGGACAACTAAGGGTGCTAGGTCCCCTTCGTTCATGGTGGATTAGCTAGGCGTCGCAGCGTTATGGAACTGGAGCTGAATGTCCTAGGGAAAGCGAAGATCCCAAAGCTACGGCTGGTATTCAGTGAACAGTGCGGCATCTGCTTTCCGAAAAAATTGTCGAGTCAAGAGAAAATGAGTCGTGAGTCGAGTCTTGAGCGAGAGTTTTGAGTTGAGCCTTATGAACTATATACAATGTTGTTTGCTTATTGCTTTATGAATTGTTATATCTTGATTCGTCGAGAAGTTGACCCTTTTCCCGTGGTGCCTTCAATCCATGATGGTTACCCAGGCGATGTCGAGGACGTGGAAGACCAGTTGGCGGACGATGACGAGGAGGGCCCCTTCGAGGATTCGGACAACGACTTTTATTTGTCTTGATTGCGTGTTGACTGTTTGTTTGTTTGTGTTTTTTTTGGGATGACTGTAGTATATGACTGTGTGTACAGTTTATAGGTGACCAGTTGGGCTAGTGGTGTTTTGCTGATGCAGGGTAGACTGGTGGTTCTACTTTTGGAGCAGCCCCCTGCGTGGGTGTCTGCCGGGAGTACCCCCAGGGTATGAACACTCTCTCGAGGGTATTCATATCTTAGGTGTATTTTCTCTTACATTGCTACTCTGTTTATTTTGTACGTACTGTGTATACTGATTTTATATATTTATGCGTGTATGTATTTCCAGTACGTAGCTTGTGTCCTAGTTTGTATTATGCTTCGAAACGCTGTAAGTACTCTGTGTGTGCTTTGCGGGCACCAAATGTTTTAAAAAAAAATTTACCACATTTTTTTGGAAGGACACAAGAGTACCATTTTAAAAACGTGTCGCATTTAGGTTTAATTCTAGTTTTGTAGCTGTCCGGAAACGGGTCGTTACAGGTACAATTGTAATAATAGATTTATGTGTAAAACTTGTTTAAACTTGTTGTAATGTGTTTTATGTAATAGATAATGATATTATTACGTTTTGTCTAGTGTTGAGTTTTATAACTTATTCTATGGAGACATATTAATTATTAGAATTGCCATGATAAGGTCCTATTAAATATTTAACATGTAGAATTTATGATGCATGTATAATTTGTATGCTTATTAAGATGACAATGCTTCTTTTAATAGAGTTGACATAAATTCTTAAGTGTTAGAATTAATTTATTAATTACTATATATGTATATGATTTGCATGATTAACCCACCTTAGTATTTCAAGATAGTTTTGATCTTCAAATATGATTGTACTAGTTGTTATGAACATTTAATGCATTCATTGCATGATATCTTAAATGAATTAAGATAACTAAAATAGAATTGGAATATCATATTGAAATGAGTATTTAAGGCTTTAGTAGGAATAAATAGAGTTATTTATAAACTTGTTGTATGGTATATCAATTTGGTCAAAACCAATGGCATGATTATACTTACATTTTGTGATTGTCAAAACAATCAAAGGCATATATCCAATTGGATAATGGAAAGTCAATAGGACAAGTGGTCCAAATTTTGTGATAGTTAGTCAATATTATCAAGAATACATAAACTAATGAATAGTAAAATGTCATGGGACATTGGACTAAGGCATAGCTATGAAAAAAAAGTTACGTTTAAATTTTATAAGAGAAGTAAAGAAATCTTGCAATCCTTTGACGAAAGGATTGACAAGGGATATGATGTATTTTGAAACATCATTGGGGATGGAATTCAAGCTCATATCTAATTTATCATCAATAGTAGAAACCTAACTCACACTTGAGTAAAATCAAGTCTTGAGTTCAATGGTGAAAATATACTATTAGAGTGATTGCAAGTACTTATTAATAAATATATCTCAAGGTTATAAAGTACTTAGACTATAAGAATAAAAGGTGGAAGGTTGAGCTTTTTGCTCTTAATAGACATATAGTATATATTTGCTGAGATGCATATTGTGGGTTCATTTCTGATATAGTCTACCTATATGAGAATAAAGTTTGGCCGCTTCATAGAGTTAAAGGGCTTGACTCTAGAAGTTCTCATGAAAAGAGTACATGACACAAGGCCTTATCAAATGTGTCATCTTTATAATTCAATCAATGATACCGAGATTTCATGTGTGAGTTATACACACTTGTTCTAATGAATAGTTAGTTCAAAGCTTGTCTACCAATCCATTTAGGGATGAGTGAAACCATAGCTTACTAAGTGAAGGTTCAAGTCGCGAGACATCTTTATCTGAAACCATGAGATTTCCGGAATAATGGATTTAGATCTATTTTGAAAAATGGTGGGGGATTGTGAGGGATTTTACAAAATATAAGTGGGATGGTTATATAATTGTTAGCAGGTAATATTATTTATATTTATCCGTTAACAAGAATGACCAAACACTGCTTTGGTCTGGTGGTTAAGACTTTGAATGGTGGTTTTTTGTGACATAGTTCGATTCTTGGCGGATGTGTTTTGAACATTTTTGACAGTTTTCAAATAAAACGGAAATAAATGGCAAAAGTTGTGTCTACTATAATCGAACTCACTACCTAATGGCGAAGAGGCACAAGTAACAACCACCAAGCCATTGGTCACGTCGTGTCATATTCCGAACGTTAAAAACATTTAAACGTTGCAGTTTAACCATTGGTAAAAACTCTTGGAGAGTTGTTTCTTTTCACTAAGTGGCATGAGTTGCTCTATAAATAGAGACACTCTACATGCAGAAAATGATATGAAATTTATTGCTTTTCCTTGCCATTATTAAATTCTAAATCATTTCTTCCCTTCTCTAGTGCACGAGAGTTAGTGAGGAAACTTTATTCTGTAAACTATTATTGATTGATAGGTTTGAAGTGTGTGTGCAAACCACTTCAAAGAATCCAAATATTCTGAAAGGGATTCGCCAAGAACTCTGTTGCATCCAATATTCTAGGATTGGTGGGGGCGAATCGAACCTAGAGCTTAGTGTGATACACACGCATTGGATCTTTTGTGCAACAGTCATCATCTTATTCTTCTTTCAAGTGCTGCAGAATCTCCCACAACATCTCCAATAATTCAAGGTTCTAACAGGATATGGTGGAATTCTAAAATCAAGGGTAGAGAATACTTGTGTAGAATACACAATTTAAGTGCCTTGTGTATTCTAGACTGAGCCTGCTTTTGCTGCAGTTGCTTATCTTTGCCACTAATAGAAAAACACGTCAATCACAAAAAGACAATCACGTTTTACATCTCGAGTCTAAAAGAACATATATATTGTTCATATTTTTTTGTTATTGAAGATATGTATTATTCATATGGCAGCAAGTTTTTTGGGTTTTTTTTTTTTGGTTACAATAGGAAAATAAACCGAAAAACAAGGCCTTTGGGTTTTTTATCCAAAATTTAAAAATATTTGCTGTTTTAAAAAAATGAGTCAGTTAACTATTATTTTTAATCTTGTTTTTATCTCTTAATATTCAAAAAATCATATAATATTCAAAATATAAAATATTAAATAAAAACATTAATTTTGCATTTGGTGGTGTCTAGCTTAGATTGTTTTTTTTTGGTCAATTAGCTTAGATTGTCTATATGTAGAGATACTGCAGTAAGTTGCATGGGCCGTATATGAGCCTGTTTGCATCAGCCTTTTAGGCCGTTATATCCAATACATTATCTTGACAACAAACGAAAAGGGGATGGCTTCCAGCACCCCCTTGTTTGCTAGTAACACCCCCACTCTCTTTAATGATTATGAAAAGATATAACACTCCCTCGCCCTAATTTACTCCAACACCCCATTATCAATCCTAATTCGCTGCTCCCCCTCTACTCTCCACTCCCAACAGCATAGGAAGAGCAGCACGACAGCACCCATCCACACCGGAAGAACAACAGCCTTCCACGGCGCCTCATCCTCAAAATCCTTCCACACCGTCGCATCTCCAACCCCAACCCCAACACCGTGTGCCTCCAAGCCACCGCGCTGTCGCCTCACCCCCTATATCCACACCACCGTGCCGCACTTTCCAAAGGGACACCATAGCGTTGCGCCGTCAAAGCCATTAACAAGCGCAGATCAGTCTCAGGCTTCCAGCAATTAAGAAGCCGAAAGCTATTTAAAAACGTTGTGTGGGGTATATGTATGCTACTGACAATTCAATTGTCGAAACGTATTCATATCAGTTTTTAGATATCTTACAGAAACAGACTTGCCGGACATGTAAAAGATTTTCCACGACCGGCAACTCAATAGCCAAAACGTAATTAAAAACCCTATGAAATACCTTCCGCCAATTGAATTGCTGGTTGTGTAAAATGTTTTACACGTTCGACAATTCAGTTGCCAGAAGGTATTTCGAAATGTTTTTAAATACGTACTAGTTATTAAGTTGTCGATAGTGTAAAATGTTTTTCTTGTCCGACAACTCAATTGCAGGAAGCTATTTAAAAACTTTTTTCCTATTTTTAATTCTGCAACTTTTTATATACAATTATTTGATTGTGTAATTTTTATATGGGTGTAGATATGGAAAGAAATAAAGAGGTTAGGAAGAGGTCGACGGCTTCGTTGCATATACAGTGCCAGGCTGCCCAGCAGGCTGAGAATGCTGACCACCAGGAGCCTGGAGTAGAGACTCAGATTCCCCTACCACCACCCATACTGTTTGCACCCCAAGTCTAAGGACCCTTTCCGGGAGGTCCTGAAGACACCTCACTCCTGAGTACCTTTGATGATTACATTGCTCTTCGGTTGTGCACTGGAGTTGAGGAGGTAATGAACTGTGCATTAATGGTAATTTGATTTAATTGTTGGATGAACATAAAAATTGTTTTGTTGGTTTCATGATTGCAGATCGATTAAAGTGATCAACCATGGTCCAAAGATTGTGGACATTGGAGAACCTGCATATGATATTAGGGAGACAGTGATTCGTTCTGGGCTGTCACCACTGATCGACTGCACACACATGCTATTGGACACGGGCCTCTTGTCAGAATTTGTTAAGAGATGGCACCGAGACACCTACAACTTCCATTTGTTTGTAGGGGAGATGACGGTCACTCTTGACGATGTCTCCAATTTACTTCACCTTTCGCGTAACTTCTTCACGCCTCCTTTGGTTGATAGAGACTATGCAGTTGTTTTATTGCATTACCTATTGGGGATGACTTATGAAGCCTGCCTGGATGAGGTAAAACCTGTAGGGGTGCCCACGTGCGTCTATCGACTTTGCGCGAGATATATGAAGATAAGCTTGAGAAAGGGCAGGTTAAGAAGGCAAGCAGGGCATATCTGATGTATCTTATTGGTGGTACTATCTTTACCGATAAGAGCAACAGATACACTGATGTGGCATATCTGGAGGCATTTCGAGACTTGGACAGTTGCAGTAATTATGCCTGGGGTGGTGTTGCTTTAGTGCATCTATATGAACATCATTGTGATGTCAGTTTTCATGAGACCAAGCAGATGGCATCTTACTTGTGCCTCTTATAGGTACGAATATTGTTATCGTGTATTGCATTATCTCTAGAAAATTTTACCAAACTAACTCACTAATATTCATATAGGCTTGGATATATGAGCATTTCAGGCACCCACTCTTGGACTCCCGGCATGAGAACGACCATCATCAAGAGCAAGAACCCTGAGCCAGTTGTTGGACTCCCATAAGGGGTACAGGTTTGGTGCAGCCCTCCAAGAGGATACTTGATGAGCTTACAAATGACGATGTATGGTGGATGCCTTATACGAAGCACCGACGCTATCATGAGTTCAATCCACTATCACTGTTTAGGGGCTGGATCCGATGGGGTCCTCTGATGCACTTGCATCTACTTGATAGGGTGTTACACCAGTATGGCTATGTGCGGAGCATTCCCGGCTCACCGTATGAATTTAGAGGTAGGTGGACTTCTCTAGAGGATATGGATCAGACCTGGCTACATTGTATGTGTCATCTGATTGATCTTGGGATTAAGGCATCAAATCTAGCAGCTTGAGTAGATGGATATTTTGAGTGGTTCCGCCGGGTGTCCGATCCTTACATTGTACCACGAGCCACCCCACCTACAACATCTACGTCTTCTACTACTGACGAAGTCATAAATCATACGGTACCTATAGGATTTCAATTTAATATTTTAGTTTTTTAACTAAATGAACTATTGTTTATTGTATTGTTTTTTAGATTGTTTGTTGTTAATTGCAGCAGAAGTACAACCTTGCTGCTGAGATCTTGCAAGATATAATCGACAAACATCTCGTGCTACCTGAAGGAGTGGACATGGCGTGGAGGGCGTTGAAGCTAATACGCACTGCCAACGGGGAAGAGCTAGTGTATGAGCGGAAGAAAAGGACTCGAGGCCCTTAGTTGTGTTTTAGTGACTCTTTGTATTCACTTTTTGTATTGGTACTTAGTCGTGTACCTTAGACTATTTGGATGCTTGTACTGATACTATTGCTTAGCCTTATATTTTGAGGTTGTATCATTATTGTTTGCGCATTGTCGTTATCATTTGCATCGTTACCTAATTACATTAAATACAACTATTTAGGTGACATTAAATACAACTATTTAATTAATATTATATGCAACTGTTCACATGTGGTTGGGTTAGAATGTCATGATTAAAGGCATTGATACCTCTGTCAGTAGGTGTGACGTTGGAACAAAGGTTCAGTAAAAGGAGTGGCTTAGAGGGAATTCGTCAAGGATCCACTGATGGCACTCACTCGAGGATCCCAGTTAGTGACAAGGATGGATTCCATCCTTTCCTTTGTTTATTACAATGGCCGCATTACAACAAGTGATGATGGCATACGATTTGAATGTGATGCTCCAAAACCATTAAGGTTAACTGACGGAATCACATTTCATGAATTAAAGAACAAAATCCATGAAAAGATCAGAGTTGGAGTCACAAAAAGGGTGGATGACATTATTCACTATCGGTGTCCATCTTTGTACACCAGCAGTTGTGTTAGTTACAGGACCATGAAAGTTGAAAATGACGATGATGTACGAACAATGTTTTCCATCTTCGCCGACTATGCTAGACTTGGCCCTGTTGAGCTATACGCAACGGTGGTTAGATCCACTGATGAAATAATGGCGTGCATGTGTCAAACAAGGTCATCCTACGCATCCGTGACAAGATTTATTCACATTCTTATGGATATGAAATTGGCACAACAAATTAACTGAAGTAGGGAAAACAGCTGTAACTACATTCATCAAAGTGATGTCTCGGTCAGTCAAAATACCTGTGATGGTGCATCATCTCTCGTGGTCAGTCCTCTCAAGTTCCGTAGTGCCCAGATGAAGTTATCTGCACACTCAGACTCCATGTAAGCGAAAGCCATAGAGAAAGTCAAACCAATTGATGTAACACAAATAACCTCAAGCAATGGCAGCCGATATTTGTTTTTTTTTGTATGTGCTGTCAAGCAACAGGACAATATGGTAAGTATTCAAAAGTGTCACCACATCTGGATGTGTCCAGAATATGTCTCTCACAATATCAGAATTATCGACCCTTCTATACTAATAGACATACTTATCATGATCCGATAAACTTGGTAAATGTTGCATTATAGTCCTTGATCCTTTCTCAGAGGCCCGATTGGTAATTATACACTTGTTTGATAGTAGTCAAGCTTTCCGCATTATGATATTTCAGTAATATATTTCTCAGCTTTACCATGTTTTTCGTCATGTCGCGAACCAATGAGTGACCCACCAATTTTTCTGCTAAGTCATGGTTGTGAAGTCCACGCATTACATTAACAATCCATCCTTCACCATATTTCAGGGGTCTTTCCCTTAATCTGAAGGGACACTCACATTTTCTAGAACCCGTGGCTTTGGAAGATAATTGTTTCTTCCATGGTCTATACTTACCACTCCACTCCTTTCACAGGATAAAATTAGCTTACTCTTCCTTCCTACACGTCCCGTGTATGTATCTGATCTCAAAATGACTATAATAATTCCATTTTGTCTCCTAAATCCTTTAGCCCAATTCAGTAAATCATCTCGAGTCGGAAACACCCGAAGATATGAACACATTAGATGTAACAATTTTTACAACTTCATAACTTATCATTTTTCAGTTTTCTAATTACGTACCTCTGAAGTTGTGAATGCATTGGTGCAATCCACTGTCTATGTATTTGGCAAGGTAGACGACATCATGTCAAAATACTCGTCTTCTATGGTTTGTTACTTAACCACAACCTATGATGCCAAAACAGAACAGTTATATTGAAGTTTCAAATTTCAGGTATATTCTGGCAATTCTGTTACCAGAAGACATTTTTAAAATCTTAGGAAGGTTCCGGCAATTCAGTTGCCAGAATACATTTTCAATAGCTTCAGGCAACTAGTTACCGGAAGCTGTTGAAAATGTATTCCGACAACTGAATTGTCGAAACATGTACAGTCTGCGAACAAAAAACTAGAATTGCGAAAACAAACATAAGTACCTCTAGTGGCCACTGAGTTGGTCGCTGTGGCCCCTGGGAAGGTGTTCCGGTGTTGGGAGGTGGAGAGGTGGTGGCTCCGGTCAGTTTTCAAGTGGTGGATGAGGGATGGGAGGGAGAAGGAAGAAGCAATGGGAGGGAAAAGAAAAGAGAAATTTGGGTTTTAAGTGGTGGGGGTATTTTGGGATTTTTAAGATTTTTAGAGGGTTGGGGGGTTATTATTGTAAGCAAACAAGTGGGGTGCTGGAAGCCATCCCCAAAAAAAATGTGCTGCATAATGCATTTTGGAGTGTTTCCCCATTTTTGGCAAGTGTTGTATGCATTTCGATTAGAGTCATATTCTATGGTTACGATATATTCTTCCATATACGTATTTTTCATTATATACGTATTTTTCATTCCTACTATAGAACTTCTCGTAAAGTCACTCCAAAATATAATATACTTCCGCCTCTTAATTGTAAACGATGTATGCAGTTGTTATTAGAGTGAGCATTAGTGTATGAAACGGGAAAAAAATAGGATTTATACCGGATGTTTTAATAACCGCGTTAAAAGTGACGCGATGACACTTTTGAAATTATCGCGTCACTTTTAATACCGGTTATTTAAAAAATGGGCGTTAAAAGCGTGTCTATGAAAAAAATTCTTTTTTCGTGTATGTTGTACACCGATTATTTAAAAGACCGGCGTTAAAGCGTTTCTATGAAAAATCTTTTAATCGATTAATGTGTCGTTTGAATTTTCAATTTGGATTTTGATTCGGTGTATCTTTGTATGTTGCAACGAGCCACCGGAGAGTTTCGCTATGGGTTTTGCTTATTTATGAGTGATGCCTGCTTTCCTACTTAATTTTCTGGTTGTGGATGGTTTTCGCTTACTGAGAAGCATTTTACCTAGGCTGGAAATTATATCAACCTTAAGACTTTGAGACTGGGTTATTTCGAAAATACTCAAAAAAAAAAAATAATAGGGACAATGTATAACATTCCTATTTTTTATGTTAAAACATCTCTTTTTTATATAGGAAAAGGAGAAGATGCAAGGTAATAGTTTGCACAATCTGAGACTTCTCAGTGAGGTTGAGGTGGAGCAATCTTTTAAAAGTGAGACTTTTAAATTACTTATGTCACTCAAAACCACATATTTTGGTTTTGATCATCTTCGTAAGTGTTTATATTTTAATGTTAATTTTCAAATAGCATTCGTTTCACAAGAACTTTGTTTACAAAATCAATTACTAAATTTAAAACTAATGAATGATTATGATTATGCTTAAGAATCCAAGAGTGCATTTGTAACAAAACAACTAAAAATCATTTTTTAAGTGAAAATCA
This sequence comes from Calophaca sinica, assembly GCA_037113605.1. NCBI lineage: Eukaryota > Viridiplantae > Streptophyta > Magnoliopsida > Fabales > Fabaceae > Calophaca > Calophaca sinica. The sequence goes on along the minus strand of CM073734.1, from coordinate 52,318,242 downwards.
TTATTTAGGTTTTTAATGATGTTTATTTAAGCTTTTTTATTTTTATTTTTATGGTTAAAATGGAAAAGCTACTCTCACCAGCTCCCTAGCAAAATGATTTCTTTAAAAGCTACTTAAAAAAAAAAATTAAGATTGTAAACAAACGAAAAATAGCTTCTGTTTTTCTTAATAATATCCAAATTATTGGATGTCAAACTCACTTTTTTTAATCTGTAATAAACGGCCCTAATTTTGGCATGTTGTTAATGTTATGCTTTTTAACAAGGTTATCAAAACCAGACCGGACACTAAATCGGTGTAGGCACGAGTTCAATGTTTGAAGGTCTGATCGGGGTCGAACCGGCACTAGTGCGAAATACACCTAAAAATTAGACTTATAACGCCGGTTTTGGAAATAACCGGCGTAAAACGTGAGGCGGTGGCATTTTTGAAATTAACGCATCAATTTTTACGCCGGTTATTTCTAAAACCGGCGTTATAAGTGTCACAATAAAAATGGGTAAAAAGAGCGAAACTTATAACGCCGGTTTTTAAGTAAAACCGCGATTATAAGTTTAGGTTATAACGCCGATTATATGAATAACTGCGCTTAAAAGTGGCCTTTTTACATTATCTTCTTTGTCCCCGCACTCAATCTCCGAGTCGACTCGTGAGTAAAAACTGAAGTTGCTCTAGAAACCACATCCTCGTTGAGGTTCTGAGGTACTGATGTCCTGACTCCATACTGAGGATCTTACCTGACCTCGTTTGGATCTTTGCGATGCACTTATTCGACTGCCAAATTTGTCGAGCTACTCTAAACTGAGTTCGACGATGGATTCTTCAATAATCTAATTCTAAAACGAGGTGAGCTTTAAACCTTTATTTTATCTCAAATAATGTTTGTTCTTGATAAATTCGAGCGCCGATGTCGAAAAAGACGGAGGCAGCCGATGAAGCACTGAACAAATTCCGATCTCCTGGATAACGAAGTCTGCATAGCCGACATTAGGGAGCTCCACTCTTTCTCGACATCCATTTGTCGACATCTATAGAATTGCTGCAGCTACATCTGTAGAATTCCTACTTTTAACGCCGGTTTTTAGTTAAAACCGCAGTTAAAAGTCTAGGTATAACGCCGGTTATACTAATAACCGCGGTTAAAAGTGCCCTTTTTCACTTATTCGACTGCCAAATTTGTCGACCTACTCTAAACTGAGTTCGACGATGGATTCTTCAATAATCTAATTCTAAAACGAGGTGAGCTCCACTCTTTGTCGACATCCATTTGTCGACATCTATAGAATTGTAAAACGAGTTGAGCTCCACTCTTTCTCGACATCCATTTGTCGACATCTATAGAATTGCTGCAGCTACATCTGTAGAATTCCTACTTTTAACGCCGGTTTTTAGTTAAAACCGCGGTTAAATGTTACTTATTTAACGCCGGTTATAAGAATAACCGCGGTTAAAAGTTTACCTTTTTATTTTTAAAAATGTAAGCTATAGCGCCGGTTATTTGGGAAACCGCGGTTATAAGGTGTTTTAAAATACAAAATCAGACCCTCACTTACGCGTTCTCTCATTTTCCCTTTTCGTCCTCTTCGTTCAGGTACCTCTCCCTCCTCTCACTGCCGTCGTCCTCTTCGTTCTCAACGTTTTCTCCCTCTATCGTCCTCGCCGTCGTCATTTTCCCTCTCCGCCGCACCTGCAAACCGCGAGCCATCTCCCGCGACCATTATCCTCGCCACCATCGTCCAAGCCACGACACCGTCGCACCATCTCGCTGTCGCGCGCTTCCTCCCGCCGTCGCAGTACTCTCTTGCTCGAATATGTCGCTGTTGTAGTCCTTTCAACCCTGTAACTTTCTCGCCGCACCATCTAAATCGTCATCGTCCACTCTTGAGCCCCGTTGCAGTCCTCTCAAAGTTGAGTTAGTTTTCTCTTCCTTTTCTTCTTGAGTTAGGATTGGATTATCAAAGACATTATTAGCTATTCTGTTAGGATTGTTTCAGTGAGTGTGTTTTCTTTTGGTTGGCTAAATTTCTCTTGGTTATTGTTTAGGGAATGTGTTTTCTTTGTTGTGATCTTTGTTACCATAGAATCTGCACATTCACTTCTTTTCATACTTGCTTTTTGATGGAACACTTAGCTTGTTTTGATCTTCTTTAGAATGTAATTCAAGGATATGTTGTGTAAATATTGGATATGAGACATGGAACCTCTTTTATTGTGTTTTGGGTTGTTCTTTGTGATTGGAAACTTAGACTTGTTTTGGGTTAAACTATGTTAGAGAAGTTTTAATGGTGAGAAATAAAGTTTAGGAGTGATCATGTTAAAATTCAGATTTTTATATAGTGTGTTAGTTAAATATCTAATTGTTCTAACTTATGCATACAAACATGTCAATGTTAGTTAAATATCTAAGCATAAAAGTATGTGTATATTATTTCAGAACACAGTTATGGATCGTAGTTGGATGCAAAAATATCGCTTAGGTGATGAGTATAAGAACGGAGTCGAAGACTTCTTACAATTTTCCCAAGAAAAACTTCCTAATCAAACAACTTTCTATTGTCCTTGTGTTAAGTGTTTGAATGGGCCAACACTAAAAGTTGAGGAGATACGGAATCATCTTCGTGTTTTTGGGATTTGGCAAAGATATACGACATGGACCTGGCATGGTGAAGTGTTAAACAAGCCAAGTGTGTCCACAAGAGAGGAAGTTGATGTAGATATGGACGATCGACTAGAGGACATGATTCGTGATATTGGACAAGAATCTTTTCAGCGGGCACATGTGTATAATAGTAAGAAAGGTCTGGGAAAAGGAAAGAGGCCTAATTGGAACATACTCGCGGTAAGTAGTTTGTCTTTATATAATATTTACATATTGAAAGCCGTATTAGTTATGTGTATATATAATTTGTACTAATTTATATTGTCATTTGTAGGGGCCTTACCAAGACAACTCATGGGCGTGTGGTTATTATGTCATGAAAACCATGTTATCCATTGTCACGATGAAGATTACCTCTGGATGGGATTTGGTAATAAAATATTTCATATCTTGTTATTTGATCTTTTTGATACCTTACACTATTTGTAGTTAGTTAATTACATATGTTTTGAATTGAACTTGTAGTTATTTGATGGTCGTGGCACAAACTCATACAATCATGAAGAAATTGTCGAGATTCGGAAAACATGGGCGCGTGTTTTTGTGACTAAGATTGAAGAGCAAAATCTAAACCTAGAACCACCAAGGCGTTGAACAAGAAAAACAACACAACAAAAATGAGAAGGTTTGAAGAGAAGAAAAAAAGGGATAACAGAATTGTGTAGCTAATAATTCGTAGCATTTAGGAGTTGTCTGAATGTTTAATTAGAGGATAGTTGAAGTTTTGTTTTTTGACAATAGAGTTTTGTTTTTTTGTCTGAATGTTAATTAGGAGTTTTGTTTTGTTTTCTTCTTCTGTGAGTTTTGGAGTTCATGATGATTAATACATGACTGGATTTGTATGCAGTGGTTGTATGTATTGGCAGTTCTGTTGGCAGTACTGGAAATGGAAATTTCTAAAATGTAGTATTAAAAAAATTGATGCATCTATGGCGTCGGTTTTGCTTAAAACCGCGGTTAAAAGTTATATATGGCGCCGGTTTTTTTAAAAACCGCGGTTAAAGGTGACTTATAGCGCCGGTTTTCAGAAAACCGCGGTTAAATGTCACATACGGCGCCGGTTTTCAGAAAACCGCGGTTAAATGTCACATACGGCGCCGGTTTTTATAAAAAACCGCGGTTAAAACTTTTTTTTTCAAATTTTTTTTTTCTTTTACTTTGCTATAAGGAGACTTATAGCGCCGGTTTTCAGAAAACCGCGGTTAAATGTCACATACGACGCCGGTTTTTACTAAAAAACCGCGGTTAAAACTTTTTTTTTCAAATTTTTTTTTCTTTTACATCATGATTTAACTCCGGTTTTATAAAACACCGCGATTAAAACTTACTTTTAACCGCGGTTTATAAACCGGCGTTAAATATTTACACCTACAACGTCGGACGAAAAGACGCCGGATTGAAAACCGACGTTAGAAGTCTAAAAAACCCGCGATTAAAAGTGGTTTTTGCACTAGTGCGGGGTTAGACCGATAATAGTTAAATATTATTTTAAAAATTTTAATATAGTATATAAAGATATATTAAACAAAAAATAATAATTACTTTGTCCCAACTACTTATTTCTATCAGTCAAAAAAAAAACCTACTTATTTCTCCTTGTCAAAAAACTACTTATTTCTCCAGCAGTAAAAAAACTATTTATTTTTCCTTGATTATTCTTTCTTAATTTGTCTTTTATATATTATGTATTATTACATGGGCTATTCATAGTTGTGATCTAATAATAAAAAAATTGCTCTGTCAGACAAATAATAGAACAATAGTCAATAGAGATATTTCTATTTCTTGGCATTAATAGTTCACGGCCCAAGTGTTTTTAAACACGGCTATTAACGGTTCACAGCTCTTAAAAAATACTATTTCCAGTCTTATATATAAGAGATAAATACACTTTGTAGGTTCATTGAACAACTAATTTATCTGGTAAGACCAGATACATCAGTTATTCAATGAACCTAAAAAGTGCATTTGTCTCTTATATATGGGACCGGAGGTAGTAGTTCACGGCCCAATTATGCTGAAGGTTCTTGCTTTGACCTAAACCAAAATCAAGTTAAGAGTCTTAACTTGCGCAGATACCCTAGCCGCAAGAAGATTTCCCCTCTCTTACAGTGCAGCTAGCTTCAAGCCAATAAGCTCCACAAATCGTTGACTAAGTGGACTTCGACGCAGCAAGCTTCACAACCAGCAAGCTCCATTATTATTAAACTCCCTCCCTCTCTTTCTCTCTCTCTCTCTCCATCTTCTCACCCTCTTGTATTCTTTTTTTTTGTACGCTTGAGGTTGTTTCAGGACACTAGGGAGTGTTAGGGTCAAGAAGAATGGATGAGGAAACCTGCGTTTCTGCGAACCGTAACAAACCAGTAACCCCCGGTTTTCCCCGGTTTTCCCACGGTTTTGTAGTTTTTCTGCCGGTTTTGGAGAAGAGCAGTTTTCGGGGTCGAACAGACAGGACAACATGTCGGTTCCCAGTCCAACCGGTTGAACCGGTTGGTCCGTTCCGATTTTGACAACTATGCTTTTTAACACTATCTTTTGATCTTGTACTGACATCTCATTCAATAAGTTTAAGTATGTTAGCATATATATACTTAAATTGTCAAACTTATTGAGTAATGTGTTAGAAATAATTAAAAATATTATTAAAGGTTTTGTTTAACAACAAAAGAGAATATATATTAAGAATGAGTACAAGTGGTACTCTAGCCCGATACATCAAAGAGAAAGAAAGAAAATAGGAGTGAAACCCCTATCCAGACCAAATAGAAACAAATACCGCAATTTTACAACAACACGCTACCTCCTGAAAATGCAATCCAACAGAATCACACACCGTTCGTAGAAGATATAATGTCCCTTACTTACCCTTTCTAGAAAGCATTTCGAAGACATTGCAATAATGTGGTAACTACCTATGGCACATTAGGCTCCTTACCGGACAAAATACATTCATTTCGAAACTTTCAAATCCCCAACAAAACTGCATGTTAGATCAAGGCCAACACCTAAAGGTTGTGTAGCTGAAAAGTGTGTTACATTGTGTTATTAATTATGTTACCAACCAAAATTGCAAAGAAAATTTTCACATGGGCCCCACTTATCTTTGTTCTCACCCCTCTTTTTTTTGGTGAAATACATGAAGAAAAAAGGGGAAAAAAAAACAGCACTAAGCGAGGCCAATAGCATCTCTCAACAAGAGAGAGCCCATATCACCAGGAGGAGCATCCCAAATTTTGCGAGCAACACCAGAGCGCACACCCTCTTTGGCCAGGAAGTCAGCACAATTGTTAGATTCACGGTACACATGAGCAACAAGGATTGAATCGTTCATAGCTAGCAGGTGGCTAATCTGAGCAATAACAGTTGCATAAGGATGGAAGAGGTGACTATTCTCATCCATGATAGCAGACACAGCATCAAGAGAATCAGATTCACACATAATTTGATTGAAACCCATACCAATGGCAATGTCCAAACCATGAGCAATCCCAAGAAGCTCAGCTAACAGGGGGTTACTGCCATCACCATCGAAGCAAGAGAACCCAATAATCCAGGCACCTGAATCAGATCTAATTAATCCCCCAGAGCCCATGATTCCAGAAGCCTCCAAATAGCTACCATCTGTATTGAGTTTTACCCACCCAAGAGGTGGTGGTTCCTAGTGAGCTATCAAACGGGCAGATGAATTTGGCCCACTCTTGCCAGGGTAATGAACAAGAAACTCATCATGAGACATGTGAATACGACGAATAACACTAGCCACGTCCCATCTCTCGTCGCTGAAAATCAAATTATTTCTCCAACGCCACACCCACCATAACCCAGCTAAAAAGAGAGTAGAGGAGGTGCTGTGGGCAGCATTTGTAATCCACTCACCTGTAGAAGACTGCCGAAAGAAATCAGATTGAGCTGCAATACCTAACCTGAGCCAGATCTCCTTGGAATGAGGGCAATCTCTCAGGCAATGGAGTGCATCCTCATCATTGGCAGAACACCTCTGGCAAAGGGGGGATTGCGCCATATGCCGGCGGTGGCGCAAATCATTAGTTGGGAGGGCATTGTGTAAGCATAACCATACAAAATGTTGAAGCTTGGCAGGAACCCCCAATTTCCATATCCACACCCAATCTAAGTGAGGATCCCAAGTTCTATTTCGATGAAGGAGCCAGTGGTAGGCTGAGTTACTGGAATAGATACCAGAAGAATTACCACTCCAAATCCAACTATCCTGAACTGAGGCATTCAGGCGAATAGGGGGAGGGCTACGATTAAAAAGCTGTAACAGATTGGGGGAGATAATGGTCATTAGGTTCCCAAAATCCCACACCCCATCAGCACACAAATCCCTCAAACAGAGATGGGAATCAGAGATATTGAGGAAATCCACGAATTTGCTGGGTCGGCCAACTCCAATCCAGTCAGAGAACCAGAGAGAAGAATCGCCATTGCCTATCCGAAACTGAAACCCGCCTCGCAAAGCTTCTACAGCGTCAAGAATGTTTTTCCAAGTAGAAGACGCTCGAGCGTTGGGTTTCGCGGCCCATATAGACTCTTGGCCCAAATACTTATGAGATAGGACCCTAACCCAAAGTTTATCCTTATCATGAATCATGCTCCACACCAATTTCCCCAAAAGGGCCATGTTATTAAGATGAGTGTCTCTTATTCCCAAACCACCAAATTTCTTAGGAGAGGTCACCGTAAGCCAATTGACAAGGCTCCAACCACGGGAATTACCATTACCACCCCAAATAAAGATCCTAGATATCTTGTCCAAATCATTGCAAACATTCTGGGGGAGGCGTTGAATTTGCATAGAATAAATTGGAAGAGCTGTTGTAACGGACTTAGCAAGGCATGCTCTGTCGGCTTTGTTAAGTAGATTGCCTTTCCAAGTCGCTAACCGCCGTTGCACTTTCTCAATAAGGTGGAGATAATCACCTTTGGTCACACGACCTTGTGTAAGGGGAAAGCCCAAATAAGTTCCCAAATTATCCACAAAACGAATGGAAGATACCCCCTTAAGGGCACGCTTACGAGCACTAGGAACCATCTTGGAGCACATAGCTTTAGACTTAAGGAGATTAACCTTTAGACCAGAAGCATGACAAAAATCGTCCAAAGTTTCCATGACCACCTTAACCTGTTGAGTATTCGCTTCACAAAAAAGCAACACATCATCTGCAAAAAGAAGATGGGAAAGGCCAGGGCCACCAGGAGAGACAGAGATCGGTTTCCAGACACCAAGATTAACCTTATGTTGGATGCTTAGGGCCAACTTTTCCATACACAACACAAACAAGTATGGGGATAAGGGGTCCCCCTGTCTAAGACCCCTGGTGGGTTTGAAAGATGTAGTCTTAGCCCCATTCCAAAGGATTGCAAGGTTGCTGGATCTCACACAATTCATAATCAATCTAATAATAGGCGTTGAAAAACCAAAATCATGGAGAGTTAATTCAAGAAAGTCCCAATTAATTCTGTCATATGCCTTTTCAAGATCAATCTTATAAGCAATAGTCCCTTTCTTGGCTTTGGAGTGATGCATATAATGGACAACTTCACGAGCCAAAATAGCATTGTTCTCACCCCTCTATTGCTTCCATGACCAAACGGCTTTGATGTGACATTTCTTCACACACTCTCTTGTCGACACTTCTCTGGTTTGACATTTCGCGGAATACAGACAGAGTAATAGAGAGTTGAGTGATGGTGATGACTAAATTTTTTTTCTGTTCCCTTGTCATACTAACAGGAATTATGATAATGTCACATGTATAAAGGTCTTGCTAGATTCTCGAATCTGAATCTTGTGTATCGCACCTGTCCACGCTGCAGCTGCTATTTGGATGTGTGCATAGCCAATTGATCAAACACATCCAACGGCAGGGTTCTAGTTAGAATAAAAGCAGAAACCAGTCATTAGCTCCATCTAATTTATCAGCTATTCTGCCACTGTAACAATGTCTTGATTGTGTGTGTTATCAAAAAAAAAAAAAAAAAAAAAAAAATCTCCTGATTGTGTGCAGAACTATTGTGGCAACATACATATGATTGCAACAATGACGACGACGTTTCCTCTTGTGCGTATGTCTTTTACAATTCACTCCTTCTGTAATAATGTTATTAAACACAAACCTAAGCACCAGATTGTGGGCTTCCTTCTCTGATCCAGCCCAGAAAGAATTCACTTAGTTTTTTTTATCTAGGCTGATTATAATTCCTTTTGTTTAATTAATTATTGTCAGATTATGTACCCAAAAAAAATTTATTGTGAGATCTGAAAGTGAGCCGGAGGAGATTAGTGTGAAAAAAAATTTGAGAGCATATAGGAGAGATTGTTTGTGTAAATAACATGGGTCACATAAAACCTTCAATTATAATAGATCTTTTTTTTTTTTTTTGAAAGAAGCCAAACTATGGCAATTCATTCATAATAATTGAGTGAATACAATAAGGCATAGAAAACAAAGTAGTGCGAGGAGCATAGTTAGTAGTTGCCTTTGCCAAAGCATGAGTACTACTATTAGTTTGTCGCTTCACAAAAACAATTTTGAAATCGTTGTGTAGAGCTAAACGGGTTTTACAATTTGCTATGAGGCACCCGTATTCATTTCTAGCGGATTTGTCTTTGAGCACATCTAACACCACTTGTTAGCAATTCATCTCAAGTATAACATTGTGTAAATTGAGCTCTTCCATCTAATAGATTGCTTACAGCAGCCCCCAAGTTTCTGCTTCTACTGGAGTCAAAGTAGCAGGAAGCCAAGAGGTCATTGCCTTCACAAAAACACCATTAGCATCCCTAAGACAGCACCAACACTTACTGAATTTGAGTCTGCATTGACAGCTGCATTGACATTGCACTTTAGCCAATTTGGAGGAGGAGGGAACCAACGAACTTTAGCTGGGGATGCTACGACCGCACCATTTGGCTGCTGACCTCGAGTACATCTCCAAGCGAGAAGAAGGGTCGCTGCACGCTGCAGAATTTGGTCTGGCTGCTCGATCACATTCTCCTAAAGTTTTTGATTCCTCATTTTCCATATGCTCCAAATAAGCATGCTGAGTGTGGAGAGTTGGTCCTCATTTAATTGGTTGCATGCCTGAAAGAAGAAATCACAGAAATTTACAGCAGTTGCCATGATTCTTTCAATGGCATTCCAAAGATGATTCTTCCTCCAACAAGAGACACTCGTTGGGCAAGCCAAGAAGATGTGCCAACAACTTTCATTACCATTGTTACAAACAACACACAGAGGAGTGCAGCTCACTCCCCTGCTGCGAATAGCTAGTCTCGTTGCTAGGCAATCTCGGTAGGCTCTCCATATGCATGAGTTGACCTTTAGAGGGACATTTAAAGACCAGATTCTCGGCTAATCTCCTCAAGTTTAAGCTCATTCCTACCTGCCAAGCGATCCATGTAGACCCTATAAGCACTCTTCACAGTGTAGTTACCAGACTTCTTATATCTCCATAAAGTTCTCTTCTAGTTATGACATGTTTAGAAGGGGAATGCATAAGATGGCATGGGCATCATTAGGCTAAAACACTTGGTTAATCACCATGCCATTCCAAGTTCCAGCTGTAGTGTCCATTAAATCCTGGACGAACTGCACATTGGTGATGGAAGGCTTTGGCTTTTGAATGGATGGTACATCCATAGAGCGAAGCCATGGGGAGGACCACACTTCTATCAGAGCTCCATTCCCTACTCTCCAATGATACCCTTCCTTGACCAGTTGTTGAGAAGATCAGATGCTACACCAAACGAAACTGGGGTTGTTGCCTAAGCTAGCCCCAAGGAAATCCCCTTCCGGGAAATATTTGGCTTTGAAAACTTTTGTGACCATAGATTCCGGGTTGGTTTGAAATTTCCAACCTTGTTTCCTGAACATGGCTAAGTTGAAGCCGTGAAGATCTCTAAAATCCATGCCTCCCCATTCCTTTCTCATAAACAACTTATCCCAACACAACCAATTGATCCCTCTCTTTTCTCCTCTATTGGACCCCCACCGAAAAGAATTGATCATCCATTGAATTTCCTCCTCCAAAGACGTAGGAATCAAAAAGGCACTCATACAATAGGAGGGAATTGCTTGACAAATGGATTTTATAAGCACTTCTCTACCAGCTTGAGACAACATCTTACTGCTCCAGCTCGAGATTTTTTTTCCCACACTCTATCCTTGATGTAATTGAAGATAGATTTCTTGTTGCGCCCAATCATCAAAGGAAGTCCCAAGTATTTACTATTCTCCATTCCCTCTTGGACACCCAACACATTAGCAATAATAATCCTCTTGTCACTACCCATATTTCTACTGTAATAAATAGTTGACTTCTGCTTATTTATGAATTGACCAGAAGCATTTGCATAAGTCTGAAGAATGTTGTTCACAGCGCCGGCTTCTCTCTCCTCAACTCTGAAGAAGAGAAAGTTGTCATCTGCAAACAAAAGGTGGCCAATAATGGGGGCTCTTCTACACACCTGGATACCATGGATGTCGCCTCTTCTCTCAGCTTGTTTCATCAGAGCTGATAACCCTTCTGCATAGAGAATAAACAAGTAAGGAGACAGAGGGTCCCCTTGTCTAAGATCCCTACTGTAACATCCCAATTTTTAAGAAAATTGTTTTAGCGATAAAATCTTAAATACTTGAATGTAAGTCGTAGAGATTGATCACCTCAATGACTTACTGAGAGTATGAGGAATTATTTTGACTTATTTTCAATAATTTATTCATTATAAATAATTATTATCTATGATGTCAATTCAAATTAGTAGACAATGTAGACTTATGCTGCTTTCAAGGTGAATTTATCAATTAAACTTTATATAAGTTTTCTGTTTGACGCGGTAACGCGTATTTTTATTGGCTAAGAAAGTGACTGAATTAAATCAAGAAGAAATTAAATTTAAGAATTAATATTTCATATTGATTCATGGTTCAAAATTCATTGAATAATTCTTATGAATATTAGTAGTATTTTGAATTGCCGGGCAATTCTTATCCGTAGTAAAATTTTAAAACGAATCCCGATTTCGATGAAAATAAAAATGTAACTTATTTTGATGATGCTTGAGTGTTTTCAATTGCTTTTATTATTTATGATCAATTATTATCACACGGTGAATTAATTTCTAAGTAAATTAATTTCCGCTATTTAATTAGCGAAAGGATAAATCGGTAACGCGGTTACTCGACGTCATATTTTTAGTACGCTCTACTCAAGACTCTAGGATTAGTGGGTAATCATGGGTAAGGTATTAAGTGTCAAGAGTATGTGGGTTATTAAAAAGTATCTTGGTTGGTCTTATTCTAAGTGCTAGGTGTCAAACTTTTGTAATTAATTAGAAAAATATCTTTTCTAATCTAATCCTAGCCAAGTAAATACTTGGATTAATTTTTTTTTCTTTTACCCTTCCCTTTATTCTTGGTCAGCCGAAACCTCACTCCTAATTACTCTTTCTTCCCCTGCCTGTGGCTCCTTCCTCCATCCCTTTTATTATTATTTTTACTTCCCTTTCTCCTTATATGAACAGGGCGAGAGGCACCCCCATTTTCTCATCTTCTCATTTGCTTCATCTTGTTATTAAGTGTTGGAAAAAGAAAAAAAAAAAAGCAAAGTTCCTTTCTTCCCCTGCATGACCCTCCTCTCATCCAACCCAATTTTCATGTTTGTTTTCCTTCCTTATTCTTTAGATCAGTGTGACCCACCCTTTCATTTACCCATTTTATTTTCTTCTTCTTCTTCTTCTTCTTCTTCTTCTTCTTTAAGATAGGAAGTGTGGGTAAAGTGAGATTTTAAGGCAAGTTTTCTTTCCTCCTTCCTTGCTTCTTCAAATTGTGGCTTCAACAAAAAAAGTGGGTAAGGTTTTCTTGATTTTGGCCCTAATTTATTGTTTAATGCTTTGTTACTAGTTTGAATTTGATCATGAGGGAGACGAACACCATTTTCCCAAATTTTCTTAAACCCTAGATCAATGGTCTAGGAGAAAGGGGTTAAGCGATCTCTCATGAAAATCTTCAAATTGAATTGTGTTTCTTGGTTTTTAGGAATTGTTATTGTTGTTGTACCCCTTTGATTTTATTGTTTTAAGCTTATATTTAATTATCTCGTGGGCTTGGCTAAAAGAGGTTGGTATTCTGACTCCGACCCCCGACACTTGTTTGATTACCTCTTTGCTAACTCCACCGAATTTCAAAGGGATGAACTGTGCTATTGATATTGATGATTGATTGTGATTTGGTAGTGTTGGTTTGAATGTATTGTTGGTGATATTGGCTAGTTGAATATTTATTTGAAGTGGATGGTTAAATAATTATTTGATTATGCTTAATTGAATTGTCGTATGCGTTGATATATTCATTGGGGTTACGGAAGCATTGTTGTGTCGTTGGGAACTTCGACCTGAATATCTGAGAGTGATGGAAAGCCCAAGCTACGACTGGTGTTCAACTGCTTAGTTCATTGTCTAGTCGTTAAGGAACTCGACTTGAATATCCTAGGGTGGTGGAAGAGTCCAAGGCTACGGCTGGTGTTCAGCTACGATGTTCCTTATTCCGGAATCATAAACAGTGGCATGTATTTGCATTAGTGGGCAATTATATTTATTTGTTGATTTGTATATCCTGTTGTATTATGTTATACTTACTTATTTGATAAGTGGAACGAAGGATAGTCCTATCCGGCTATTTATCTTTGGTGTTAGTTGAAACTTACTAGAAGACTAGTAAGTGTCGAAGGGTGTCGACCAGCTATAAGGCGTGTACCGTTTGTAATCGTAATGTTGTAATAAGTGTATCTTCGTTTTTGAGACTTGAATTGTCATGTGTGTTTGTTTAAAATGAATTTACTTGTATGGTTATTGTAAGTTGAACATGGAGTTTTATTCATTCACCACCTTTCGGAAATGCTGCAATACTCTGATTGTTACTTCAAAAGTTGTTTGAAGAAAAAGAAAAAATTAGTCTCACGTTTTTTAAAACCATGCAAGCAGAGCATTCCATTTACGAAAATATTTGAACTGGCGAGAGTAATAGTAGTTTAGTAGCGCTCCCAGAACTGGGTGTTACACCTACTAGGCTTAACAGGTCCCAACATTTTCATCCATCCAACCCACTGGCTATTGAATCCCATACAATCTAGGATGGCAAAAAGGTATCCCCATTCCACTGATCATAAGCTTTGCTGATGTCAATCTTCAAAGCTGCATCCCCTCTCTGCCCGTTTGTCCTGCACTTTAGATAATGGATGGTCTCAGATGCAACCAAAACATTATCTCCAATGCACCTCCCTGCTATAAAACCAGATTATTCCTCAGAAATACACCGGGAAAGGACTAACTGAAGATGGTTAACAAGTACCTTAGCTAAGATCTTGTACACTACATTGCATAAGGAGATTGGTCGGAGATCTTTCATTGTTGCAGGGGTGTCACACTTAGGAATGAGCACTATATTTGTTTCCCCAAGAGAGCTGGGGATGACTCCATCTGTCAGCCAACGCCTACAAGTCGCTACCACCTCTTTGCCACATAAAGTCCAGAATCTTCTATAAAAGGCTGAGTTTAGGCCATCAGGCCCTGGGGCCTTGTCGGGATGCATTTGAAAGGCTGCTTGTCGAAATTCTTCATCCTCTATAGGAGCTAAGAGAACCGTATTCTCATTTTCCCCTATCTTCTGGCCCATTGCATTAATCACAGGCCCATAGTCTGTATCACCTGCAAGGAAAAGATCAGAGAAATAATGTAAACTCAAATCACAAAGAGCTTGTTGTGTTGTGGCCTGGCCGCCCTGATCAGCATGAAGTTTAACAATGTGGTTCTTTTTCTTTCTAGATGTGGCAACTGCATGGAAGAACTTCGAGTTCATGTCACCGTCTCTCATCCAAAAGGACTTGGGTTGTTGCCTCCAAAAAGCTTCTTCTTGAGTCAAGAGAGTTTGTAACCTCTCTTTCATCAAGATCACCTTCCTACCGATCTCCTTCGTTCCCACCCCACGAAGCACCTCAATTTGCTTCTTACAATTATTGATATCCTCCCTAAACCGCCTCCTCAAAGCTCTACCCCACCCATCCAACTCCTCAGTGCAAATTCTAAGTTTATCCAACAAGGGCTCGCCCGCACCACTATTCCATCCCTCCTCAACTACACCTGGTAAGTTAGGCTCAGTTAACCAAGCATTCTCAAATTTAAATTGCCTACGCCTCAAAACATAAGTGTGCATTACCGTATCAAGCAAAACAGGCGAGTGATCCAACCTAGAAGCCACATAATTACGAAGATTGTAGTGGGGAAAAAGATCAAGCCACGATGTTGTGGCTATGGCACGGTCGCGTCTCTCCTCAATAGCATCAGGTGAATCAAGGCTTTTCCACCAAGTGAAAGCATGACCTTGTAAAGGAATATCAACCAAACCACAGTCCCGAGTTGCATTTCTAAAACCAATAAGAAGCCATTGGGGGTGAGCAGCATCCTCTCTCTTCTCTTCTTGTGATAACAGATCATTGAAGTCACCTACAATGCACCAAGGCATATTGGATTGAGTCGCCAAAGATCTCAATAAACTCCAAGACTCTCTTCTACACCCTCTGTTAGGGAAACCATAAAAACCGGTGAATGTCAGCTATAATAGATCTAACACATGCTAACATTGTGAATGTTGCAATTACGATACTGACCCTAAACAATAGCCAACAATTAAACATAAACGCAAGCTCATGCCACATGCGTGGTTGCACATCATGTATTACGCCGGTTATTTAAAAAACCGGCTTTAAAAGCTTTTCTACGAAAAAAAAAACTTTTTACGTCGGTTGTTTTGGATAACCGATGTAAAATCCCTAACCCTCAATTCATATTTACGCAATCAATTTCATTTGTCACTCATAGTTTCAGAACCCTCGTTCTCTCCCTCGTATGCATTCACTGTTTTCTCGTTTTCTCTCTTCCTCTCGCCGCCGTCGCTGTCGTCTCTCCTATAACATCCTAAATTTCCAATAATCTCAAGTTGACGTTAAAAACATAATTAGGTAAATAATTGGGTGATAAACAAAAGTTAAAAACCTTGATTAGGGATAAAATAGGCTTAAAATAGGGCCCATAAACCTTAGGAAAGGTCTAGAAACCCTAAAAGGACAAAAATACCCCTGGAAGGATATGGAACCCCCCTAGAAGCTTCTAGAAGAAGAAAAATAAGATATTTTCCTATAGGTACCATCGCGACGCGATAGTACTTGTGAGAGGGAACCATCGCAACGCGATGATGTTTAGAACTTGTCTTCGTTCAGAATATGACATGTGTAAAGGTAGGGGTACCATCGCGACGTGACAGTACCTACACGGGGGCCATCGCGACGCGATGGGATCAGAGCTCGTGCTCACCCTCCCTTCATTTCTTGCACCAAATCCTCTTCTCTCTGTACTTTCTCTCTTTAGGAACTTCCTCTAAATAGTAAGTATGCTCTGCACTTGCCTCGAGTGAGGATCTTGTGCATCATAAAGCTCTTAGTAGGCAGTCTTCGAGCTTGAGAAAAGAGTGAGACTTAGAGGAGTAGCCCAAGGTAGGAGCGCGAATAGGGGTCGAGGGTCAAGGTTGTCCAATAGGAGCTTAGCTGGGAGTGTTAGGCGAGGGGAAGATACCTCAATTACTGGGGAAACATGTAGTTGGATAGTATTGTTAGCATGCATAGGAGTCCTTAAACCCTACTAGGGGTTGATATCAGCAACATCTTAGGAAAGGGGTTACGGTATGCGGTGGCTAAGGATAGTCACCATAGACCTATCAACCAACATAGGTTTTGCTTGATGTGATTTGTGTGCTTGCTTGACTTACTTGTCTGATAACATGTGTAACACCCCGATTTTTAGAGCGCTACCAATCTAATAAAGTCTTTAAATGCAAAAATGCTTTTGAAGAAAATACTCCGTTTGAATGGTTTTCACAGAAAGATGGGTCTATATTTTATTTTTTTTTAAAACTTCTTTTCAAAATAGTAATAAGTGTATGGAAGCGTTTTTCAAAAACATGATGTACAATTTACAACACCATAACCATGCAACTGAACTTTTAAATAGATAAAAACATTTGCATGAAGGCAATTCAGAGTTATTGCAAATACAAAATGTATAATACAACTTGGACATAATATATTAAAAACACCTATAGTTGGTCAGCCCTACAATGCTTACTTATAGCAAGTGTAGTAAATCATGACTTCACTGCATGTAATCAGATGGAGCCCTCCTCCGCACCAGTCGCCGACCTCAAGTGAGTACTACTCCCCGGTTTGCACCATCATCTGGGGTGATATCCATGAGAATGCCCAAATAGAAAGGGTCATCTTCCGAAAATAAACATATGATAGCAACAACATATGATACTAACAGAGTATAATCAAACACAGGGCACCATGGCATAAGAACACTTGACCACAATCAATACAATAAGGATGCACCACAAATCCCTATTGGTTAGTCTATATGCCAATGCACAAGATTCTGGAATATCTCCACACTTACCCATACTAATGGGCATCAAGAGCTCTGGATTTTTGACTTTCCAGGCTTTATCAATCATGACTCCCCGTAGGGATTTGTGTCCAAAACATCACCATCTGATGACACACACCCATTTTTTCCTCTTGACTGTCAATATGTACTCATACCTATGTCTGGGCCATTGTACGACACCTCTCTTATGGCATCGATGTATGCATGAAAATGCACCACTATCATCACAGTTTGTTCACCACGACTGGATCACTTACGCAGATTATCCAAAATATTCGAATTATGTTTTAAACTTCCTCTGTTTCGAACCCCACACCATCGTCTCGAGACCTCACTTCATATCCCTAAGTTCTCTTTCTTTGAAATTTCCTACTAGTTACAAAAAGGTTGGTATTGAAAAATTCCACTAGTAGTTCGAAAATAATTATTTTAATTAGTCTAATGCTCATTTTATTCTTTTTAAAGAAAAAGTGGTTAATCCATTACTAGTTTAGGGTTTTAGAAAAATCCACATTAAGTTTCTCATTAATTTTACATAAAAATCCCTTAGGTTTTTATCCCAAAACTTTACCAATCTCAACCAATGACTTAGTTCATCACCCTTCTCTTTTTCTCGGTAATCTCTTATCACCCTCCGATTATTGAACATACCCACACATCATGTATTAAATATTCACAATATATCAACAACAACTAATCAATTCACAAAATCATTACCACATAAGAATCAAAATCAACATCAGCTTCTCAAATTTCTCAAGAACATCAACTCCAAACAATCAACCACACAAACATAATCACGTATAAAACAATCAATTGGAAGATGACCAAACCTTGGGCACTTTTACGCTCGCCTCGCCCATAACACGATCACTAGAACCCTAAATCAACAAACACTAAAGTTAAGAAACAACCCTAAGTAACTAATATCACTTACTAGGGTCATGGCTAAAAAGCCAAAACTAGGTAACACCACTCTAAAATCTCTAACTTACTACACACATTCCAACTAATTAAACAATGTTTAAAACAAAGGTTTTATAAATTCAACACCTAACACAAAAACATCACTTAAAATACTCAATCACATAGGTTAGTATGTAAAGAATTGAAACTTGTCGATCTCACAAATGGAAAGCTCACAACTTGCTCCTTTTTGGACAAGTCTTTGTTTCAAATTCTTTAACACATATTAGGCTCATCCATTAAGGAATTCATAGCCCAAACCCTTACAACTTCAAACTAAAATCCCTAATTGATCAAAACCATTTCTTTCTAACTTTCAAAGATTATAAACTGTAGGTTTATATCTCATCATCAAGCACTAGAACACAAGCAAAGAAATGAAATTTGGCTTCCCACAAATACATAGGCCTCACGACCTAGTCCTTAAAAGAAATGGAAAAACTTCTTCATATTCTTTCCTTTGGATCTAGCTTCCTAATGTATCAAAACATAGCATCACTAAGATTTCTCTTAGTTCACTTCCAAAACAACAAATTACTTAAAAATTCATTTATCAAACCTCAAGATCATCATATCTTTAATATTAAAGATCAAATCTTGTTTTCAACACAAGTTTTGAAACCCTACTATCAAAACCTTTAAATCCTGAAACCATAATTTTTAAATTACCAAAACCATTTCTTTGCTTTCAAACACCAAAATCTAACTTATACTTCTTAAAACCTTTTTAGAAACCTATACAACTTTAACGCTAAAAATACTTAAACTTTTAATCAACCAAAAACCATCTCTTTTTCAAACATATTCATGGATCTATTCTTTAAAACACATAGTTTTTTAAACTAATAACATTTTGATCAAATAAAAGTTGTAAAATCAACATCAAAACCCTATACACCTCATGGTTCAACATGCAAATGCAACCCCAAAAATTTTTCTCATCTTTCAAACCTTTCCAACAACAAAAGTAAAACAAAACTAAAGATTTGATCATAAAATTTCTTAAGACTCCACTTTCTTTAGAAATGCAAAGGTTTCTTCAAGATCTAGGTGTTCATTATCTTAAATCTTCAAAACATCTTGAATCAAAGGTTAAAACTTAGATCTACACTAAATCAACTAAATCAATTCTTTTTGAAAAATCTTTTTAGATCAAACTCTCTCCAAATCTCTTAAACAACAACAACAAGAACAAAATCATAAAGAAACCAAGTTTGAGAAGCTTGAAATCTTCTCCCTTTCTTTCTTCAAGGTCACGGCCTCTAGGGCTCTCAAGGTGGAGAAAGATTTCATTTTTTCTTCTTAGATCATCATCATCAAAATCATAAACAACAACAAGTGAACAAACTAAGCAAAAATGGATTTTTCCCCAAATCTCTCTCTAGGTCACGGCCCCAAGCTCATGAGGAGAGGGAAAAGAACTAAATATTTGTTTACTTAAAACCATCATCAACAAAAGTACAACAATCAAAAGCAAAAGAAGCTAAAATACTCACCAAAAAATTCTTTGAAACTCACGACCTTTCTCAAGACTTGATCTTTCACTCCACTCACTCACAATCTCTAGCTCAAGATTTAGCTCAAGATCAAGAAAAGAAAATGAGCTAAAAGAGGGTGACCTCACGGTTTCGAAGAGGAGAAATGAAATGGAATGGATGTGTTCTAAGGGAAGGAGGCTGATGGTTTTGTGGCCAAGGAGAGGAGGAATAAGCTTGTCTTTGAGTCACAAAAATATCCCCTAATCCATGGAAGCAACCATACTTTTAATGACATAACCTATACCTATCTTACACAACACCAAACTTTTCTCTTAAAAGGCCTATACTCATCTCCAACCACTCTCACCTAACTTAAGATGCCATCTTGACTCTAGATCAAATGGGTCTCGGCGTCGCAAAATCGCGGCGTCGGGTGATCGCATTACCAATTGTTCGTTCGACGATTAATTACGTAAACTAATTTAACGAGAAATTAATTCAACAAATGACTAAGAAATTATCAGCAAATAATTTCTTCACCAATAAATCATAAATTCGCTCTAATAAAATCACATATCACCATACCAAGCGATGATTCAATTTTTGTCGAAATCGAAATTCGTTAGAATTTTCTCTCCGGTAAAAATTACCCGGCGGCTCAAAACGCGACGAAACTTCGTTAGAATTTTTCGACGAGATTTGAACCATGAATTAATAATAGATATTAATTCTCAATTATCATTTTATCTCGATGAATTTCATTCGCTTTACTAATCGACAAAAATACGTATCACCGCGTCAACAGAAAACTCACAGAAAAATTTGTAGGTGAATTCACATTAAAAGCAGCATATGTCTACGCTGTCAATTAACTTGAATTGACACTGGATGGAAATAGTTGAAAATAAATCTACACATTTCCTCATACTTTCAATAAGTCCTTGAGGTGATCAGTCTCTACGACTTACTTTCAAGTATTCGTGACTGTATTTATAAAATAATTTTTCTTAAAAATTGGGGGTGTTACAACATGATTATTTGACAGTCACTTTCGCGACGTTAGGAATAATATTTACATAGATTTAGGATGATTTGATAGTTTACACATGAGTGCATTGTGAATGTTGATATTCTCGTTGATGTGCTGATATCTATAACATGTAGATTAATTGATTATGGTACTTGTGATTATGATGAGTTGTGTATGGTCATAGTGTCATGGGTGACGCCCTCTCGTTAGAGGATTACAAAATCCCTAGATGGTAATAGCAAGGTATTACTGTTGATACTCTGTCTGTTAGTGGTGATAGCTGGGTCGGAGTACCTGAGGACTGGTGATCGGACCGAAGGTATGAAGTAGTTTGGAACAGGTTGTTGACCTTGGGGATAGACAGAATGAGGCTTGGTCATCCCGACGAGGCTTCAGGACTCCACGTCTGACAGGAGGACAATCTTAGCTATTCCCCGATGATTAGAGATAGTAGCGTATCAAGATGTGTTCCCGGGAAAACTAACTTATGTGTCATTACTCTTGTGCCATGAGACTGGTGATCGGTTAAGGGCGTGTGATAGACTGGTGATCGATTCGTGTCACTTTATGGTTTCAGTGGTGTGGTTTGTGTGTTCAGTGGTGTGTCAGTCCTTGTCAGTGATGTCAATGACTGCTATCCTTGATGATTGGTTGTCGTGTAAATGTCGACTGTTACTCTTCTACTCTGTTTTCCTACTTATTGGTGATTGATGGATTTCTTACCCTTTCATTTCTTGTGTATTTCTATATTCAAATGATGAATAACAGACAGACAGGAGCAGCTTGTGCTTAAAGCTTATTCCTGCGGAGTGGGACCTAGCGGAGGTGACCGCCATGATAAAGTTGCCTAGGGCCAGCGTTCAAATGTCTAGTATACAGTTGTATCACGACTAGTGTGTCGTAGGTTTTTTCACCCCTTGTGGGTGTAGTACATATATCTATATGTGTGTTTGTATACCATGTTTTGCGTACTCTGATATAATAAATAATATTGTGTGTTTTTGTTTTTATGTGTGCTATTATTATAAATTATCGTCCTCCATTTTCGTTTATAAGCAAAAGTCACTTTTTACATTTATTGAAAAATGTATGTATTTAGTCCAAATTTTGGACCAGATACATATATTATTCAATGAATGTAAAAAGTGACTTTTGCTTATAAATGAAAACGGAGGGAGTATTTAACAATAGTGGAAATCTTGATTCTTAGAATAATCACAGACAGAGAAGGAATGATAAATTGATTAAGAGTTTAGGAGAAACATGAAAATATTTATACAATTCTAGAAGTATAACAAACCATTGAATTTTCAAGGATGAAAATTATTTAAGGGTGGTAGTAATGGAACATCCCATTTTTTCAAATAATCTTGAAAAAAACTTACAGTATGATTAGATTGGTAATTAGGTAATAAACAGGCATTAAAAACCTTAATTTAGGATAAAAAGGGCTTAGATGAGTTCTAGAAACACTTAAAAAGATGAAAATACCCCTAGAAAGGGTGTGGAACACCCTAGAAACGTCTAGAAAGCAAGAGAGTGCACTGCCTACATAGCTTTGGTCGCGTCGCAACCATCTTAGTGCATTCTCCATCGTGACGCGATGGTATTAGGGGTGGGAGCAATGGTTTCGTGCCATATGTGCATCCGGAAGGGTCCAGAAGGTTTCAATCACAACGCGATGCTACCGTTGCAACGCGATGGTGCCGAATCTCCCCTATAAATACCCCTCAACCCTCCATTTCAATTCGCCCCAAATTCTAATTCTCTCTCTAGTTTCCTTTCTCTAGAACCATTAAATGAGTGAGTATGCTCTGCACTTGCCTCTAATTAGGATATGGTGCATCAGAAAACCCTTAGTGGGTAATCCTTGAGATTGAGAAGGGAGTAAGACTTGGAGAGCCACTAAGGAGCAAGTATACTCTGTACTTGCCTCAAGTGATGATCTTGTGCATCAGAAAGCCCTTAGTAGGTAATCCACAAAGAGATGAGGAATAAAACTGAGAGCGGGCTAGCCGGTAAGATAGGAGTGTCTAGAGGCAGGAGTACGAGTAGCGGATGCGGCGAGGGTGTAGAGAGTAGTAGCAGCTGCAGCGATCTTCTAACCAGGTGGGAGAACTGAACCCATCCACTTGGGATAATAGGATTAGAATTAGTGTATAACTAGGCGTAGGGTGACCCAAGCCCTACTAGCGGTTGATAACAACAGCACCTCAGGAAAGGGGTTGTGACCTTTGATAGCTGATGATAGTTGTCAGAGGTCTGTCAACCATAGGAATGATCTGTTGTTATCTATGGATGGATACTAATTGATAGCTCTATGGTTCTGTATGTTATTCATGGTATGCTTATTGATAACATGTCATTAGTAGGTCGCCTGAGCGACATTAGGGTTGATCCATATGTTGATCGAGGATGGATGATGATTGAAGTTGTGCTATGTGTGCTGGTAGTTCTGATTATGTCGATTTAAGGTTAAATTTTGCTGCATATGGAAGTATGATGATTGGCTGAGACTGATAAGTTGATAAATGCTTAAATAAGATGTTGATGCTGGTTGAGATGATGAATAATAAGCTGATAAGTAATAAAGATGAAAGATGATGATGAAACTTCACATGGGAAGGTTTCATATGCGTGGTTGTAATCCACCGCTGTGCAAATAAGTTGTGTATAAGGTCAGGTGCCAGAGTACGGGCACAATACAATCAGTACAGGACACGTTGGTCCTTGGGGATAGACTGGGTCCGACAATGTTCATAGGTGACGGATGACTCGCGACCATTCTGTCAAGACATCGGGAAGCCTGGACATCCTGACGGAGTACTATTATATCCCATAGTGTTGATCCTGAGTGCCGCACCGACACCGGTTCCTAATGTCAAAATTGGGGAGCAGGGATGCACTCTTAGGGGTAAGATGAGAGTGAGATAAGGGGACGGACAACTGACTTAACCTATCCACACGTCGGTGGGAGGTAGTTGTGAAAATAAAGGCTAAAGTGGCTAAGGTGGGGCTGCTGATGCCAATTTTGGAAGTCGTGTGGCCATGTAGCTAGGCATATAGAACCCTTGCGGCATGTGTGCGAGAGGGGTTGATCTATTTGTATGTCTGCTTGCCTTTTTGTACATGAATTCTAATTCCTGCCTTCCCATTTGATAGTGCATATGGTGTGTTCTTATCTCCCGTTCCATTTCTTATTTTGCATGTGTCCATCTATGATGGGTCTTAGCAGGCACCTAACGATCGTTTGAGTTGAGCTACAACCAATGAGTCAGAATCAGTAGATGGGGAGTCCAAGTTACTATCCCTATGCACACTATATAGCTGAGGCCCTGTGGAAGGGTACCTTTAGGTACATTTGTACACTTCTACGTGCAGTAATAAATTTTCATTATTGAAATATGCGTAAGAATTTAACATTTGGGAAAATAGGACAGGGTCGTCTCATATCGACCCCATCGCAGATGCCCCGACCAAAGATATATGTTGCATACCTCGCATACCAGCAACATTTAGCTCCCGAGGAGCTCTGAGGTGTTTGCGTGACCCACCAGTGGGATTATGCCTTAGACTACACGACATGGTTTAGGTAAATGTCGCATCTGAACTTGATACCTCCGATTGAGGGAGACCCACTCATGCCGGCCACCGCAAAGGCACCCATTGTTGAGGGCCCAGCGACAGGCGACTACATGAAGGAGGCCAACTCTAGCACAGATCACCCTGCGATGATAAATCATTAACTTGTACTATTTCAAATACTAAATGACACTATTTATAATTTTTACGTTGATCTTTGCAGACGATGTTGGCGAGTGTTAGAGACATCATGCAGGGCATCATAGCCAGATGGGAGATACAGGAGGGGACCCCAGTCTGGCAGAGTATACAACACACGCTCAAGATGATCTACCAACCTTGGACCTACTAGAGTAAGAGGTCACGTCGAGAGAGAATGGTGAGAGATTGTGATTCTTGCCTGATTTGATAGTAGAGAAAATGAAGAGAAAGAAAAAAATTTGGTTGGTCCCATGCCATTTTATTTTCTCTTCAGTTGGGCAAAGAAAACGGGAAACTGACGAAAAGCGATGCCTTTTTTTTTCCTTTTCCAATTTATACCCATATTCTCTCCTTATATCTCAAATTATTTAAATTTTTAGTCAAGGATATTGATGTCTTTTCAAAAATAATCAACACTTCTCTTTTCTCATTTTCTCTTTTCTTTCTCTTATTCCAATCAATACCCCAAATCTACCTAATTTCTAACCTTTTTCTCTCTTTTCATACTCTCTCTTCACAATTTCTCTCGTGAACCAGTGACACCCTTAAAGAATTTTTTTTGGTTAACAGAGTTGATATTAATTAGTGGATAATGCAATGTTGGAAGTGGTTAATGCGTGCAAGTGTAAGTTAACTTGTAGCATCAGAATAACCATTAACCAGTTAGTGAACTGTATTAACCACTTTTATAATGATTTGTGAAAGAGTTATTAAAGGTGGTGAATGACACTTGGTTACTCGGATTGATATTACTGGTTAACACAGTGTTGAAAGTGGTTAATTGGTGCAAATGCAACTTGTGGCATCAGAATAGCCATTAACCAATTAGTGAACTGTATTAATCACTTAGTTGCACAATATTAACCACTTTTGTAATGATTTGTGAAAGATTTATTAAAGGTGGTGAATGACACTTGGTTAACAAAGTTGATATTAGCGGTTAATACTGTGTTGGAAGTGGTTAATGGATACAAGTGAAACTTGGCATCAAAGTAGCCCATTAACAAGTTAGTAAACCGTATTAACCACTTAGTTGTACATCATTAACCACTTTGGTAATGATTTGTGAAAGAGGATAAAAATAAATAAATCACAAAAAAAATTGTCCGTACACTTTGTACATACAGTTCGTACTGTCTGTACGTACGGTGTCGCATACAGTGTTGCATATCGAGTTGTCAAAATAACACAACTCTTTCCCGCCCTAAAGATAGAGAATTCATTTCCCTATTATGTCTTATTAACATCTGGAAGTATACATCTGGTTTGAGGTATTTACAAAAAAAAAAAATGTGTGAGGGTTTTGTAACAACAGAAATGATATATGGACACCCATTTTTTGTACACCGTATGCAACATCTAGGGGTAGTTTCATCATTCGTGTGAGACCTTTATTATTTCTCCTTCCAATTTCTATTTTCTTTCATTATCTTCCCGCTCAGTCGTTCTGCGCAAAGTTCCCAGCTCTTTCCCTCTTGCTCGCACCCGCACAACACACAAAGGAGAACCCCTTCGCCGCCATGTCCTCTTTTTCATTCGCCGAAGCACCATTCTTTCTCTCTTCCCACTCAGTCTCTCTCGTGTCGTCTCGTTCTCTTTCTGGTTTCTCTGCGGCATGCACACCATGGTGGGAGAGGGAAAAACCTAGTTGTGGCCGCCGCCGTGTTTTCTCTTTTGTCCGTCGCAGTACCAGTCGTCCCCCGCCGCCGTCGTACCGCACACCACGATCTGAAGCAGAACCCATCCCCCACCGCCATCGCACCGCACAGCACAATCTAAAGCTGAATCCATCCCCAGAGAACCCACAGGTAACGATTATGGGTTTATTTTCATGCGATATTTGTATACTAGTATCATCTTGTGTTTAGGGTTTTTTGGTTACCAAATTGGTGACTGTGTTTTAGAATACAGAATTTGCATGTTGTCTCTGTTAGTGTTCTATTGTTGTAATCTTTCCTTTAATGTGTTTTTAAGTTCTGCTTCTGGGAGTTCTTTCTTTGCTCCTAGAACTTGTTCTATTGTTGTAATCTTTCTTTGGTTTGATATACATTGCCTTGCCATTCATTAAGATAAACAATTTGAGTAGCAAATATCCACATTGCCTTTAGAACATAGGTTCTGTGTTGTTTTTTTAGCTAAACCTGGTGGGATATTGAAAGAATAGGTGGCTTCATATGCTATATATATTGCAATGTATTTATCCAGCCACTGATAAATTTGGTTTTATGTAAGCTTTTCGATTACTTTAGTTTGTGTGAATAGTCATGTTTCTGGAGCTTGGACTGATGTGCCTATGTACACTTGAATTTATTTACTACTATATCAACATTCTCTTTGTTAGTCTATTCAATTTCTGCATGTTATCAAACTTTATTATCATTCTTAATTTTTTTGTTTCTATTTGGTTTTTGCATTTGCATTCCAGATTTTATACTTAATGTTATGTTATACTAAGTTTGTGTGATTTAAGAGTTCATTTCAAAATCCAATTCGTGAGAAGAAGGGAGTAAAGTTCGTTTATGTCTTGATAATTTTCGTTATTGATTTCACTATTTTTGTTTTTAACAATTTTATTGAAAATAGCGATTGCTTAGAAAATGTGACTAGAAGTTAATTTAGTTTCATTCAAAAAATTGGGCAATTTGACAGTTTCAAGTAGTTATTGTAAATCGACACATCATATTGGAACACTTGCTTGTGAAATTGTGATTGGCATTATCATAGAGTTGTCAGGGGTTTCTAGCTTAAAAAAAGATGGGTTTTCCATTGCTGATTTTCTTCAAATTTTGGTCTCAAATTTTCATGTTTGAAGATTGACATTGTTGTTGTTTTTGCATAAATCCCTTGTTGCTTTATTCTGCGATCTTTAGAAGGTTTTGTAGTTATACATTGGTGCTTTCTTTAGGGGCAAAGTTACCAGCGGTCTTGCTTCAAGAAATTTGGTTTTAAGTAAGATTTGTAGTTTTACATTTGTCCTGTTTTAGATAGGTGAAAGATTTGCTTTTACCACTTATTTTTTCTAGCTAATAATCCTGCTGGTTTTGTAGAATTTCATAAATGAATGTAAACAAACATGAATATGTGAATGTAAGCTCCATAGTTAAAACATTTCTGTAACAATTAGTTTGTTTTTTGTAGTTTGTTCACTTGTATTCTCCATATTAATTTGGATTGGTGGCATTGTACAGATTATTGTTATGAGCATGGCAACACCAAGAAAGGAGCAGTGGGCAAGTAGCTCAAACGATAAAATGTAAGGAACTAATTAACTTATTGTATTTGCATGAGTGCGATTTATTTGGCAATGGCATAAATTTTATTCATACTTGTCAGGTACATTTGAGGCATGCGTGTGCTCTAAGAGAGTTGCTTGAAGTCAATAAGAAGTTGACAGAGGCACAAAGAACCCAAATTGAGACGACCCTATTCAAGTGGGTTGTAAACATGCCAGATAACTTACAAATTTCTTCTCTTTTATTGTGGAAATTAGCAACTAGGTGGGATGAATAGTATTAGGGTTTTAGAGTTGGGGGTTTAGTGGTGCGATTTAGACCAATTGATGTATGTTTTGCATTAGGACTCCCTATAGTGGGTGAGGAGCTGCAAGCTGATGAACATGAGGAAAGTAGTACATTATCTTTGTGCGACAAAGATGATGTAACAATAGATGAAATTGTTGGTAAACTTGAGTTAGTTGAGGAAGATGTCCATAATTTTTGTAGATTTTATATATTACTGGCAGATTTTCCTCAGCCCGGGAGACATGTATATAGTGGTTATATTACGTATTTAGATAACCTAGAGTCCCTTCATAAGTATAAATGGGGACTAGCCGTGCATCAGTTCGTAGTTGCAAGTTTGAACAAAGTGTCTTCTGTAGTGAATGAAGGAAAAAATCTTTGTGAAACCCATTTAAGAGGATGTGTAGCTATCTTACAGGTATATATTTGATCATGTGTTATATGTGTTTCATTATTTTTACATCAACATACATGTATTAAGTATATTAATCTTTTTTTTTTAGATTTGGGCCTTCAACCACTTGTCGTTGGGGGGAAACACCTAACATTCCTCATAGGTTCCCTTTCCCACATTTTTTGAATTGGCCAATTGTACGTTACAAGATCAAAAAAATACAAGATGCATTTCACAAAAATTTGGTAAGCATGATTATTATTTGTTTGTAGAACATGTTGAAAACTTACATACAATGTATATTTAATATGCTTCTTGTGTTGGTAGGTAACTGAAGGGTTAACAGCAACCGGTGAGGAGCTCCAGTTTGACGTGGTCAGGGATGCATTAGAGGAGGTAGAAGACCAGTATGTTCGTGTTTCTGAATATCGGCAATTGGTAGTAGACCATTAGCATTCTCAAGATAGAATTTCTATTCTTGAGGCAAAAGTGAAGATGTTAAAAGATCAACTTAGATCAACGACCGAACCCCATGATGCATCCCGCTTGATTCCATCTCCTCATAGTGATATTGCTGAGGAGGTTGGCGATGAAGGAGCTTTGGGTATTGAAAGAGGTGTATGGTTGTTGTTATTAAATACCTGTGTGGTTAATGTTATTAAATTTTATTTTAAGTTTTCTTTAAATTTATATTCCTTGAAAATGGTTTTTCCATAAATTAATCCTACAGGTAATGCTGATGGCGAAGCATTAGTAAGTACTCCTAGGGAGCATGATTGTGAAGATGCTGAAGGTGGTGTTGGTAACAATGATCATGAACATGGTGAAGATGGGGATGGTGATGGTGATCAAGAAGAAAATGAAGATGGTGAACATAGGGATAAATCAAACATCACGACAAGAGTTAAAGAAAATCCAAGGAGGCGTGTGCAAAGTGCGTCAACTCGGAGTCCATTCATGCACACATATATGACAAGAAAAAAAGGACTGCAATACAAAGGACTACAAGGCAAACTATAAAGAACGCATAACATCTTTTGGATTGTTTTGAAGACTTAGAATCTTTCGAGTTGTTTTGAACACTTGTGTTAGTATCTTTTGGGTTGTTGTTTTGAACACTTATGTAATGGTATATATTGTAGTATGTGTAAAGCACTTGTTGGGTTGTTTACTGAACAATTATGTAAAGTTTCCATTTTTCTGAACAATCATGTAAAGTTTCCATTTCAGTAATCAAATTATGAAGGTTATGAATCACATTTGGTTAATATGTTTGTGTAAGTGGTTAATAGTGAGTTCTATAAGTGGTTAACAGGGCTTGTGTAAGTGGTTAATGTAAGTTGTGTAAGTGGTTAACACGATTTTTAAGTGAAATGCAGGGCAACTAGTTAACAGGCTTTCTGTAAGTGGTTTAAAGGTTTTGTGTAAGTGGTTAATGTGAGTTTTGTAAGTGGTTAACACAATTTTGAAGTGAAATACAGTGTAAGTGATTAACAGTGTTTCTGGAAGTGGTTAACAGGGTTTGTGTAAGTGGTTAACACAATTTTTAAGTGAAATGCAGGGTTGGTGTAGGTGGTTAACAGGCATTTGTGTAATTGGTTAACAGGGTTTGTGTAAGTGGTTAACACAATTTTTAAGTGAAATGCAGGGTTGGTGCAAGTGGTTAACAGGCTTTGTGTAAGTGGTTAACACAAGTTGTGTAAGTGGTTAACAATTTTTAAGTGAAATGCAAGGCAAGTGGTTAACAGGCTTTTTGTAAGTGGTTAAAAGGGTTTGTGTAAGTGGTTAACGTGAGTTTTGTAAGTGGTTAACACAACTTTGAAGTGAAATGCAGTGTAAGTGGTTAACAGTGTTTCTGGAAGTGCTTAACATGATTTGTGTAAGTGGTTAACAGGATTTGTGTAAGTGGTTAACAGTGTTTCTCGAAAAAATGAAGTTATTAGTTGATAAACGTCATAATCCTCGTGGAGACGATACTCTACTGACTATTATATTACTTCATACGATTGGTGCACTTGCCGTAAAAAGTGGTTAACAGGCTTTGTGTAAGTGGTTAACAGGGTTTGGGTAAGTGGTTAACACAATTTTTAAGTGAAATGCAGGTTCTAGTGTAAGTGGTTAACAGTGTCTGTGTAAGTGGTTAACACAAATTGTGTAAGTGGTTAATATGCGTTCTGTAAGTGGTTAACACAATTTTTAAGTGAAATGCAGGGTTAGTACAAGTGGTTAATAGGCTTTGTGTAAGTGGTTAACACAAGTTATGTAAGTTGTTAACATGAGATGTGTAAGTGTAACTGAAATGCAGGGTGTGTAAGTGGATAACATGGTTTCTGCAAGTGGCACAGGGGTATCCTATTAACCATTTAATGAACTCTGTTAACCACTTAGCTGAACACTGTTAACCAGTTACATTCATTGCATTAACCATATATGACTTCAATTATTCAAGGTTGTGAACTATCAAAGGGGTATCCCAATAACATATTAATGAACTCTGTTAACCACTTAGTTGAACACTATTAACCAGTTACATTCCTTGAGTTAACCACATATGACTTGAGTTATTACCATTTAACTGAACACCGTTAACCAGTTACATTCTCTGCATTAACCATATAACACAACTGTAATAACCACAAATGTGCTAGTTATTAATCACGTTTTTAATGGGTTGTGAATAATTTACCAAAGCATTAGTATAACACATTAACCATCTAGTGAATTAAGTTAACTAAGTGTTTGCAAATTGTTAACCATATTTCTAATACTTTATAAATGAACTTTATATAGAACCATTTACATATGGTTGTATATCTATATCTATATACACTTCTTTAAATCATTCTATACAGCAACAAATAGCCCTAAATCATTTACATGTTAATGCTTCATTTGTGCTGCAAACATGTTATCCAAAAAGCGACAAAAGTGATTTGCGTCCGACTAACCTGCACCACCAATAAATATTCATTAGTAAAGTGCCAGTCCCTAAAGAATACACCACGATATTAACGAGCACAATGCAAGAATATTGAACACCACACCGTCATGCAAAAAGTATCTTCGTAGTCTTCCAACCAGTATAAATATGTGAGAAGCATTCACAAAATACATATGCCACGCAACAACCAAAAAAAATCCAAAAAGTGCCTAATCTTCCAAAGTTTACAAAGACGATCAAATTGTCATCAATTTGTACTGAATTGCGAGGATCCTGTAAAGTCTATTTCAGATGTTGTCAAGAGATCCATGAATGATAAATTACCTCCAACCTAGACAACACCATATAAGAATATCAAATAAAAGAACAATATTTTGACAATAAATTGCACACAATTACATGCCTGTGTATACAAACAAATCACCAGCAAAATGCTAAAATTTTAGTTTATCCTCAACAAATAATACATAGCAGTTATCCGAAAACTCTATGACGCAACACATAAAACAATCAAATTATACAACCAAACCACAAATTCTACACATTTAGCACGATCTTATAATGGACACGAACCACGATACTTGCATCCAACAAATCTCCACCAGTCATGACCTCAACAGACGATTCTACACAGATAATACTTGTGCTCTCATTACCCACCCTTCCAACATTGCCCTGCTACACATTTGGACAAAAAATGTAAGATGCAATAATACTCATTCGTTACTTTTTGAAAGAATACATAACATTATAACAGTACACAGTATATGTGTTTTTTTACTTGGACAAAAACTGGCAATTTCTGCAGTAAATGGTTAACAGGGTTATGTTTCTTGGTTAATGATGTGTTGTACATGGCTAACACATAATTTATGGAAAAAAAACATACCCTAGTAGTCTCTTGATCATCACTTCACTTGGTTTGCTTCCTCAACCTCTTGACAACTTTGTCTACTACATATATTTTTCTGTTTGTTGGAGAAGGGCCTTTACGTTTCACTCGCAATGGACTGTGAATTTCAGGAATAACATTTTCATCCCTCTAGGTAATATTATTTGAATTCGAGTCATCATTTGAACTTCGGTTAACATGATTCATCGTAGCATCCTTGGAGGGTAAATTAGATTTAAATTCAAGCAGATTATCATGGAGCACCTTAGTTGCATCTTCAAACTCTACAGCCACTTCAGCGACTTCATAGAAATGCTTACACAAATTGTCAAACCTGTCTATTTGTGGCTTCAATTCCTTCACACTGTAGCTGCTCTTACTATATGAATTCTTCCTTTTGATATTTTTGCTTCATCTTGCCAAAACATACTTCAGTGGCACGTTTTGCACCCTTTCATGAGTACATACACATAGCACATGACGACATAAAATACCTCTAAACTCAAACAACGAGCTTTCATAGCTGACATTTGTTGGGTTTTCAAGAGGAATAATTTTAATTTTCATTATAGAAAAATCTTCTTGAGCGGAAAAAACCCTTTACCCATGGATCATGCATTGCTCATGAATCACAAATAACATGATAGTTTGTAGTGTTTACCTCTTGAAGCGTAGAGGAGATCGATCACCAACACCACGATCTTGTAGTGTCTCTACTCAGTCCACACAAACGGTAGCTTCGGAATGCGTCTTGCTAGTTGACGGCAACAGGAAGGAGGCACAGAAAGGTCTAAGAAGCTTAGACTAGGGTTGGAGCGTTAAGCTTATATACTCCCTTCCTTTCATTATGTTGCCCTAATGGGCCTCATACAATATGAGCCCATTTCCTTCTTATTTAATTAAATCATTATTTAATTAAATAATCTGATTCCGATTAAACCGTTCTATTGTGTGACCCTATAGGTTCCCATTAAGTTAGCAATAATATTAAATATTAAAATAATATTAAATATTATAAACAATGAGCGGCATCTAGCAATGCATCATTGCTACCCAATTAACGGGGAAAAACCGAGGCATAATTGAACACGAGGCATACTGTGAAGTCGATGTCCCTCCGTCCATGTGTCCTAATTGAACACGAGGCATAAATGCGTCATCCTCGTTAAGTCCAATCATATGTTCCTCGATACCAGAATGGACGTGTAATCACAAGCGGGCCCAATATCATATATTGACCCACTTCTGCGTGGCCACGCATATTTCACGTCTCACTCTATCGAGAGGCCCAAGACATTACTCCTGTTATGTAGGAGGGACGAATCCTGTCTACATCACTCGCACCCCTCAACATGATTCATTGAAGGCCCAATTACTATCTTTATGATCATCCTGTTACGGATGACGTTTGATAGCATTAAAGCCTACAACTCCACATGTAGGAATCGCAGTGACTTCAAGTCAAAGGACTACTTCACTATGGTCGCCATGAGGAGCGCCTATGACACTTGCATAACTATTATGAAGCGTCCTCATAGTGGGTCAGTCCAATATAAATATTACTCCTAATATTTATACCTGTGTGCCGACTTGATATCGTATATCCATGACCCATGAGATGTGGTCATCAGTCTACTCACACAATAGTCTTTATGCATTATTGTCGTCCTAATTAACAATAATACTCGACTACGGATGCTTTAAGAATAACGTTCTATATGTTCAATGGGGTCTCATGATCAAGTCACACTTGATGTTCCATGAAACGAACTGTCTATTCTAAGGACTTTATTATGCTATAAAATAAATAACACAATAAATGAAATGCCTCATATATATATATATATATATATATATATATATATCAAATATATAATCAAAGTCATGACACAAATGATAATCTACTAAAACTAGATTGGCCACTAGGGCTTACACCAACAATATCCCACTAGCACTAGAGCCAATCGGGCATCAATCTAATACCCATCGATCTAGTGTGAGCATCATGCTTCTGCTGAGCAAGAGGCTTCGTCAGTGGGTCTGCAACATTGTCCAGTGTAGGTACTCTGCATATCTTTACATCTCCTCTATCGATGATCTCTCGAATGAGATGGAAACGCCTAAGTATATGTTTGGATTGCTGGTGAGATCTAGGTTCCTTGGCTTGCGCGATTGCTCCATTATTATCACAAAAGAGGTCAATCGGGTCCGAAATGCTAGGAACAACGCCAAGTTCACTAATGAACTTCCTGATCCGAACGGCCTCTTTGGCTGCATTAGAGGTAGGTATATACTCAGCCTCTGTAGTAGAATCAGCAATTGTTTCTTGCTTTGAACTCTTCCAGCTAACAGCTCCGCCATTTAGGCAAAACACAAACCCTGATTGCAATCGGGAATCATCCCTATCGGTTTGGAAGCTAGCATCAGTGTAACCCTTTACAACAAGCTCTTCCTCACCGCCATAAACCAAGAACGAATCCTTAGTCTTTCTCAAGTACTTAAGGATGTTCTTGACAGCTGTCCAATGGCCTTCACCAGGGTCAGATTGATATCTACTCGTTACGCTTAAAGCATACGAGATATCTGGTCTAGTACACATCACAGCATACATGATAGAACCAATTGCCGAAGCATATGGAACTTTACTCATGCGTTCCCTTTCATCTGATGAGGTAGGGCATTGTCCCTTGGACAAATACACGCCATGTGACATAAGCAAGAAACCTTTCTTGGAATCTTGCATATTAAAGCGCCTAAGCACTTTGTCAACATATGTACTCTGACTAAGGCTGAGTAGCCTCAGTGATCTATCTCTATAGATCCTGATTCCTAGCACGTAGGATGCCTCGCCTAAGTCTTTCATCGAGAAACATTTCCCTAACCATGTTTTCACATTTTGCAGTGTAGGGATATCATTTCCAATGAGTAGTATGTCATCCACATACAATACCAGAAAAACAATTATACTCCCACTAACCTTCTTGTAGACACAAGGCTCATCTTCGTTCTTGATGAATCCAAACTGTCTTACAGTTTCATCAAAACGAAGATTCCAACTTCTAGAAGCTTGCTTTAATCCATAAATGGACCTTTGCAACTTGCACCTTTTCAGCATTTTTTGGATCGACAAAACCCTCGGGTTGTGTCATGTACACATCCTCGAGAAGATTCCCATTAAGAAATGCAGTCTTGACATCCATCTTCCAGATCTCATAGTCATGGTATGCAGCAATGGCAAATAGGATCCGGACGGATTTAAGCATTGCGACTGGGGAGAAGGTTTCATCATAGTCTATTCCATGAATTCGCTTGAACCCTTTCGCCACCAATCGTGCCTTGAAGGTATTCACCTTACCATCCATGTCAGTTTTCTTCTTGAAGACCCACTTGCACCCTATGGGTTTTACCCCTTTGGGTGGCTCAACCAAGATCCATACCTGGTTAGTGTACATGGACTCCATCTCAGATCCCATGGCCTCTAGCCACTTCTCAGATTCTGGGCCAATTACGGCCTCTTGGTAAGTCACAGGCTCATCTTGATCCATGAGCAGCACATCACCTTCTTGAGTTAGGAGAAGTCCATATCTCTCAGGTTGGCAACGTGGCCTGCTAGACCTACGCGGATCTTGTGCTACTTGAACCATTGGTTGAACCACAACACTTTGTGGTACTGGTTCTTGTTCCATTACAGGTGGTTTAGTATTTTGTGGGTCTTGGATTTCTCCAAATTCTACATTCCTCCCACTATCTCTTTTAGAGATGTATTCCTTCTCAAGGAACACTCCAGTCTTTGCAACAAACACTTTGTCCTCGGAGGTGTTGTAGAAATAGTATCCCTTAGTTTCCTTAGGGTACCCCACAAATATACATTTATCTGATTTAGGTCCAAGTTTATCCGAAATCATACGTTTCACATAAACATGGTAGCTCCAAATCATTAGAAAGGACATACTAGGTCTTCGGCCCGTCCATATCTCATATGGTGTCTTTTCAACCACCTTAGATGGAACACGGTTAAGGGTGAAAGCAGCTGTAAGTAAAGCATATCCCCAGAAAGAGTCATGGAGGTCTGACTGACTCATCATAGATCGAACCATGTCTAACAAGGTACGATTCCTCCTTTCGGACACACCATTCCATTGTGGTGTTCCAGGTGGTGTGAGTTGGGATACTATCCCACACTCCTTTAGATAGTCATCAAACTCCTGGCTTAAGTACTCACCACCACGATCTGATCGTATGGCCTTAATACTCTTACCAAGTTGGTTCTCCACTTCATTCTTGAATTCTTTGAACTTTTCAAAGGTTTCAGACTTGTGTTTCATTAGATATACAAACCCATATCTACTGAAATCATCAGTAAATGTAACGAAGTAGGGAAAACCACCTCTAGCAGTTTTGCTTAGTGGACCACATACATCACTATGTATTAAGCCCAAAAGATCACTAGCCCTTTCACCTTGTCCAGTGAACGGGACCTTGGTCATCTTTTCCAATAAGCAAGATTTGCATACCTCAAATGATTCATAATCAAATGAGTCCAAGAGTCCATCTTTATGGAGTTTGGAAATACGCTTCTCACCTATATGGCCTAAACGATAGTGCCAAAGGTATGTCAGGTTCAAATCATTTGGTTTGACCTTTTTCGCATTTATGTTAAAAATAGGCATATCAAGATCAAGGACATAAAGCCCATTACTCATAGGTGCACTAGCGTAGAAAACATCATCCAAATAAAGCGAACAACATTTGTCCTTAATAATAATATTAAAACCTTTCTTGTCCAAAAAAGAAATAGAGATAATGTTTCTGCTAATTGCTGGAACAAAATAACAATTATCCAATTCCAAAATAAGCCCAAAGGGCAAAGTCAAAACATAAGACCCTACAGCTAATGCAGCAACCTTTGCTCCATTTCCAACTCGTAGGTCCACTTCACCCTTGGTCAAAGTCCCACTCCTTCTTAGTCCCTGCACATTAGTACAAATGTGAGAACCACATCCGGTATCTAATACCCATGATGCTGAAGTAGATAAATTAACCTCAATAACATAAATACCTGAAGTGGAAGTCTCACTTCCTTTCTTCTTCTTGCACTCTTCTAGGTATTTTGGACAGTTCCTCCTCCAATGTCCAGGTTTTCCACAATGGAAGCAGGAAGCATCCTTACCAACCCCGCCTACTGGCTTCTGGCTAGAAGAACTTCGCTTGAACTATTTCTTGCCCTTGTCCTTTGTAGCCCAAGAAGCGGGCCTCTTGCCCTTCCCCTTTCCAGAGTTGACCATCATAATGGCCTTTCCTTTTCCCTTGTTAATATTTTGCTCAGCAGTTCTCAACATACCTGCAAGCTCTGGCAACGGTTTAGCAAAATCGTTCATGTTATACTGCATGACGAAATGGCTAAAGTTATCCGGCAACGATTGCAGGATAAGGTCTGTTGCCAACTCTAGGCCCAAAGGAAATCCCAGCCTCTCGAGACTCTCAGTGTACCCAATTATCGTAAGTACATGAGGCCCTACTGGGTTTCCTTCAGCCATCTTGCAATGGAAAAGGGCCCTGGAGGTGTCAAATCTCTCCTGCCTAGCTTGCCCTTGAAAAAGCATCTTGAGATGTTCGATCATATCGAACGCCTCCATGTTCTCGTGTTGCCTTTGCAACTCCGAAGTCATGGTAGCTAGCATGAGACATCCAACATCTATGACGTCGTTGAGGTGCTTCTGGTAAGCATCCCTTTCAGCCTTAGGGGCAGTAGTAGCGGGTGCATCAGGCACTGGCTCATCAAGTGCATACAACTTCCTCTCTTGCTTGAGAACAATTATCAAGTTTCGCTGCCAGTCGAGAAAGTTGCTTCCAGACAGCTTGTCCTTCTCAAGGACAGATCGCAATGACATGGTATTAGCGGTGTTGCCAGACATGGTAATCTAAAACAAAATAAACATGCAAAGATAAGTATCATGATAATAACATATTTAATAAGGACGCAGAGATAAGTATTATGACAATAACATATTTAATAAGGACTTTTATTAAATACGCTCCCACCATTTTACTCAAACCAATGACCCTCCTCATTGGCTCGGAAAATCCCGTTGGAAGATTTTCTAGTGGGCCAAGATCCATATTTCGCCACGTCCTGAGTCAGCTTTGGCTGATCGCCCAGAACTCGGCTATTTAGGTAGGAAACTATTTCCAATTGCATCTATATGCAACTCTTGGATCAGCTGGGTGAATAACCCTTTATTCTAATTCATCTTATGAATTAAAGCCCAACTCTTGCCTCTAGGCCCATTTCCTTCTTATTGAATTCGGCCCAGTTAAGTCAAACCCGATGGTTGGCAGTTGGATATTTCACCTATCGCGCCTCACCAAGATAAAATAAGGTGCTCAGCTTTGGCATGACCCACACTTACTCTATCCTGGCCTTGACGAGTGCCACACATCGGAAGACATTTCGACTTAATATTTTCTTTGAGGGAATTTTATTGTAAATGATCTCACCGGCGTTGTATTAACATACAAGGCTTTTGCTCTCAGCATACATGTCACACATGCCTATGTACATTCATCTAACATACAAAACATACAAGACATACATGCTCATACATATTTAAAACATTCAGATAATAATATATTTCACGCAACACTTGCGTAAATATAAAACGAGATATGATATTACGGTTATGGCCTTCTAAGAAAGAAAAAAAAATAAACTATTACAATTCTTTAAGCTTCTCAAGCTCCTCCATATGGTGTTGCCTCCTCTTCAACTCTTTGAAGTAAATAAATATTTATTTTAAAATAAATAAATAAAATAAAAGGCACGACACGTAGGTCGTATTTAATTTAAAACAAGTCACGACACGCAGGTCGTATTTACCAAAATAAATAACACCATAATCTAAGGCCATAACCATAAACCAAACATTTAAAATATTTAAAAATAAATAATAATAATTTCTATTATTATTATTATTAAAAATATTTTAAAATCAAAATATTAAAATGATAACACTGACATTTGTTTTTTTGAATTAGCCGATCCAAGTCACAACAAACATTTGCTGGACTTGAATACACGTTTCCTTTTTCCCAAAAGCCAATTCACAGTTTCATGCACATTTTTTTTTTAAAACATTTCCTTTTCAGTTTTGGAAAACCATTTCACGGGTCAAAAGCAAATGAAAAGGACAATCATTGTGGCATTAAAATTCATGGAGGAATTCTACCCAAAATCAGACCTATGACGCCGCCAGTTCTGCACAAATATTGTTCCTCTAATTGAATCAATATCACAATTTTGCAAAAGCATGTTAACTGCATTTTTGAAATCTGGGTAGTCAGTCACCGGTTCCAAAGCAACTCAACTGGCATTTCATAACCGAAAACTAAATGCACATTAAACCCCATATCATGGTTTTCATGAATTTCAAAAGAAATTAGAATCGAAAAACATGAATACGAGAAACATGATTAGTGCTATGGAAAGGGGAAAAAAATTGGACCCACTGAAACCCCTTTTTTTAAAAAAAAAACTTGCGCAGATCAAAACAAAGATCGGACCAACGAAAAAAAATAATTCACGGTTCCAATCGAAATCTCATTTCTCTATTCACGGAAGGAGAATCGACAGAATAAACAGACCAAACAAATGGCAAAAAGGAAACGCAAACGTGTTCAGTCGCAGTAACAAAACAGGATAAAAATCAAACCTTTAACCAAAACAAGCATGCTTCACATGATCATATCATATATGAAATTAAAACATGCTTTCAATCATGGCAAACAAACAAAGGGACTCAAGGCAATAACAACCATGCTCTGATACCACTGTTGGGTTTTCAAGAGAAATAATTTTAATTTTCATTATAGAAAAATCCTCTTGAGCGGAAAAAACCCTTTACCCATGGATCATGCATTGCTCATGAATCACAAATAACATGATAGTTTGTAGTGTTTACCTCTTGAAGCGTAGAGGAGATCGATCACCAACACCACGATCTTGTAGTGTCTCTACTCAGTCCACACGAACGGTAGCTTCGGAATGCGTCTTGCTAGTTGACGGCAATAGGAAGGAGGCACAGAAAGGTCTAAGAAGCTTAGACTAGGGTTGGAGCGTTAAGCTTATATACTCCCTTCCTTTCATTATGTTGCCCTAATGGGCCTCATACAATATGAGCTCATTTCCTTCTTATTTAATTAAATCATTATTTAATTAAACAATCAGATTCCGATTAAACCATTCTATCGTGTGACCCTATAGGTTCCCATTAAGTTGGCAATAATATTAAATATTAAA
Organism: Calophaca sinica; assembly: GCA_037113605.1. Classification (NCBI taxonomy): domain Eukaryota; kingdom Viridiplantae; phylum Streptophyta; class Magnoliopsida; order Fabales; family Fabaceae; genus Calophaca; species Calophaca sinica. The sequence goes on along the minus strand of CM073734.1, from coordinate 52,277,764 downwards.
ATAATATTAAATATTATAAACAATGAGCGGTATCTAGCAATGCATCATTGCTACCCAATTAATGGGGAAAAACCGATGATCCGATTTTAACCTTACCGCGACCAAGATTACTGTGAAGTCGATTTCCCTCCGTCCATGTGTCCTAATTGAACACGAGACATAAATGTGTCATCCTCGTTAAGTCCAATCATATGTTCCTCGATACCAGAATGGACGTGTAATCACAAGCGGGCCCAATATCATATATTGACCCACTTCTGCGTGGCCACGCATATTTCACGTCTCACTCTATCGAGAGGCCCAAGACATTACTCCTGTTATGTAGGAGGGACGAATCCTATCTACATCACTCGCACCCCTCAACATGATTCATTGAAGGCCCAATTACTATCTTTATGATCATCCTGTTACGGATGACGTTTGATTGCATTAAAGCCTACAACTCCACATGTAGGAATCGCAGTGACTTCAAGTCAAATGACTACTTCACTATGGTCGCCATGAGGAGCGCCTATGACACTTGCATAACTATTATGAAGCGTCCTCATAGTGGGTCAGTCCAATATAAATATTACTCCTAATATTTATGTCTGTGTGCCGACTTGATATCGCATATCCATGACCCATGAGATGTGGTCATCAGTCTACTCACACAATAGTCTCTATGCATTATTGTCGTCCTAATTAACAATAATACTCGACTACGGATGCTTTAAGAATAACGTTCTATATGTTCAATGGGGTCTCATGATCAAGTCACACTTGATGTTCCATGAAACGAACTGTCTATTCTAAGGACTTTATTATGCTATAAAATAAATAACACAATAAATGAAATGCCTCATATATATATATATATATATATATATATATATATATATATATATATATATATCAAATATATAATCAAAGTCATGACACAAATGATAATCTACTAAAACTAGATTGGCCACTAGGGCTTACACCAACAACATTATGATTGTCACGATTAAAAACAACTTTACAAGTACGTTCTTTTGTTCTATCTCCAACTAACATCTCCTCCAAGACATGGTAAGTAGTAAGTTTACCCTCTATAGTATTTAAGGATGGAACACAATTCATTTTACCCCTAAATTCAGCTTGAACCTCCTTAAACTTGGCATGAGTGTATTCGCCTTGGAATTGCTTTTCGAGTGACAAGTTTGACCAACAAGGAATTGTTGTATCCAATGATCGAAAATTAGCTTCAAATTCCTTTTCTTCTATACTTTTAAGGGCATTATCATACTGCTTTATAAATTGATGCAAACTGGTAGTGGAATTGATATATCCATCAAAGAAAGCATGTATACTCTCACTTCGCTGTGTTGTCGACATATCTGCCCAAAAACATTTCTTCAGCATAATTGGTGTCCATCTATGACGCTCCTTGTACAACCCACTCAACCAATCATTATTTCCCAGATCAAATTTCTGCACAAAAGAACACAATTTTTCTTCAAATTCGGCTGGTGTCAATGTATCATAAACCGCTTCTTTCATTGCACTCCTGATCTTTTTATATTCACCATGTCTACTTAGCTTTTCCGGGATTTTTTTTCATTATATGCCATAAACGCGACCTGTGTCGAGTGTTAGGGAAGACCAACTCAATGGCATTTTGCATAGCCTTACATTGGTCAGTCACAATACCCATAGGGGCCTTTCCTAGCATACAATAAAGCCAAGATTGGAAAAGCCACACGAATGACTCTATGTCTTTCGCTGAAAGCAAACCACATCCAAGTAAAGTTGATTGGCCATGGTGATTCACACTGACAGATGTAGCAAAAGGCATGTCATATTTATTGGTCAAATAAGTTGTGTCAAAAGTCACAACATCTCCAAAAGATTCATATGTAGCCCTGCTTCTTGCGTCAGCCCAAAACACGTTCTTTACATGAAAATCATCATGTAAATCTATGTCATAAAAGAAACTTGTATTTTGTTCCCTCATTTGACAAAAATACCTTATCAAGGCTTTGCCATCACCGTCTTTTCCAATGGACCGCCTTGTTAACATAATTCCTCACATCTCTTTCAGAAAATGTTATATTTTCATGGCCTCCACCGTCAGTAACAAGAGATTGGAAAGTCTTGTTGATCCTCACCCCTGCATCATCATTAATTTGGATTGTTCTCTTTACATGCATGTTCATATTTTTGTTAGCCTTGAACATCCTTGACTTTGTAGGGCTAATCTCGTGAGAATGGTTAGGTTCAAACTTGTTAATGTACCACAGCCTATCTTTTGCCAACTTAGCTGTAATCTTTGCTGGACAGTTTTTCACTTTCGTTGAAACTATCTTCAACGTACATGATTTTTCTAACACTCGATTTCCTTCTCTTACGCTTGACAATATTATGTACTTTATCTCCCCATCCTCTCCTTTTTTTTGATGTTCTGATCTTCCAGCCAAAACCCTTTATAGAAGCATACTTTGCATAAAATGATTTCATCTCATCTATAGAAGAAAAACACATCCCTGCTGTAGGCTCCCAATTTGCATCTTCACCATTAAAGTCATTAACTACATTAGTTTCACCATCAATGGCATCACAAGTATCCATATCTACAGAAGTAAAACATCTCACTCATGTAGGCTCCCAACTTGCATCTTCACCATTAAAGCCATCAACTCCATTAGCTTCACCATCAATATCAACACAAGTATCCAAAATGTTTGAACTATCCATGAACTTTCAATTGGATGTGCCACACCAAATCTGCACAGAATACCCTAATCAAATCCTTCTAAGTTATGCCACATTTATAACATGGATTTATAACTAATATCACAATCATGATAACTCGTTAACCATATATTGAACTTCATTAACCAACAATGTGTACAGCATTAACCATGTTTGAAACAGTTACTCGAAACCTTTGTAAAAATTCATTTCCACATCAGTAATAACAGTTGCAAAGAATAAAATATACAGCAAAACAACAACATATCATGAGTGGTAGATGAGTTTTTTAAGCACCATCAAACTTGGTTAACAGTGTTCAGAATCGTGGTTAATAGTGTGTTGGAATTGGTTAATGGGTTTATCAGCAATAGATGGGATTAACATAGTTAACCACGTAAGAAATACTTGATGAAAAAAATGTTGCAAAACACAGTTTACATCTCAACTCAGTAATAACACTTCAAATTCATTTAATGGATCTTAATGGAGAGGGGTACAATGAATTTTGCAGCTAAGATCATTATCTAAAGAAACATTCAAACCCTAATTCTAAGTATTGTAAAAACTCATAACAGAAATTATATATGAAGCAAACACAAGAAGCTACGCAATACTAACCCCAAGGTACCAAACCCTCAGCTACAAAATCTGGATGCCCATCAATGATTCATGAGTTGCAGAAAAACAGAGATGCCTCACAAAGGTGCATAGAGTTGAAGATGGTCACAACTGTCCTAAAGAGGAAAAAGAGGATCAACAAACATGAAGCATCTCGTTTTTGAAGAAGGATCCGTGAAGATGAAGCAACTCGCTGTGGAAGGAGTAGAAAAATTGCTCTGCACGCAGGAACGTTTTTGAAGGAGCAGAAATGTTGCTTGCTCTGCTCTGCATGCGAAATGTTGCTCCTGGGTGGGGGAAAATATTGCTCGTGGGTGGGTTGGGAGAAAAGACAAAAATCACTTAAAAATGAAGACAGAGGGAAACCTGAACCAAACATCAATAAAATATAATTTTTTGGGTATTAATATACGATGTTGCCATACGGTGGACAAAAACTAATGTCTATATATCATTTCTGTTGTAACAATTAAGGGGTGGAAAGTAATGTTCTTGTATAATATGCTCAACCTTTGATGAGTGTGTATTTGTCTTTTACCTTTTATATACTTAAGCACCAAATTTTAAAATACATGACCGTTAATTTGTTGTGGCTGCCGTTAAGTATGTCAGATCAGTGAAAATGAGAATTTGAGTTTTTATTCTAATCAAATAAAGTTTGATTTTAATAAAGGCAAATAGTGAGTTTTGACAAACATAATTATGTTATAATGGGTTAGAATATTAGAATGTACATGTATAATTATATTAATGGGTCACAGAACAATAATTTTTTCGGAAAGTCCAAATATATAATATCTTCATAAAATAGGAGGAGTGTAAGGCCCACACTTGTCCTCTACTTTTTTTGATGAATTACTTATCCTCTTTGGTTGAGGATTCAAGGGATCATCACCAACACAGAAAGAATTAAACACAAACTGAAATACACAGCAACATTCACTTAACTGTGAGTCCCCATCCTTCTACTACCCCTTCCCTTTTTGGTACATAAAGATGCATTGATAAAAAAAGATGCAAATGGAGCAAATTGTCAAAAGTATCAAGAAGTGAAAAAATTGAACAAGAAGGAAGTGGTAAAACACTGTTTTGGGACTCTCCTCCAAAGATTGTTGTGAGCAAAGATAAGTCTCAATAGGGAGGACCTTGCTCGAGTACTCGAGTAGAGTGGTACGAGATATCTTGGATTGGACATACACTCCGCCCTCCTACAAAACCACTAGATTGTGGTATGGTTGTCTTCTCGTCATTACGATGATTAGGTTAGTCAGTGTTCTGGTAGCTTTGTGGTTACCTATGGTCAGGAGCAACTCATATGCTTATGGTATTATTTTAGAGTTTGCATAATTCCTGTACGGTGCCCCAATAGTGGGTTGATGTTTGCACTTTGGGTAATATTTTGAGGTTTTTGCCCGTATATAATGAAATGTTACGCAGTTGACCAAAAAAAAAAAAGAGTTAAGTATTTGTTGAGATGTACCCTATTAAGGTTTAAAAAGCTTATTTAGATGCGCTAAGAATATACTTCAAGACGTAATTATATCAAAAACAAATAATATTTAAAAAACTACATGACCCAAAGTGACAATCTTTTATGTAAACAAACTTCAAAATTTTAACTTACATTATTAGATGAGTTTAAGTATTATGTACTGTCAATATAAAATTTTGTTGCACGGTTATCTAATCAAATCTCACTATATATGTAAATATTTGATGAAATATTTTAGAATGTAATTTAATAAAGTGACATAAAGATGAAATCTAATTGGATGAATGTGTAAAAAAATTTATAAATTTTGCAAACCTTACCGATGAATTTGCCCATTGGGAAACCTTATCAACGGCCTTGCCCGTTGGTAATATTGAAGCGCTTTCTTTTTACCGCCACATTTTCAAATATCGACAAATTAACCTATCGGTAATTGCAACGGTCACATTCCTTTGATGTGACCGTTGAGTTTATCGATGACTTTGGTCGTCGGTGTTGTTTAAATACCGACAGCTTCTGCCCATCACACCGCTACCTTGCTACAAACTTCTACACTTTGAAGGAAGAAAGGGCGCCATCTTTGGACAATGAGACAATGATTAGCGATCATCCACGGTCCGTCAAATAGAGCCCAATTGTAATCCTCATTATAAGAAAAGTAAACCAAATAGTAGCCATCAGCCATGTCTACTAGTTTAATCGTTCCTTTCCTAGCCCACTTCATTTGAAGGTTATTCTCCAAGACATTGGTCTAACGGTTTTTCCCAATAACTTTGTCACCAAGGTTTTTCACCACAGCTTTGACCAAGCCTCCTATTGCTCATCAGTTACATGAACCTCAGGGCCTTTCCTAGAAGAGACTTCCTTCACCTCAATGGGGGGTCGCCCTAGGTTATGTTTTATCTTCATATACTTAGCATCCACACTCTCTGCGAATTCTTCACCAAACATGTTTAACAATGTTTCCTTAAACGAGACAGGTTGACTCGCATGAATGTTGCATGCAACATTTTCCACTGTTTCATTGTGTTCATCATCCTCCCAAACTTTCTTTTTAATACGTTTGAAAAGGTCATCCTCTTCACTACTTTTGCTATGACGAAATGTAGGCGTCAACTACAAGAATTTTTGGCATTTCCTAAGGCCAAAAACCCTAGGAAATACTCAAAAACTGTAGGAAATGACAAAAGTTTCGAGAGCCCACCAAAGGCCACGAGGCAGTAGGTTATTCGCTCATAGGAAATGGAAACCAAGGGTTTTTAAAAAATGCCCTTCGAAAATTTCCTAGGGTCAGATCCACGGTTTTGAGCAAACATCTTGGTTTATCTGTTGATCTTGTTCGGATTTGGTGGAGAAAAAGAAAAAGAAGGGAAAGATTTAGACGATTTGGTGAGGATAAGCTTGAGATATGGTTCGGTTCTTGAGGGTTGAGAGAAATCAGGGTGAGATTAAGGGTTAAGAGATAATAGAGAATGAGAGGATGAGGAAATAAGGGGGACGCCGCGGCTAGCCCTCGTAGGGTTAGAGTTTAGGGGATGAAGGAAGATGGAGGGATGAAGAAGAAGAACAAGAGAGGGAGAGAATGAGCATAGGGCACGGTTAAATAGAAAAAAAAATGGAAAGATAGAGAAAGGGGGAGAAGTATGCGGCTGCTGAGAGTGAGAAGGGAATGAGGGCTGTCTTCAGGGAATTAGGTTTAGGTATTTTAGGTTAAATGAAAATGGGTTGGGCTCGATGTGTATAAATAAAAATAAAAAATAAAAAACTAGCCATTGACATATCCAAGGGCTCAACCCCTCAGATTTTTGCAAATTTTTTTAGGCGGGCTGTTTCCTAGGGTTCTGGCCCAAGGAACAACCTATTTTAAAAATAAAAATATAAACTAGCTAACCGTCTGTATCACATCAACAAATCGAGAGTTTTTTTTTAAAAGCCCTAGGAAATTATGGTATGGGTTTTTTCCTACTACTTTGACCCTGAGTAATTTCCTGGGGTCATAGGCCCTAGGTATTTTCAATAGGTAATGCTCTAATTTCTTGTAGTGGTCACAGGAACCCTAGCAGAGCTACTCCTAACTTCCTATATTTGATGGGTCTCTAACCTTTTTCCTATCGACCTTTTCAAGACAATCGTTTTTTAAATCAATATTCGTACTAAATGAAAAATTGAACTTTGAAAAATGAAAATTTTTTGTGGTTTGACTTCCCTCTCCTAACTAGTATTTTACGGTATCTAGAATCATACTCCATTGAACTTATCCTTTGAAGCAAATCAAAAGAAGAGCTTAATTTCAAATTTTTTTTAATATCAAAAGAAATAGCATTAAGAAGGGAGTGAGTTTTTTTATAAAATAAATTTTAGGTGAGTTAAGTCTCGGGAGCTCACTGGGGTTAGGGAAGACATTATTGCAGAACCAATACTTACAAAAGTACTTACATATATATTACTCACCAACAAAATCGTCGCATCGACATTGAGATTAATTTGAACTCATATATGAGTCGTACCATTACCAACTAAACTAACCTTCTTCGAAAAGCTATTGAAATTAAAGTAGCCGCCACCACCCGTTACAATATATAATTTAACAACCGGCCATATGAAGAATGGATCATTTGCAACAAACAATAAGTATCAACTTCAGTCAACAAAAAAAAAAACAATAAGTATCAACAAAGTCAAGCTTCTGCGAAATTAAAAAATTTCCATAAACAAAAATGTGCATTGTCATTGATTAATTAAACTAAGCACAAGAGAACAAAACTTATCTATCATTTACATCATTTTATAATAATACTCACCATACCATATCTAAAACTCTTCACATCTTCCCTTGCTTGCATATACCACACACAATATAAGCCGAAAATTTCACGTTACATCACTCTCTGCAAAAGTGTTCTTAATTATAAGCAGCTCCTATAATTTATTTATCTTCAAACTTAAGAATTATGACCCTTAATCCAATATTAATAAAAAATATACATCACTCTCTGAAAAGGTGTTCTTCTCCTGATTGTGGATCTATGTGCTTAATCCAACGACTAGGACCAACCTTCGAAGTAGTAGTAGTTGAAGTTGAAGGTGCAGCACCACTTCTACTCCCTATGTAAGCAATATCCAAACCCTTACCAACAGGCAAGAACACTGATCTCACCACACGTGTGCCCCTCTCAAGCACCATGTTCCATCTAAACCAAGAAACGTTTCTTCGCCTTGCATTTTTGCATACCAAAACTGCCCCTCTTGTACTCACCGTAGCCACCTTTAGAACCCTAGCAAAGTCCCTTCGCCCGCAATCCACCATCAGAAAATCCAACCCCATGAGGGTTGAGATTACCGTCTCCGCCTCCCCCGCCACCACCTCCTGCGGCAAGGACACCCCCACCTCGGCTAGGGAATTTGTGTAGTGCAATCTTGACGGTTCGTCCGGGACTATGCACACGTGTCGTGCACCCGTGTTGCGAGCTGCAATTGCTAGGCCAACACTTGCAGCTATGGGGCTGTCATGGTACCAACATTCTACTATAAACTTCGCGCTCCAACCTGCTGCCATGGAAGACAAAAGCTCAGCCACCCGAGATTCCTTGAATTTCTCACACTGCAAAAGAAACCAAGACCAAACAAACATATTCAAATTCAAATTAAATTTTGAATACTAGCATTTAATTTTTTTTGATGCATTTAATGGCAATTAATATTATGTGGAAAATAACATACTAGAAAAAATAAGAAAGTTTTTAATTTGCGATTGCGATCATTATTGATATTGAAAATATTGCAAAAAATAAGTACTACTCGACAAATGAAAAATCCAATTGATTTATACACACTTCTAAAAATTTAATGCTAATTACTTGTGTAATTAATATCGGTTCCGCATGCTTTTTATGACAAAAAGATCGGTTCCGGATGCTAATAATTTGAAATCTCTTTTTATGATAATAATTTGAAATCCTGGGAAACAAAAGTTATACAAATAGAGAAAAAGAATAGGGAAAATGGAAAAAATAAGAAAAAGAAAGAATTCAAGAGAGTTTTCAAAAAAAAAAAATCAAGAAAGAAAATTGTATATGCATCGATCTAATTAATTTTGTTGTTGAGGTTATGTTTAAAGGTACTTACTGATTTGACAGTGTCTATGTAAGCTTTTAAAGCAATTTCTGGAGACCAAACGAGCTTCATGGTTTGTGCAGTACTGTATATATGTATCTCGCTCTCCTTGTCTTTCTTTCTCTGTCTTTCTGTCTGTGCTATCTTTCACTTTCTGTGTCTCGGCGTTGGATATTAATTTTGTTAGGGTGATAGAAGGAACACAGGTACAGGGGTACACGTTGACGTACGGGACAGAGAATTAGGTGTTTATATATATATAAGTTGATAAGTTGATGAATGGTGTTGGATGAGAGATACTATATGTAATATGAACGGAGAAAGATGAATATATATAGAGAGAGAGAGAGGGGGGGAGGGAGAGGGAGAGGGAGAGGACCCAGATATCATATGAGTGAGGGTTGACATTTTGCCGACGACAACTTGATATTAAAGTTCTGCCTTGTCATTTTCTTTATTCTCTTTTTCATTCGGATTATTACATATGCCTTATGCATGCAAACCATGTTTATCCAATCAACAAATTAATTGAAGTTTTCAACGTAGCTTGGCTCAACTTGTTTGGCATTTCGCTCGCGCGTGCTGTGTAATTAACGTCCCGACTCTAATAGGAGAATTACCTGTTAAATTAACTGAAATTAAAGCTAAACTTGGAAAGAAATTTTTCGCTTTACTTAATGCACGATAAAGATAATTTCTTTTTGGAAAACTAGACTTTGGCAAAATTAGTTACTTGCATACATTGTGACGTTGTTTGCGTGAACAAATCAGCAGAAGGATGGGCTAATATCCAGCTGACAAATTGATTCCTTACACCAAGAACGAAACTCTAATTCTCAGTTATGAGTTCCCCAACTACTCCAGAAAGCATTGGGAATGGTGAATCTATGCTAAACTAAGACTAAGAGACATAAAATCGGCTAAGATAAAATACTGTAAATTGTAAGAGAAAATAGATGTTTGATTGATCGTGTGTGTCCTATGCATTTTCTCAGCAGGGTATATATATACAAAAGAGAAAAACAAAATTGTAATTGCCCTCTATTGGCCACTAAATGCTCCCACTACATTGATAGCTGACAACAAGCGGTCGTGGTGTCCCTCAACTACCACTTTCACACACTTCTTGAAGTAACCACTTCATTCTCGGCTGAAAGGAACAGTTTTCACTTCTCCATCTGTGTTGAGGGCCCTCAAGAGCTGATTTTAACCTTTGGGCGCCAAAATACAATGACTTTCAATTCCAACTGTTGGTCGAATTCCACTACTTCCTTGCTCGATAGCAATTATTCAGCCGATAATCTTGTAGCATTGAAACACTTGTTCAACCACAATCGGCTAAACTTTGTAGCAATCGGCTGGCCTCATGATGCTCCTTAAGCCTTAATCAATTCAGAGTTGTAGCCTCGGCTCAATAGGAACACACTCGGCTATAAATATGATCGGCTAGGTCATGTATCGTCTAATGCTCTAATCGGCTTGCCATTGGCTATTTTTGGTGATAACAATTGCCCCCTACGTTGCTTTAGCTGTAACACTTTCAGTTTCTAGGCTACTGCAACGTAATGATGGCCAGTCAACTAGCCGCGCTAATCATAAATGCTAAGTTATTCGTTTGTAACAGCTTTTTAAATGAACAACAGCTAACTCTACATCATCCGATTAACTTGCAACAAACCTATCAACAGTGATTAGCTTTCTCTTTAAATATTCCTCAGCCGAATTACCCTAATCACTTTTCTGATGTAGCTTTACCCTCTTCACTGCGATTTTCTTTACCTGCGATCAATATCACCATATCTTCAGCCTCTGATTCTCAGAACCATTCTTACGAGCATGATGATGATCAATCATCTGCTTATGTGGGCTTTGAACGCTCACTGAACTCAAGATCCTTCAGTTGAACCAGGTTTAGAGTGTACTGAGAAGCTGTAGGTGGTTCGTCTAGTGCAGCAGCTACCTAGCCTCTTTTGAAGTCTTTTTATTTTCTCGCCTAAGTATTTTTTGGTTAGGTGGCCGGTCTGTGGTCACCAAAGATATTCCTTTTTCTTCATAACCTATTTTTCCTCATTCCTCCAATATGCTTTGTCATACAGTAGGGTAATATTTCTTTAAATATTTGTCGTTTATGCTTTTGTTTAGTTCTTCGCCTTGCATGTTAACTAGCCGATAAACATTTCCTGCAAACACTTGACTAACAATGAATGGGCCTTCCCAATTTGGTGACCACTTCCCAAATTTGGAGTCCTTTACCCCTACTGGTAAAATAGTTTTCCAAACTAGGTCACCTTCCACAAACTTCTTCAACTTAACATGTTTGTTGTAGGCACTAGCCATTTTGCGTTTGCTGGCCTCAATTCTTTCTAAGGCCATCAGCCGATCTTCATCCAATTGATCCAACTCCATGAACATGGTTTGTTGATACTCTTCCAAACTTAAGGAATTTTGTTTCGCCACTCTTAATGAAGTGACATTGATTTCCAAAGGCAAAACTGCATCTTGGCCGTATGTCAGCCGATATGGAGTTGTGCCGGTGGCTGTTGACTTAGAATTCCTAATGGCCCATAAGGCTTCATCCAAAGTCAAATGCCATTTCCTGGACTTGTTTTCCAAGTTCTTCTTGATCAAGTCAACAATGATCTTGTTGGTTACCTCGGCTTGCACATTAGCCTGTGCATAATATCGGGATGAGAGTATCAATTTGATCCCAAATTGCTGAGCAAAGGCAACCACTTTTTCTCCTGTGAACATGGTACCTTGATCCACGGTGATAGTCTCTAGAATCCCAAACCTGTATATGATCTGGTATTGGATGAATCGGATGACATCATCTTGCTGCACCTTGACCATCGGCTGGATTTCCACCCACTTAGTGAAGTAATCGGTTGACACAATTATGAAATTGTGTCCCTTAGAAGATGGTGGGTGGATCTTGCTGATTAAATCCATAGCCCAACCTTTGAATGGTCAAGGTTTTACCACTAGATGCATTAATTCGGCAGGCACACTTTGAATCGGGCCATGCAACTGACATTCTTCGCATCCCTTAGCATATTAGAAGCAATGTGATGGTAGACTAGTAATATCCATGGCAATAAATCAACCATGTCATGACTGGCCCAACCCTATGTGAACTGCATATGCCTTCATGAATTTTACCCATGACCCTTAGGGCTTCACTTTTATCTATGCACTTTAACAGTACCCAATTCATGCTTCTTTTGTACAATTCATCGCCAAGAAGTATGTACCTTAAAGCCTGTCTCTTGATTTTGGGGCCAGTGCATTTAGAAGGATCTTGTAGGTACTCGATCAGCTCCTTCCTCCATGAGTCGATTTGGTCTACGACCATCACCTCGGTTGGTAGTTCGTCATAGTCCAAAGTCAACAAAGAGTCATTGTATCTGGAGGCCTCTTGGGCTAAATCGTTGGCCTCCATATTGGCTCATCTTGGAATGTATGACACCTTTGCATCAATAAAATAATGAAGTAATCTGTTAGCCGTTGCATAACGGGCTAGCAGATTTGGGTTATTATGCTCATATTCTTTTGTTAGCTGTTTGATCACCAACTGGGAATCTCCCTTTACATGAATATAATCAGCTTTCATGGTGGTCAACAGCTTCAAACTATGATCAAGGCATCATACTCGGCTTAGTTATTAGTTAAACCTAGGTCTAGCCGATACAAAAACCTCTACACCTTCCCCTCTGGGTTGGTGATTGTCACTCCGGCTCCAACTCCATTCTGGGTTTTGGACCCATCAAAAGTCAGAACCCAAGGCAAGAGGTCTATGCAAGTGATCAGAGATACCCAAGGGTCCTCCACATCCACGTAGGGGCGCTCTGCTAAGAAATCGGCTAATGCCTGACCCTTAATAGCCCTCAGTGGGATGTATTTTAGAGCAAAGGCAGTGAGCTTAATGGCCCACTTGATCAAACGACCTTGTAAGACATGCCTATTAAGCAAGTACCTAACAATGTCAATTTTGCACAAAACTAGTATCTTATGCGACATTAAATAATATTCAAGTTTTGTATAAGCATGAAATAATGACAAACATAACTTCTCCAGAGGAGTATATCTAGTCTCAGCATCATTAAGCATTCAGCTAAGATAGTACACCGCCTTTTCAGTTCCATCTTTAGCATCCTGTGCTAACAGGCAGCCGATAGACTCTTCGGCAGCTACAATGTAGAGTTTCAAAGGCTTTCCTGGCTAGGGAGGCACCAAAACACGGCGGACTAGCTAAAGCTTTCTTTATTTGATCAAAGACCTCTTGCTGTTCAGGACCCCACACCAACTCCTTTGCATTCTTGAGTTCCAACAAAGGGGAAAAAACATTCATCTTTCCAGCCGAATTAGCTTTGAATCTCATCAGGAAGTTGATCTTGCCCAATAGACTCTGTAACTCTTTCTTGTTCTTGGGTGGTCTAGCCTCCATCACTGCCTTGGCGTTTTTCTGATCTATCTCGATACCCTTTTGATACACCAAAAAACCAAAGAAGTTGCCAGCCAATATACCAAACACTACAACAGATTTGCAAATAAACAGCGCTTATTTTTTGCCTTACAAGTGCTTAAAAATCTTTGCTAATCACTCATTTGAGGATTGGGTTTGAAAAGACAAAGATTTAAAAAGCGGCTGGCGAGTGAAATAGATGACACTTTTTTGAAAAAGCGTTGTCTATTGTGTGGAATAGACAACGCTTCTTTTTCATTAAATTTGACTTCTAGTGACAGACAAAAGCTGTCACTAACTATCAAAATTCCCTAGGTAAATATCAAGCTGACATTTACCAATGGTCATGCAGCCATATTATTGGACTTCTAGCTACAATTCTCGTCTGTCACTAAAAGTTATATATATTAAATAAAATATATTTTGATTATGTTACTATATATTCCAATAAATAATTTAAAAAAATTGCTACTAAAATTAATTTACTTAATAAATGCATTAAAATATATCAAACAAATGTTTTCTAAAGACAAATGTTTCAAAAAATTTCAGCAAACACATAGTATCACCCTTACATCTTATGCATAGAAATGGAAAGATTAAGGTACTCCATGAAAATAAACATCATATAACGCAGACACAAACTGATCTAGTAGGAGTACATCTAAGAGTGCTTTTCACATAATCTATGCTGTAGGATTTTTACTAACTACAAAGTTATCAATGACATTAATTCTCTTTCAACTTCTTCCAAGTTCTTAACCTTGTTCACCAGAGGATGCTGATCAACAAACTCAATCTTGCATCAAGGATACGAGTGGCTTCCCTATTTACTGTATCAACTAGTCTGCAGGATTTAGCCTCACTGAACAGTGGATTTATGTTGGACGCAAGTTGACGTAGTATCCAAGAACTTTCTTCTTCTATACTAATTGTGTCAACTGGAATAGATCCTACAGTGTCTCAATTATCTGCAGAAATTAGAGATAGATTTAATTTACATCACAACATTATGATTGAAAACTGATATGTTAGTAATTAACAAAAACTTTGAAAGCATGACCTGTATCCTCTCAGGTATGTTTGTATCAGCTATAGAGTTACCCTCACCAGCTACGTACATATTTTTAGGATAATTTGCTCTTTTGGCAGACCTACCTTCCCAGATCTATGCATGGCGTCTTTTGAAAGCGAAGACTAATAGTGATTGAAACAATAAAGGCAACTCAGTGTGAACTTGTTTCAAAAGGGTACTTATAACTCAGTATGAATGTTCATGTACACATGAATGAGAAATATATAAAATGTATGTCCAGTCCCAAAACATCAAAACAATGATATGCAAGGATGAAGCTCAATGATTGTTCTAGTGCATTTAGAAACCATGCATCACCTACCTAATCGTATCAAATGGCATCAAGAAAAAGATAAAAAATAATGTTGAGATCCAATCAAATAGTTTAAAACTTTTCAAGGAGTTTCACACTATCAATCATCAGTTTTCATTCAATATCTAGAAATCAAGGATCAATCCAAGATACTGACTTCGAACAATCCAAGTTGATAATCAGCATCTTCATTTGAACCATCAAGCTCGACCTAATAGGCATATGAAGTAAAATAAGCATTTTCCCATTATCATGAAATCAACATATTTTTAAAACAATACCTGTGCAATACTTGTACAAAGAAAACCCTCTCACACAATGAGCAGTCCTGAAATGATTCAACAGTAGATTTAACAAACACTTATAGTCCTGTTATAATCTGAATTACAAATTAAAGTTCCAGCAATTGGCATCTAGGCAATGAAGATAGGTGCACAAAAACATATATAGCAATTTAGAAGTAACATGTTAAATGCTTATTAATTACTAATAGGAATTCAGAAGTAACATATATAGCAAACAGCCCTGCATTGCAACTTTGCTAGAATATTACTGTTCTATTATAGATCATCCAAACCAAAGTTGCTAACTTTGCACGACCAGTGAACAAAAAAAAAGGAAGGTAAATATAGAAGAAAACATAAGCAAAAAAAAAGGAAGATCAGATAAAAAAAGAATACCGAAATA
This sequence comes from Calophaca sinica, assembly GCA_037113605.1. Lineage (NCBI taxonomy): Eukaryota > Viridiplantae > Streptophyta > Magnoliopsida > Fabales > Fabaceae > Calophaca > Calophaca sinica. The sequence continues at coordinate 52,262,286 of CM073734.1, read as the reverse complement.
ATAGTGGGAGAAGGGGAGAGAGTATCAAAAGTTGATACTTATCACCTTCATCATCAGAAGAGTGTTCCATCAGCTCAGTATCTACTCCACTCTTTTTAAGCCTCTTGAATTTTCCATCACTCTAGAAAAACTGAATGAAGATACACGATAAATAATAAAAAGCAATATCTATGGTGCTTAGAAATCACCAAAGGACTAGTTATAAAGAAGCAAAAGCTAACCAATTTTTCTTGATTTATGCTCTTGTTATCACTGATTAACTCATGATCATCATCGTCAAGAACAATGTTTTTTGACGATCTCCTAAAAATGGATAGCAAAAATACGAAGTCTTGAGTCAGCGCTAAGCAATGCAGATATGTGAACTTGCATTAAATGGCAGGAAAATATAATAAATAACTTTCTCTTTTTCTTCTTCTTCTTTAGCGCTTCTTTTGGATTTTCTTCTTCACCACCATCGTCTTCATCTTCAACATTATCAACTATAAACCCATTAACCTCCAATTCATCCAATCCTTCCTCTGTTTAACCAAGTAAGGATATAATTAATTAATAAAATAATTGACACATTTTACTGAATAAACTCTTCACCGTGTACTACACAGTTGGTGAGTGAGTTGGGTGAGTGAGAGTTAACAAAAAGAGCAATGGATATACTTAAAAGATCACAAAAATATAGTTCAAACATTAACACATCTACTGAATGAACTCTTCACTGTGCTACTACACAGTGAGTGAGTGAGTGAGTGAGAGTTAACAAAAAAAGCAATGGATGAAGCTGACTATGTCTGAGCTCATGGCATTACCGTCGTCGTCCTCTTCGACGGTAACATATGCTTTCCTTTTCCCTTTCCTTTGGATTTTCTCTGGAAAATAGAAGCCAAAAACAGGAATCAGAACTGAGAAAAAAATCAGACGCATATTACACAAATGCATAGACACAAAGAAAGGGAAAATTTATGGTCACTTGAAACTGAGTATAGTCCTCAAAACAGTAAAATAACTTGGCTAATTTGGATTTAGTTCTCCAGCCAAAACAACAAAGTGAAACAAAATAGCAAAAAGAATAAAACAATCCCAAACCTAAGATTGATAAAATAGGGTTCATTCCAAAGACAACAAAAAATTTACCTTTAGCAGAAGCATCGAGGAAGATGATGACGTCAACCTAATCTCTCTTCACACACCCAACTGGTAACCTCCCCCATCACCCCGGCCAAAACATTAGCAAAAATTTTAAAATGAAGCAAAATAGAAATAAGGAAAGATGAGAAGACCAGTTTAAGAAAGGAGAAAGAAAATGTTACTATTTCAACACATCGAGGCGATTTCTGGCACGATGGTTGCCAATAAAGGTTTCTCCGATCAGATTTCCGGTTGAGGATTTTTGTTGCAGACGTTGAGGAGACTCCAATGACCGGTTTAATTTTCCGAAAAATAACCCACCGTGGCCAAAATCTTGGCTGCAAGTTGCGACTAAGGTTTCCATTTTTGTCCCTATTTTGTTCGTGTTTGCTCTAGTGAGGGAGAAGAGCATTCATGCTCTTGTTGAGGAGAAGAAAATTCAGACATAGAGAAAGTGTGGGGTGTGTCTTGGAGAAGAAAACAGAAGAGAGATGGAAAGGGAAGAAATCCCCCATTTCTATTCTGCGACGGGAAAGGGAACGCACTGAAAGCTCGGCCCGACGTGCCTCTGCGCCTGCGAACGAAAGCTCTCTGTGTTGGGTCGTAAAGCGAGGGCACTCACGGTGTGGTTCTCCGGTGTTTTCATGGTGATGGGCTTAACAGAAATGGATTTGCGGAAGTGATAGCGCAGAGAGACTGAACTAGGATGGTGGGTTGAAGGCGTTGGGATAGTGGCATCGCACAGATGTTAGGGTTCGAGATGTTGAAGGATCAGGAGGGAATGAAAAATCAAGGGGGGATTTTGGCGAGTTCACGCGGGGTACGTACTGTATATGTTGAGTTATTGAGATTAGGCAGCGCTTCCCCATGGAAGCGATGGTAAAGGCAATCTCGCTAACGAAAATAGACAGCGTTTCCCGGGAAAAGCGCCGGTGAAGGGGATGCACATCTTTTTAGCAGCGTTTAAATAAGGAAACACTGTCTATTTGTTATTTTTAGTTAGCGTTTCTCTAACAAGCGCTGTTAAAGGCCATACACGATTTTTAAACAGCATTTTTAGCATAAAGCGCTGTTTAAAGTGGCGCAATTTTTCTAATAATCTGATGTAGTGAAACATACACTTGGCAGAATTCATCTTCAAGTTGTGAATCCTCATCTTCTGCAAGGCTTGTTCCAAATCGGCTAAATGGGCTTTGAAGTCTCTGGACTTTACCACCACATCATTTATGTACACCTTCATTGTCTTGCCGATTAGATCATGGTAGATAGCATTCATGGCTCTCTGGTAGGTAGCTCCAGCATTCTTCAAGCCGAATAATATTAACAACCACTCATAAATTCCTAGTGCCCCTGGGCACCTGAAGGCAGTCTTGTGAGTGTCTTCCTCAGCTACAAATATTTGGTTATAGCCAGAGTAACCGTCCATGAAGGTTAGAATACCATGTGTGGCAGCCGCGTCAAGTAGCATGTCCGCCACTGGCATCACATATTCATCCTTTGGAGTGGCTAAATTCAAGTCTCTGTAGTCAATGCAGACTCAAATTTTGCCATTCTTTTTCATGACAGGTATTATGTTAGCTAACTAATCCACATACCTGGCTATTCTGATGAACCCAACATTTAGCAAACGCTCAATCTCTGCTTTGATTTGTGGCATTAGCTGAGGGTGGTACCTCTAGGTTTCTGCTTATGTGGTTTGAAACCATCCTTGATTGGTAACCTGTGCTCCACCAATTCACGTGCCATCCCAGGCATCTCATGATAATCCCACGCAAAGCAGTCCCTATATTTCTCCAAGAGGGCTACTACATCCTTTTTGTCTTCTTCCCTCAGCAGTTTGTTGATTTGCGTTAGCCGAGGTTCTTCTGGAGTTCCCAAGTTAATGTTTTCCAAGGGATCTTGAGATTCAAAGCTTGGTAGAGTCCTTTGGATGGGTGACTCAAACTCCATCGGCAACTCCGTGGTCTCCTCTGCCAAAGCGGGGTCATCATTCCTGTGTTTTCTATCAGTAAGGAATCAACTACATGGGATTCAACCCTAAGAACCTCCAACTGATCCCATAAGTTTTGCACCACTTGGGTGTCTTTAAACATTAAACTTTTCCATGGTTAGGCGTGACTCGACTGATTACTTGATCTTGAAACCTTGGGGGTTCAAGTTGCAAGACTCCCATGATTCTTCCTCATTTTCCTCAATAACTGCAATAGGAGCAATGCAAGGAGAATAAAACAAAGCCTCTAAATTTTGTACCTCAGTTGGGAATGGGTTGTCATCAGCTGGGATTATCTCTATCTTATCCCCCTCCCAGAAAATCAGTTTCTAATGCATGGTGGAAGGCAAGCATTGGCTACTGTGAGTTCAGTCTCTCCCCAGCAAAACTGCATAAGATGGTTTGCCATCAATCACAAAGAAAGCTGACTTGACACTCTTGGGGCCAACAGTGATCTCGACTACCAAGATTCCCAAGGCTGAGGAAGCCTCTCCCATGAAGCTAGCCATTTTCATGTTAGTTGGGATCAGGTTTTCTACTGACTTGTTTAAGCATCTCAAGGTAGCAGCAGGCATCACATTCAGCACTGCCCTATTATCAACAAACACTCAGCTGAAGGCCTTGCCATTGATGTAGGCTCTTACGTACAAGGGTTTCAGTGCTTTACCATGTCTTCAGTTGGCTTACCAAATATAGTGCTTAAAGCATCTTTTGCCGTGTTGTCGGCTAAAGTTGCTCGTTCTGCCTCTTCCATGCAGACATCTCCTTCTAAGTGCTCAATTTGTGGATAACCAGCCTAGAACTCACTTGGGATCAAGCTAACGACCTCAATGGCTGCCATCAAACTATTTTCATCCTCGTCATAGAGGTAATCCAATATAGAGTCCTCTAGATAGCCAGCTTTTGAATCGGCTCATCCCCATCCTTCAACCTCTGCGTGTATATGGGAAGATGTTCTTTCTCTTTGTCAGTTTGCTTTATGTTCACAGCTACAATAGTACTTATCATTAGGGCCTCCTTGACCTGCTCATTTTCAACTTTGTCAGGTCCTGGCCCACAAGGTCCAAAAGCCCTGTCAATGGCTTCTGCTACCTTTGCTTCTGGGATCTCCTTCTTATCGGCTGCCTTGGCATCAGCTATTATCTGCAAAGTTTGTTTCATTCTTTGCAAGGACCTAGTCCACTGCAGCCTTCTCTTCTGCATTCTAGTCAGTGTGACTGGCTTGATTCCTTTTTTCTTAGGAGGTTGATTGACAACCCACTAACCTTCTCTAACGTTTTCAACTGGTTTGATCATCCTTTGTGGTTTGAGTTCTTCATCATCCTTTACTGTTATGCGAAGGGAAGACATTCCCTCTTCCACATTGAATGTAATGACCCGTTTTCGGACCGCTACTAAGCTAGAACAATTCAGAATGCAATTAGGTTTTCGAAATAGTACTCTTTGTGTCTTTTGGAAAATGCGGTAAATTTTTTTCTTTTTATAAACACGCGTCTTTTGTAACACACATTCAGAGTACGAGCAACGTTTTCGAAACATGATGGAATTATAAATGCAATTGACTACTACAACTAAATAAAGACATACACACATGCTACCAAAAAATAATCAGTTGAAGAGTTTTACACACCAGAAGCAGTAATTAAATATGCATAAGCAAGAATATACCCTAAGTATGAAAACCCTACAATATTACTACCTAAGGTACTCTCGGCAGTTACCCACGCAGGGGGCTGCTCCAAAAGCAAAACCTTGACACCTAAACAACAACTGTCACAAAGTCAAACAAAATGACAGACTGGTCACCAACCCAAAACCATAAATAAAATAGTTAAACATTCTTAACTACACAACTACACCAATTTCCTAGCAGTCCTCCTCCGTCTGGTCATTCGCATCCTCGTCAGTTCCTCCATGCGAAGGTTTCTAACCCGCCTTCTATACAAACATATCGGCCGAGAGTGGGGGTTTAACTGCAAGCCGAGGGAATCTCCATGCTCGGGTAGTCAGAAGCCACCTTCGGTGATGTCGTCGTCGCCGGAATCTCCACCACGTCCGTCATCGCCTGGGTTACCATCATTAATTGAAGGGACCACTGCCAAGGGTCAACTTCTCATCGCAACAAGATATAGCAAATCGCAAAGCGATAAATAAACAATATATAGCATACACATTTCTTAAGGCGCAACTCCAGACTCTCTCACGTTCACCTCACGACTCATTCTCTCTCGACACTTCGACAACTTCCGGAACAATGAACAACGCCCTTGAATTCCGGCCTTAGCCTTGAGCTCTTCCACTACTCTAGGAGATTCAAGTCGAAGTTACCCAATGCCACGACTATGGACCACGCCCCTGAACATCCAGCCGAAGCTTTGAGCTCTTCCACTACTCTAGGATATTCGGGTCGAAGTCACCCACTACACAACAATGGACAACGTTCTTGAACATCCGGCCGAAGCCTTGAGCTGTTCCACTACTCTAGGATATTCAAGTCGAAGTCACCCACTACTCGACAAGGAATGACGCCCTTGAACATCCGGCCGAAGCTTTGAGCTCTTCCACTTCTCTAGGATATTCAAGTCGAAGTTCAAAAACGACACGACTAGCTCTCACACTCAATGAACAGTTCGCCGCATACGATATTCAAAGAGCGGTACGCAACATTATTCGATCGCATATCAAATAATTTAGAGCAAGCTTAATATGAAAAAACGCAATTCAACAACTTAAGCAACATAAGCAATTTGCATGGTGAAACGCAATTAAGCATAAGCAATTCACAACATATATTCAATCACATATTAAATATTTGCATAACTCAATAATATCGGCAAACATCACATACTTGACACGCAAATCAAGGAATCCATCCCTCTGCAACTCGATGGAGTTGACAGAGAGGTACACAAATGTGGGGGGTTGGGTTCAGGAGACCAACCACAAAGTTTTCACCCACGAATGACTCGGAAAATGGATGACTGCACGACAATAAAATAACCGAAGGGGTTCGGAAACCCTAACCTCGAACTCGGAGAGTTCTCAGACTTCTTCGTATCTAAATAAGCATTTAAATAACAAAAAGCCTAAAAATATCTAAGTTGCCCTTACGCTAACATACTATGAAAAGTATTAAATGTGAAGCGCCCTTACCACGAACAGTCGCTAACGTCGCTCCGAAATCCTCAAGTTCGCGTCGCTCGATCTTCGGAATCACGATTCCTATCACAACGAACAACTTAGCACAATCTATAAGTTCTAACTAACTTAAGCCCTCAACTTAGCCCTTTTTCTAACCAAACTCATTTAAGCATTTTAAATAATTAGCTACTAGAAAATAAATAAGGTTTTAAAATCAAATACTTTTTGAAAGGGTAGCATAACACATAACAATTTAGAAATCTTAACTTACTTGAAAAAGATAAAGTTTTTGAAACTAAAAAGCTTTCTTGCAATTCAAGCAATGCCAAATAATAAATCATTTTATCAAGTTTTTTCAAAATCTTAACACACATCAATATAACACACTTACTTACTTAAAACGTTAAGCATCCACTCATGCATTTAAATCATTACCTACTTGAAAGAAATAAAGTTTTAAACCAAAACACTTCTTGAAAGGGTATATAACACATAACAATTTAGAAAGATGCTAACTTACTTGAAAAGAGTAAAGTTTGGAACTAAAATCCTTTTCTTGAAAGTTTTAAACAAACACCAAGCAATTAACAACTTCCATAAACTCCAAGCCTAGAACACATACTCATGCAATCAATCTTTTTTTTTTTTGTCAAGTTCCCAAATAAAATTTTCCTTCCAAAAACCTCCTAGGCCTCTCGGCCATAACTCCTTCTTCTTTAAAATTTTTTTGCCAAAACTCCTTTTCATTACTACTAACAATTTCAAGCCATTCAACCACATTTAAAGGCAACAAACATCAATTCTTATCTAGGCATCATTCACACACACATTTGAAATATGTTGTAAAACATTTTCTAAATCAATTTTCATTCCAAAACTCAATTCTTATAACCATTAAATTCACCAAACATGATATACATCAATCAACACATGGGTTAACCATTTAAACTAGATTACTAAGTTCCAAAAAACTCATTTTCAACTTTTTCAAGAATAGGTTTTTCCCAAAATTTCTTTCAACCAACCAAACCCCAATTTCAAGAATCCTAATGCATTTAACACATTGCTCTTATCATGCTAAAAGTCATGTTCATGCCAAACTAAAATTTAAAGAACAACCTATTCATGCTCCACATGTCAATCTAGTCCTCCATAAACTAGTTTTTTGCATAAAACATAACCTTCAATCAAACTAGCTCATGCATACAAGTTCTAATACACTTAAAAATAATTCTAATCACTTTATTAAACATCTAACACATAATTACACATCACACATTCATGTTCTCATAGTTCAAGAATTGAAAAAAATACTAGAACTATCATGTTACACCTCATTAATTTAAAACAACAACTACAATCAACACATATTCAATCCCAATAACACAATTAAGCATTTAATTAGTTGATTCCTCAAGGATCACACCATTTCCCTCTTTTTCACACTTAGGGTTTTCACCCTCAAGTATCAAAGAGAGATTAGAGATGTTCATCTCCTCATATTCATCATCAACTACCCAAACAACATCACAAATCAACAATATCAATTAAACTAAAACAACAATTTAAACAACACCAAGGGGGGAGGGTTTGGGCACTGTTTTGGCTTCATTTTGGGGTGGAAAAATTCTGTTTTTCTCCTCATACAAATGCTAGGAAGAATAGCTAAGACAAAGGAGAGAATCACCTAGCAAGTAATCAAGTTTTGGAAGCAAAATCAAGTGTACAAAAAGGGGGGTGGATGGCGTCCTAAAATCAGAAACTTGGGGGGCGGAATTTAATTTTTCTCTTACCCAAATGATGTAGATGATGAGGAACTATGTTGAGGTGATGATCTAGAACAAATTTGTTGAAGAAATCTAGCTCAAAAACTCAATGGAGGTGGAGGTAGCTTCAATGGAGCTTGTCTTGCTCAAAGAGAGAAAGAAGAAGAAGATGAGGATTTTTTGGGAGGAGAGTGGCGTGGAAATGGGGCTGAAATGGGGGGTCTCTCCCTTCATCAAGCTTAAATAATCTTATTTAATAAAATTAGCATAAAAAAAATAGTTTTAAGTAATAGTTTTTAAATTAAAACCACACACATGTGACACTTAATTACTTTTAGAGATGCTAATCACATCACTCACTCTAACCCATCTAATCTCACTTCTCTCAAGGTTACTCTCTAATCTAGAGTCTTAAGATTTAAAAACACGGCGACGAGAAACCGAAAAACCGATTTATTTCTCGCCGAAAAATCCTGAAAAATTAATTCGCGAGGAATTAATTCTTCGCGTGATAATATTATTTTATAAATAATAAAAACAATATCACTCACTCAAAAATAATCACGACAAGTTACGATTCGATTTTCATCGAAATCAAGGTTCATTTAGAATTTTATCTGCGACGAAACTGCCCGGCGATTCAAAACGCGACGAAACTTCGTTAGAATTTTTCGACGATATTCGAACGGTAAATTAATATAAAAATATTAATTCTCAATTATACTTGCTCTTGATGTAATTAAATCAGTTACTTAGAGAACAAGAAATTTCTTATTATAGCATAATTATGACAAAATACACTAAATAGCGCTAATTAACGCATCATAAAATTATGCGTGTTACATTGAACTCTACCACTCTTCTGTTAGACTTTGGGAGAGGGTCCTCAGTGATCGTTGGCATAATCGGCTGGGTCTCAGCTGAGGTTCCCAGTCGATTTTTCCCCCAGGCCTCTGAGCATACCGCACTCTCTCTATCTTTGAGTACATGTTGCGATACTGGTTGATCAACTCACTAGTCAAACATCTAGGTCTAGGAAGTTACCATGGGATCGACTGGTAGATGGTTGCCCCCCAGTGCTTTTAGATGACACAAGTGGTTACCCAATCTGTCGAACATAGATACCCTGGTGACCTCTTAATCTCTCCTGGATTCTTCTTTAGACACCCAAACACTTCTCATCGGCTGTTTTCCTTTTGATGACTTGGGCTGGTCAGGCCTTGAGAAGGATACCACGGCCATAGTCACAACGGTGAATGGATTGATGTCCACTGACATCTCAGCTATGCTCTTCTCAGCTAACTTGAACCTACCTTCCTTGATAGCCCTTTGTATTGCCTTCCTGAAAACTACACAATTAACTGTCGAATGGTTATAAAAGTTGTGCCACTTACATTATTTCTTATTCTTCAGCTCTTCAGGAGGTGGAATTTGATGCCCTTCTAACAGCTGAATCTGCTTGTCCTTAAGCAAGTAATCAAAGATCTGATCTGCCTTGGTTATGTCAAAGGAGTATCCCATCCTGTTTTCTGCTGACACAGTTTCCTTGGCCTTAGGTGCCTTTAATGTTGGGCAGGAATAACTCTTTCCTTTGACTATCTCGACTACCATCATGTCAGCCGTGAGGTCAACCGATTTAGAGTCAGATTCTTCAACCTCTATGATAGAGACTAAATGGGGACCCTTTCCACGGCTGGCTCTCCTCTTCTCTTTCTTTGGGATATATTGCTCAATTCGGATAGCCCTCTCTGCCAATTAGTTCAAGTTTATGCAAGGCTGTCCTACTAGTTTCTCTTTCAGTTGAGGATGCATGTTATTGATTACCATGGATGTATATTCCGTTTCAGGGAATTGCACAGAACATTTCCCTGCCTTCTTTCTAAACCTCACAATGTAATCAGCAGCCGATTCATCAACTTGCTGCCAGAGACTAGTGAGATTGGTTACCATAACTTGAGGTTGAGGCCAATAAAATCTATCATGGAAGCACCTCTCCAAGTCGGCCCAGTTTTGCACTGAGTTAGGAGGTAATGAAGAATACCAAGTGAAGGCTATCCCAGTGAGTGACAAAGGGAAGAGTTGAAGCTTGTGGTGCTCATTCTGGCTGCTCTCACCACATTGGGATGTGAAACGCCCTATATGCTCCACGGTAGACTTGCCATCCTCCCCTGAGAATATTGTGAAATCTGGAGTCTTGAATCCTCTAGGAAGAGGAATCATCCGATTCACCCATTCAGGGTAAGGTTTCTGGTAAACAGGACAGTCCAACGACTTTAATTGTACCCCAAAGTACTTCTTGATGGTGCTAGCAATCATCTCCGGGTCTACCAACTGAGAAGCCCTCAACTAATTATCTTGTGAGTTCGACTGGGGTACACCCTAACCCATTGGTCTCCAGGGTGAAGCTTGTTGGAACGAATTCTGAAGGTTGAAGGTACTTTATGGAACATTGTCAAGAGGTGGGTTAGTATTCCATTGCTGCTCTGGACCATATTCACCAAAACCTCCTCCCTAAGTTCCTGGAACAGCCGATGCATTATGGGAAAAAGGTGGAACAGGATTCCATGTCTGCTCTGCCCCGTAGTTGCCAGCCATTCGTGGTAAATTTGAACTTACTGGAGGGTATGGCATGGGGACTGGTTGTGGTTAGTAGAATGGTGGATTGTTGAGGTTCCAATCCCCAAGTAGCTTCCCTAACTAGGGCTATCGGCTGCCAATTCAGTTGTCCATAAGTGTTTGCCTACATATTAGGGCCATGTGTTGGAGCATATGACATTACTGGTGGCAAACCAATGTGTAAAGCCATGTTAACTGGCCTCCGGACCATATTGATCGGCCCATACTGCAGATTCGCTTGATCAGTTGGCATCACTTGCCCCCAGCATGAGGTGGTATCCATGTATTCGGTTGATCACTACACGTTTGGGTTAGTGGCCCTACTGGTAGTGGGTTCGACTGTGCCTAGAAAGGCTCAGTTTGAACCACATTTGGTTGAGGCTACCAAACCTGACTGCCTTGAGCATGCTGAGTTCTCCCATTTCCCCTGGTAGCGCAGAACTAGCCGAGTGTTCACCTTGTTGCCCTCGGCTTACTTCCGCATCTCTCGCCTGCTGAACCTCATTGTGCACCATGGGCTTGACAATATCTGCTAATTGTCTTGACACTTGGTACATAATATAATGAATTCCTATGTCAATCCGTTGCCTGATGAAAGAGGTGGTCATGACCACTGGGGCTTCAGTATTCTCGGGTTCATTCAAGTCATTTGAGGCTGGTGCAGAGACTGGAATGTCTTCAACCGCAATGGGAATACCTAGGGTGTATGCTGACTCGTTGTGTCTTGCGTGATGGGGTTCTCTTAGGATTTGAACTCGACTCCATGTTGTTGTTGAGTTTCTTTTCGGACCTCGGGTTCAAATGCCAAGTGTGATCCTGCCCTAGAGAATCAAACTTGGCCTTCAATTCACCTATGGTACCACCGGGCGTGCCAAATTTGTTTGCGTGAACAAATCAGCCGAGGGATCAACTAATATCCAGCTGATAAATTGATTTATGTTAAGCGATTACACCGAGAATGGAACTCTAATTCTCAGTTATGGTTTCTCCAACTACTCCAGAAAGCGTTAGGAGTGATAAATCTACGCTAAACTAAGGCTAAGAGACATAAAATTGGCTAAGAAAAAATGTAAATTGCAAGAGAAAATAGATATTTGATTGATCGTATGTGTCCTATACATTTTCTCAATAGGGTATTTATATACAAAAGAGAAAAAGAAAATTGTAACCGCCCCCTATTGGCCACTAAACGCTCCAACTACGTTGATAGCTGACAACAAGCGGTCGTGGTGTCCTTCAACTGCCACGTTCATGCACTTCTTGAAGTAACCGCTTCATTCTCGGCTGAAAAGAGCAGTTTTCACGTCTCCATCTGTGTTGAGGGCCCTCAAGAGCTGATTTTAACCTTTGGGCGCCAAAGTACAATGACTTTCAATTCCAACTCTTGGTCGAATTCCACTGCTTCCTTGGTCGATAGCAATTATTCAGCCAATAACCTTGTAGCATTTAAACACTTGTTCAGCCACAATTGGTTAAAATTTGTAGATATCGACTGGCCTCATGATGTTCCTTGAGCCTTAATCAATTCAGAGTTGTAGCCTCAGCTCAATAAGAATACACTCGGCTATAAATATGATCGGATGGGTCATGTATCGGCTAATACTCTAATCGGCTTGCCATTGGCTATTTTTGGTGATAATAGACGTGAAGGAATTAAAAGCAAACTCGATAATAAGGGACTTATAACAAATATGACTACTAAGACTCCAATAAACTTATGCTAAACTATTAGATTTTTACATACGACAGTTGACTCGTAAATGAAACTTAATACATTGAAGACAACTTGTGATCCGGTATTAACTCGAGAGGTCTCGCCGCGAAGGCAAGACTGGGCACGACTTCGTGATCTAACTTCTTCAATATGCTTGTACCTGAAAACAACGCCCCAAATATGTGAGTTTATAAAACTAAGAACATAGAATTGAAACTTAAAACATTACCGTTGTTTTCAGCAATGTGTGGTGTGCTATGTATGGAAAACTCCTCTCCTCAAATTATACTATTATGATAAACATAATTGAGGCATTTAAGCCAAAACACTCTTTCCATACAAACATTAATATATTCGCAAGACCATTAAGCATAAGAACATATAGTTCTACTTCTCATAACTTGCTACATCTAAGAAAATGAATGAAACATAAATGCAATGCAACTTAACTAAGAACATATAGTTCTTTTTTGTTTTGTGCTTAGCACATCTTAGCTATTCCCTTGATGGTTAACTTTATTTTTAACCGGGAATCTATGTTACTGGGTTTTGTCATAGGCTTTGTTCCCTAGACCCCAATCAACATAACTTACGGTATGGTGGTTAGACGTCAATAACCCTCAAAGTGGCATCCTACGAGGCTAACCATACCGATCTCTCCTCTTATGAGGAATCTTGTGTGTCTTTTAAGTGTCTTACTAATAACTTATGCATTTTCTATGCATACACATATGTAAACTTACGCAATCTTAAGGCATTCACATAATGAAAGAAAATATACAAGTATAATTCAATCATTCCCAAGCAACCTTAGTAGTATACTTGTACTATGGCATAAAGTATACAAATACATTATCCATTCATAAGCAACATCATTCTTTTATGCCATTCAAAACATTTTGCTAGGTTGAATAAGGAATTGATTGGAAATGTGGAAGCTTAAGAATCTTTCATTTATACTACTCTTTATGGATTCAAATATGGGAAAAGGGTGGTTATGAAAACCCTAGAACATAGCTATTTTGAGGTTTCAAAAATTAGTTTTGAAAACTCAAGATTCTGCAGAAACAGGGTATGAATCGATTCACAGTGCAGTGAATCAATTCACTACTTATGCAAAATTCGATTCCCAGTGCTGTGAATCGATTCACACTTTCCCAATTCGATTCACAGAACCAAATTGGGGCTTGTGTGCCTTTTGTGAATCTATTCATAGCCCTGTGAATCGATTCATGTAGAGAACAATCCAGGACAACATACTTCTAACAACTCAATCACATTTCCAACACCAACAACAACCCAATTAACTCACACTTATCAATTCCAACCACTTCGAATCAAACACTACATATAATACTTTGAAAATCAACTCCTATGAGATTTATAACAAAATCAAGGAATCAAGCTTTACATGTAATTGAACACTACATATTCAAAACATTCATCTTTAACCAATCTAATGACCAAGACAACACAAGCTATTTTGAAACCATCATTAATCATAAAATCAAGCATTGCTAAATACTTCTATTCCACGTGTTATTCAAAAATCCTAACTTGAACCAAATATTCTAATTAGAGCTCTGTGGAACTCGCATTGGGGCAACATCAAACAAATGTTTGTGGGGGGTTGGGGGCAGCCATCCAACCCTTAACCAAACCCACTCAAATATCTCAATTTCTACTTATTAATCATTAAAATCAAGAATGAAAATAATAATCCTAGCACACCCTAAGAGAGGTTTAAATTAGGGGATTCTATGTTACCTTAGGGATTTGATGAAATTGGGGATAAATCCCCAATTTCTAGGGCTTGAGCTCCATTTCCCCCTTTGATTTCAAGCTTCAATCTTTGCTCCTTCTTCATCCTTAGGCTTCAATGGAGGAAAAACCTCCTCCTTCTTCTTCTTCCATCTCTCTGTATTTCGAGCTCTCTCTCTATCTCTCTCGATGTCTCTCTTTCTCCCTCTGTCTCTCGCTCTCTCTCTCTTGTTCCTGTCTCACTCAGCCTCCTTTAGGCGCACCACCGCGCCACCACCACAGGGCCGTCGCGCCCTGCTTCCTCTTCCTTCCTCTACGCCATTGCACTCCCTCTTCTCTCATTTCCCTTCTTCTTTCTTTTCCTTCTTTCTCTTCCTTTCTCTTCTTTTCTCCCTTTCTTTTTTTTTTTTCTCTTTTTCTCTCTTCTGCTTCAAACTCATGCAGGGAGAAAGAAAGTGGGAATGGGGGGTGCTAAGGTGGAGTGCAAGGGAATGTGGTGTATGGCAGGACATCATACTTGATTTGTTTAGAAATTATTTAACAAATCCTATGGGGTCTTACACGCTGCGACTTGGGTTCGATTCCAGATAGCTGTGTTGGTGAGCAATACGTAAATTTCACCGTAAATCCTGGCTCAGGTTGGTGGTTTTCCCTAGCCCTGCACGGGGGTGAGCCTCCCTCAATCTAAATTTTCTCTCATCAAAAAAAAAAAACAAATTAACTGAAGTTTTTTTTTTTTAGTTAATTAGAGTAGTCTAATTTTTTATTTTATTTTTAATTAAAGAATTATATCTGTTTTTTTGTTTCTTTTTTAAATCAAATTAAATTATTTAAAATATCCATGTGGTTGTAATATTTGAGTATATATATGCATATAGAGGAGAAATCAAATTATATTAATGTAATATTTTAGGACTGTCACACAATTAATAGATTTAAATATAGTGTATTTTTTTTATTCAACTGTCAAATAATAATAATAATAATTTAATAAATAAATTGTGTCAAATCTCACAAGATTTAAACAATATAATATGTTTCTAATCAATTGATTCTCATTTTTATATTTCAAAAGTGTATGTGTGTGTGTGTGTATAATGTTAATCTTGATGGAGGAGTGGGTTTGGTTGTGGGGGCTAATGTGGAGGCAAAGGCTCTTTGTTTGGGAATAGGGCTTGGTGGAGGAGCTCATGCACATACTTACACACTTTTCACCAACATCTATGTAGTGAGCGATTTGGGAGATGTAACAATGTTGTTTTCTCAAATAAGCCACCTCAACAGGAGGAGCTTGTTGGGACCTAAACGATTGAGAAGTTTAGACCCTTATTAATTTTGATGATAACAAAATATTCACAAGAGAACAATTTATGTTCTAACAATTCTTGAAGTGTGCAGATACTAATATTACATACATTTCTAAGCCACTTAAACAAGAAGGAAGAAGCTCTCAAGAGAAGGATACACTCCATGTGTCAGCATCCGGCTCATCCTAGTATACTGTCCTAGTGAGCGTCTGGAATTATCTTCTTATGACACTAATCCTATCCATTTGCTTGAGCGTCCGATCTTCCGATCTGAGCGAGCGTCTGAACTTCATTTTATATCACGTGATGGTCACGTGTTGCTCCTCTTCTCAGAAGCCTCTGGAACGGATTTCGAATTTGATCTTATGCGCCAAAATTGTTGTTCGAGGTATCAAAGGTGACACCTTTAGCTACAAGACAAAAATCGTACAAGCAATTGTGAAAAGCAAGGTAGTACGAAAACGGTAATATGTACTACTGAGATATTCTCTGGAAAGGAAGAAAGAGACAGCTTTTTGAAATCACCTCACTCAATAGAAAGGAGCCATTTTTACTGTAACGGTAATATCCTTTAGAACTCCTATAAATACCCCAAGGTATCCATTGAAGAAGAAGTCGAGACTGGTGAAATTGAAACTGCCGAAACTGTACAAGAGTATATTGCTTCATTTACTGAGAACAAGCACTGTTGCTATACACTAAAAAGAGTCAATACTCTGAAAGCACTGCTTCTGTGAGCAATCAAGTTTCGAGCCAAGTCTCTGGACTACAAGAACTGAACTCAGCATCCTACACTTTCTTTTAGAAAGCATTTCTATATTGAGCTTAATTTTTATCCTCTCTGTGAGAGTTATTTATACTTGTATTCAACTTAACTTGTAAAAGTTATTTTGGCCTAGTTAAGGCTGTTCCCTCAAAGGCTCAACTGTACTGAGTCGTTTTGAGAAGTTGAGAGTATTGTCAAGGTTGTGACAGTAGAATACTCTTGAGGAAATTGTAATCAGATTGATTATAGTGGAAAATCTTTCAGGAACGAAGAGACTAGACGTAGCTACCAGTTTGGTAGTGAACTAGTATAAATCTCTGTGTCTCTTGCTTTACTGTTTTCTATTTATCTTTATCCTGCTGTGTTAAAAACAAGTTTTCACAAATTGTTTTCCAGCGTCCGGTTTTATTTCCAGCATCCGTTTAATAAACTGTTTTGAAAAACCTGTATTATAAGTGTTTTTAACTTAAAGTTTGCAAAAAGTTTTCAACACAATTCAACCCTCCCTTTCTTGTGTTCACGTTCAGTTGATACCAGAGCTCGGCCTCTTGGTTGAGCACTTAACAGTGTTAAGAGTAAAGATCCTACTGTGAACATGTCTGCTGAAGGTGGTCATATGAACCGTCCTCCTCTATTCAATGGAGAAAAATTTGATTACTGGAAAGATAAGATGAAAGCATTCCTTGAGGCACAAAATCTTGATTTATGGGATATAGTTGAAAGTGGATACATTTCTCCCGCTAATGCCCTTGGTGTTGCAATACCTAGGGAAAACTGGACTGATGATCAGAAAAAGAGATATCAAACCAATCAGAAGGCTAGATTTATTCTCATCTGTGCTATGACAGAAATAGAATATGATAAATGTGGTAAGTTTGATACTGCCAAAGAAATCTGGGATGCTCTTGTTTTGTCTTATGAGGTTACGCCAAGTAAGAGAAACAAAGGCCAGCATGATGGTTCGCCAGTATGAGCTATTCAAAATGGAAGATGGAGAAAACATTGAAACTATGTTTGGAAGGTTCCAAACACTTGTTCATGGGTTGCAGGCCCTTGGAAAAAGTTATACTACACCTGAACATGTGAGAAAGATCTTGAGAAGTTTGACTAAGCAGTGGAGACCCAAAGTCACTGCTATTCAAGAAGCAAAAGATCTAAATGTTCTTCGGCTTGAAGATCTTATGAGTTCTTTGAAAGCTCATGAACTTGAGCTAAATGAAGAAGAACCTACCAAGAAGAGTAAGTCTATTGCTTTAAGAGTTAATCAACATAAACCTAGTACTTCTAAAGCTTTTCAGGCTGAAGAAGAAGAATCAGATGATGAAGCTTCAGAAGAAGACTATGATGGATCAGACGATGAGCTAGCATTCATATCTAAGAAGATCCAGAGAATGTGGAAGAAGAGAAACTTCAGAAGGAGGTTTCAGAAGAAAGATACAAAGGACAAGAAGGAAAGCAAAGACAAGGACAAAGCCTAAGTCATTTACTATGAATGTAAGAAGCCTGGACATTTCAAGTCTGACTGTCCTAATCTTAAGGAAAAGTCCACAAGAAGCTCCTTCAAGAAAAAGAAGAAAGGTCTCATGGCAACATGGGAAGATCTTGACTTATCCTCCTCTGAGGAAGATAAAGAAGAAGAAGCTCACATTGCCCTTATGGCAGACACTGATCTTGATTCAGAAGAAGAAGTTGAAGAGGTAATAATATATGACTCTTATTCTGAACTTCAACTTGCATTTGATGATCTGTTAAAGGATTCTGCCACTCTCTCTATTGAGTATAAGAATTTGAAAAAGAAATTTTCAAAACTATCACAAGATTTTCATTCTTTACACAATGAAAACTATGTACTAAATGAAGAGAACCAGTGGCGAAAATCAGCGTCGGTGGATAACCAGCGTCTGGAAGCCAACAAGCAACCGTGTCGAGAGCTCTCAAGTTAAAAGCTCTGTAGTTACAGGCAATCCTAACTGCAAATCAAATGACTATGAACATGCATTTCAAAAGTTTCTTGCAGAGAGTGTAACTCGAAGCAAGCAAGCTTCTATGATTTGGGGAGTCAGTAAAACGACGACTCATGGTCTTGATTACATATCAGATGAACCTCTTTTAGAAAATAATTCAGCATCTGATAAATCCAAAAATCATAGTAAATGCTTGCATTGTACTTACTGCAATAAATCTGGTCATTTGAAAAGTGCATATACTGTGTTTACAACTAAGAAGGACAAGTATCTTTCAAGAACTAACAAGAAAGGACCCAAAAAGATATGGGTACTTAAAGATAAAATAGTCTATGTTGCAGACTTGCTTAGCAACAAAGTCAACACACCAATCTTGGTACTTAGACAGTGGATGCTCGCGTCACGTGACGGGAGAAAAGCATATGTTCCAAGAACTAAGACCTAGAGAAGCTGGATTCGTTGGTTTCGGAGAAAATCAGAAAGGTAAAATAGTTGGAATTGGTCGCTTAGGTAAAGGCTCTCTTCCTTCTATTGATAATGTTTTATATATTGAAGGACTGAAACATAATCTACTGAGCATAAGTCAATTATGTGACAGTGGTTATAGTGTTGTCTTTACAGAAAATGGATGTTCAGTAAAAAGTAAAAATGATGGATCTATATTTTTTACAGCAAAGAGGAAACAAAACATTTATAAAGTTGATGTTTCTGAACTTGCAAAACAAGATGTCAAGTGTCTTATGTCTGTTGAAGATGAGCAATGGATTTGGCACAAAAGATTGGGTCATGCCAATTTGAGGTTAATCTCAAAGTTAAACACGCACAATCTTGTTAGAGGCTTACCAAATCTTAAGTTCCAATCTGATGCCCTGTGTGATGCTTGTCAAAGAGGAAAACAAGTCAAAACTTCCTTTCATTTAAAAAATGTTGATTCAACCTCGAGACCACTTGAACTCTTACATCTTGATCTTTTTGGTCCCACAAGGACAACCTCTTTAGCTGGAAAGAAATATGGATTAGTCATTGTTGATGATTTTACTAGATGGACATGGGTTAAATTCCTTGCCCACAAGGATGAGTCTTTTAAGGTATTTACTGTTTTCTGCAAATCAGTTCAAAATGAAAAGGCATCTGTATTTCTTCTATTAGAAGTGATCATGGGGGAGAATTTGAAAATGAGAACTTTCAAAAATTTTGTGAAGAAAATGGCATCTCCCACAATTTCTCCTCTCCTAGAACACCTCAACAAAATGGTGTTGTAGAAAGGAAAAATAGGTCCCTCCAGGAAATGGCCAGGACCATGATCAATGAAGCTGATATTGCGAAACATTTTTGGGCGAAAGCGATAAACCTGACTTGTTATATTCAAAATAGAATTTTTATAAGACCTATTTTGAATAAGACTCCTTATGAATTGTGGGAAGGTAGAAAACCAAACATTTCTTACTTTCATCCTTTTGGTTGTATTTGTTATATCCTGAATACTAAAGATCAGCTTGGTAAGTTTGATTCCAAGGCTGACAAAGGAATCTTTTTAGGATACTCTGAAAGATCTAAAGCTTTTAGAATATACAACAAAGAAACTTTGACAGTTGAAGAGTCCATTCATGTCAAGTTTGATGATAAGAAGCCTGACACTGCTATGTCAGAGCTAGATGAATTATTTTCAGAATTAAACCTCAGTGACAAGTCAGACGGTGAACATACATCTTCATCATCCGATGGTGACAAGACGAAGAATTCTACTCAAGCAGAAGCTGAAGCAAGAAAAAGCTGGAAGTACAAAACCAATCATCCAAAAGATCAAATCATAGGAGAACCTGGTGATAAAGTACGAACCAGATCCTCTTTCAAGGAGCATGCTGATTTTGCACTTCTTTCTGAAATGGAACCTAAGACGATTGATCAAGCTTTGGAAGATGAAGGGTGGATTCTAGTAATGCAAGATGAGCTAAATTAGTTCCAAAGAAATGATGTATGGAAGCTAGTCACTCTACCAGAAGATAAACAAGCTACTGGTACTAAATGAGTATTTAGAAATAAGCTTGATGAAGATGGTAAAGTTGTGAGAAATAAAGCAAGGTTAGTTGCTCAAGGTTACTCACAAGAAGAAGGTATTGATTTCACTGAAACTTTTGCACCTGTTGCAAGACTAGAAGCTATTCGCATTTTACTTTCATTTGCAGCACATCATGGAATAACTTTATATCAAATGGATGTGAAAAGTGCTTTTCTAAATGGTTTTATAACTGAGGAAGTTTATGTTAAACAACCTCCTGGTTTTGAAGATATTGAATTTCCAGAACATGTTTTTAAACTTAAAAAGGCACTATATGGTCTTAAGCAAGCTCCCAGGGCATGGTATGATAGACTAAATTCCTTTTTAATGGAAAATGGATTTACAAGAGGTTTAGTTGACACTACTCTTTTCAGAAAATCCTCAAACAAGCATTTCATACTTGTTCAAATCTATGTTGATGATATCATTTTTGGAGCCACTAATGAAAGCCTTTGCAAAGAATTTTCTAAGCTTATGCAGGCTAAATTTGAGATGAGCATGATGAGAGAATTAAAGTTTTTCCTTGGAATACAAATCAAGCAATGTAGTGATGGTATTTACATACATCAAAGCAAATATATCAAAGAATTATTGAAGAAATTCAAGATGCTGGATTGCAAGCCTATGTGTACACCTATGCATCCTACCTGCACTCTTAGTAAAGATGAAATTGGTAAGAAGGTAGATCAGAAACTGTACAGAGGTATGATTGGATCTCTACTTTATCTTACGGCTTCAAGACCTGATATTATGTTCAGCGTCTGCTGTGTGCTAGATTTCAATCAGATCCTAGAGAATCACACCTAAGTGCTGTTAAAAGAATATTCAGATATTTGCAAGGAACTACTAATCTTGGTTTGCTTTATAAGAAATCAAAAGATTACAAATTAGTAGGTTTTTGTGATGCTGACTTTGCTGGAGATCGAATTGAAAGAAAGAGCACAAGTGGAGGCTGCCAGTTCCTTGGAGCTAATCTTGTGTCTTGGTCAAGCAAAAGGCAAAGCATAATTGCACTCTCAACAGCAGAAGCTGAATACATCTCAGCAGCAAGTTGCAGTTCTCAACTTCTGTGGATGAAGTATCAACTTGAAGACTACCTGATAAAAGAGAGTAACATTCCTATCTTCTGCGATAATACATATGCCATATGTCTTACTAAAAATCATATATTGCATTCTAGAGCAAAGCACATTGAGATTAAGTATCATTTTATAAGAGACTATGTTCAGAAGGGTATTCTAGAAATAAAATTTGTAGACACTGATCATCAGTGGGCTGACATATTTACAAAACCCCTTGCTGAAGATAGATTCAATTTTATAAGAAGAAATTTAAACTTTCATCTTATAGAAGAATGATTAATCTCAGCGTCTGTAAATAAACAAAATCTCAGCATCTGATATGACATAAGCATGTATGTAGATAAGCATCTTATTTGTCATATGCATCATAACTCATCATCTGGTGAATCGGTTGCGTGCGTCCGAGCACATCCACACGTGTCACACGTGTTAAGGACTCAAGCGTCTCATCATATCTACTGAGTCATGATTATTTACGTTTTCAATAAAATCTTTTACTTTTATTTTGGCGTCTGCATTTAATGAAAAGGCGAATCTTTATTTTCTTTTCTTTTTTATTTAATTTTTATGTGAAAATACGAAGCGATATTTTGAAAAAGAACTGTATCATTCTCTATTAACTTTCCCACTACTCCACATTTTTCGCTCCACTCTGCGTTTTCTGCAAAACCGTACTCGTTCTCTCTTTCTCTCTATCTCTCTCTGTGTGTGTTTTCGAACCCTAAAACCTCCATCATCTTCTCTTCACTTGCTACAATGGCCGACAGAAAGGTTGGACAATATACTGCTGCCTTCGATGTTTTCTCTGAGGCAAAACTTCTGAATGAGAACCGGGTTGATTTCAAAAACTTCAAGCTATATGGTTTTGACTTTGAGGAAGGTCTTGAAAAACTGGGATGGAAGAACTAGTTCTTTTGGGAACCAGTGGACATACTGAGCTACGCCATTAAGGAATTCTGGGGAAGTGCACACTTACTTTCGGGGGAAATAATAGAAGGTCACATCAGAGGATTCAAACTACGCCTCACCATCAACTCTAT
The DNA here is from genome assembly GCA_037113605.1 of Calophaca sinica. Lineage (NCBI taxonomy): Eukaryota > Viridiplantae > Streptophyta > Magnoliopsida > Fabales > Fabaceae > Calophaca > Calophaca sinica. The sequence continues at coordinate 52,239,955 of CM073734.1, read as the reverse complement.
TGCTCAGACAATCAAGTGTCCGTGTGAAGGAATCAGTTACCACTCAAACTGGGCTGATGCTTACAGAGGACTTGAAAGAGTCAATGAAGCTCTGTTTGAGAACTACCGTGAACTAAAGAAAAAGAACATCACTCCCACAGCAAAAGACTTGAAAAGCCACTACCGTGTACTGCACAAAATCATCGCCAAGAGCGTGATTCTGAAGGCTGGGTCAAGTGACATAGTGAACTACGAGCAGAAGTTCATTATGAGGAACTACATGGATGGAAAGAAAATCAATCTGCCAAGGTTGATTATCAACAATCTGATAAATGCCCTTGTCTTCTCAAGGAAGAATGTTGATAAGAAGAACATAATCAAGACAATCCCATATGGAGTTCTTCTCTCCATTATGATGGTCAAAGACGGCATTGTAAGGAAGCTAACTGACTCCATCAACACAGAGGAAAAGGAAAAATACTTTGGTGTTGGTGTTGTTGTTCATCCAGAAGTTTTTGGAGTCAACAGTTTGGTCAGGATGCAGCTTATTACAGGCTCCATGATCAAGAAGGTGAAAATAGAGCAACAAGAAGGAGAAGCTGAGAAGAAAACCACCAGAAGCTCAATGACTGGTGTGAAAAGACCTGCTGAGTCCCCTTCGAGGGAGACCAGAAGAACAAAGCAGAAGATGGCACCTGCACCTACTGTTGAAGAACCAGAAGATGAGGATAGAATTCCCATCAGAAAGGTCTTGGAGAAACAATTTAGACCAGCAGCTGAAAAGGATGTTTCAGCGTCCGGTCAAGGGAAGCAAATCCCTCATCCTCCTCTTGCTGTTGTTGTCACCAGAGGGTCCAAAAGAAGGTTGGTCAAGCCATCAGAAGTTGACCCAAAGGTACTTGATTTTACTGCTGATGAATCAGTATCTGTATTTGATGCTCATGATGTTATTCCTGCACCACATTTGTCTGTTTCACAACTACAAACACAAACCAGGAAAACCAAAATGAGCCTCCAACAAACCTCAACTCTCTCTAAACCTACCCAACCATCATCCACTACACTCAACCTTAATCTACCACAAATTTCCTCAAATACTTCACTCACTTCATATATTTCCAAACTTCACTCTCATCCCTTCAATCTGTTATTCAAAATTCCTCCCATTAATCCCTTCAAACCCTATACACCTAAAACCTACAAAATCACCAAAACCACACCCAACTTACTCACCATTACCCTTAAACCTACAGACACTGGTGGAAGGAAGAATATCTCATACAAACCACAGTTTGTTAAGTATGAGATATATCTAGCATCTACAATCGTCCCTCCACATGGCATTTGAAGACCTTCACCTCTGGAGCTACCAGATTGGAGATTGCCTCTCCAATAAGTGCAACCTTCAAGGATGGAGAAGACCACTTCCAAATGTCATTTAAAGGAAGATTGAGACCAGCATCTGGAAGTAGAGCAATTCCCTTCTCTGTTGATCTTCCTAGATCCCTACCACAATCTGAACCGCTCACGTTGGAAGAATGCGGAAGATGGATCACAGATGAAGAAGCTGTCTTCATGGCACACTGTCTTGAAATGAAGAAGATGGAAGTAATCAGACAGTACATGGATCCTTCTTCTGTTTCAGTTAAGATAGTACCAGATAGACAAAGGTGGCTACCTTGGTCTATCCCTGGGAAAAGGAAAGAACCTGCTCCGGGCAAGCAGCCATTCAGCAAGATCGGGCTAAAGGAGTATGAGAAGGCACCTAAAAAGTACAACCTTAAGGAATTCTCTGAGCTTCCTATTGCCAAGATCTCTGAGGATCATGCCAGAAGGTTTTACCTGACTTCTCTGAAGGAAGATGAATGGAGAATTGGCTCCTCAAACTGCTGCAATTCTGAGATGGCCGCTATTCCAACAGTTGGCACAATCAGCAGAATTACTGACATCAATCTTAGAACAGTTTACTTCGATGACATGTTCAGATGCTCAGTAATCAGACCTTTTGACTGCATGAAGATATATGACCAATGGGCTGCTGTGACCAAGCACTTCGACATTGGATTTACTTGGAGTCAATGGTCTGAGTCTTGGAAAGCCAAAGCTATGTTACCATACTTCGTCCCCCTAGTACTAGAAGAAGATGACAGGGAAAATCTGCGAAGAATTTACCTGGCAGAAAATGAAGCACTCTCCTTCACTTGTGAATCCTTGAGTGTCTTTATCAGAAGTTTATGGGGAGAAGAAGCTGGAAATAGGTTTGATTCTTTCACTGCTGATGTTGTTCTTCACAGAGAAATCATCTTCATGAATCTACTGTATCCAGAAGATGTGAAATTTCAATGGGAAATTCAAACAGCATCTGAGCTCAGAAGACTTGGAAATTTCTTCAAATGGTCTATACCAAATGACGCATTCTTTCTAAGAGCTCAAAGGAAGAAGGATTTGAGACTTAAGCTATCTAACTGGGTGCTAGCAGAGCATCAGAAGATGAAACCTGCACCCGTACCAGAAGTTGGATCTTCTACTTCTGTAGTTGAGATGGTCACCATTCCCAAAGCAGAATTTGAAGAGATGAAGGCCACCAACATGAAAGTCACTCAGCTGGAGACTGCTCTGAAATTATTATATGAACGTCTCAACATCCCTCCACCACCTCTTCCAAACCCTTAAACTTTGTTTTGCTTTATATTTTTCTTTGGTACTAAGTGTTATTTCTTATTTTTGGTTGATACACTTATATATATAACTATTTTTGCTATAATTATCTGCCTTATATTCAAATTTTTCTAAGTCTTATTTTGACTATGATGTGTTTTTACACTCTTTTTTGTCTGATGACAAAAGGGGGAGTAGAAGAAAGGTATGATGAACACGTGAAAATCTGACTAACCCACCGTCCGATTTTCACCGTCCGATGAATACGCTGGAACTGAAGTATCATGCATAGCATTTCATACATAACATTTCTGTGGTTATTTATTTATTAATGCGCTAATATTCATTGTTCTAGTGCTTTTATAATGTTAAATAAATATTTTTGGTACTAATGCTCTTACAATGATAAACAAAGTTGATACAAGTTGATTAAATCAATTTTTTTTAATCAGCATCTGATCTTACTCTGATACATCTACGTATTTTGCTTTGCGATCACTTAATAGAATTTATTTATCAACTATCGCCTTAATACTAGAATTATCTTATATATTAAAATTGTTAAATTCAGGGGGAGACCCTTGATGTCATTTTGAAACTAAATTGTTCATCAACCTTAGATATTTGTCATCATCAAAAAGGGGGAGATTGTTGAAACCTAAAAGATTGAGAAGTTTAGACCCTCATTAATTTTGATGATAACAAAATATTCACAAGAGAACAATTTATGTTATTACAATTCTTGAAGTGTGCAGATACTAATATTACATACATTTCTAAGCCACTTAAACAAGAAGGAAGAAGCTCTCAAGAGAAGGATACACTCCATGTGTCAGCATCCAGCTCATCTTAGTATACTGTCCTAGTGAGCGTCAGGAATTATCTTCTTATGACACTAATCCTATCCATTTGCTTGAGCGTCCGATCTTCCAATCTGAGCGAGCTTCTGAACTTCATTTTATATCACGTGATGGTCACGTGTTGCTCCTCTTCTCAGAAGCCTCTGGAACGGATTTCGAATTTGATCTTATGCGCCAAAATTGTTGTACGAGGTATCAAAGGTGACACCTTTAGCTACAAGACAAAAATCATACAAGCAATTGTGAAAAACAAGGTAGTACGAAAACAGTAATATGTACTACTGAGATATTCTCTGGAAAGGAAGAAAGAGACAGCTTTTTGAAATCACCTCACTCAATGGAAAGGAGCCATTTTTACTGTAACGGTAATATCCTTTTGAACTCCTATAAATACCCCAAGGTATCCATTGAAGAAGAAGTTGAGACTGGTGAAATTGAAACTGCCGAAACTGTACAAGAGTATATTGCTTCATTTACTGAGAACAAACACTGTTGCTATACACTAAAAAGAGTCAATACTCTGAAAGCACTGCTTCTGTGAGCAATCAAGTTTCGAGCCAAGTCTCTGGACTACAAGAACTGAACTCAGCGTCCTACGCTTTCTTTTAGAAATCATTTCTATATTGAGCTTAATTTTTATCCTCTCTGTGAGAGTTATTTATACTTGTATTCAACTTAACTTGTAAAAGTTGTTTTGGCCTAGTTAAAATTTGTTCCTCAAAGGCTCAATCAGATCTTGAGTCATTTTGAGAAGTTGAGAGTATTGTCAAGGTTGTGACAGTAGAATACTCTTGAGAAAATTGTAATCAGATTGATTATAGTGGAAAATCCTTCAGGAACGAAGGGACTAGACGTAGCTACCAGTTTGGTAGTGAACTAGTATAAATCTTTGTGTCTCTTGCTTTACTGTTTTCTATTTATCTTTATCCTGCTGTGTTAAAAACAAGTTTTCACAAACTGTTTTCCAGCGTCCGATTTTATTTCCAGCATCCGTTTAACAAACTGTTTTGAAAAACCTGTATTATAAGTGTTTTTAACTTAAAGTTTGCAAAAAGTTTTCAACACAATTCAACCCCTCTTTCTTGTGTTCACGTTCAGAGCTCCTAGAGAAGATTCAGGTTTTGTCTTAGCGTCCCATGCCAAGGGTAAATCGAGTACTTGCCTCTTTTACTGGTGGTACTCAAACCCTATTAGTTGTTTGAGTAGATAGTCTTCACTCCTTTGGCAACGGGTCTGGGTGGGTGTCTCTATATGTTTTTTGGCTTGGTTTTGCTTTCATGGGGTTTTTTTTCCACTTACAAGTGTATCATTGTATCTATATCGTTTTCCTTGTATCGGGTTGGGTATTCCATGTACTCCCTTACTAGTAATATATATATATATATATATATATAAGGAGAATCAAGTTACTCCCGGAGTAACTCTTATCTGAGTTACTCCGGTTAATATCTCTCTATAGATATCAAATTTCATCAATTGAACCGTCAAATTAAAAGTTCTTATTAAGTAGATCAACATCATAAAACTTTATAAAATTATAAAAATATTTGATACTTCATTAGAGCAATTCAATTCAACATATAATATGCGTTTTAATTTACAAATAAAATATTGACCATATGATTACATAGTTATGGATGTCCAATTTATCTTAAATTTGGTATGAATGATCATTAACATAATATGACGATATTCAACGGTTCGATTGATAAAATTTGATGTCTACAAAGAGATATTAACCGGAGTAACTCTTAACTTGTGAAGTGACTGAATCTCATAAGAAGGGGGTTGAATTGTGAGCTACTTAAAAATTCCTGCCGTATTAACACTTTAATACTTTCCTGAACCTACTCATGACTATCCTCTTACTAGATGATGAATAATGTTGAACATCCTTTAATGATTTGATGATAATCTACTCAGAGAGTTTATAAATAACCGTCTAACTAAAGAACCAGATTTAACTCTAACTATATGAGTGTTAAATCAGTGTAGTAGTGAAAATGCAACTTTGATGATTAATGCAATAACCTTTGAAAAGGTTTTGCCTTGTGGTTTCAGAGTTAATATTTAAATGAGCCTTGAGTAGGTTGAAAAATATGTAGCGTTATGTGTGTGAGTGAATAAAGCAGTAAACAGACACAAGGAATTTTATAGTGGTTTACGCTAACCTTGGGCTACATCCACTCCTCACCGCCTGTGAGTATTTTCCATTATTTCCCAAATAGTTACAACAATGACATAACCACTCCTTGGTTGCCTAATCCTAGTAGTTTTTTTACTCACCCTCTGCAAGCTGTACCAGAATCAGAAACTTACTCCTAAGTCTTGAACGTCTACCCTTTAGTATTTCCCTCGCCAATACTCATCAACCTAGATAGTTTGATAAGACAAAGACTAAATACAAGACTTTGATATGAATAAGGGTTGTGGGGATATTTGTAGCTTGATTACATACAATAGGATTTACATAAAAACATGTTTAAACAAGCTAGAACACACTCCATGATAAACCCCAAAAGTTTCTGCGTAGAGTGACTTGAGTGTGTTGAGAGGATAATGGATTCCACTATTTGATTTTCAATAAAATAGTCCAATGCACTCTCTCAACTTTTTCCTTCTGACTTGTCTTAATTAAATACACATTTTGAACCTACACAGCCGTTGGAAGGCACGTTAGGTTTGGACAACATAGCCTGAGGTGGATGAGATTGTTGTACAGTGAAAATCACACCTACTTTTGTACTTGCTATTAGCGCATGTCAGCTCTGCTGCTATGGAACCTTCTTAAGTCAGCATCCTCTTGATTCTCTGTCTTGTGCAGTACCTGAACTTACTCACTTGTGATTCAGTGCTGAATATACTCTTGTTTCGTCTTTAATGAGGATAGGAACAATTTAATGCATGGTCCTCAGCTTTAATGACAGAACACAATAAGAGGATGATGTATCCCTTTTGAAGACTTGTTTCACCAAAACTACTCAAAAAGAGTAGCTTTACTTCTATTCTTTCTTAGTTTTTTTCTTGCTGCTTCAAACACTGATATTATTTTTGTGGACATAGGTACAGGTATTGCTTGGTATACACCCATAGTTTGTAATAATCATGGCACTGGCAGTCTCGGTGCCTTAATGCACTTGTTTCTGTTTGCTTTATCTGGCTTTTATGTTATTGCTGAATCTTACTCAAAATGAACTTGTTAGAAACACAAGAGTTCAAATATCTTAAGCATTCTTCACTGAGTTTGTTTTCATCAAAACTTGTAAAAAAGGATTTGTTCTCAATAACTTGATCCCTCCCCATATATATATATATATATATATATATATATATTTGCCATTAAAAAAAAAACCTCGCCTTTAATGAGAAAATGTTAGTCTCGAAAAGAAGTATATGCCATGATTGATCCATATAACAACGCAGGAATTACATGTCGAAATAATTTCTTTAGAGGAATTTTTTAATCTTTAATCAAAAGGTTCTTTGTGCGAAAGCCAAACAATCAAAAGCATGCATCAAGAACAAATATGTTATCTATTCTTAGGATCTACGACATGTTGGATTACTAAGGATGGGATAAATACATGGATCTATCGTAATCAATCACCTGATGTCTCATGATGATCGTTGTTTTCTTACTGCACCACTCAACCTTGAAAAAATTAAGGAACCAGTTTGGAGTTGTGAGGGTAACAAAAACCATAGACTAGAAGGATTTAACTTCACCTTCTTCAAATCATGTTGGGATATATTAAAGTAGGTAAATGATTCTATTCAAGAGTTTTATAATAATGCTTCATTACCTAAAGTTGTCACCACATCTTTTTTGGCTTTAATTCCTATAAAAATACCACCCCCAATCTCTTTTGGAGTATAGATCAATATCCCTCATTGGTAGTATGTATCAGATCATTGCAAAGCTATTGGCCTCAAGGATGAATATGGTTTTGGAAATGTTATTTTTAAGTACCAAGCAACTTTCTTGCCAAATAGACAAATATTAGATGGTGTGTTGGTAGTCAATGAAGTGATTGATCTTGTTAAAAAAAGAAAGGACAATTGTTCACTTATGAAGGTAGATTTTGAAAAGGCGTATGACTCTATTAGTTGGAGTTTTTTGAATTATATGTTAAATAGGATGAGTTTTAATGATACTTGGAGGAGGTTTGTTAGAGCTTATATTTTTTCTAGCTATGTATCTTTTTTAGTCAAGGGTAACTCTACTGAAGAAATAGATGCTAGAAAGGGTTTAAGGCAAGGAGATCCATTTACCCCATTCTTATTTATAATTGTTGCTGAGGGACATACTGGTTTGGACATAAATGTTGTTGTTAAAGGCATGCTAAAAGAATTTAAAGTGGGAGATAACATTTATTTTCCCATTCTTCAATTTGCTGATGACACCATAATGTTATGTGAGCCCTCGTTGGAAAATTTGTGGTGTATTAAGGTGATCTTGTGTGGTTTTGAATTGGCATCCAGGTTGAGTAAATTTCTCAAATATATTTGGAATAAACGTGTATGATAATTTAATGACAGCTGCCTTTGACTTTATGCATTGTTGTGTTGGAAATTTTCCATTTAAAGTTCTTGGCTTTTCGGTTAGGGCTAATCCAAGGAGGTGCAATACATAGGATCCGATGGTAGTATCTATGAGGAATAGATTATCATCGTGGAAGAGGCATTGTATTCATTGATTAATTCTATTCTAATGAGTTCACAGTTGTATTCCTTCTCTTTTTGTAAAGCCCCTAAGAAAGTGATAAAGTCCTTGACAGAAATTCAAAGGAATTTCCTTTGGTGTGGCAGTGAGGGTGATAAAAAGACTAATAGGGTTAGGTGGGATAAAGTATGTTTGCAAAAGAAGATGGGTGGATTAGGGGTAAAAAAATTTGGTTTGAATTGCAAAATTTACTTGATTCAGTTGTAATACCCAAAGATAAGTTTGATTAGTGGATATTGTTGGCAGACAGTTCAAAGCTTTTTTTAGTAAAATCAACAAATAATACTCTGCAAAAACAACAGAATTTTGGTGTAGATAATTCTAATACTTAAGAGTTTTTAATAAATTATGGATCTATTCCATTTTTTCAAAGATCTTGGTTTTCTCCTGGAGGTTGATTCTTGATTAGTTACCAACAAGGGTGCAATTATGTAAATTTTCAGAATGCATTTTCGAAAATACTGAGTTTAAAAACAATTTTTTGGCATTTTCAAAATTTTCGAAAATACTTGATCTGCTTTCAAAATATTTTTAAAAAATTTCTATAGTACATTCTTTAATGTTTATTATTTTAAGTGAAAATTGAAACGAGAAACATGGGAAGTATTTTTTAGGATACAGAATCATACTCCATTGAACTTATCCAAATCGAAACAAGAGCATATATTTCAACTTTGGCAGAGCAAAAATCTGGAAGCAATCATCTCATTCACAGATCATCCATTGAAATAACCAAAAAAGAAAAAAAAATCATAACAACATTAGGGAATATTAATTAGTATGCAATTGGTATCAGTTTCTTAAATCCTTGAGTTGCAACTTACCAAATTGAGGCTCACCCAAACGGCGCTACAAGAAAAACGGTGGTTACAGATGGCCAAAAGTCGTTGATAATGGACATTACCAACAGACAGCTTGCGTCGGCAACAAGCTCATCGCAAACTTCACGATCGTCGATATTAAAAAATGCCACCGTATGTAATTACCGACGGCTAAAAGCTGTCGGTAGAGTAATTCATTTTTTTTTTCAAAATAATGGCAATTACCGACGGCTAACTACCCCAAATTTATTTAAAAAATATTAATATATTTATATATATAATTTAATAAATGAAATATATTTTATAAAATCTATAATATAACTTATTTTACATATATATATATATAATACATATAATAATATTAATAACTACAACTAAAATATATAATAAATAAAATTAATTATAGAGAGAGAGAGAGTTAAGAGAGAAAGAGAGAGTAAGAAATTTAGGAGTGAATGAGAAATGAGAGTGCGTTAGTATAAATTTATATATATATATATATATATATTAATAAATGAAATATATTTTATAAAATCTAAAATATAACTTATTTTACATATATATATATATAATACATATAATAATATTAATAACTACAACTAAAATATATAATAAATAAAATAAATTATAGAGAGAGAGAGAGAGAGTTAAGAGAAAAGAGAGAGTAAGAAATTTAGGAGTGAATGAGAAATGAGAGTGTTTTTATATAGGGGAGAGGGAGGAGAGTGTGGGTGCAGATTAGAAGATTTAATCAAGGGTGGAGAATGATTTATCGTGTTGCACACAGATCGGCCATGGTCGTCGGTAACAATGAATGGCTACAACCGAACGATCTAACAGTTGCAATTCAATGGAAAGATGCACACAGATTACCATTACCGATGGTCTCTGGCCGTCAGTAATGGTTGTAAGTAATTACCAACGACCATGAGTTGTCGGTAAAAAAGGCATTAGTATAAATGCATTAGTAATAAGACATTATTGTTACCGACGGATTAAAGTCATCAGTAGTTACCCACGGCCAAATGTTGACGTCACTAATAAAGGCATTATTATTACTGATGGAGTTGTTCATCGGAAAAGACGCGGGGTGGTTCGGCTCACTTCTCGCGTGATTTCTGACGGCTTGGGTCGTCGGTAATTGCAAAACTTTGAATACCGACGGCCAAAAGCCATGGATAGTGACATTTTTACCTATGGTTTCGAGGTCGTCATTAATTTTTTGTTTGTAGTAACAAGTTTTCTTGTAGTGTGGGTATATGAGGGCTTTTGTCCTATAATTATGTGGGAAATTGGTATATTTATAAAAATGATTTAAATTGCATTTTAATAAATAATGATGATGCAGTTGATTTAATTAAAAAGAGAAAGAATAGACGTCTTTTCTTAAAAGTAGATTTTGAAAAGACTTATGATACTTTTTTTGGGTACATAAGGCTTATGATACTGTTAGTTGGAGTTTGTTGGACTATATGCTTGGAAGGTTGAGTTTCAATGACACCTAGATGAGGTTGGTAAGAGCCTGCATATTTTCCAGCATCGTGTCTACGTTAGTAAATGGCACTCCTATTGATGAAATAACTGTTGAAAAGGGCTTAATGCAAGGGGATCTATTGGCCACCTTCCGTTTTTTTAATTGTTGCAAAGGGATTAACTGAACTGGCCCGTAAAGCTGTTGAAAGAGATAACTTGAAAGGTCTTAAGGTTAATTGTAATATTTCGTATCCCATTCTTCAATTTGCATATGTTACCATTATGTTATGTGAGGCTTCATGGGGTAATTTGTGGTGCATTAAGGTCATTTTACGAAGTTTCAAGCTGGCATCTAGGTTAAGGGTGAATTTTTCAAAAAGTAATCTCTTTGGTATTAATTTGGATGAATATTTTCTAATTGCTGCATCTAATTTCTTGCATTGCTGCGTTGAAAATTTTCCATTTAAATTTCTAGGCATTCCAGGTGGTGTTAACCCAAGGAGGTGTAGTACATGAGAGCCAATGGTGACAGCTATGGGAAATTGTTTGGCCTCTTAAAAGGGATGATTCCTTTATTTGGGAGGTAGAATAACATTTATTAATTCAGTTTTCACAAGTCTATCTTTGCATTATTTCTCATTTTATAAAGCCCTTAAGAAAGAGTAGAAGGTTTTAACCATTATTCAGGGAAATTTCTTATGGGTAGCGGATCTGAAGATGCACAAAAGGTAAATTGGATTTGTCAGGATACAGCTTGTTTGCCTAAGGAAAAAGGTGGATTAGGAGTAAAAAAAAAAAAAAAAATAAATAAAAATTGGAACTTTTTAGTCATAGTCTGTTATCTAAATGGAAATAGCGTTGCTTGGTAGATTCAGAAGCTATTTAGTATGATTTGCTGCCTTATAGATATGGACCCTTGTCTCATGGTTTCTCTTAGGAATCCTCGCAGTCTCACCATGCTTCTTGGTGGTGGAGGGACATTCTTTCTATCGAAGCTGGTAGGGGAGGATATCCCCTTTTTTGTTTTCCGATTCAGTGAGTCGTATAGTTAGAAACGAAGGACAAGTTAGTTTTTGGCATGATCGTTGGTTGGGAGTAACTTGTATTAAGGATGTCTTCCCTCGTTTATATCAGGTAGCTGAAAATAAATTTACTTCTATTGCAGATATGGGGGCATGGATTGGTGATTCATGGCATTGGGTTTGGCGCTAGAGGCACTCATTATTTGTGTGGGAAGAAGAAGTGTTGATTGAACTGCAGGACTAGCTTGTTTCTTTTGTTCTACAATAGGACAAATCTGATATTTGGGTGTGGTTGGGTGATAACTCAATTTCTTCCCAGCCAGATCTGCATACAGGTTGTTGCAAAATCTGAGGAACCGCTCAATTTCTAATGATGATGTGGTTCAGGTTTATAAAAGTTTATGGAGATGTTATGTGCCCTCAAAGATCTTAGTTTTCGCTTGGAGATTGTTGTAAGATCGTTTGCCAACAAGGGTACAACTTCTTCACCGAGTTATAATTCCCATTTCCCATAATGATGCTTGTGTGTTTTGCTTTGCTCAACTTGAAGATTGCAACCATCTTTTTTTTTACATGCCCATTCTCATATAATGTTTGGTGTGCTGTTTACTCTTGGCTGAGCTTTTCTAGTGTATTTCATAATGAGGGGATTCATCACTATAAACATGGTATTTTCATTAGGGGGAAGCATTTTCGTAAGGTTCCACATATCATTTGGCATCTTGTGAATTGATCACTTTGGTTATTGAGAAATAAGATAATGTTTCAAGGTTACTCTTTTTGAGTTTACTAATGTTTTGGCTCAAGTAAAGACATTGCCATGGGATTGGTTTATTAATAGGAAGGGTAAGCATTGAATCCTGTGGAATGTATGTAATTCGGTAGTTGACTCAATGAGTTTTTATCATTTATCAACAGGTTGGGATACCCTTCGTGCTCTTTGATTATCAATGAATTTTTTTCTTATCAAATAAATAAATAAATAAATAATAAGCCCGCAAGCATGACCCTTGTATCTTTCCTGAATCCATAGCAAGCTGCCGCCACCCGTTTCAATATAATTAAGGAACATGCCATATGAAAAATGGATCATTTACAACAAATACAAACAATAAGTATCAACAAAGTCAAGCTTCTGTGAAATTACAAAATTAGGAAATGGATCAAAATACATTTTAAAAACTTTCATTAATTCATTCTCTAATGTTTATTATTTTCAGTGAAAATTTAAACAAGAAATATTTGTTAAGATACAAAATCAAACTCCATTGAACTTATCCTTAGAAGCAAATCAAAACAAGAGCATAAATTTCAACTTTGACAGAGCAAAAATCTGGAAGCAATTATCCCACTCACCGATCATCAATTTAAATAACCAAAACAGAAAAAAAATCATAGCAACATCGAGGGAATATTAGAATACAATTGGTATCAGTTTCTTAAACCCTTGAATCGCAACTTCAAACTTGAAAAGGGGGAGAGATAAAAATTACCAAATTGAGGGTCACCCAAATGGGTGATGACACTATAGGAGGGCTTTTTTTTTTTTGAATAACAAAAAACATTTATATATATATAGTTGTAAAAAGGAGTACACATGGGGTACTCCATGTAACACCCTATTTTAACAGGATTGGACTTAAATAATAGTAATCCATATTTGGGGCAAACACACATATTTTATTTATTAAAGTTTACAAAACATACTACATATACAAGTACAAATACAGACTCTGCACCCACATGGGTGACAAAAGACACACTGGTCGTGATGTAAGTATCATTTCTTTGCCTCTAAGAAAGCTACCCAAAAACATTCCAGCTTTCAGTTACCGGTTGTTATTGTTCATCTGTTATTTAACAACATATAATAGAAATACACAAGAAAACACTGGGGTAAGATATCCAATAATCTCTATCAACTAGGAAAACGGTATAGCAGAGGCACAGTTACCATACACAGTACAAATATCACATTCATAATTCACATCGTGCTTAGACTTTTGATTATACAGTCACAGACCACGTGATACTATCAAACCGACCTCATGGTCACAAATCACGGACACACGTCATTAGTCTTTCAAGCTGATTACCGGCCCTACAGACCCAGACCATCGCTGAACATTGCGGGCCATTAACACCCTACTCCCTAGACTGATCTCCAGTCTCAGGGTACAGAATGAGACTTAAGTTGGTTGTCCTGGGAACATAACCTAATAGGCTACCATCTTCCATTATCGGTTATGGCATCTCATACTACTATACTCAATTACCGGAGTAAGGCACCATCCTGGACGCAAGGACGACATTCCCTATACAAAGAATGGCCAAGATTGTCCACCCGTCAACGTGGAGTCCTGGAGACTCGTTCGGATGACCAAGTACATACCCCTTAAGGTCACCGACTATCCCCAACCCATTCTGTACCTTAGGTATCGTTGGCATGGTGAGCCTCGTTGGAAAAACCGAGCATACTCTTCAAGGTCTTGGCCGAGCATACCCCTCAAGGCCATTGACTGATCTCATTACCATCTGTCGATAGCTTAGTACACCAACCTCTGGTACACCGACCCGGCTATCACCACTATCACAGGGTTCCGATGGTAATACTTATTATTACCATCTAGGGATTTGCAAACCTCTAACTAGTGGGCGTCACCCTTGACTCTAAGACCACGTATTGGACTCAAAACTCACATGTATTACACATTTATCAGACATAAAACAGAATATCATAAATCATCATTTATCATATTTAACAGCATATTAATCATTCCCTACATCGCACAAGCAACTGTCTACTAATCTCATAAATTTATCAAATATAACCTATGTTGGTTGATGGGTCTACAGTGACTATCCTTAGCCACTGTACACCGCAACCCCTCTCTTGAGGTGTTGCTATTACCAACCCCTAGTAGGGCTAAGGAACCCTACTCATGCTAACAGTACTACTCTATTACCTATTTTTCCTAGAGATTAAGGTATCTTTCCCCTTACCTGGTTTAGAAGACTGTCGCCGCTCGCATTCCTCGCGTCCTCGGAACTCCTCCTTGCCCTCCACGCTCTCCCAAAGGCCCTTGGAAGAACTTGGAAAAAATGGGGGTTTAAGCCTATTTATAGGCGAGATGGAGGGCTCCCCCTCTCTAAACCGACATTAGTTGCGTCGCGACGGTAAGTCCGTCGCATCGCGATGGGCATACTCCAGAACCTACTTGTTCTCTCTAGCACCGACTTACCTGACCAAGTGTATCGCATCGTGATAGACCTTGTATTCTTCTTGTCGCATCCCAACAGTGTTAAAATAAAAACGTTCCATTTCTTCATTTCTAGGTATTTCTAGAGGGTTCTATGCCCTTCCAAGGGTTTTTAGTCTTACTTAAGCTCATTTTATCCCCAATTAAACCTTTAATCACTCATTTATTACCAAATTATTAATCTAATTATCTTTCCTAATATTATTGAGAATCAGGATGTCACATTACTACCCTCCTTAAAAATAAATTCTGTCCTCGGAATTTAGCAATAGATACCTGAGTCAGAAGTCTCCTCGGCTCCTTTGACTGTAAACATTCGCCTTGCTCTGGTTACTGGTTTAACTGATGTGGTTAGTTTAGATTCAGTAGGGGGTTTTCTCTCAACCTTTTTTCCTTTAATTCCAGCTATCTCTTCCCTATAATCTCGGGCAATATGTCCTGGTTTCTTACATCGATAACAGACAGGTTCTTTTTCAGGACATTCCTATAGGTAATGCCTTTCTCCACATCGAGTACATCTTGTTGTTCTTGATTGTTCATTTTCAGTTTCTGTAAGTGATTGGTTGGGACGATCATAAGTTCTTTGATTATTTTTTTCATTTTGATTCCACCAATTATTTCTTATGGGTCCACCGTTCTTCTGCTTTTCTATCTTATTGTCAAGGTTTTCTAACTCGATACTCTTTTCCATTAATTCAGAGAAATGATTGATCTTCAATGGAATCATAGATCTGCGCAGCTCGGGTTTTAACCCGTCCTCAAATTTCCTACACATCCACTCTTCATCCGGGTTTATCTGGTAAAATCTAGAATATTTGATCAGAGTTTCAAATCTTATGGCATACTCCCCTACAGACATTCTTGCTTATTTCAGACTGAGAAACTCCTTCTTCTTTTCTTGTTTTAGTGCATTTGGGAAATATTTCTCTAGGAAACTAGTCCGAAACAATTCACAAGTGATAACTCTTCCGTCAGCCTCCAACATTCTTTGTTTGTTTTTCCACCAACTCTCCGCTCCTCCAACTGAGAGAAAAGTTGCATAGGTTACCTTTCGATCATCTCAACAACGAAGTGCCGTGGAAATCTTTTCAACCTCTTGGAGCCACAATTCTGCTCCCTCTGGATCATATTCTACTTTGAATTGCGGAGGTTTATTCTTCATAAAGGCTGCCTGTCCGGCATCAACCGTTACTTCTCCTCCTCCTCTATGGTTCAACAATTGTTGCAGTAATTCTCCTTGCTGTTGTATCAGCGTAGTGTTTTGCTGTACCTGCTGTTGCATGGCTGCTACAAAATTTTCTAACCCTCGGTTTCCAATTGCTTCTCCTAATCCCTCATCATTTTCTGGAATGTTACCTCCTCCATTTCGTGTTCGTCGAGCCATTTGTTACCTGGAACGTAACAATTAGCTCAGGATATCCTATAGCTAGGTTTTCCTAATTAGAGTTAAACACTCTACCCAATCCATGGTTGTCATCCGATGTGGAGACAACTAGACTCTAGACACAGCCAGTGATTCGACCCTCCCCACAGTCCAGTTAGAACCGAACTGCTCTGATACCATAATGTAGCACCCTATTTTAATAGGACTTAACTTAAATAATAGTAATCCATATTTGGAGCAAATACACATATTTTATTTATTAAATTTTATAAAACATACTACATATACAAGTACAAATACAGACTCTGCTACCACATGGTGACAAAAAACACACTGGTCGTGATGTAAGTATCCTTTCTTTGCCTCTAAGCAAGCTACCCAAAAACTTTCCATCTTCTAGTTACAGGTTGTTCTTGTTCATCTGTTATTTAATAACATATAATAGAAATACACAAGAAAACACTGGGGTAAGATATTCAGTAATCTCCATCAACTAGGAACACAGTATAGCAGAGGCACTGTTACCATACACGTACAAATATCACATTCATAATTCACATCATGCTTAGACTCTTGAATATACAGTCACAGACCACGTCATACTATCAAACCGACCTCACGGTCACAAATCACGGACACACTCACTAGTCTTTGAAGCTGATCACCGGCTCTACAGACCCAGACCATCGCTGAACATTGCAAGCCATTAACGTACTACTCCCTAGACTGATCTCCAGTCTCAGGGTACAGAATGAGACTTAAGTTGGTTGTCCCGAGAACATATCCTGATATGCTACCATCTTCCATTATCGGTTATGGCATCCCATACTACCATACCCAATTACCGTAGTAAGGCATCGTCCTGCACGCAAGGTCGACATTCCCTATACAGAGAATGGCCAAGATTGTCCACCCGTCAGACATGGAGTCATAGGGATTCGTCCGGATGACCGAGTACATACCTCTGAAGGTCACCGATTATCCCTAAACCACTCCGTACCTTAGGTATCACGGGCATGGAGAGCCTCGTCGAAAAGACCGAGCATACTCCTAAATGTCTTGGCCGAGCATACCCCTAATGGCCATCGACTGATCTTATTACCATCCCGTCGATAGCTTGGTACACCAACCTCGGGTACACCGAACCGACTATCACCACTATCACAGGGTTCCGATGGTAATACTTACTATTACCACCTAGGGATTCACAAACCTCTAACTAGAGGGCGTTACCCTTGGCTCTAAGACCACGTATTGGACTCAAAACTCACATGCATTACACACATTTATCAGGCATAAAACAAAATATCATAAATCATCATTTATCATATTTAACAGCATATTAATTATTCCCTAGGTCGCACAAGCAACTGTCTACTAATCTCATAAATTTATCAAATATAACCTATGTTAGTTGATAGGTCTACAATGACTATCTTCAGCCACTGTACACCGTAACCCCTTTCTTGAGGTGTTACTATTACCAACCCCTAGTAGGGCTCAGGAACCCCACTCATGCTAATAATACTATTCTACTGCCTATTTTTCTTAGAGATTAAGGTATCTTCCCCTTACCTGACTTAGAAGACTGTTGCCACTCGCGTTACTCTCGTCCTCGGAGCTTCTCCTCGCCCTCCACGCTCTCCCAAAGGCCCTTGGAAGAACTTGGGAAGACTGGAGGGGTTTAAGCCTATTTATAGGTGAGATGGAGGGCTCCCCCTCTCTAAACCGACATTAGTAGCGTCGCGATGGCAAGTGCATCGCCTCGCGATGGGCATACGCCGGAACCTTCCTGTTCTCTCTAGCACCGGCTTACCTAACCAAGTGTATCACGTTGCGACATCTTGTTCCCATCGCGTCGCGATAGTGTTAAAATAAAAACGTTCCATTTCTTCATTTCTAGGTATTTCTAGAAGGTTCTATACCCTTCTAAGGGTTTCTAGGTCTTACTTAAGCTCATTTTATCCCCAATTAAAGCTTTATTTACTCATTTATTACCAAATTATTAATATAATTATCTTTCCTAGTATTATTGGGAATCAGGATGTCACACTCCAACCCAATACAAAAGGAGTACAAAGAGGTACTCCAACCTGATACCTCAACCTGAAAGGCGAGATGGAGGGCTCCCCCCCTCTCTAAACCGACATTGGTCGCGTCGTGACGGCAAGTGCGTCGCGTCGCGATGGGCATACTCCGGAGCTTTCCTGTTCTCTCTAGCAGCGGCTTACCGACCAAGTGTATCGCGTCGCGACATCGCGTTATGATGGACCTTGTATTGTTCTCATCGTGTCGCAACAGTGTTACAATAAAAACATTCTATTTTTTCATTTCTAGGTATTTCTAGAGGGTTCTATACCCTTCTAAGGGTTTCTAGGTCTTACTTAAGCTCATTTTATCCCCAATTAAAGCTTTATTCACTTATTTATTACCAAATTATTAATATAATTATCTTTCCTAGTATTATTGGGAATTAGGATGTCACACTCCAACCCATTACAGAAGGAGTACAAAGAGGTACTCCAACCTGATACCTCAACCTGATAGGCGAGATGGAGGGCTCCTCCCTCTCTAAACCGACATTGGTTGCGCCGTGACGGAAAGTGCGTCGTGTCGCGATGGGCATACTCTGGAACCTTCCTGTTCTCTCTAGCACCGGCTTACCTGACCAAGTGTATCGCATCGCGACATCGTGTTGCAATGGACCTTGTATTGTTCCCATCGCGTCGCAACAGTGTTAAAATAAAAACGTTCCATTTCTTCATTTCTAGGTATTTCTAGAGGGTTCTATACCCTTCTAAGAGTTTCTAGGTCTTACTTAAGCTCATTTTATCCCCAATTAAAGCTTTATTCACTCATTTATTACCAAATTATTTATATAATTATCTTTCCTAGTATTATTGGGAATCAGGATGTCACACTCCAACCTATTACAAAAGGAGTATAAAGAGGTACTCCAACCTAATACCTCAACCTACGCAAAAAATCTTTGGCGCCTCTTAAGACAAATAGCACTAATGCCTAGAAATAAAGTCAATGGGAATAATAAACCACTCGTAGAATAGATAGGAACCCTTTGGTGCCCTGACAAGTAACCACCACCACGTAATAATTTTAATATAGCCCACTCCCTGCGTAAAAAAATGCGGCCATTATGGGTGCCCCATATACCCCACAACACAGCGTGCCAAATAAAAATGACCCCCTTTTTTACCCTTCAAGAAGGGTAAAACGAATACTGCATATTAAACTTGTGGGGAAAATCAAGGGACATGACCAGGGTGTGGCCTAGCCACCTAAAGATCGCATACCAAACAGAGTTAGTAAACCCACATTGCACAAATAGGCGGGGCTATGTCTTCCATGGATCACTACAAAGTATACAGGAAGTATCCCCTGCATCATCGATCCCACCCCTATAGGATAGGTTCACTCTAGTTGGAACCCTACCCTGAAGGAGTTTCCAAGTAAAAACTTTACCTTAAACAGAGCGAAAATCTTCCACTACCTCGTAAAAACCAAGCTTCCAAGGTCCTGAGCACCATCCTGTAGTAGGCTTCGAGTAGTCAAATGGGCATATGCTGATTTTGCAGAGAAAACACCCCCATCATTAGCCTTCCACAACCACCTATTATCCGAATGCGAAAGAGAGACTGCAGATAACAGGCCGATCAAGGTCCTAAGTAACTCATCCTCCTAAATTAAAAGACATATCCTCCACCTAAAGTCCCAAACCCAAACACTACTGTCGTACTTCCCCATCTCAGCTACCCTATCCTCCTTCTGTTCTTATATAGAGACAAGTCTCCCAAACCTGGAGCTAAGCAGGGAAGTTCCCAACCAAGTATTCGACTAAAAACTAGTAGACCCAATATTACCCACCGTAAAAACTAAGCTTCCAAGGTCCTGAGCACCATCCAGTAGTAGGCTCCGAATAGTCAAATGGGCATATGCTAATTTCACAGAGAAAACACCCCATCATTACCCTTCCACAACCACCTATCATCCTAATGCGAAAGAGAGACCGCAGATAATAGGCCGATCAAGGTCCCAAGTAACTCCTCCTCCTAAATGAAAAGACATATCCTCCACCTAAAGTCCCAAACCCAAACACTACTGTCCCATTTCCCCATCTCAGCTACCCTATCCTCCTTCTGTTCTTATATAGAGAAAAGTCTCTCAAACCTAAAGCTAAGCAGGGAAGTTCCCAACCAAGTATTCGACTAAAAACTAGTAGACCCAATATTATCCACCTTCTTAATCACCTTCTCCTCAAACCAGTCCCCCCACATTCCCGACAAACACTAATAAAACATACATTTCTCCACCTATGGGATGTCCACGATGGAACTGTAACACTCCCTAGGGTTGGATTATTCATGACCCGATCCCCATATTTTGCCACCAATATATCCCTCCATACCCCTAGCTCACTGTAACATCCTAAATTTCTTAATCTGGAAACCTTAATCAAACCCTAACGTACTTATAGTTTTAAAGGCTTTAAATAAGCTCAAGGGATTCGAGAATGGGGCTTTGAATAGGCTAAGAGCGATAAAAAAGGAAAAATATGTGAATTGTATACCAACACTGTCGTGATGCCACAAGAAGCACTGGCAACACGAGTGTTAGCTTCGTCGCGATGCGACATGGATATTCTGCGGTGCGACCAACCAAGACGCGTCTCCTCACACATGCGTCTTAGCGTTGACACGCGTCAAAGATGGAACCCTTCGCAACGCGACGAGGGCTGTCTCGCGATGCGACGAAGTCAGCTTCCAAAACTATAAATAGCCCCTACCATTTTATTTTTGAGTGTCCTTTAGCCTTCTCTCCTCCTCTCTATCCATTTTCACACTCAAAAAGGATATTTTGGTCACCTCGGCCAAATACCCAAATACCAATGTGATAACGAGGTTCTAAAGCTATTTTGAGGCCTCGGGAGTTATGGTAATACCTACTCCTTAAGTTATAATGGTAGCTTTATTCTCCCCCTATTCTCATAATGTCTTATTCTCTCTGTGCAGAGGAGGTGTTGCACAATGAGGTCGGGATTCTAATTCAGAGTTTACCTACACCGTCCTTTCGACTCATAGGTATAACCCTGAACTATCTTTTAGGTTTATTTCTTAGGATTCACGTAGCGATGCTAGGATCTTGTTAGTGAAACGATAATATATATAGGGAGTGTATCAGGTGAGAACCCTTGTTTATTATGAAAAATAAGAACTTTTAACGACAACCATTGGATACATTTTAACGGCTCCGATTATATTTTTCACTTAAAATGTCACGTGAACTCCCGTCCTTCCGTCCTTTGCTCGGGATCCGTTGCCCACCCCTTCTCCCTTCATTGTATCCTTTTCTTCAATCCTGCATGAAAACCTAAAGCTAAAAGTTTCGGTGAGAGAAAAGCCCCAAAGTCTAGAACCCCTACATTAAGTCGCTGCTGCTATCTCGTCTTGTCCCTCTTCTGCTATTGAAGTTTTCAAGAGCTTTTGAGATTGACTTTTCTCTTCAAATCACACTTTTCCTTTTCAATTTCCATATCTTAAATATCAATCATGCAATTCAAGGCAACAACAAATGGAAATTAAACCTAGACATGAGTGTGGTATGTAAAGTTGTAGAATTATTTTGTTTGAGTTTTTGAGTGTTGAATAATTAAAGGCCCATTTGTCTCAAATGGAGAAGCAGTTCCAAATTATCTCCTAGAATTAAGACAATATTATTAATTTTTTAAAAAAAATTGTTCAATTTGGTGAATAAAACGAAAATTGGAGTCATCATTTCTAATCTCTTCCGATGTATTTGCTATTTATTGAGTCTCTGAGTCACAGTGGAAGTGGACATCCCAAGCAGTTGTTTAGGGTTAAAATGGCTTATAATACCATGAGATATTATAGAAATAGTGCTCACAAAACACTACCAGAAATTAAGGAACAACAAGTCAACAAGCGTGAGAGACAGAGACACAAGGGCGGCACAACACTCAACCTCAGTATTCCGTCTTTTAGAATTAGGAGTCGCAGTTGTATTCTCAGTCACTTGACATTTTTTATTTAAATTACAATCCATGCCATTAAGATGCATCTAGTGGTTCTCGTTAAAGGTTCTCATTTCTCATAATAGACAAGAGTTCTCACCTGATACGCTCCCTATATATATATATATATATATATATATAATCTTTTTAGCAATAATCCTAAGTCAATGGTATATCCAATTCATAATTGGGTCATGCCCTTAGACGTTAG
The DNA here is from genome assembly GCA_037113605.1 of Calophaca sinica. Classification (NCBI taxonomy): domain Eukaryota; kingdom Viridiplantae; phylum Streptophyta; class Magnoliopsida; order Fabales; family Fabaceae; genus Calophaca; species Calophaca sinica. The sequence goes on along the minus strand of CM073734.1, from coordinate 52,217,518 downwards.
GGTTAATTATGTCGTAATGACATCTGGAAGTATCCTAAATACCTTTGGGATACAACAAGATCAATGGCGGGAACATGAAGAGCAAGTGAGCACTTATCCTACAAATGCTAGATATGTGGGAGAGACAAGCCTATATAATAGAATACTAGTTAGATTACCAGTATAGAATAAAGTAGAGTCTCACGCTCTACTAGCGGTTGATATCAGTGGTTCTCAGTAGAACTATGGGATGCGAAGGCTCCAGAGAGTGATGACAATACCTGTCAGCCGCCATAGGATTAGTGTGAATTGTATGATTTGTGTATCTATATGCTCCGTGATTGTATGTTTGTGTTTGTAGTAGTCGTCATATGCGATGCTAGGCTTTTATATGTATTATTTTTTGCTATGATGATGTGAGAGCACGGCGCGAGGTTTATTAGGTTCAGGATAGGCTATAGAGATAGAGATATGCTTGGGTGAATATTATGGTTTAGTGAGTACCCGACCCATATGAAGATTGATACTTTACAGATTGAAATGGTTAATTGATAGAATGAGTCGAGGTTACTCTTAGGCTTGAATCTGGGATGTAATCATGATCTACATGTTACCACCGTTGTGCGTATATGGGTCGGCCATTGCATACGAGGCCAGAAGTACTAGAATAGGAGTACGATATGCATAGTATAGAATTCTTGCAGTTTCCTTAAAGATGGTATTGGGTCCGACGTATGCCTTTGGTGACAGAAGGGTTGGCCGCTCTCCCTGTATTGGTAGTCAGGTAGCCAAATAATTCTGATGGAGTTAGTGGCATATTAGAGTCCATAAAGTGTGTTTCCCAGAGTGCAACCTCGACACCTGCCGTTAGGGGTGAGGAGCCATTGTTATGGGTATGATGAGTTGGATATGCCGAATGAACAACTGGCTCGTTCCTATTATCGGTTGGCAAGATAGGGACAACATAGGTAGACCTGGTGGAGTTAGTAAGGAGGATTTGCTAATTAAAGAATGGCCACAAGCATGAAGTGAGTATTAGGATATGCATGGGAAAAGGGAATCGATGATATTACAGTCTATAGGGGACCTTAGGACCTAATCTTTAGTCTAGGCTATAATCCAGTATATGAATACCTTCGAAGATGGATGCTTTGTGTGCTATTCTATATTAGTGTCTACATTATCTATTCCACTGTAACAGTATTTGGATCACTTCTCATCTCCCTTCTTTCTCTATTTGTATGTACTGGATGATTGCTTTAGCAGCCAGGAGAAGACCTTATAGTGCACAGGTATTGCTACGGAGTTATCCATAACCATAGGTTGGTGAGTTATGGCCAATGAGTAAGTATGTGTGTGTCTATATGCTACATGTAATGTTTATGACTGCACACACGTAAGCCGGATGTATAGTAGCCATATGGAAGGCTTGGTATACACTGGTACACCATATTTATAATAAAGTATTTTCCATTGTTCCACTATAGCGCATATTCTAATGGTATCAGAGTATTTTATTGTAAATAATTAATTAAATAAACATTTATAAATGAATCGGGATAATTAGGTAGTTGCACTCAATAATTAAAGAAATAATTTTTAAATAACTAGGGTGTCACACTCACTAAGTAGAAGCCGCCACCGCCACTTACCAAGCAGACTTATATTCATCAGCCTTAAATCTTTTACCCCAAGCCCCCTTACTTTTCTCGTTACATACCTCTAACCCCTTCACCCAAGGAATACCACAACCCCTGTCGGATCCCCACTAAAGGAAGCCTCTCTAAATTTTAACAACTTCTTTCCACACCTTATCAGGCATCCTAAGATATGAGAGATTGTAAATAGGGATACTACTCAAGACAATGTTAAGGAGGACAAGCCTCCCGCCCCAACTAACATACCTATTCCTCCATAAACCCAACCTTCCCTGTAGTACGTCAAACATAGGTTGCCAATCTCTGAGGACTAGCACCCACCAGGAGCCCGAGATACTTAAATGGTGCTAACCCAATGTTACAGTTAAGAAACCCAGATGTCATGTCAAGAAATGGTTCTGGTACATGCATCCCAATGATTATGGTCTTATGGAAATTACCCTTAACACCAGAGACTAGCTCAATATACCGAACGATTGCCTTCATGTACCATAGGTTCTACATAGACGCCTCTCTAATGAACATGGTATCGTCGACATACTGTAAGTGGGAGACCACCACGTCGGACGTCCCCCCCCCTAAATCCTCTAAATTTGTCTAGGGCCACTGCTTGTCTCATAAGCCCACAACCCCTCTGCGACCAAAATGAAGAAGAAAGGGGCCAGAGGGTCCCTATACATAAGCCCCCTCTGAATAGTCACCTCCTCAGTATGGCAGCCACTTACAAGTACCGAAAGATTACCAGAGCAAACACAAGTCTGCATCCATGCTCTCCATTTATCATTAAATCTAAATATCTCCAGCATATAGCCAAGAAACCCACAGTCTACAGAGTCATATACCTTCTCAAAGTCAACTTTGAAGATTAGACACTCCTTCCCCCTTTTTTTAGCGAGGTCCACCACCTCATTTACCATCAACACCCCATCCATGATTTGCCTCCCTTTAAGGAAAGCTGATTGGGTTGGCACAATGATTGACCCCATAACCTTTGCCAACCTGGCAGTTAGCACCTTCGCTACCAATTTGTACAGACTTCTCAGTAGGCAAATGAGCATATAGTCCCCGAATGCAAGCGGGCATACAACTTTAGCCATCGGAGTGATGAAATACGAGGAGAAATGTGACACCCCTCGTCCCATCATAGTAACCTTTTCATTAATTAGCCTTAATCGCTTAGCTTATTGATAATAAATACAGCGGAAAATATGTAGAAATTTAAACTGAAGCACACATTGGAAATAAGCACATATAATATACACTATATGCATCAATATAAGGTCTGTGGCCCCTCCAAGGGCTCACGTACATCAGAGTCTAAAAAGAAAACAAACAAATGTCAAAGATGGAAGCGTAGCAAAAAGGTAATACAGTCATCCTCAAAATACAAGCTAGAGGCTAACGCGCGCCTCATCAAAAGAGCCACCATCAAATGGAAGCAAAACAATACTCCTAGCCATAGGTATGTAACTCGGTATTGAGAGCTCCCACCCTACGATCCATAACTACTGAGAAAGGCAAAAGGTAGTGCCCAACTCAAAATTCCCCCAAACAGGGATCCTTAGACTCAACCATATCAACGGATGCATGAACTGTGCCATCCTCAGCAACAACAGCCTCCTCGGTACCTGTATCTAACAGATACCACATATACACACAATCACATATACATGGAGATAAGAACAACATGATCACCATAAAATGGGAAAGTAGCAGTAGGAGGCAATACAAAGTATACAAGTAATCAGATATACCATGTTTCACATTCCTAATTTAGACACTAATTATTTATCACGCTGTGGTTACCTAGTTATAGACTCGTGGCCATTAACTACACCGGCTTGCTATACTCCTCACCACTTAGAGTACAACCCTATGTCACAATGTACTCCTCACCACACAGAGTATCAGTCAGTGGTCTAAGCAACATACCCCACTCATCGTGACCTATAAGAGCACATCCCCGTAGCCCCAAATAATCAGGGTCGGCTATCTAGGCCTGCACTCGGGATCGTTCACCAAGGACTTGAAGTTTACAGTACTCGACCGGAACCACGACACAATAGCGGCAAAACTATCGGCCTCCTATGGAATATTTCTAGACCCTATGATATACACCCCTAAGGTCTATGTGACCTACACTATTACCTCGCACTCGTGCTTGAGTATCTCCTGGCCTCGTGCACTACACACGGCTGTGACATAGCACTAACACATTCACTTTTAAAAGCTCACACCACTCACATATCACTATACACTTAGATTCACTTTATTCACTATTCAGATTATGGATGTTACATCTCACATTAGTCATATCAACACATGTCACATAATCATAAGCATGTTTCTAATACCACACTTAACACATCAATTCACTTCTATACACTAAGCATGTTCAACATACTTCACAGGGCACATATTATACACACAGAGTATCGCACAGGCATTTCATCACATAAGCACATATCACATATTCCTATACTTGTTTCTAGTATCACCCATAACACATAAATTCACTATCATACACTAAGTAGGTCAAACATAGGACCCGGAACACACAATATTATTCCTATGTTGGTTGATGGGTTCACGACACCTGTCCTCAGATACCGTAAACCGTAACTCCTATCCTTAGGTGTTACTGACCTCAAGCTCTAGTAGGGCTTAGGTACCCTACGCATACAATGTATATTATTCTACACTAGCAATCCCGGTAAAAATATATTCTTACTCCAACCTGGATTCCAAAGCGATCAATTTGAGTCCTGTGAACTCCTATAGCCTCACCCACAAACACACAACCAGGTTCTGCCCCTCAAAGTTAAAATATTATAAGTTGTCCAAAAATTCCACCGAGCACACCTGCATGATCCATATTTCACCTGAAACACAAAAACGTAGTTTTATTAGAATCAGAGCAAACTATGGAATTACAAAAATACACGGGAGGTCACGGCCAGCCCCTGTTCTAAGAGTTCTAAGAATTCAACTTACCCAACTCCAACTTTTGGCAAGCTTTCACGGACGTTCGGTACCCGCACTAGCACCAAAACCCTAAAATACGAATAACAGATAATTAGGAACTATGAACCTAAACAAGGGACCACGAATTCTCCATCATACATACAGAAAACAGAGGTCTCACCCTCTGTTACGTGATGCATGGAAACCCCTCCGGGAGTTTCGGCAACACCCTAGTTCGTTTGGTACCCATTCGGTCAAACCGGGGTCCAAAACACAGTCTAATTAGGGTTAAACTGGAGAAACTTGGATCCTTACACTAAATTCAGAATGAAACAGAGGAGAATAACATTGAGGTGCTTGTGTTTACCTTGGAAAAATATCGCTCAGAGATAATCCCTAAAAAGCACGAACGGCAACGAACAAAGCGGTAGAATCGAACGATTGAACCGACACTTGAGATGGCTTGGGATTAGATCACCAAACCTTAAGATGCTTAAGAATGGTGTATTCTATTCTAGGAGAGTGTTAAAGTCGAGTTTTAGAAAGAAGAAGTGGCCAAAACGGTTAAAAATGGAAGGAATGGCTTTAAATAGAAAATCAGCATAATGGGGCGCGCTCCACGCGCGATTCTGCGTAGTTTCTTTGTCTCAACGCGTGCCACGCATGTCTGAGGCTGTTCCTTCAGTGTGAAGTACTCTCCCGCATGTGTAACACCCTCACTTTTGTGCTAGAACCTTATAATTCCTTGTGTGTTTGATTAAGCCTTTCATATATATGAATGTGTTAATTATGCTATTGACTGGTTAGAAGACCAATAAGATTGGCACGGTGCGCGTATAGGCGAGTCGGGACACAAACACTAGCAATAGATACAGTTCCAGGGGGCGCAGGGCGCCCAGACTAGGACGCAGGGCGCCCAGGCCTCACGAGAGCAGGCGCAGGGCTCCCAGGGCGCCCAGACTGGAGCTTGGGGCGCCCAGGCCTCACAGAGAGCTGGCGCAGGGCGCCCAGGGGATGCTGGCGCCAGGCGCCCACTGCTGATAAGTGACTATGCGTTGTTTCGCGTTTTAACTCGTTTTGGGCCGGTTCTGTGACCCAGTGTGACCCATTCTCGACCTGAAAGAGCAACTTCGACCCCTAGACTTAACCAAGCCACTAAGCATCAGTTCTAAGACCCTAAACATGATTAGGAGCTGCTCATAGGATCAACCAAATAGAGAAAAGCTCTTCCTCCCCTTCTTCCAATTTTGTGTTGTCAAGGGCCCTAACTCAAGACTACGCTACGGGACTTGACCGGGGAGCCTCGTTATTGTAACTCGTACAGCCTCATTGGGAGGAATAGGAGGTGGTAAGTCTTCTAATGATAAGCTTTGTCTTTAAGATCAATGTTAGGGTTCTAAACCATGGTTTTTCCATTTCTAAACCCTTGCTCTTGTGTTTTTGCTGAAGAAAGCTTCACTAGGAAAGGAAAGGCTTGGTGTTACCTCATCCCATCCTAGGAGCACGAGATTCACTTGAGGTAAGGGGTAGTTGTTCTCTTCTAGTGAGTGTATGGAACTTGCATGACAATAGGGGTGTCCCAAGACCCCTATGCCTCGCGCGGTAACGAAAAACGGACACTATCACCACCGTGATAGGGAGACTTTCGAATTCCTCAATTATTATTCTTGACTGATGATATTTTCTGTAACGGGTTATGATAATTTTATTGGTTGATGAATTTGGTGTGATGATTGAGCTTTGTTTGTATACATACTTGCTGTGCAGAAATTGTTCACTACCAAACGATAATGCAAGGAATTTAAATAGTTAAATGGTAAGCTTTAGACCCGATGAATGTGTAGCCACTAAGTATGAATCAAAGAACTCTAAACCATGTCCGACTAAGCTCTAAGGGATGTAATAGTGAGGCATTAGATCCCCGAACAGGTATAAACCCTCTGTTTTCGAGTTGGGTGACAGTGGCGGGGCGCCAGCGCCCATTGTCAGCGCCAGCGCCAAAGGACAATTGGTACTCTTGTCGTTTCATCGTGTTCCCTCGGGTTCCCGCATTCAGGTTGATATTGTAAAGCCTAGTTAGAATGTCTGAAGTTCAATTATGATGTCTAAGGGAGATATTAGTGTGATAACTTGAGAGAACTAATATTCCTATCCTAAAGCTTCACTTGGATGTTGGGTGCCTAATCGAAGTTGCTAAGAACATTGAATGGTTATGTTATGGGTTGAATGCACTGACTAACTTATGAAATTGTGTTCTGTTGTTGTTGTTGTTGTTGTTGCCCTATCGAAGATATTGCGATAGAGGACATTATGTTAGACACCGCATTTGGTCTGTTCATTCATCATGGTGTCGGTAATGTTGTTGTTGTTGTTAGTAGGGCGTATCGGGCAAGGTATCCCGTGACGGGCGGGGTTTCCCGGTCCTACAGTTTAAAAGGGCGAATCGGGCAAGGTATCCCGTGACGGGCGAGGTTCCCGGTCCTACTGTTAATGGGGCGAATCGGGCAAGGTATCCCGTGACGGGCGTGGTATCCCGGTCCTATTGTTATTGGGGCATTACGGACATGGTATTCCGAAACGGGCAAGGTATCCCGGCCTCGTTAGAAGTGGATCCACATGCATACAATTATGTTCTTAGAATCACATCATTTTACATGATAACATGCCTAGTTGTTCAGTTTTTTGTGGTGTATCATAATGTTGTGATTGATACGGTGGTATGTGATATTTGAATGTTGTGGTAATGTACTTTAATGTTGTGTCTGATGCTGTGGCATATGGTATTTGACTGTTGTAGTGATATTTTATGCCTTAGCACTAGTGAGTAGACGTTTTCATTGGAATTATTGTATTTTGCGCATTGTTCATTAATTTCCTACACTGTTTGCACTATTTGAGGTTATGATGACTAACCCCTTTTGTGGCTATGCATATCCCACCGGGTATGCGTAGATGTTGAGACTGCAGGTGTTGAAGATGTGAATGCCAATGAGTAATCTCGGTAGTTCGTTGGGATGAATAGAAGATTTGCATGTGTTTACTTATTTAAGTTCTTGTATGCTTCCGATGTAATAATTAGGGAAAGGGCTCTGAATTATTGTGACATCGAGAACCTGGGTTTTAATTCCTTTTGATGTTGTTTTCCGCATATGAGCGTGACGACTCTATTCCACGATGACTGAATTTATGATTTGACATAAATAAAAAGTATTTTGTTTCTCCGTGTTTTATTTTACATTATTACGTTGTTATAATGACTTGCTGGGGTAGAGGGTGTCACAGCATGCGCGCCACACGTCGCTTCCTCAAAGGTCGCGTTGTTCCAATCAAAATGTGTCAAGTGTCACAAAAGGATCCAGACTGATGGTCCACCATACACCGCGCGTGCCACGCGCACCTCAGAGCTTCCCAAGCACAGGTCACGCGCACTTGCGCAATAGGTTCCGTTTTCGTGTGATTTCTTCGATTTCGACGCTCGTATGATCCATAACTTGATACCCTAATATTTAAACATGATTCCTAACATAAGAGGACATCAAATGGACTCAAGACTAATACTAATACTAAAACACTAACAAGCACTTCTCTACCTCTTTGTAACCCTCCAAAACATTCAAGTCTCACACTTATTCTTACACAAAGGCACAGAAAGCGAGCGCACAGCCGAACACTCAAAGAGACTGACAAACTCCACCATACACACCTAGGCTCACACAAATACACTTATACACACACAATCACACAATAAGCAAGGTTAGAAAATTGAGGATGTTATAAGAAGCACTTAGGGAGCTTTGCCATAAAGTGGAATTCATCAAACAGGTGCCACACTTCTTCTTTAATTGTCATCTAGAAGGACCTAAAGAATGAAAAATTAAAACCATCTGGGCCTCGGCTGTTATCTCCATCAGAGGATGCAACCACCTCCTCAATCTTTGCTAATGAGAGCGGAGCAGATTAGAAATCCAACTGAACTAGAGACACTTAGGGGAAGGGCACCCTACCAAGTTTGGGGCAAGCCCACCGGAAGGAGGAGAAGTGCTCTTGAAAGTAGTTAGTTACCTTTCTCCTGACACCCACCACGTCCTGTACCCACTCTCCATCCACCTGAAGGGCAGATATCCCACCCAACCTCTTGCTAGACTTAACACAAGCATGGAAATAGCTGGTGTTTGCATCGATTTCCTTCAGTCACCTAGGCCTAGATCGTTGAAACATGTTTCTTCTCAGCTCCACCTCCTCTAATGACAACCCAATGCCTTCCGCTTTAAGGTCTGCCACTTTAATTTCCTCCACCAAAAGTTGTATACGATAATCAACTTTCACTAAAACATCTTCGTTCCAAAACTAATTGAATCTTGTTTTCAGGGCCTTAAGTTTTTCTTTGAATCTAAACCCCATCCACCCTGAAAACGCGGACGAGGACCAAGACTCTTCAACCACCACATGAAAACCTGGTTGTAGGAGTAAATGATTATTGAATCTAAACGGCCTTGGGCCCTAGTCAGGAGAGCCATACATAGTAACCAGAGGGCAATGATCTGACTTATCTCGCGGGAGGGCCCACTGTCGAATATCACCCCATAGTGACGAACATTTTTTAGAGACGAGCATTCGATCCAGGCGGCTCTAGCTTGACCATTTAGCTTCACCCAAGTAAACCACCTCCCAAACAAGGGGGATGTTGATAAGCTGCATATTATCCATAAATACCGCAAACTCCCTCATCTCAAAACTACGATTGTGTTGATTAGGACCACTGACACCTCTTCTCTCTGCCAGAGAGCAAACGAAGTTGAAATTCTCCACCATGCACTATAGGTCACCCTCGAACCCCCTCTTTGACATAAGAATGTTCTTCCAGAGTAGTCTCTTAGCTTGCAAATTGCATTTCGCATATACACTCACCACAAAACACCGCTTCCTCTTCACCCCCCAATCGAGACACACCCCAACAAATCCATCACCAACAAAGGAACAAATAAATTGGGCTCGCGACAAGTCCCAGATGGACAAGATTCCCCATAGACTATGGCAAAATGCATCATTCACTCCTTCCATCTTTGTTTCTTGAATGGCAATGAAGTCCAAATGCTCCCTTTGAACTAATGATCTGACCTTATTTTTTTTTCCCTCCCCCCTAAACCTCTTATATTAAAGGAGCATACAATCATTGATCCACATTGACTCTTTCCATGTTGGCCTTTACCACTTGCTCCTTTGCTTCCATACCAGTTGTCAATCCACCAAAGCCTGCTCATCGACAATATCCGAGACTTCCAAGCCGACCCACCCCCAGAACCAACTATAGGAGGGCTTTAGTCATGTAATTATTAGGCTAAATTATATTTTTAGTCCCTTATGTTTATTTTAAGTTTTAGTTTGGTCCTTTATGTGTTATCTATTCCGAATTGATCCCTTATGTGTAAATGTTACACCAATGTGGTCCCTCTGTTTCAAAGTGGTCCCTTATGTTGTGGTCCTTTTTTTTTTTTTACAAAATACTCCCTCTGGAACCATTTATAAGGAAAAAAGTCATTTCCAGATTCGTCAAAAAATATATGTATCTAGTCCAAAAAATGGACCAAATACATACATTTTTTAACGAATCTGGAAATGACTTTTTTCCTTATAAATGGTTCCGGAGTAGTAAAGGGCAAAAAAGGGGACCATATTGTTATAATTTTTGTAATATAAAAGACTATTTCGGAACAAAAAACAATATGGTGTAACGTTTGCAGATAAGGGACTAATTCAAAACTTTTAATACATAAGGGACCAAACCGAAACCTAAAATAAACATAAAAGACTAAAAATATAATTTAGCCTAATTATTACATAGACAATTGTTATATATATATAAAAGGATTAAAAAAGTTTTTTCAATAAATAATAAATCACCGTGACCAAGTCACTGTGTATATATCTTTCCTAGCAAAACGCCGCGCCGCCACCCGTTTCAGTATATAATTATGCAACCGGCCATATGCAGAAAGGATCACTTGCAACAAACAACTATACAAACAATAAGTATCAACAAAGTCATGCTTCTGCTGAATTAAAATATTTTCATAAACAAAAATGTGCATTGTCATTGATTAAACTAAGCAGAAGAGAACAAAACTTATCATTTACATCATTTTATAATAATACCCACCATACCATATCTAAGGCTCTTCACATCTTCCCTTGCATACCACACACAATATAAGTTGAAAATGTCACGTTGCATCAAAAGCACCCACGATTTTTTAAAAAGCAACTTGGCAGCTTAATTTATATCTAACTCATAAATAGTATATCAAGATATGTAGCTATATAATTAGAATATTCAGCTGAACCCATCCGATTGAAATTTTTACAAAAACATATGCTTAATAAGCGGCTAGCTCCTATAATTTATTTATCTTCAATTCAAACTTAGAGTTAAGACCACTATTAACAAAATCATTACTCTCTGAAAATATGCTCTTCTCCTGATTGTTGATCTATGTGCTTAATCCAACGACGTCTAGGACCAACCTTTGAAGTTGCAGTAGTACTAGTAGTAGTTGAACTTGAAGGTGAATTAGGTGCAGCACCACCTCTACTCCCTATGTAAGCAATATCCAAACCCTTTCCAACAGGCAAGAAAACTGATCTCACCACACGTGTGCCCCTCTCAAGCACCATGTTCCATCTAAACCAAGAAACGTTTCTTTGCCATGCATTTTTGCATACCAAAACTGCCCCTCTTGTGCTCACCTTAGCCACCTTTAGAACCCTAGCAAAGTCTCTTCGCCGGCAATCCACCACCAGAAAATCCAACCCTACGAGGCTTGCGATCACCGTCTCCGCCTCCCCGACCACTACCTCCTGCGGCGGAGACACCCCCATCTCTTCTAGGGCTTTTGTGTAGTCCAATCTTGACCGTTCGTCTGGGACTATGCACACGTGCCTTGCACCCGTGTTGCGAGATGCAACTGCTAGGCCTACACTTGCAGCTATAGGGTTGTCATGGGACCAACATTCTGCTATGAACTTGGCGTTCCAACCTGCTGCCATTGAAGAGAGAAGCTCAGCCACTCCAGACTCTTTGAATTTGTCACACTGCAAAAGAAACAAAGACCAAACAATCATATTTTTAATGCAAAAAAAAAAAGGTCAAAAATTTTGAATAGCAATTAATTTTTTTCTAGAGCATTCAATAGCAATTAATATCAGATAGAAAAAAAAAAGAAAGTTTTTAATTTGCGATTGCGATCATTATTGATATTGAAAATAATGCAAAAAATCAGTACATGACGAATGGCAAATCAAATTGATTTATACACACTTCTCAAAATTTATTGTTAATTACTTATGTAATTAATATCGGTTCCGGATCCTTTTTTTTTTTGACAAAAATATCGGTTCCGGATGCTAATTATTTCAATTTTTTTATGGGAATAAGTTGAAATCTTCGGAAACAAAGTTACAAACGCTATACAAAGAGAATTATACCAAAAAAAATTAAACAAAAAGAAAAAAAAAAGTAGGGAAAATGGAAAAAAAAATAAAAGTGATAAAGAAAGAATTCAAGAAAGTTATCATAAAAAAAAAAAAAAATTCAAGAAAGAAAATTGTATAATCATCGATCTAATTGATTTTGTTGTTGAGGTTATGGTTAAAGGAACTTACTGATTTGACAGTGTCGATGTAAGCTTTTAAGGCAGATTCTGGAGACCAAACGAGCTTCATGGTGTGTGTAGTTCTGACTCTGTATCTCGCTTTTTTTTTTTTGTCTTTCTTTCTCTTCGTTTTGTGCTATCTTCACTTGCTGTGCCTCTCAGCTTTGGATATTCTGTAACAAACAAAGGTACACAGGTACCCGTTGACGTACGGGGAAAGAGTTAGGTGTGTATATATAAGTTGATAAATAGAGTCGGATGAGAGAGAGACGAAAGAGAGAGAGAGAGAGGAATCAGATATGAGTTAGAGTTGACATTTTGCCAAAATGCAAGTTGAACCGTGTAGATTGAGCCCAAAGAAAGAAAAAAGAAATGAGCTTGATAGAATAAACGCTAGCTAGCGATAGCTTCTAATATTAAAGTTCGACCTTGTCCTTTTCGAATTCTTAATTTATTCTCTTTTTTATTCGGACTATTGATTAGATATGCAATTTTGGCTGGACAATAGTCCGGTGGGGTCAGTTTGGGGCCAAAAATGTCAATCCAAAAAAATATCGAAATTTGTAAATCTAAGCTCATTTTTCTCCATTTGGATGCTCGGTTTGGACGGGCGGCGGGTTGGATGGGCATCGGCCTAGATGGGTGAGATTATACATGTGTAAAAAAAATGAAGGAAAGATGAATGAAAAATTGTAAATTCAACCATAATGAAGAAAAAGAAGGAGATTAGCACCAGACTTCTCATAGAATGGTAAATCTAAATAGATATTGAAGGAAGAAGAATAGAGATGGTTGGAAAAAGCCGAACCTGTGGCGAAGACGGCGGCAATCCAGAAACTTGATAGAATAGAAAAACAATCGGTTGAAGAGGAAGGTCTCGGTGAGGGGACCCCGATTCTGTCCTCAGTTTGTCGGTTCGTTGACAGTGATGGCCGAAAACGGCTTCTAGCAGCAGCGGGGCGGTGGTTTTCTAGAGGGAGAAAATGGAGAGGGTTTTTCTTTAGAAATGAGAAGTTCTAACAAATGTGAGAGAGAGAAAACCAAAGAGGGCTTATATGACTATCTTGTATAATTAAAAAAATTTATAAAAAGGGGAAAGAAAAAAATGAAATGGAAAGACAGATAAGATATAACTGAAGAGAGAGAAATGGGAAAAATTAAATGAGAAATAGAGAGGAAAAATGATGTGTTGCGCGCTTATTACTAATATTAATGATGTACACATTTCCAATAAAGCATGTCACTCCACCTGCATTATAACCGGTGTGTAGTTGCTTCACAGTGGAAAAGTTACGAAAATTAGTACCAACACCTCACTTTTTTAATGCATACATCCCAAATCTGTTTTTTCCAAAAATACCCTCACTCGTTCTTCTTCCAAACACAATTTGTGGGAACCATTATTCACGTGAGCCAAAGTCACGACAACACCCAATTAAAACACCCTTCTGTGAGAATGGCCACTCCATCAACCACTGAAGCCCCTAACCGCGACCATTTCCACAGACTCACACTGCCACCCTCCACTGCCCTTTTTGGGGAAGAAACGACCACACAGTGGCTGGGCACCACTGCTTCCAGCGGATGAAGGGAAACTGAGGGAGATCGAGCGAGAAGCTGATTGGATGTATCTGTGACATGAAAGTGGAAACTCACACGGAAGAACGTCATTATTCGCAATGGTTGAAGGTGCTTGACGGCGGTGCGTGTAATGCCCCTGGGTGCCATATTTTCTTAACTATAACTTAACTCACTTAACCATAGAATGTAACATAATAAAAAATAGAGAGCTAAAAACTTTTAACCAAATCAACATTTGACACATACAACCGCTTTTACATGTATTAAAAACATAATTACACATATATACAATACATACATATAGAAAAGACTCAAAATACATCGAAAGGGCATGACTTAAGACCTGGTCATCCCGTTACTATCCAAACCTCGCATATACAAACAAAAGGATTTATATACGTGTGACTGGCCATCCACTAACACTAACTTTGACGTGCTCCGAATTACTTAGTAGAGTAATCCTGAGTCTCCCACCTCCTCTAATAAATACGCATTATGGGTGAGTTACTCATCCTCTTCTCACTAAGATGCCTGAGCGCCTCAACCCACATCATATGGGCCCTCAGCATAGCTCCTCCCAGGACTATCCCGACATGACTCCTAACATGACGGGAGGTTTCTAGATGGGTGAACCCGCCTTGCCACATTAGGCAATCTGGGCACCACTCTGAAGTGACCTAAACGACATTTATATTCCCTATTCCTCTTGTGTGTGTGACAAGTGACCCTACCTTTATAAGCAACGGTGAACGTAGAAAATTCAAACCTCCAGCATCTACCTCCATCATTATGAAAAGTGACATCCATGATCTTGTCAACCACTCCTGGCACGGGAATACTGATAGTGCAACCTGTCTCAATCTGAGGTTGTAATCCAATAGGTTAGACCGAGAATACATGTATAGAAAAGTAGAAGGGGTAAATCTTCTAACACTACAACAAAAAGGGTAAACTGCGGCGGTCGAAATAGTATTCTGCGGCGGTTAAAACCGCCGCGCAATACCCTCTGCGGCGGTTGCCCAACCGCTGCGGTTACCACCGCCGCGAAGTCACACTGCGGCGGTTCTAGGGGACCGCTGGAACAACCGTCGTGAAGTCATACTGCGGCGGTTACAACGTCGGTTTCTGTTAGCGGCAGATTTTGCGGCGGTCATAGCCGCCGCCAAAGTATGAATAAATGTGCTCCAATAGTGCGGCGGTTATGGGGCAAACTGCGGCGGTTGGGTTGTTGGAGGCGGTTCTAACCGCCGCCAAATGATGTATGGAAGTGCCCCTGCAGTGCGGCGGTTCTAGGTGCAAACTGCGGCGGTTGGGTTTTAGAGGCGGTTTTACCCCAACAAAGATTTGCTCGGCTAGTGTCATTTGTATGCCCGCGATTATATTTTTTTATGCTATTTTTTTTTGCATTATTTTAACTTTGTACTATCCGTGTGTCTACAAATTACTCATATAAATATATTGAATTTTTTGTTTTTAAATAAACTAATCAAATCATTTAAACAAATAAAAATAATAAAAAAGTTCATTCATACTTAAAAAGTAAAATAACACAAAATAGAGTGCTAATGGATAGAACCTAAACCATAATCTGAGTGATGAACCAAAGAAACCATAATCTGAGTGATGAACAAAAAAAAACCATAATCTGAGTACAACTATCTCGAATATTAAAATGATTCTGAAAAGTGCTAGGTCAAATCCTAAACCAAGAACTACGCAGTAGATGACGGTCCATGAGTTTGGGGTGCATGACTGGCAGAGGAAGAGGGTCTCGCTTCTGCGGGTGAGCCTAAATCTACAGCCTGAAATTAGACAATAAAATCAGAGTCAGTGCTAATAAAATGAACAATGGAAACCATCATAGGGTGTGAGTGGGTCAATTGAATTGAGAAATAAATTCACCTTTACTCCTTTAGCACATGAAGTAACAGTTACACAATGGTAAATGAATGGGTGTGTGTTATAGAGTAGTGACAATGAGAGGAGTAGATGGATGTGTTTTGCAAGGTGCCACATCAGAATATACGTGATGTGGCAAAATTTAGATTACATGGCACAAGAAGAGTTGATGTGTCATTGATAGGATTCACGACTCTGTTTTTATATATTATAAATAGATATCTTCTTGATCTGTATCCTACGAAGTTAATCCCATGTAAAGACTAGTCCATGTGATGCAATGCAATGAATATATCATCCAAAATAGCAACAAGCTAGCCATGCATCAGCAGTATTCCAAATCTTGCAAAAAAGGCAACTGCTGAACCACAAATTCTCCACAATAGAATCAATCAAACCTCTAATCTCCAAAACATAATGATGATTATTTTTCCAAAATAAGATCAAGTTACCTATTGAACTTGTTAATCTTAGTATGCAATGCATCTGCACATCAATAATACTAACAACAAGCAGTATGAACTTATGAATTGAAAAACACTCTTAGATAAAAATACTCTTACATTGTTAAATCTATTTGGGAATTGAGCTCCAAAGTTCTGCATAAGAAACACCACTTGTTCCTCTAAAGTTTGAACTTTTGCTACTTCTCCCTTTAAAGCTTGGACTTGTGCTTTACTCGCTTCTAACTCCAATCTTAGCCTTTCATAGTCAGAATATGTCACACCACCAGATGATGCCATGGTTGAGCTCCCATTACAATGATTGGGTGATAAGTATTGAGAGGGCAAAACACCAAATCCCATGCCTCGTACACGTCCAGAGTGCTCTTTTCCAAATACTTTAGCATAAATATCTTCTCCAGAAGACATCTCATCTGCTATATCAAGTTGATCCTACATGAAAATTAACCAACGTGTAATTGAGCTCACAAAGATTAACTACCATCATTGTCACTTTCAATCACAACAGAAATTCTTAAGTAACAATTATACTCACGCTCTTCTCTTTAGCCTCATCATTAACGAAAGTTCCATCCTTTTTTGTGTGAGCAATAGAATACATCTCTGCTCTGCTATAAGATCTCCCAGTTTGAATTTCCTAATATTTAATATCAATTTAGTAACATCAAGAAATAATGAATTTAAATTTTAGAAATGAAAAACATTAAAATAATAAATAAATGATACCAATTCACGTCTTTTCCTCGCAATTGTTTTAGACCCAAGTGTATGGGGAATTGTTTGCTTTTGTCTATTTGCGATATTTTTTTCAGAATAATCCTGCATTATTAAGAAAACAAAGTTAGTGAATCATAAGTTTTATTAAAATATTTACAACACATCACATCTTACCATAGTTTTTTCCCGTAATCTATAGCTGAGAAAAGCTGCCCATTGATCCCTAGGGATGCCATCAGGGCGTGACTGAGATTTTCTTCCCAAATTGAGTTTGATCATAGAACTCAAGAAACAACACGACACGGGTATCCTTCCACTTCTTTCCAATATTTTCAACTATGTACTTTTTGCGGTGCTCATCGAGTCGAAACACTTTCTACAATAGACAAATTTAGTAAACAAGACCATGGGGTTAATCAAATAAATATTATATAATTATAGTTCATACCTTATAAAAGTGAATATTATATAATTACAGTTTATACCTTTATAGTTTTATCCCACACGCTAGACTTGATATCCGATGGAACATATGGCCACCTATCATAACTAATAGGGAAAATTTCATAATTAGCAGCAATAGATCCTAAAAAGAAACCCAAAAGGCCAGCAGCCTCTCCAACTGGTTGACCCTCTTGGTTCCAATCTAGGATCACTTTCTTCTCACCAGAACGCCCAAACAAGTCCCTAACTCGTAGACGTTCTTCTGTAATTACTTCATTCCCATCTAAATATAAAGTAAAAGAAACAATTAGTGTATCAAAAAATACAACTCATTAAAAACTATTAAATAATCAAAACCACTGAGAAGTTAATTGCATACCAATAGTATTAACTGTCCAATATTTATTGGACTTTCTCCTGTAAGTGGGTAGAGCTTCATCTCCAGCTTGATTTTCTTGAGAATTTTGGTTTTCAACTTCGGTTTCTTGGGAATTTTGGACTTCAATGTTAATTGATGGGTCAATATGACCTATAGGCTCACTCTGTGGTGACCTATGGGATGCACTTTGACTCATGTCTGGAGCATTCTCTTGAATTTCAGCTGATGTAGATCGAATCCTGGGAGTAAACCTCTTTGTCTTGGCCATTGCTACAGATTCCAACAAATTCAAACCCCACAAGCACCAAGAACATGACAAATTTATTTAATATTAGCAAATCAACAAAAAAATGATAGAGGAAACATAAAAGTTACGTTACATATGAAGACTCCCAACAAACCCCACAATGCTACTATTTTATGACAATAACAAAATGATAGTATTCATCAATATTCAACATAAACTCCCAACAACATCAATAGGGAAAAAAAGGAGTTTTATTAAAAATAATAATATTACTCATTAAAAAGGAGAAAACATAGCAGAGGATCAGCTTCAAGAGCAGAAGACAATACGATAATAGAAGCAAAAATTACAGCTACAAAATAAAATAGCAGAGGAATTTCGTTTCATTGTGTTAACCCGTGCTTGTTATTACATAACCATATTGTCATTACAATCATTAACATTTTCATTAATGGTTGAACTTGGAGGATCATCATCCATAGTAGCCCTTGCTAATTGCATGTATGTGGTATCATCCAGAAATATTTGTTCCAAGTTTTGTGATGGATAAGCCTCATTGGACACCATTATCTCTTCATCTTCTTCACCCATGTCATATAAGTCCCTTGGTTTCAAATGAATGGGTATGCTCCAACCATTTTCTTTCTCATCATCTACATAAAAAACCATTTGGGCTTCGGATGCTTTGATATATGGCTCATCATCTTCATGTTCACCGGTATGTATTAGCCTCGTAAAGTTGATTGAGGTAAAACCCAAATTATCTTTTTTCATGCCTCTAGGAGTAGTGGTATTAGCCCATTGACATTTAAATAAAGGAACCGTGAATACGCCATTATAGCTTAGCTCAATAATGTCTATTAATTTCCCATAATAAGGTACCCCTCCAAACCTCATTTGGGTATCACTATTACTTGAGTAACTTCTAGTGCCAAATGTACCAAAAACACCACTATTTTGAGTTTTTAATCTTTCATCTCGTGCCAAGGTCCGAAATTTATATCCGTTCACATTATATGCAGTGAATCTTCTAGCATTGTCAATAGGACCTCCAGCAAGACAAATAAGAACATCTTTATCTGGCTCAGTCAGATTGTTCAGATCATTAAAAATCTGAAATAAGAATATTGTAGTGTCAGTGACATGCATATTACCAATATATATGCAACATGCACGTGGCATAGAGTGAATTTAGCTTACACGTTTAGAGAACCAACAAACAAATTCTCTATGAACCTTCTTGTCTATCTCAGCAGCACTCCTTGTACGATTCCTTAGTTGTCTCTTTACAACTTCTCTAAATTCCCTATATAGATTTAACTTATTATACTTAAAGAAAAATAATTTAGGTAATTAATATTGAGAAGCACTTACTGGAGATAGCGATCTACTGCAAGACAGTTGGTTAGCACATGTCGATGAGCTTGTAACTTTTCAATGGATGTAAGAGTGAAGTATGAAGAACCACCAACGGGCTTTCCTACTTGTGGAAACAATTCTGCTTCTCGAGTTTTAGGTTGTATATCATTGGGTTCATCATCTACACGACGAGGTCGATTCCATCTTGTCTCAATATTATCTAGATACCTTGAACAAAATGTTAAGATCTCTTGCATTAGGTATCCTTTTGCTATAGAGCCTTACAGTCATGCCTTGTTACGTACATAGGATTTTAACAATCCTAAGTACCTATTAAATCATAAAAGATTTTTATTAATATTCATTCAAGTCATTATTTAATTTAAAATGTTAGGAAAATTACCTCTCGATAGGATACATCCATCGATAATGTCTGAGACCTCCAAGTTTAGCTTCTTCAAAGAAGGTGAACAATTAAGTGAACCATAACCGTGAAGAATGAAGGGGGAAATAACATTTCCATGTGGCATAAAGTGAGCACAACATCATGTTGCATTTTGTCTAAATCTGAAACACTCAACACTTTACCACATAATTGCCTAAAAATGAGCACAACTCATTTAAAACAGTTGATACCTCTTTGGGCAATCCTACTCGCATGGCCAATGGTAGAAAATGCTCCATTAATATATGACAGTCATGACTTTTTAGCATCCCATTCAATCGAAGATTGTCCACATCAATGCACCTGGAAAAGTAGCTTGAATAACCATCTGGCACAGCGATATTCTTTAAAGTTGTTAAAAAAGACTTCTTTCCTTGTTTAGTCATTGTATAAATAGCTAAAGGATACTTCCCATTTTCATCAGGCCAAAGGTCCTGCCTGAAGCCCATTGATTGAAGGTCTCTCCGAGCAAAGATATGATCTTTTGACTTTGCACCATCATTTAGCAAGGTATAGATGATATTGTCGCAGACATTCTTCTCAATATGCATAACGTCAAGGTTATGACGTAATAAATTATGCTCCCAATATGGAAGCTCAAAAAATATGCTTTTCTTTTTCCATTGTTGAGTGCCATCTTGCAAGGCACACCTACCACCACGTGATATTTTTCCCCGTCCACCTATTTTAGGTGTTTGACCAAAGGTGACATTGATATTCTTAACTTGTTCAAGGATTTCAGAACCAGATAATATTTTTGGTGCATTGCGCATATCTTGTTCTCCGTTAAACCGAATCCTATTCAATCGAAATCTGTGTCTATGATCAAGAAACCGACGATGACCCATAAAACACCATTTCTTACTATGTGGTAGGCGATAAGGAATAGAGTCAAAGTTACAAGTCGGACAAGCTTGTCCTGTATATGTGTTCCACCCAGAAAGAGCTCCTAACCCAGGAAAGTCACTAATTGTCCACATCAAAGCTGCATGCAATTTGAACATCTCTTGAGTTGAAGCATCATAAGAATCTACACCATCATGCCACAACTCCTTCAACTCTTTGACTAAAGGTTGCATGTAAACATCTATATTATTTCCAGGCATTTTTTTACCCGGAATTATCGTTGAAAGGATGAATGATGTCGGCTTCATACACACCCATGGAGGGGTGTTGTAAGGTATGAGAATAATTGGCCAAACACTGTAACTTGTGCTTAAACTACCAAATGGATTAAAACCATCAGTAGCTAATGCAAGGCGAACATTTCGCGGATCTGATGCAAATGAGATGTTTCTTGAGTCAAATGTCTTCCAAGCTTTAGAATCTCTAGGATGTCTCATCAGGCCATCATTAGTATTATCAACAGCATGCCATCTCATATCCTCAGCAGTCTTTGAAGACAAAAATAATCTCTGTAAGCGTGGTTTTAGTGGAAAGTAACGAAGAACTTTTGCAGGCACCTTCTTCTTATTATTTCCATCATCGGATGCCTCAATCTCACCACCTTTTTTGCTTGATTTCCATCTGGACTTGTTACATGATTTGCATGTTTGCCTGTTTTCATCGACACCCCAATACAACATACAATTATTTGGACATGCATGTATTTTTTCACAGTCCAAACCAAGCTTGGCTATAATTTTCTTTGCCTCATAGAATGAAATCGAATCTTTGCATGCTCAAATGCATCTTGTAGTAGTTCTAATATCATTGTCATAGCCTTATCACCCATCCCACAAAGGCATTTGATATGATACAACTTCACTATAAAAGCGAGTTTAGAATACTTTGTGCACCCTTCATACAAAGGTTGTTCTCCATCTCTAGCTAATTCATAAAATTCTCTAGCTCCATGCCCTTGTCGACCTACATTCGGCGTCACTTCTTCACCTTGGGCAATGCCTTCGTTTGTATCATTTGCACAATGCTCGTTAACCCCAAAAGCATCATTAATCATGTTTTGAATTGGATCTTCATTGACCACAGTGTTTTGGGACACATTTACCACATTTCCACTTGCCATATCACTATTGTCTCTTGACTCGGATTCTCAATGAAAGAACCAATAAGTGTATCCTTTAGGGAATGGTTTACAAATTAAATGGTCATACATGACTTCCCTAGTTTGCGGTTTTGTAAAACCACACAAAGAACAAGGACATTTTATTTTTTCATCACCGGAACTAGAACTTCGTCTGAAAGCAAACTCAATAAATCTCTTAACCCCTTGCTTATACTCGGATGAATTTTGTGGCTTTGTAATCCATGACTTGTCCATTTCCATGAAATCTTGTTTCTAACTTAATAAATATGAAACAACTCATAAGATAATAAACAACCAAATTGTACACACACACATAAAAATATAGCATAAAAACAATGAACAAAAGTTTAGATATAACTAATATTATTATATAGCAAACAGCCTAAACAAGAAATGGTTAACTTCAGCATATAAATTCTGGCATTCCTCCAATTGTTAATTTTATTCAAATAATTAAGGAGGGTTTTGTTAAGGGCATTGTTAAGGAACACTTAATACCCCAAATTAAACGCTTCTAGCTACTCAAAGAAGCAAGTACTAAATGATTATTGTATTCCCCATAGTAAACAAAAAATCAATAAAAGAATAAAGGTCATGTATCATAACAAGGTAATATAGCCAAGTTTAAAAAATATTTTACTTATGTTCAGCTTTCTTTACTTTTCCTCAGTAATGCTAATATACGAGCTAAAAAACCTAAATGATTTTCATTGTTACCCAATATTCAAACTGGTTGAAACAAAACCAAGCCTTAATTGCCGTAGGCCTTGATTCCAATTAGTCAAGCAAGTGGATGGAAAAAAAATTTGACAAGTTACTAGTCATAAAATTTTAAAAGCTACCATAGTACGAGTGATATTTAACTTGATTTTCAGACTTGTAAGTGAAGCACAAACTAAGACCATACTACTAGTTTTCCATTGAAAGCATGATCCAACTACTTTAATAATGTGAAGTCCAATTTTCCTAGGTTGTTTGGAAGACTGTTCCAAGCCCAAATTTGGCTCATAGCTCTGTCATAGGTACTATTTACAAGTCTACTTTATTGTCAAAAAAAAAGGAAAGAAAGAAAGGGTCCAGGGATATGCATCGAAGGAGAAACAGTAAAAGAAAACCTCCAATTTGATTGGGGGAAAAAAGAGAGAAGCAGAAAAGGGTAAAATCTAATTAAAATCAAGGAATATCAAATAATGAAAATCAGTTAGAGTAAAAACTTACAAATGAACACCAAATTGACAGTGCTACGACGAAGCTGCAGTGACAGTGGCAGAAATCCGACGAAGGGAGACAAAGGCGTTAATCTAAACAACCAAGAAGAATTGAAATAGTGAGAAATTGCCTTCAATTACTTGATAAATTGTGGCTAGAACCAATCCCTTACACAGTAAAATGGAGACTGAAAAATCTCACAAGTCCTGGTTTTCATTAATCATTGATGAAATTGTTCCTGCTTATGCATAGGTTGGAATTTCTCTTAAAAATCGGAATCCACATATTTACAAAAACCACCCCCTTCTAGCATAGTTACAAAAACCAAACCCACATAAAAGCAATCCCGCATTAACTATGCGCAAACAATATCACGCGTATCTGCTATAAACACTACCGAGGCATCAAAATATGTATAGTGATAGAAACAGAAGACATCAAAATATGTATAGTACAAAGGAAATAGAAAAGAGAAAACAGTTTACTCATTAGTACCCCTCACCTTAGTGTGTCTTTAGAACAAGACTTTAACAATTTTCAAAGTGCATAAAGCTATAGGTCTGAATCGCTCAATAATCAATATTCATATTTTCACGGAGAAAGATTGATAAAAGCTAGAGCCAACAAGTTAGGCTTTTTGTAAATGCTTTTTCTTAGTGCTCCATAAACTTCCCTATTTAGACCCAAAGAACCAATGAGTACAGACTTTAATGGTCGAAAAGTAGCATGCAGAATCATCAATGGTACATATGGCGAATATAGAATAAGATGAAAAAAAAAAAGAACAAATGCGGTGAATGTAAATGTAAGCTATCCTCATTCTCAATGAAAATTCCAGAATAAAGTTTGTACCTTAAGTCCTTTGTCTATGACAATCTAATATAAAAATCACGTCTCACATTATGCCAAAACATTGAGCAAGATACAAGAAGAATCATAAAGGCATCAAGCTAAAATAAAAAGTAAGTTACAAGTGGCACACGGGAAGTTACAAGATGCAAGAAGAATCATAAAGGCACTCGCGAACTCATCAACATTTGGAATTTGTCTGGACTCATAAGCTTTAACAGGATTGGACCGTCTTAAAAAGAAGAATAGCAAACGGGAACGCAAATTTCACAACCAAAATAAAAAAGCACAGTGATTGTTCGCTTGTACCTCGCACCACTTGTTCGTCTCACAGGTTAGAGGCTCATCAGTGCACCACTTGTTCGCTTGTACCTCGCACCAGTGCTTGTTCGTCTCGCGAATGAGAGCTAGGGCTACAAAGGGGTGTTAAAAATTTGGGGGTTTTACAGAGCGGGAGAGTTGGGAGGGAGAGTTGCTAAAATTAATTTGATGACCCCTTCTCTTCTTTTCTTTTAATTAATTAACTCTTGAAACAGTTTTAATATAATTTTCACGTCAAAAAAAAAAATTTAATTTTGCCTAACCGCCTCCAATTGTCCAGAAACCGCCTCAGAGTGTAAGAAAGAAAGCTGATGCCTTTTTTTTTAATTCAACCGCCGCCGGTACACAAAAAACCGCCGCAGAATGCTTGAAAACACAGGCGGTTCCGAAAACCACCGCCGTAACCGCCACCGCTTCCAAACCGACGGCGGTTGTTGCCTAACCGCCGCAGATTAACCGCCGCCGCTGGCTTCTTTTCTAGTAGTGTAAATGTCATAAAATAGGGATATTAGAGTAACAGTTAGCAATTTAATGCACAACACAATCAATATCATCTTTAGAGTTCTATTATAGGATCATTGTTCTCATACCAATTTGTCTACTTTTATAGGGCATTTTTAGTACTTAAATATATCATTTTGCACTATTAAAGCACAATGGTACTCATTTATGTCATAGATTTAGTATGGATCAAAAACTGGCAAGTTTTGGAGAGTTTTAGCACTACTGGATGAGCGGTACGGCCTGAAACTCTTTCAGTACAGTCGTACCTAAGTCAGAGATTTAGTAGGGTCGTACCCCCTTGGTCAGTACCACCTGGCGCCGATGAAAAAAGTCCAGTACGGCCCTGACAAAGGCAGTACGGCCATACACAGATGATGTCAGGGAGTGCAATACGCACAAGTACGGGCCAACATCGCAAGCAAAGATCGATACGATCATGTATATATCCGGTACGGCCGTACCCCATCCCAGAACGTGCAGATTTGAAAGCCAAATGATCTAATCCGCATCCCACTCTATAAATAGGCCCTTTTAGCCTATGTTGAGAACCTTTTGGCAAATTTCTGAATCAAAAGCCCCTTTTTGAGAGCTCTACATCAATTCCCTTGTTTTCTCTTTATTCGTGTTTCCTTGGACCTTAATGCCAATCCCGATTCGCTACCGGAGCTCGTGAGAACGTGAAGAACATGCTTAAGGACCGTCGTCATACCGAAAGTGTGTCCCGTTTTAGATTTTTATTCTCTTTGTTATGGATTCATATGGTTTTATGATTGTGTTTATGTTATTATCATTGATTATGAGCAGCTAAACCCATTACTAGGGGTGATGGGGGATCCTTTACAATACTTTTGTTATTTATCTAATTAATTCTATGTGTTTCTATTTATATGATTGATTATTTTATCCCTAGTGTGCTTAATCCTATGAGGTCTGATCAACCTTTAATTAGTTAGCTTAAATGACGGTAACAGGACTGCAATTAGTTAACGGATCTCTAGGAATAAAAGAACTCGCTTTATATGCCGGATAGGGTTATTGCTTGTTTCTAATCGGTTATTAGATTAACAAACTCACCTATTCTTAGAGCTTTTTCCTTCAATTACCTTCTTGGATCAAACGGGGTAGTTATTTAGGAAGAAGGCTATTAGCTATCTAGCTCTTAGTAATTTAGAGTGAGTGATTAGTTATCAATCAGAAATTTGATCTCATAGTAATTACTTAGTGAATTCAGAAGTTGAGTATTGGTGAACTCGGTTCCTCTAGACCTCCCATAATACAGTTAATCCGTTCTCGCACTTAGTTTAATTGTTCTTTTTATTTACATGACAACTTTTGCTATTCTCTAATTACAACTTTCGTTAGCTTAATAGAATAGATTCCTAATTTCATTGGTACTCGCGCATTCTCTGTGGGTTCGACATCGGAGTCTTAAAAATACTCCACTATTATTACGAGTTCTATTATTACGAGTTACGATCAGGTGTACTTGCCTGAGCCGCAACAATCATTACCTAATATATGTCTACATGCATGTTGGTCAAGTCTTCAATTGCTCACTCACTCTTCGAGAGAGTCACGGTCAATGTGATCCTTCCTTACTTTTCGGACTCAAAAGCTATTCTTCCTTACCATCAGCCTCAGTTGGACTGATCACAGACTAGTTTTTCATAAGACTTAAATAAATTGTAAGTGCGTCCCCTATCCTTCAGAAGAGTTGCTTCCATTATCCCTTCCTAAGAGCGTCTTACAAGGAACCTCACATATGGAGGCTTCCGTTCATGGAATTTAAGCATGCTTCTGGGAGAGAATCCATCTAATCAAGAGGTTTTCTTTACATAGAGTGATTCTGCTTATCATCCGGAAGAGAGTAGACCTCTTCAAGGAAGAATAGTGTTGAGCCTTTCTCACTAGAGAAAGCCAATGTACATGCTATGTCATGATGCATCCATTCTAATTCTCAAGTTCTGACCTATGAGCCTAGTATTCTGACCTCCTGCTCTCTAACATCTCATATTCTGTAGTCGAGTACTTAACTTATACAAGTCATACAAGTAGTAATTATTGCAATGGATCATCAATCATAACCAAATCTAGCACATCAATATTGGATCATAATCGAAGCATATTATTCAAATATTCAAATCAATCACATCATATTGATCAATCAAGTAAAATATTGCAAACTAAACATGTTACTCACAAACAATTCAAACACATCATCACATGTCTTCATTTAGTTATTCAATAAGCATCTTAATCAAGCAGATACCATACCAATCAATCACCGAGCATAACAAATATCATTAATATTGAACTTTCAACATTTAATTCAATCTAGTGTCATTCTCAGGGAATGTCCTAGGTTGACTTAAATGTTGTCGTTTGTAATAGGCGAAGGGTTGCCTCCTGACGTATTAGTTGATATTTCCCCCACCTTATCACGAGTCGAGATCTACAAGCTCCAAGGTCGAGGTTATTGTCCTTATCTTTCACTACAAGAAAACTCGGGTAATCCCAAAAAATCGTCGGTAATGCGTTTTTTCGACGGATTATCGACGGCCACCAGCCCGTCGGTAAAATGCGTGTCGCAAATGCCTACCAACGTGTTTTTTTTGCCGTCGGTATTACCGACGGGTTGTACCGTCGGTAAATTTTCGTCGGAAAACGGCGGTACATTCCGACGGGTTTAAACCATTCGGTATATTTCCGATGGGCTAGCCCGTCAGTAAAGCCGCAATTTTTTTTCGACGGTTCAGCCGGTCGGTAAAGCCGATTTTATTTATTTTTTAATAATTAAATTAATAGATTAATTTTATATTTAAATTTAATTAATTAATTTAATTAATTTTTAATTAATTTTATTTATTAAATTAATTAATTAAATTATTAACTATTAAATTTATTTATTTATTAAATTATTAAAAATAATTTATTTCCATATTAAAAAATGTTTATTTATTAATTTAATTTAATTATAATTAAATTAATAGAATAATTTTATATTTAAATTTAATTAATTAATCTAATTAATTATTAATTAATTTTATTTATTAAATTATTAACTATTAAATTTATTTATTAAATTATTAAAATTAATTTATTTCCTTATTAAAAAATGCTTATTTATTAATTTAATTAAATAATTTAATTTAATTGATTACTTTTAATTATTAATTTATTCCCATATTTAAAAATACGATAACGTAAACTAAAAAACTAATTTAAAAAAAGGAAACATAATAAATAAATAAATAAATCCGACGGACAAAGATCAATAACTAAAAAGATATCCGGAAATATGAAAAAATATAAGTACAAACAGAACTAATAGTCCTGGTAGTCCTGATCATGATCAAGATGCTCTACACCATCTGCATTATCGACAGGCGGAGGCAGAGGCTGAGGCAGTGGAGTAGGCTGCTGGCGAGCTAGCAACTGGTACATCTGCTCATGTCGCGCCAGCACTTGAGCCAAAATGGCACTCGTCCGGCAGGACTCCTCCTGCTGCTCGGCCATGACCATTTGCTCGGCCGATGCACCGACTCGACCATCTCCTTCTCATCCGCGGCAGAGCGACCAATGGCAGCACCACTACTCAACGACTCTCTGATGTGGGGGCGGCGACTCCCTTTCTTGTAGTTGCTGGCAAGGTCGCCAGCACCGTATAGGCGACCCTTTGCCACCAACAACATCTGCCATACCCTGAGCGGTGCAGATGGATCCTCAGGGCTCTGAGAGGGGGAACATGATGATGTCTGAGACATCATCTGAGACATCCTCGCCTCAAACTCCTCCGGTCAAACATAAACAAATAAGTCATTGTTTTTGTAATAAAACAATATAAACATTATTAAAAAACTATTCATTATATTTTATAATTACCTGGGTCCGCCGCGACCGTTCATCGATGAAATCACTGGTACTCCTCCTAATATGAGTTGCACGATGGTGTTGAAACAAACTCTCCAATTCTAGTTTTGATGATCAACAAACTCTAAGAAAAGATGCTTAAGTTTATTGGCTCATTTATGTTTCTAACATTTAGTGTGAGTAAGTTCCAGCAAAAGAAAGAAAAGCAAAAGAAACATGTCAAGCAATAAAGCAATGAAATTAAACATAAGATGCTGTGAAATATGATGAATTGACATTGGACATCATTCTTGAGAAGGAAGCTGTTAAACAAAGTGGAAAATAGCTAATTATGAAATGGCATTAGACAGCATTCCTGAGAAACAAAGCTACAGCAACTAAAATCAAAAGCTAGCAAACTTACTCGAGAGTGAGTAAGTTCCAACTTACTCTCAACTACTGCAGAGTAACAGCAGCTGGCCTTGGGCTGCCAGCGGCACTTGGTCCCACTTTGGGTTGCCAGGCCAGCTACTGTTACTCATAATACTTCTCCACCCCCTTTGGCCTTGGCCAAATTAGTGGAGTTTTTGCCTCCCCAAGGATTCGAGCAGTGTACCCTAGTGCTTAAGTACAAGGTTTTTGAACCCCTAGTACCAACCATTTGAGCTATGAGTAACAGTAGCTGGCCTGGCAGCCCAAAGTGGGACCCAGTGCCGCTGGCAGCCCAAAGTGGGACCCAAGCTGTTACAGAATGAGTAGGGCCCTATACCTAGGCCTGAATGCAAATTTAGGATAAGAGAGATTGCGTAGTGAGTGCCTGTTAAATGTACGCCAGTTGGGTTCTTGCGAAGGCTCCGCCTAGAGTTTACTTCCATTTAAGAAAAAAAAACTCTCCTTAATAGTTTACCTATTATTGGCAATAACATTCACAAATGGGGGCATGGGCTCTAGAAACCTTTTAGATAGTGGAATGAAGCAGTTGTGATGACTCATTCTTTTTCCGCATTGTTTAGGACATATGAGTTGCGACAACTCAGAAATTTGAAACTCTTATAAAAGATATAGTTATCATATTTCCAAAACACAACTTTTGAAAGGAATGAACTAGTTGTGACAACTAGATTTATTTGTTTTGTAAGACTATATGTTGCACCAGCTCAAAAATCCTAAAAATCTATTTTCAAAAATAAAATCAACTAACACACAATTATTTTATACAACAACTACGTATGCTTTTAATTCCCCATTGCAACTGGGGATACGTAGGAATGGGGTCCACTCTCGTCAAGCCCCAAAAAAATTCCTTTTTCTCCTTTTCTAAACAAAGGCCCATGTTCTAACTAATTTCATTTGTTTTACTTACCAATAGATGCGACGTCTAGAGGTACCTAAATTGCCAACCGTCACGACTCGGTGGTTTTAGGGTTTTCTTTTGTAAATAAATAATTTCTTTTCATATTCTTTGGAAATAGTTCGTTAATAAGGCAAACATTTCTTTTACAAATAATTAACGGGTACCTTTTTTTTAAACGGGTGTTATAGGGTGCTAATATCTTTTCTATGCATAACCAACTCCTGAACCCTAATTTGGTTTGTAAGACCTTACCTTTTCTTTCAAATTATTTTTGAAAAAGGTTTTTTTTCGATGTTTTCCTTAATAAATATAAGTGGCGGCTCCATTAAATTTTGACGAGTGTCCCTCTCGGATGCTCCTATCGCTACATTATGAATGGGACCAAAGCCCAATATCAGAGTCAAGGAGCTGCAATTAAAAACTTGGAGAACCAAATTGGCCAAATAGCCATTGCCATTAGTTCTAGACCCAGTGGTTCATTTCCCTCCACTATTGAATCTCCTAAGCCACATGGAAAGGAAAAAACGAAAGCTATATTTCTGAGAAGTGGCAAAGAAACAGTTGGACCAGCAAAGAAACAGGAAACAATAGCCAAAAAGTCCACTGACAAAGATAATAATGTTATGGCACCTGATTTGGCACCAGAGCCAACTCAGACTCTGCTTTAAAACTCTTCAAACACTCCAGCAGAACAGAGGGAGCAGCACCTACCCAAACTCATCCCTAAAAGACCACCACCTCCCTTCCCTCAAAGGATAAAAAAGGCTCACTAGGATAAGAAGTTTGACAAGTTCATGGAAGTCTTAAAGAAGCTGCATATCAATATTCTGTTGGTTGAGGCACTTCAATAGATATCCAATTACACCAAATTGATGAAAGATGTGTTGACTAGGAAGAGAAGGTTGGGGGAATTTGAAACAGTAGCCATGACTAAGGAATGCAGTCTCTTGTTGCAGAACAAGATCCCTCAGAACATGAAAGATCCTGGAAGTTTCACAATTCCATGTGCCATAAGAGACACCTATTGTGGGAGAGCATTGTGTGATTTAGGGGCAAGCATTGATTTGATGTCCAAATCTATTTTCCAGTAGCTGGGAATTGGTGAAGCTAGACCAACCACAATAACCTTATGACTTACAGATAGGTCTATTGCCTATCTTGAAGGTAAAATTGAAGAAGTTCTATTCAAGGTGGATAAGTTTGTTTTCCCTGTGGACTTCATCATATTGGATTTTGAAGCAAATGCTGAAGTGTCTGTCATTATGAGAAGGCCCTTTCTTGCAACTAGAAATACACTAATTGATGTTCAAAAGGGTGAACTCACAATTAGAGTCAATGATCAAGAAGTAAAATTTAATGTGCTAAATGCTTTGAAGTATCTAGATGAGGGCATGGAAGCATGTTCTATTGTGCAAACCATAGATGCCTTAGTGCATAGTAATTTTTAAAGGGCAATGATGTGTTGAAAGAGGAACTCACCAAACTTAATGAAAAGGAGCTTAATAGAGAGTGAATTTTGGAAGAAAAGAAAGAGCAAGCAGTAAACCAATTGCGGGCAAAAAGGTATGAATCACTTGATCTCTATCAAGAGGGTTCAAAAGATAACATGCCCTCCATTGAAAGGCCACCAGTACTGGAGCTAAAACTGCTGCCCTCCCACTTGAAGTAAGTATATTTGGGTGACCAAGACACCTTGCCAGTCATTATTTATGCTGATTTAACTACTGCTCAAGAGCAAGATCTCATTGCTGCTTTGAAGAGGCATAAGAAAGCTATGGGTTGGCAAATGATAGACGTAAAGGGAATTACTCCTGCTTCGTGCATGCACAGAATCTTCCTTGAAGACAACTCCAAAATAGTGTTGCAAGTCAAATAAGACTTAACCCCATCATGAAAGAAGTTGTCAAAAAGGTGATTATCAAGTGGCTAGATGTAGGCATCATCTACCCCATTTCTGATAGTGCAAGGGTGAGCCCTGTGTAATGTGTTCCAAAAAGAGGAGGGGTGACTGTAGTCTCAAATGAGAAGAATGAGTTGATTCCAACCATAACAATTACTGGGTGGAGGATTTGTATGGTTTAGAGGAAGTTCAATAAAGCCACAAGGAAATATCACTTCCCCTTACCCTTTATAGACCAAATGTTAGACAGATTTGCATGCAAAGACTTCTATTGCTTCTTGGATGGATACTCTATTTACAATCAGATTGCCATAGCACCTGAAGATCAAGAAAAGACAACCTTCACTTGTCCTTATGGCACCTTTGCTTTCAGAAGAATGCCATTTGGATTATGCAATGCTCCAGCTACTTTTCAGAGGTGCATGATGGTCATTTTCTCTGACTTCACTGAAAAGTCCGTAGAGATCTTTATGGATGACTTCTCTATATTTAGGGAAACCTTCCAATCATGCCTATACAATTTGGATCAAGTCTTAGATAGGTGTGAGTAAACCAACCTAGTGCTAAACTGGAAGACATGCCACTTCATGGTGCAAGATGGGATAGTTTTGGGACAAAAACGGGCATTGAAGTAGACAAACCCAAGATTGAAGTGATGAGAAGTTGCCACCACCTACTACAGTAAAAGGAATAAGAAGCTTCTTAGGACATGTTGGGTTCTATAGAAGATTCATTAAAGACTTCTCAAAAATTTCCAAACCCCTTTGCCAATTGTTACAACATGATGTGACTTTTGAATTTAATGAACAATGCTTGAAAGCTTTTAAGAAATTGGAGTTAGCATTAATTTCTGCCCTCATCATTGCTGCCCCTGATTGATAATCCCTTTAAACTGATGTGTGATGCGAGTGATTTTGCAATTGGAGCTGTCCTTGGTCAGAAGCATGACAAGATTTTTCCTATACTAGCAAAACACTAGTGGATGCTCAATTGAACTACACAACAACTGAGAATGAGTTACTAGCAGTTGTGTTTGCCTTTGACAAGTTCAGATCATACTTGGTTGGCACAAAGGTGATAGTATACACTGATCATGCTGCAATCAAATACTTGATTGCTAAAAAAGATGCCAAACCAAGATTGATAAGATGGGTGCTACAATCAATTAAGGAGAGTTTCCCAGATGAACAACTGTTGGTAGTCATGACACCATGGTATGCTGATATAGTGAATTATTTGGCTAATATTGTAGTACATGTTGATCTAAATTCTCAACAAAGAAGGAGGTTCTTTCAACAAGCCAAGCACTACTACTGGGATGATCCTTTTATGTGTAAAAAGGGCTCTGATCAGTTGCTCAGAAGTGTGTGGCAAATGAAGAAATAGATAGCATCCTAGAGCACTGCCATTTAGCACTATGTGCAGGCCACTTTGGGGTAATGAGGATAGCAGTAAAGATCCTCCAATATGGATACTATTGGCCTTCCATCTTCAAGGATGCACATTAGTATGTAAAGCATTGTGACAGGTGCCAGAGAGTGGGGAATATCTCTAGCAAACAAGAATTGCCCCTTAACAGCATCTTAGAGATTGAACTCTTTGATGTTTTGGAAAAGGACTTCATGGGCCCATTTCCCCCATCCTTTGAAAACCTGTACATTCTAGTGGCAGTTGACTATTGTAGCAACCTCAAAAATTTTAGGAGCTGCCACCAGCATTTATTAAGGAAAACATTGGAAAAACCTTTTTTTCGAAATAACTTGAAAATTGGTCTTACGAACCATATTTAGGCTTGGGAGTTAGTTATGTATAGGGAAGGTATTAGCACCTCTACGACGCCCATTTCAAAATGGTACCCTTTAATTGTTCAAAAGAATGTTTGCCTTAACAAAGTTTATTTGTTTATTAAAAGATCCCAAAATGGCTGAATCGTCTAGTGGCATTTCAAGGCATTCTAGCCATTGGTCTTATTAGTGAGTGGAAAATAATGAGAACGTAACATTAATAACAATCACTACAACATAAAACGAAATAAATAACGCTTATTTTTTTTGCCTTCACTAGCGCTTAAAAGCGCTACCTAATCACCCGCTAGTAATTGTGTTTCGAGAAGACAACGTTTGGGAAGCGCTAGTGAGTTTGAGAATAGTCAGCGCTTCTTCGAAAAAACGCTATCTATTTTTTATAATAGACAGCGCAGTGCTTCTTCAAGGAAGCGCTATCTATTCTCAAAAAGTCTGAGAATAGACAACGCTTCCTTAGGTAGGACTTTCAATAGCGCTAAGCGCTATCTATTCCCCTTTTTTAAAATTAAAAAATATTGATTTTCACATTTCCTCTTTAATCACACTTTAAAAAATGTGTTTTTAGTATAAAAAAAAATCGATAAAATATATTTTTAGTATAAAAAAATAAAATAGCCACAATGATAAAATTAGCTTTTACAAGCCTAAGCATGTATTAGACTTGGTTCAAAACAATGTTAAATGATGATCCTAAACAACAAAATCTGCAATCCATATATTAGAATAGCCACAATAATCAACAAATGGCCCCTTAAGACTTAATATTAGAAACACAACAAACAAGTAATAAAAATTCAAGAACAAAGAGATGACTGAGCCAATCACATAATCATGATACACAAATGAATACTGATATAATTTAAATCTAATATATAATGTAATCTAATAACTGAGCCAATCACATAATCATGATACACAAACAAATTATTCAAACTCCTAATGAACTCTTCTACAACCAGCTGCTACCAAGAATTTCCAGCAACCTTCCAATGTACCATACATTCCATTATTAATCCTCATCTATTTCCTTCTATTTCAACAAAAATAAGTCAATGAAATAATATTCTATTTTGTTGGATGTCTTATAAAAGTCGACAACCTGGTGCTGGCGTTGCCCTGATCCTCTTCATTCTCTTCAGTGGCCTCCTTATCTACAAGGTATATAACCTATGTTCAGCAAATAACAAGGAGCCACCGTTTAAAAAACATTTTTCATTCATTCAGGGACACGAATTTATACATTTTTCATTCATTCAAGTATACAATAATAATACTTAAATGCAAAGGATGGCAAGTTAATTGATATAAAATCACCTAAGTAAAAAAGGTTAACAAGCATCTCAACTCTACTAACTAAACTAAATCAGGTGATAAAGAGAACCTATATCTATGCAAACTGAAGAGAGTGGAAATATGTCTGCAACCACATGATCAAGAGAAGGAACATGACCATGCAATCCATCACTACCTCATAACCTGCAACAAAAAAACAAATAACTTTAGACTCGTCACAAAGAGACAAAGACTGCAACAAAAAAACAAATAACTTCAGACTCGTCACAAAGTGACAAGGATGGTAACTTGAAGAACAGTGCCTGATACCTCTCCTCCATCCATTTCTCGAGAATTAAAAAAACTAGATTGAGACCCGCGCATTGTGCGGATATAGATATTTTTTGTTCTACTAATTGTAAAGCTGATATATGAAGTGGTTTTAATATAAAGTTAATATATTAATTACTTACTATAAATATCAAGTGATATAAGTATAAGTGAAAATATACAAACCTCAACCTTTTGTACGGGAATATCCACCAACAATCGGTTTATGAGCTAGAGGTTTCTTAGCACCTTATAACATGCAAAATTTGGGAAGATGAGGGTACAGTAATTTGCAGAATAACAATAAGGATTAAAGTGACTTAGTATTTTAATTTGTTTTAAAGTTGAGAGGAAATGACTATGTCCTTATGAGTTAGATAGGAAATAAAAGCTAGAAGTTTTAAAGATAAAAATCTATGCTACAATGCCATTTCTATGGGATCTTTTACTTGTGACTTTTTTTTGGAGTATTAAGCTCATAAGTGTTTTCATATGTTGCTTTATTTATATAATAATTTAAAGCAATCCTTTCTGTGACTATATTGTGCTGGTTGGTTGTTTTATAGCAGATGCTATCTTTCATCCTTTGCTAATCGGAAATTATGTTATATGAGAAGTTGCTTTTTAATCAATATAAACCACTCTTGTTCTAAGAGGTTTTGCATTAGGCAATAAAAAGAGCAGTTTCTATAGCATATATTGCTAAATACTAATTACAATTTATATCCATTGAGAATGGCTATAAAAACTTACTTTACACAGTAACTCTCTAAATATCATGTTTTCTAACATATTTGAGTGAATATTTACCTTATCATGTTTTCTACATAATGTCTAACGCAGCCAATGGTTAAGCAATTAGTTTCAAATTTTCTTGTTACCCGTATTTGTAGAAACAATGGTGGTATTCCTCCTTAAACAAGGAAACTGCTCCTTTCTAAACTTGGCTTGTGAAAATTTAAAAAATCGTTTTTAAGGATCTTACTGTGCTTTTGCCACTGGAATTTAGTGAAGACATAATCAAAATAAATCCAAAATAATTAAGAATGAAATCTCTTTGCCAAAAAATAACCAAAAGAATTACCAAGATAATGGACCAACCACTAAAATGACTTGTAACATGCTCTGCTTCAAAACTGTAACATAAACAAAAATAGTTGTGGTGCTTAAAAAGCAGTCAGAATTCTAGTGATGGGGCAATGGTGTTGGGGACCCCATAATTATGATCAATACGAAAAGCAGCAAAGCAAAGATGGGGAATTAGAGGAGGAAAAGAAGGAAAGCAAATACAGCAATACATTGTTGTATTTGCTTTGTAAATCCAAAGAACAAAAAGTGCTAGCGATACCAAAGTAGACTGCAATAGAAAGCTCAAACCAACACAATAGAAAATACGGGGTATTTTTGCTTGCTGCTAGTTTCTAAATTTAATAAGTACAGTTTTAGTTGAAAAAAAATATTTATATGATAGCACAACTGCACAAGTAGTCTCCCTTTTAGTTAGTACTTTATTATTGTTGTTGTTGTTGTTCTTCTTCTTCTTCTTGCTGTTGTTGTTGCTGTTGGCTGTTGCTATTGCTGGATGGGCTATATTATTATATTTTTCAAGAATTGGTCAAATTCTTTTGAAGGGAAGATAAGCATCTACTAAAAAAATTTGGTTCCACACCCAGCCATGGTGAGAGAGAAAATATATTTTCTATCACATGTACATTGGTGCAACATCTATTCAAGACAATTAAAAAAAAAATCAACTAAAATATGAAGATTTTTTTAGCTTCTAGCAAAATTAGCACGAAGCAATTTTCAGAATTCAACTTTCATATGCATACTTGAAACAAAATCTTGCCCACATTCAACATCCATATGTATAAAAATTATCATTACCTGCATCTTGAGGAAAATAAAGGGTGTCCTTCAAATCACAGGCGCCATCATTTTCAATTTTAATTTTCTAAAACCATCTAAGAAGAATTTCTTTCGGTGAATATTGGTTATGTTCCAGTAGCCCTTGCACATATATCTCTCTTTGAATAGAAGTAAGCTGAGCGCATTGGAATTGTTTGAGAATAAGGTCATCAAAGTCAAAAGAGCAAAATAACAGTGCTAGATTGAGGGAATGAACTGTAGTACCAAATTGAACTAATAAATGAACAGAGCGTAATATTTATATTTACGGGAAAACTTCTAACCTTTTACAACAATGTAACCATCTAATTATATTGGTAACTACTGCAAACTATTTTCACCAGTCCTAGCGGGGTCACTCATATCTTCTAATAGAAATAACATATATTTTACATAATGATTACTTCTAACGTTAGCATTTTCACTAAAACGGTGAAAACCGAGAAGATTACAATAGCTGAGGTGCCGACGCAATAAATTGCGCTTTAAAAATTATATAGAATAAATAGATAAATAGATTATACACCACCATGGTGAATGAATGGGATCCACCTTGTCCAACTCATCATGCTTGACCAATGACTTGCAAAATCAACTACCAAAATAGGTAGCCCTCATGCTAATTCAAATTTATATCATTCACCAATCAATTTCAAAAATTGCAATTACAAAGAGCATAAGATAATTGTCCATACCTTAGCCTGAGAAATCAGGTCCA
Organism: Calophaca sinica; assembly: GCA_037113605.1. Lineage (NCBI taxonomy): Eukaryota > Viridiplantae > Streptophyta > Magnoliopsida > Fabales > Fabaceae > Calophaca > Calophaca sinica. Next base: position 52,179,667 of record CM073734.1, on the reverse strand, counting down.
ATCAAATGTGAATCCATGAAAACAAAAAAGTAAGATGTCAGTCAATGCAAGCAATTGAGATTGATTCATTTACTGTCAAGTATGCAAGAAACATACCCATTCAAACTTCTTCTCGGGAGGTCTATCAGCAAGAACATCTAAAGGCAATATGGGAGTTGAATATGCCTCCTAATAGCAAAAGACCGTTATGAGAAGAAAAGTTCACTCGCCAGAAAAGAAAACAGACAATAGACAACAATGCCAACACATTAAACCGGTCAAAAAGTCTTTGTGGGAACACAAAATTTTATGACAGCTGTTTCACCAGAAAATACTCCCTTTGATTTTGCCTCCAGCTCAAATGTGTAAGACAGGATGCCGCCGCTGCAAATAATACGATTTGTTTGTAAAATGAAATGAACCAAAATGCAGCAAAGCAGAAACAAGAGGTAACCCGGAGTAGCAAAATAGTTACAGTAATTAACATGAAACTCACGCATCAAGCTTTTCCCACACTACTAGAATTTTCGGCATTTTCTACGGATTTTCCTGCCAATTTTTTCAAAATGCAGCAAAGCAGAAACAAGAGGTAACCCGGAGTAGCAAAACAGTTACAGCAATTAACATGAAACTCACGCATCAAGCTTTTCCCACACTACTAGAATTTTCGGTATTTTCTGCAGATTTTCCTGTGGATTTTTGTCTCCACGTAATACCTTCGTGGATAATCTTTTCCTGCGAATTTTAAATCCGCAAGAAATTTCCTGCAGATTTCCCTGCAAAAAAATCCGCAGGTAATTTTCTTACGAAAAAATTCGCAGCTAATTCCGCAGGTATTACCTGTGGATTTGGATTTCGCAGGTAATTCCGCAGGAAACTTTCCTGCGAATTTCAAAATCCGCAAGTAAGTTTCTTGCTGTGGATTTGGAATTCGCAGGTAACTCCACAGGAAACCACAGGAAAATTAAAAAAATAATATTTATTTATTTATTTTGTATATATACTCCAAAACTTTTTAATATTAATATTCTATTATATAATGTAAATATTAATATTTTATTTAGTGATAAATACTAATAAAATTATTGATATTATTTTTATTATTATTACAAAATATATAAATATGCTTCCAATAATATATTTAATAATATATACAAAAATTATACAAAAATTTTCAGAATAAAGCATTAATAAATGTAAATACTACATTTAGTAAAAGTCACATTGTAATGAATTTTTAATATACATGAAATATACCTATTTAAATAAAAATCCTATAGTACATTATCACAAGAAATATAGTAAAAAATCCTATAATATAAGAATTTTTAACATTAAACCTCCAGAAATCTGTCAAACATATAAATTAAAAAAATAGAGGTATAAGACCACTTGTTGAGTGAAGATCCTCTAAGAAAATAACATCACCGATGTAGGGCCTTCAACACCATATCATAATTATCACGATTCACCAAATTTTAGTAGCCGAGCCGAAATCTTCCAATCTGCATAATGGTTCAGCAATGCATTATTATAAAATGCATTATTATAAAATAAATAACATCACTCCAACTATTTCAATATGAAGTACTAAAGAAAATAAGTTGTTATCCACTTTAGGTATTTTAATATTTTAATATGAAGTACTAAAGAATATGTCTATACAAACTAAGGGCAAAAAAGATTAAAAATATGTAAAAGAAGGTTGCCTTTGCCTTCCCTGCTATGGCTTTTATGCATTAAAGTTCCAAGAAAGTTATGTTTTCCACAAACAAATAACGAGGCTGTAACCAAAACTAAAATATTTTTCTCTTAATCAATTAGATGTGCAGCTTCTTCTAGGCATAATAGTTTGAACGAACAAATACTCAATCATATTAACACTACTCTGCATAATAATAATTACCCAAGATAATGGTTGAATAATTAACTATAACTCACTCAAGCAAACCAGTATGAACTAAGTAACTGTGAGTGAATTATAAAGTAGACATCATCCATTAGCCAATAAATTTGGAAATAATAATAATTACCCAAGATAATGGTTGAATAATTAACTATAACTCACTCAAGCAAACCAGTATGAACTAAGTAACTGCGAGTGAATTATAAAGCAGACATCATCCATTAGCCAATAAATTTGGAAATAAATGAAGATGGGTGCCTTCTAAATACCCTCTAATTCATAATAGAACTATCAAACTATGTAACAATCTCAACTGGATACCTATCAATGCAATCTTCCCATAGGCTCTTAGGTGAAGGTTTCACATGTTTCAAGGTATCCCACACAACATTGTTACACTTAAAACCACTGCCAAATGCAATCTGCCAAACTCTGTTTCCCTTCATCATCCTCCATTTTGCCTCTATGTAAGCAAACTGCACATTGATGCTAATATCATACAAGCAAGAAATTATCTGTCAATAGCCTAATAATAAAATGTAATATGGAAATTAGAAATTCCATATAAAAGCAATAAGAATACTTATTCATCATAGCTAGAGAGAGAGTCATCAGAGAGGTGCTAAACTATTGGTCCCAAATCCAAAAGATAAAAGCTCCAAAAAGGGAGGGACCATGTTCACTTATAAGCATTACCACACTCATAGGAGAATAGTGTTCTTAGCTGCACAGAAACACAGACTCTTGTCTATGAGTATTTACCAAATGGAAGCCTAGAAGACCGTCTCAACTGTAAAGAGCCACAGAACTATGTTCAGCTCTAATTTTTCTTCATTCTAGTTATGACACCCTCTACCCCGTCACTACAAGAATTTTCGTCATTACCGACGGCCAAAAGTCGTCGGTAATTCTAAAAAACCGTCGGTAATTCGAGATTACCGACGGCCTCGGGGTCGTCGGTATTTTCCTCCTTGGTAAAATTTACCGACGGCCAAAAAAGCCGTCGGTAATTACCGACGGCTTGGCCGTCAGAAAGTCGTCACGTGACCGTCGGTAAAATCCACAAAAACAACCATTTTTGCTATTGTACTTTACCGACGGCTTAGCCGTCGGTAATGTTACCGACGGCTTGGCCGTCAGAAAGTCGTCACGTGACCGTCGGTAAAATCCACGAAAACAACCATTTTTGCTATTGTACTTTACCGACGGCTTAGCCGTCAGTAATGTTACCGACGGCTAAGCCCACTGTAAACTATAAATTAAAATAACAAAAAAAACATAGATCACCATAATTCATCTGTTCAAGTGGCCTCTCATAAATTGGTTCGATGATTATTATTATGCTTTCAATTGAAAATTTGATATATGATGATGTTGCCAAGCTGTTTCTAGATTTAATCACCATAGAATTTCATTGAGCTTTTTATTCTTTGATCAATCTAAGAGTAGTGACACTGGTAGGAATTTAACAATTTATTCATCATTGACCATACAAATTTAAGTAATGTATCTGAGATATTTTCTGGACTCTTCCAAACCTATAACCTTACAAACTTTATAAACTTCTTTCACCACGAACCCATGTTTTGGGTAAGTGAAAAAAAATAACAAAAAAATGCCCCCAAGATATATCAGGAATTCCCTGTTATTGTTGTTAAAAATGAACAAATCTAGCAGTTATTTACCCTGCCAGAATATCAAATCAACGAACCAAAAAATCTTTCTATAAGTTATATCTTCTAAATGTTGCAGAGAAACATGCCAATTCAAGTGGTGGCTTTAATAAGAGGTGACGGGGGTATTGGAGAATGAGGTGACATCATGATATCATCCAACCTTCTAGATTTGAGGCTCAGCCTCAGATTACTATGCCAACAAGGTTTCTTCTCCTCCTTATTCGGAAGAACAAAGGACCGAATTCTCTGCAAAGAAATTTGCACAGCCCTATCATCCATATTAGCATAGCACACCCTAAACCACCCGGCTCAGGACAATGAAAAGAACAACCAGGTGAAAAATTAATCTTAACTTCATGTATAATCACTCTCCACAGTTCCAATTATGATTCAAATGTCTGCTTCTTCAAAAGATGCCGCAAATCCATCCACACAAATAAACCACCATTGCTTTGTAAACACTTTATGCCAACCTTAACTAACCCACTTGTGAAAACCCTGTGCCTTTGTGCTAACCTCTTTGCACTCTCTGCAAGAAACCCTTCCACAAACTCATCATCAGATAACATTGATGCCATAAGATATTGAGTCTGTGTGGAAACTAATCCCAAAATTAGTTTGGAATTTTTTCAACCTATGTCCACAAATGCAACATTTTACTGATGCAATTTCAGAGTTGACAATTCAACAAGTGCAATTTAAAAGGGTTTAATTTTAGCTGGAGTCATAACTGTAATTTTGGAAAAGATAACATTTTAAGATTTATGCATACATATTCTCTTAGAAATTTTAGGTGCCCTCACCCAAGGAATAAAAGAATAACAATCACCCTACCTAAAATCCAACTCCTGAAATCCAAATCCACAAATGCAACATTTTACTGATGCAATTTCAGAGTTAAAAAACTGAGATTCTATAGTAAGAAATTGAGTATGCAAGTGTTCCAAGTATCTAACAGTGTTTTTGGATAATATTCACATCCCAAATATCTATAACTTTCTTAACTCTATATTGCATTAAAATCATAAACTCTTCAATTCTTATCTACAACTTTGATCAACTGTCATTGCATTACACAATCAAGGAAACCCTAATCCTAGCCATATAAAATTCTATTCTATCAGCTTTGCGTTTGAGTCCGACACTTATTTTCTTGAAAGTATTTGTTGTTTCCCTTCAAGGCGTTAAAATTCATTACTGCAAATAAGTTCCAAGACACTAAACTAGCTCCGGAATCCAGAACAATAAAATATCACCAATGAAGCCACAGTAGATGTAAGAAATATCATGATGTTTATGACAACATAAGTCAAATTTCAGGATCCTTGAATGTTCAAAGGCTTCTAATATAGATATAACTTGTAAGAAAGAAGCAATAAGGGTTTAGAAATCAAATTTTTTGTCTGGCCAAGAGAACAAATATAGAGGTGATGAAAATGGATTAGAACTTATCGAAGAAGAGGAATAGTTTTAACTTCACATCTAGAGTTCCTTGGCTTCACACTCTATGATGTAATAGCATAAAAAAATTCCAAAATATAGGTTGAAAAAATTCCAAAATTCCAATCTATGTTACCTCTAATCCCAAAATTAGGGATTTAAGCTCCATTGTTCTTCTTCTTCTTCTTCAATCATGATGTTCCTTCCTTGTTCTTCACTAGTTCAACACATGCAAGATGGTCTCCTCTTTGATTTTCGAGTTCCTTGCCCTAACCTCCATGGAAGTGGCTCCTCAAGCTCCAATCTTCATCCTTGAAGCTTTAATGGAGGTGAAACCTCCATCTTCTTCTTTCCTCTTCCTCCAAATCGAGCATCCATCTCTGTCCCGACCTCTCTCTCGATCTTTCTCTCTCTCTCTCTGTTCAGCCCCTTTCTCTCTCTCTCTCTGTTCAGCCCCTTTCTCTCTCTCTCTCTGCGAACTCTCTCTCTCTCGCTCTAGCCACCACAAAGGGTGGCGCGACCGCCGCCCTTACGGCCTCGCCGGAGCTGCGAGCTCCGCCCCCTTTTTCCTCTTCTCCCTCCGTCGCCTCCCCTCTTCTTCTCTCCTTCTCTTTTCTTTCCTTTCCTTCTTTCTTTCTTTCTTTCTTTCTTTCTTTCTTTTTCTGAAAAAGGTCACGATGGGGAGGGGGTGAAGAGGAGATGAGAGAGTTCTAGGGTGTGTGAGGGTTAAGTGAGGTGTATGGTGGATCAACGTTCATATTTTTACATTACCGACGGCTAAGCCGTCGGTACGGTAATTACAGACGGTGTGTATGGTGGATCAACGTTCATATTTTTACATTATCGACGGCTAAGCCGTCGGTAATTACCGACGGCCCATAAGCCCTCTGTAATGTAGCCAAAAAAATCACCAGTCATATTTTTACGTTACCGACGGCTGTAATTACCGACGGCTTAGCCGTCGGTAACATAGCAAAAAAATAATTTCGTAAGCAGATTTTTTCCCGCGCATTAGCGACGGCTTGGCCGTCGGTAATTAAAATATTACCGACAGAGTCGGTGCCATCGGTAAAATTCTGTCGGTAATACACACTTTTCTTGTAGTGCGTCATGGCATTTTAGCAATGTAGGAAGAAAAGAACAAGAAATAAAATTTTGATCCAAGTAAAAGCTTTTCATTTCAAATAAGGTAGGGCTGTCACTCTCAACTTGCGGAAATCAAACATAGTACAAGAGGGAAAACATCAAAAGGAGATAAACCCAAGGTTCCCCGATGTCACATTAATTCAGAGCTTCTCCCTAATTATTACATCAAAAAAATACAATAACTTGTTCAAAACAAAAATAAGTCTTCTATCTATTCCAACGAGCCATCACGATCACTCATCGGCATTAACATCCTCAACACCTGCAGTCTCATCATCTATACATACCCAATGGGATATGCATAGCCATAAAAGGGGTTAGAAATCATGCACTCAAGTAGCACTTTAAGGTAAAGGAACTAAATGAACAATGCGCATAAACTGAACAAGTCCTAACATCAACATTGTACCTACAACAACAACACATAATAACAACAACCGTCTAAACACCATAGGCTACGACATCAACCACAACATTAGAATAACATCACGACATATGCACAACCAGGCATATTATCATCATAATGATGCATCTCTAGGACCATAACTATATGCATGTGGATCCATTTATAACGAGGTCGGGATACCTTGCCCGTTTCGGAATGCCATATCCGTAATGCCCCAATAACAACAGGACCGGGATACCACGCCCGTCACGGGATACCTTGCCCGATTCGCCCCATTAACCGCAGGACCGGGAAACCTCGCCCGTCACGGGATACCTTGCCCGATTCGCCCTTTTTAACCGTAGGACCAGGAAACCTCGCCCGTCACGGGATACCTTGCCCGATTCGCCCTTTTTAACCGTAGGACCGGGAAACCTCGCCCGTCACGGGATACATTGCCCGATACGCCCTACTAGCAACAACAACAATGCCGACACCAGGATGCATGAACATGACCAAATGCGGTGTCTAACAATAACGACTTCTATCGCAATATCCTCTATAGAATAACAATAACACATCAATGAGACACTCATGATACAAGAACAATCAGCCAAGTGTCAACAAATTACATACAACAGCAACAAAGTTAACCAGTCAGTACGTTGACGAGTCCCTTTAACCAGCAACATAATAACAATCAACCTACTTAGCTAACTAAGTTTTAAACGCACAATACTTAACTCAATCATTTAATTAAATAATTATCTCATCCAAGTCTTATCATGTTAACCATTCTCTAGTTACCATTGGCAAGTTTTGGACATCTAATATAGTTCATAGGATATAGACTAACACGCGAGAAATGGCAGGATATTAAAGATACATGCGCGCCAAAGGGCGCTGGCGGCGCTGGCAGAAATGGGGTGCCTGGCGCCACTTTCATCCAAAACCTTCAGTCGTGTGATTTCCACGCTTTTGGGGATCGTTTAGGGTACTATTATGTCCTATAATTCATACTTGACACTAATCCAGAGTCCTTAGAACCACAATTATCTTTTATGGAATTATAAAATTCAAAACATGAGACTTTAAACCCAATCAACCCAACACTTAGCATTTTTACAGAGAATTCTGCATAATAGATTTTATATCCTTCCTACTATTCTTTTATTAAACACTTAAGGCTATAATACCAACATCAAGAAATCACCAAAATTGCCTACCATTTATTTAGTACATTTAATCTAGATTTTAACCTTTAAACCCATTACCCTTATTCCAATTTTCTGCATAATTTATTAGAACTAACACCACTACTTCAAACAATATTTTGCACTAACTAGCAAATCAAACATGAAAGTGAACACAAGAAGGGGGGGTTAAATTGTGTTTACAAACTTTTCGTAAACTTTAAGTTAGAAACACTATAGAACACAAGTTTTTCAAAATTGTTTGTTTATCGGATGCTGGGTATAACCGGATATTTGAAAGCAGTTTGATAAAACTTGTTTTTAACGCAGCAAGATAAAAATGAATAGAAAGCAGTAAAGCAGGAGACACAGAAATTATACTAGTTCACTACCAAACTGATAGCTACGTCTAGTCCCTTCGTTCCTGAAGGATTTTCACTATAATCAATCTGATTACAATTTCCTCAAGAGTATTCTACTGTCACAACTTGACAATACTCTCAACTTCTCAAAACGACTCAGTACAGTCGAGCCTTTGAGGATACAGCCTTAACTAGGCCAAAACAAACTTTTACAAGTGAGTTGAAATACAGTTAAAAATAACTCTCACAGAGAGGATAAAAGATTAAGCTCAACTATAGAAAAACTTTCTTAAAGAAAGGGTCGGACGCTGAGTTCAGTTCTGTAGTCCAGAGACTTAGCACGAGACTTGGTTGCTCACAGAAGCAGTGCTTGTTCTCAGTAAATATTTCAGCAGAATTTCAGTAAGCTTTTTCACAGTATCTTCGTTTTTTCTTCAATGGATACCATGAGGTATATATAGGAGTTCCAAGGATATAACCGTTAAGGTAAAAATGGCTCCTTACCATTGAGTAAGGTAAATTCAAAATGCTGTCTCTTTCTTGCTTTGCAGAGAATATCCCAGTAGTACATGTTACCGTTTTTGTACTACCTTGCTTGTACGATTTTTGTCTTGTAGTTAAAGGTTTCACCTTTGATACCTCGTACAACAATTTTAGCGCCAAGATCAATTTTGAAATCCGTTCGAAACTTCGAGAGGTAGAAGCGACAACGTGCCTAACACGTGATAAGAAGTGAGGTTCAGACGCTCGCTCAGAATCGGAAGTTTAGACGCTCGTTTAGAATCGAAAGTTCGCACGCTTGTAGCAATTGGATAAGCATAGTGTATAAAGAGGAAATTCCAGACGCTCACAAGGATGAGCGGGATCTTTGACACATAGAATGAATCCTTCTCTTGAGAATTACTTTCTTCTTGCTTGAGTGGCTTAGAATATACGTATTATTAGTATCTGCACACTTCAAGAAATGTTAGAACATAAATTGTTCTCTTGTGAATACTTTGTTATCATCAAAATTAATGAGGTCTAAACATCTCAATCGTTTAGGTTCCAACAATCTCCCCTTTTTGATGATGACAAACATCTAAGGTAGATGAACAATTTAGTTTCAAAAAGACATTAAGGGTCTCCCCACAGATTTAACAGATTTAGATATATATGAACAATTCAGGTTTTAAGGCAATTTTTGGTAAGCAAATTCATCTAAGTGATTACGAAAAATCAGTAAATGTATCAGAGCATGTATTTAATAAAGTGAGATCGGATGCTGATTATATACCAAATAGATTGATTTAATCAAATATATTTCATTGTACCGAAAATTTATTAAACATTACCATAGCACTAGATCAACGAATATTAGCGCACAAAAGTGCTATGTATGAAATGATATGCATGATACTTTAGTTCCAGTGTATCCATTGGATGGTGGATAATCGGATTCTCACGTGTTCAATATACCTTTCTTTCGTGTTCATCATACCTTTCTTTTACTCCCCCTTTTGTCATCAGACAAAAAGAGTGTAAAAACACATCATAGTCAAAATAAGACTTAGAAAAATTTGAACAAAAGGCAGATAATTAGATCAAACATATTTATATATATATAATTGTATCAACCAAATAGATTTTATCTCACACACAAGTAAAAAAATCAAGGGTTTGGAAGAGGTGGAGGTGGGATATTGAGGCGCTCGTAGAGTAGCTTGATGCAGTCTCTGGTGAGTAACCTTCAAGTTTGTAGCCTTCATTTCTTCAAATTACGCTTTGGGAATGGTGACCATTTCCATTGCGGAAGAAGAAGCGAGAAGGTCGGCTTACAGATGCAGATGGACTTCATCTTACGATGCTCGCTAGCACCCAGTTGGATAACTTCGGTCTCAAATCCTTCTTCCTTTGAGCTCTCAAGAAGAATGCATCATTTGGTATGACCCATTTGATGAAATTTCCGAGTCTTCGAGCTCGATTCATGCGAATCGCCATTGATGCTTCACATCTTACGGATAAAGCAAATGCAAGAAGATGGTTTCTCTATGAAGAACAACATCAGTGTGTAAGAGTCAAACCTATTCCGGCGTCTTCTCCCCATAAATTTACGATAAAGACACTCAAGGCTTCACGGGTGAAGGAGAGTGCTTCATTTTTCTGCCAGGTAGATTCTTCTCGATTTTCCTGTCATATTCTTCTAGCACTAGGGGTCGAGGCATGGTAATATGGCTTTGGCTTTCCATGATCTGAGACCATTGACTCCAAGTGAAACCAATGTCGAAATGCTTGGTCACAAAGCCCATTGATCATAAATCTTCATGCGGTCCAAGTGCGATTCGAGCATCCGAACATATCATCAAGTACATTGTTCTAAGGTTGATGTCAGAACTCACTGATTTTCCCAACAGTTGAAATAGTAGCCTTCTCAAAGATCACGGCAGTTTGAGGAGCCGCTTCTCCATTCATCTTTCTTCAGAGAAGTCAGGTAAAACCTTCTGGCGTGATCCTCAGAAATCTTGGCAATCGAAAGCTGAGAGAAATCCGTAATATTGTACTTGGTAGGTGCCTTCTCAGAGTCCTTTAGGCCGATCTTCTTTGAAAATTTGCTTGCCAGAGCAAGTTCCTTCCGTTTCCAGGGATAGACCAAGGTAGCCACCTTTGTCTATCTGGTACTATCTTAAAGAAACAGATGATGGGTCACGATATTGACTTATGACTTCGAGCCTTTTCTGTTCAAGACAGTGTGCCATGAAGGCAGCTTCTTCATCTGTGATCCATCTTCCGCATTCTTCCAATGTGAGCGGTTCAAACTGAGGTAGGGATCTAGGAAGATCAACAGAGAAGGGAATTGCTCTGCTTCCTGAAGCTGGTCTCAACCTTCCTTTGAAAGACATTTGGACGTGATCTTCCCCATCCTTGAAGGTTGCACTTATTGGAGCAGCAATTTCCAATCTGGCAGCTCCAGAAGTGAAGGTTTTTAAATGCCAGGTTGAGGGACGGTTGTAGATGCTGTTATATATCTCATACTTTACAAACCGAGGTTTGTATGAGATATTTTTCTTTTCACCAGCGTCTGTTGGTTTTATGGTAAGGGTAAGTAAGGTGGGAGTGGCTTTAGTGATTTTGTAGGCTTTTGGTGAGTGGGGTTTGAAGGGATTTATGGGAGGTGTTTTGAAAAGTAGGTTAAAATGATGAGAATGAAGCTTGGAAATGTATGTAGTGAGTGAAGTGTTTGGGGAAATTTGTGGTAGGTTAAGATTGAGTGTAGTGGATGATGGTTGGATAAGTTGTTTAGGGACAATGGAGGTTTTCTGTGTAAGGGTTTGATGTTGTGGTGGTTGAGCAAAGGATAGTGGTGGAGCAGTAATGGTATCAGATGCAACAACAGATACAGATTCATCAGGAGAATTCAGTACCTTTGGTTCAGGTTCAGATTGTTCGACCGATCTTTTGAGCTTACATGCGAGGCGAGATCTTTGAGGCGGATCTTGAATGTCCTTCTTACATTGTCAGGATGTCGAGGCGGCTTCTCGCCACGGCTTGCTCCTCTTTCTCAGAACCTGACTGATGGGGACTCGGTCCTCATCTTCTGGTTCTTCAACGATAGGTGCAGAGCCACCTACATTTTGTTCTTACAGTCTCTCTCGAAGGAGACTCAGTGAGATCTTTTCTCACCAGGCTTTGAGCTTCTGGTGGTTTTCTTTTCCGCTTCCTCTTCCTGTTGCTCAACTTTCACCTTCTTCATCATGGACCCAGTAAGCAATTTCATTCTTACCAGGCTGTTGACTCCAAAAGTGTCAGGAATCACAATATTATCAGCACCAAAATACTTTGCCTTCTCTTGATCTGGTAAAGCAGTCAGCTTGTTTATGACCAGATTCTTGTCCATCATTTTGGTGAGCAAGACACCATTACGGAATGAACTTGTAGGTATTCTTCTTGTCAGCAACACCTTTTCTTGAGTTGACTAGAGCATTGAGCAGGTTGTTGTGGATTAACCTTGGCAGGTTCACCTTGTTTCCAGCCATGAAATGTCTCATGATGAACTTCTGCTCGTAGTTGACAATGTCACTAGAGCCAGCCTTCAACAGGACGCTCTTGGTGATTATCTTATGAAGAACTCTGAAATGACTTTTCAGATTCTTGGCAGTAGGTGTTTCACCAGATTCTTTCAGCTGCTGGTAGTTCTCAAACAGATCATTGTTGACCTTCTCAATCCCATGAAATGTCGCCACCATTACGAATAGAAGACGATGCCTTCACACGGACACCCAGTGACTTCAGAAATATTTTTGATGGAAAAAATAAACTTGAAACCTTTCACTGTTCCTTCAAAGATGCCACCTTTATGTAACCGAACGTTACCCCAAAGTTCTTTAATCGTAGTCACCAGAACCTCAATCGGATTCCAGAAGAAATACTGTTCCCAGCCCATTGCCTTGAACCCATTGAAGAAGTCGAAGCCATAGAGCTTGAAGTTTTCCAAATCAACTCGATTTTCTAACAGGACTTTTCCTTCAGTCATGGTGTTATAGATAGCTGTATATTCAGATGTTGTTACTCCAGCCATGGTTGCAGTTGAGAGATGGAGGCGATGGAGGTTTTAGTATTTAAACACACACACAGAGAGATAGAGAGAAAAAGAAACCGAGTACAGTTTTACAGAAAACACAGAGTGGAGCGAAAAATGTGGAGTAGTGGGAAAGTTAAAGGAGAATGGTACAGTTATTTTTCAAAATATCGCTTCGTATTCTCTTATAAAAATAAATCAAAAAGAAAAGAAAATAAAGATTCGCTTTTTCATTAAATGCGGACGCTAAAATAAAAGTAAAAGATTTTATTGAAAACGTAAATAATCATGACTCAGTATATATGATGAGACGCTTGAGTCCTTAACACGTGTGACACGTGTGGGTGTGCTCGGACGCACGCAACCGACTTACCGGATGATGAGTTATGATGCGTATGACAAATAAGATGCTGATGCACATACATGCTTATGTCATATCAGATGCTGAGATTTTGTTTATCATCAGACGTTGAGATTAATCATTTTTTTATAAGATGAAAGTTTAAATTTCTTCTTATAAAATTGAATCTATCTTCAGCAAGGGGTTTTGTAAATATGTCAGCCCACTGATGATCAGTGTCTACAAATTTTATTTCTAAAATACCCTTCTGAACATAGTCTCTTATAAAATGATGCTTAATCTCAATGTGCTTTGCTCTAGAATGCAATATAGGATTTTTAATAAGACATATGGCAGATGTATTATCACAGAAGATAGGAATGTTACTCTCTTTTATCAAGTAGTCTTCAAGTTGATACTTCATCCACAGAAGTTGAGAAGCGCAACTTCTTCTTGAGATGTATTCACTTACGCCGTTGAGAGTGCTATTGTGCTTTGCCTTTTGCTTGACCAAGACACAAGATTAGCTCCAAGGAATTGGCGGCCTCCACTTGTGCTTTTTCTTTCAATTCGATCTCCAAAGAAAATCAGCATCACGAAACCTACTAATTGGTAATCTTTTGATTTCTTATAAAGCAAACCAAGATTAGTAGTTCCTTGTAAATATCTAAATATTCTTTTAACAAAGACTTAGGTGTGATTCTCTAGGATCCGATTGAAACCTAGCACACAAAGCAGACCGAACATAATATCAGGTCTTGAAGCCGTAAGATATAGTAGAGATCCAATCATACCTCTGTATAGCTTCTGATCTACCTTCTTACTAATTTCATCTTTACTCAGAGAGCAGGTAGGATGCATAGGCGTGCTCATCGGCTTGCAATCCAAAGATCTTGAATTTCTTCAATAATTCTTTGATGTATTTGCTTTGATGAATATAAATACCATCAACTGCATTGCTTGATTTGTATTCCAAGGAAGAACTTCAATTCTCCCATCATGCTCATCTCAAATTCAGCCTGCATAAGCTTAGAAAATTCTTTGCAAAGATTTTCATTAGTGGCTCCAAAAATAATATCATCAACATATATTTGAACAAGTATGAAATGCTTGTTTGAGGTTTTTCTGAAAAGAGTAGTGTCAACTAAACCTCTTGTAAATCCATTTTCCATTAAAAAGGAACTTAGTCTATTATACCATGCTCTGGGAGCTTGCTTAAGACCATATAGTGCCTTTTTAAGTTTAAAAACATGTTCAGGAAATTCAATATCTTCAAAACCAGGAGGTTGTTTAACATAAACTTCTTCAGTTATAAAACCATTTAGAAAATCACTTTTCACATCCATTTGATATAAAGTTATCTCATGATGTCTTTGCAAATGATAGTAAAATACGAATAGCTTCTAATCTTGCAACAGTGCAAAAGTTTCATGAAATCAATACCTTCTTCTTGTGAGTAGCCTTGAGCAACTAACCTTGCCTTATTTCTCACAACTTTACCGTCTTCATCAAGCTTATTTACGAATACCCATTTAGTACCAATAGCTTGCTTATCTTCCTGGTAGAGTGACTAGCTTCAGGACATCATTCCTTTGGGCCGATTTAACTCATCTTGCATAGCTAGAATCCACCCTTCATCTTCCAAAGCTTGATCAATCGTCTTAGGTTCCATCTCAGAGAGAAGTGCAAAATCAGCATGTTCCTTGAAGGAGGATCTGGTTCGTACTTTGCCACTAGGTTCTCCTATGATTTGATCTTTTGGATGATTGGTCTTGTACTTCCAGCTTTTTCTTGCTTCAGCTTTCGCTTGAGTCGAATTCTTCGTCTTGTCACCACCGGATGATGAAGATGTATATTCACCGTCTGGCTTGTCATCGAGGTTTAAATCTGAAAATTACTCATCTAGCTCTGACATTGCAGTGTCAGGCTTCTTATCATCAAACTTGACATGAATGGACTCTTCAACTATCAAAGTTTCTTTGTTGTATATTCTAAAAGCTTTAGATCTTTCAGAATATCCCAGAAAGATTCATTTGTCAGCCTTGGAATCAAACTTACCAAGCTGATCTTTAGTATTCAGGATATAACAAATACAACCAAAAGGATGAAAGTAAGAAATGTTTGGTTTTCTTCCTTTCCACAATTCATAAGGAGTCTTATTCAAAATAGGTCGTAGATAAATTCGATTTAGAATATAACAAGTCGTGGTTTATCGCTTCGCCAAAAATGTTTTGCAATATCAGCTTCATTGATCATGGTCCTGGCCATTTCCTGGAGGGACCTATTTTTCCTTTCTACAACACCATTTTGTTGAGGTGTTCTAGGAGAGGAGAAATTGTGGGAGATGCCATTTTCTTCACAAAATTTTTGAAATTTCTCATTTTCAAATTCTCCCCCATGATCACTTCTAATAGAGGAAATGCAAATGCCTTTTTCATTTTGAACTGATTTGCAGAAAACATAAATACCTTATAAGACTCATCCTTGTGGGCAAGGAATTTAACCCATGTCCATCTAGTAAAATCATCCACAATGACTAAACCATATTTCTTTCCAGTTAAAGAGGCTGTCCTTGTGGGACCAAAAAGATCAAGATGTAAAAGTTCAAGTGGTCTAGAAGTTGAAACAACATTTTTTAAATGAAAGGAAGTTTTAACTTGTTTTCCTTTTTGACAAGCTTCACAAAGGGCATCAGATTTGTACTTAAGATTTGGTAAGCCTTTAACAAGATTGTGCTTGTTTAATTTTGAGATTAATCTCAAGTTGGCATGACCTAATCTTTTGTGCCAAATCCATTGCTCATCTTCAACAGATATAAGACACTTGACATCTTGTTTTTCAAGTTCAGAAAGATCAACTTTATAAACATTTTGTTTCCTCTTTGCTGTAAAGAATATAGATCCATCGTTTTTGCTTTTTACTAAACATCCAGTTTTTGTAAAGATGACTTCATAACCATTGTCACATAATTGACTTATGCTCAATAGATTATGTTTCAGTCCTTCAACATATAAAACATTATCAATAGAAGGAAGAGAGCCTTTACCTATGCGACCAATTCCAACTATTTTACCTTTACGGTTTCCTCCAAACCAACGAATCCAGCTTCTCTAGGTCTTAGTTCTTGGAACATATGCTTTTCTCCCGTCATGTGATGCGAGCATCCACTGTCTAAGTACCAAGACTGGTGTGTTGACTTTGTTGCTAAGCATGTCTGCAACATAGACTATTTTATCTTTAGGTACCCATATCTTTTTGGGTCTTTTCTTGTTAGTTCTTGAAGGAGGCTTATCCTTCTTAGTTTTAAAAATATTACATGCACTTTTCAAATGACCAGATTTATTACAGTAAGTACAATGTAAGCATTTACTATGACTATGGAATTTATCAGATGCTGAATTATTTTCCAAAAGGGTTTCATCTGGTATATAGCCAAGACCATGAGTTGTCGTTTTACTGACACCCCAGATCATTGAAGCTTGCTTGCTTCGAGTTACACTCTCTGCAAGAAACTTTTGAAATGCTTGTTCATAGTCATTTGATTTGCAGTTAGGACTGCTTGTAACTACAGAACTCTTAGCTTGAGAGCTCTCAGCTTCTGGTTGCTTGTTAGCTTCCAGACGCTGGTTATCAACCAGACGCTGATTTTCAGTTTTCAGCTTCTCTTCATCGAGTCTGTAGTTTTCATTACGTAAGGAATGAAAATCTTGTGATAGTTTTAAAAATTTCTTTTTCAAGTTCTTATACTCAGTAGAGAGAGTGGCAGAGTCCTTAAGAAGATCATCAAAAGCAAGTTGAAGTTCAGAGTATGAATCATATACTATTACCTCTTCAACATCTTCTTCTGACTCAATGTCAGTGTCTGCCATGAGAGCAATGTGAGCTTCTTCTTTATCTTCCTCAGAGGAGGATAAGTCAAGATCTTCCCATGTTGCCATGAGACCTTTCTTCTTTTTCTTGAAGGAGCTTCTTGTGGGCTTTTCTTTAAGATTAGGACACTCGGATTTGAAATGTCCAGGCTTCTTACATTCATAGCAAATGACTTGGGCTTTGTCCTTGTCTTTGCTCTCCTTCTTGTCCTTTGAATCTTTCTTCTGAAACTTCCTTCTAAAGTTTCTTTTCTTCCACATTCTCTGGATCTTCTTAGATATGAATGCAAGCTCATCATCTGATCCATCGTAGTCTCCTTCAAGCTTCATCATCTGATCCTTCTTCTCCAGCCTGAAAAGATTTAGAAGTACTAGGTTTATGTTGATTAACTTTTAAAGCAATAGACTTACTCTTCTTGGTAGGTTCTTCTTCATTTAGCTCAAGTTCATGAGCTTTTAGGAACTCATAAGATCTTCAAGTCAAGAACATTCAGATCTTTTGCTTCTTGAATAGCAGTGACTTTGGGTCTCCACTGCCTTGTCAAGCTTCTCAAAATCTTTCTCACATGATCAGGTGTGGTATAACTTTTTCCAAGGGCCTGCAACCCATGAACAAGTGTTTGGAATCTTCCAAACATAGTTTCAATGTTTTCTCCATCTTCTATTTTGAATAGTTCATATTGGCGAACCATCATGCTAGCCTTTGTTTCTCTTACTTGGGCAGAACCCTCATAAGACAACACAAGAGAATCCCAGATTTCTTTGGCAGTATCAAACTTGCCACATTTATCATATTCTCTTTCTGTCATAGCACAGATGAGAATAAATCTGGCCCTCTGGTTGGTTTGATATCTCTTTTTCTGATCATCAGACCAGTTTTCCCTTGATATTGCAACGCCAAGGGCATTAGCGGGAAGAATGTATCCACTTTCAACTATATCCCACAAATCAAGACTTTGTGCCTCAAGGAATGCTTTCATCTTATCCTTCCAGTAATCAAATTTTTCTCCATTGAATAGAGGAGGACGGTTCATATGACCACCTTCAGTAGACATGTTCACATTATAGAATCTTTTCTCTTGACACTGTTAAGTGCTCAACCAAGAGGCCGAGCTCTGGTACCAATTGAACGTGAACACAAGAAAGGGGGGTTGAATTGTGTTTACAAACTTTTCGTAAACTTTAAGTTAGAAACACTATAGAACACAAGTTTTTCAAAATTGTTTGTTTATCGGATCTTTGGGTATATTAGGATATTTGAAAAGCAGTTTGATAAAACTTGTTTTTAACGCAAAGAAGATAAAAATGAATAGAAAGCGAAAGCAGAGACACAGAAATTATACTAGTTCACTACCAAACTGATAGCTACGTCTAGTCCCTTCGTTCTGAAGGATTTTCACTATAATCAATCGATTACAATTTCCTCAAGAGTATTCTCTTGTCACAACTTGACAATACTCTCAACTTCTCAAACGACTCAAGAAAGTCGAGCCTTTGAGGATACAAATTAACTAGGCCAAAACAAACTTTTACAAGTGAGTTGAAATCTGATTAAAAATAACTCTCACAGAGAGGATAAAAGATTAAGCTCAACTATAGAAAAACTTTCTTAAAGAAAGGGTCGGACCGAGTTGATTACGTAGTCCAGAGACTTAGCACGAGACTTGGTTGCTCACGAAGCGATGCTTGTTCTCGATAAATATTTGAGAATTTGATAAGCTTTTTCACAAGATCTTCGCTTTTTCTTCAATGGATACCATGAGGTATATATAGGAGTTCCAAGGATATAACCGTTAAGGTAAAAATGGCTCCTTACCATTGAGTAAGGTAAATTCAAAATCTTTGTCTCTTTCTTGCTTTGCGAGAGAATATCCCAAGAGTACATGTTACCGCTTTTGTACTACCTTGCTTGTCACGATTTTTGTCTTGTAGTTAAAGGTTTCACCTTTGATACCTCGTGACAACAATTTTAGCGCTCAAGATCAATTTTGAAATCCGTTCCAGAAACTTCTGAGAGGTAGAGCAGCAACGTGACTAACACGTGATTAGAAGTGAGGTTCAGACGCTCGCTCAGAATCGGAAGTTCGGACGCTCGTTCAGAATCGGAAGTTCGGACGCTCGTTTAGAATCGGAAGTTCGGACGCTTGTAGCAATTGGATAAGCATAGTGTATAAAGAGGAAATTCCAGACGCTCACAAGGATGAGCCGGATGCTGACACATAGAATGAATCCTTCTCTTGAGAATTACTTTCTTCTTGCTTGAGTGGCTTAGAATATACGTATTATTAGTATCTGCACACTTCAAGAAATGTTAGAACATAAATTGTTCTCTTGTGAATACTTTGTTATCATCAAAATTAATGAGGGTCTAAACATCTCAATCGTTTAGGTTCCAACAAAACATGCACAAATACTCAATCTCAAGACATGAAGTAGCAAATTCCAAAGAGCATGTTCATCACTTAGACACCAATCTCTCAACAAGGAAATCACAGCATGTTGTAAACATCAACAGATAATATAAGATCATAGGTGTTAATAACAAGGAATTTGCATCATGTTTCCAACACCAAAAGAAGCATAAAATCATGCACAAATACTTAATCTCAAGACATGAAGTAGCAAATTCCAAAGAGCATGTTCATCACTTAGACACAAATCTCTCAACAAGGAAATCATAGCATGTTGCAAACATCAACAGATAACATAAGATCATCGGTGTTAATAACAAGGAATTTGCATCATGTTTCAAACACCAAAAGAAGCATAAAATCATGCACTTCAACCACCAAACATCAATGAGTCAACCATCAACCGCAACCACAGCATCCAACCACAATATAATATCATAAAATCAATAAGGAACATATTTAAACATCAATTTACTGGTTTTAGATTGATTTTCTCGTCACCATGGTGACGGTACTCTCTCATGGCAACCGCACGAGGCTTAGGGATCTTGGGACATCCCTATTGTTCATTCGCATTCCATAAACCCACTACATGAGCATCAAACTACCCCCTTACCTCTTAGAATTTCGTGCTCTAGATAGGGTATGTGAACTCCAAGCTTTTCCTCTCCCTTCGTGGCTTTCTCCATAAAAAAACACAAGGATAGGTGATGAGAAGTGAGAAAACTAATGTTTGGAACCCTAACGGCGATCATAAACTGAAACTTAGATTAGAGGCATTACCTTAAACCCAAGCCCTCCAAGAATGATGAAGGATGTTGGTAGAGCAAAGCCCCAACAATGGTTCTTCAGTCCCAAGAGTAAGGTTGAAACTCACCAAGTGCAGAAAAATAGAGAGAATGGAGAAGTGAGGTTAGATCTTTGATGATAGGTTTCCAAACGTGATTAGGGTTCAAAACTGAGGCTTAGTCGTTGGTTTGTAACCCTAACATGTAATCTTAGTGAATTGGGTCGAGTTTGGGTCCAATGGGTCGGATTACACATGCCAAAAACGCAACAAAATGCGCAAAAACATGCAGAAATCACCTGTCGTGAGCGCGAGCTCGGTGATCCCTCGGTGATCCGTCTTGCGCTTGAGTCTGGGCGCTCGCCATCAGTATCCTTTGTTTTGGCCGTATCTAGAGTTACAGATGTCTGATTGAGGCGTTCTTAGTGTCGTTGGAAAGCTAAGAGAATTTCCTACAATTTTCTCTCTAATAGGATTACCCAAATTCGGACTCTAATAGGATCAAACATGCAGTTGAAATATACTATAATATTCCTAGGTGTTACGCTTGCGTTGTGTTGACTTCAGAGAGCATATCTAGAGTTGTAGGTATCGAAATCGAGTCGAACTAAAGCCAACTAAAAGATAAGAGATAACTCTACAACTTTATTGAAGGGACTTAAATCCAATTGAGTTGTTAAGAGGTTCGAAAATGGTGAATACGATGACTGAAATAGCTAAACATAGGAATAAAGGTACATCTAGATACTCAATCGGCTGAAGGAATGGTAAAACATATGAAACTCATCCCAAGCAACTATAAGCATGTTCTAATACCCTAAAACATATCCTAATCTTGAAGGATGAAAAATCTGGGCTGTTACAATTCTACCCCCTTAAAAGAATTTAGTCCTCGAAATTCCGACAAATGTTAAGGACCTAATCTCCTATCCTAGCGTCTTCAAGGTTATTAAGGCAAATTCCCTATTCGTCATTCCGAACGTCTCTAGGGTTATCATAGTAAGGTAACTAACCCCTACTTGTAAGTATATCCATCTAACTATGATAGTCTACACCACTAATCTTATTTATCCATGTCGATCACCTTTGCTTCGGTCACTGGCGACAAGTTATTGGGTGGCCATCCCTCCTACTTGTCTAGCCGAGTAACCAGAGCAACAACAATCAGACATGTCATTTACTAGCACTTCTATAAGGATCTATGATAGGGGCTTAAGCGTAAAAATGTTGGTACCTCACGGTTACCCTCAAGCTCTATTAAAGTTCCTCCCTATTTGTTATTACCATAATTCCGCTGCGCTACTCTGATAATCTACCTTGTATCTAACAGTACTACTCATATCAACCACCCACTATCTACTATCATAGTACATCCCCGAAGCTAACTCTCGTGGCCTATCGCCTAATCTAAAATGGGGGATCTAACGCATCTAACGTAACAATCTAGTTCATACTCAATGTTAATAGTCAACTATGGTTTAGCCCACACTTCTACCTATCACAACCCAAGAACAAACGTTCAAAGCAAAAGGGGCAAGAAACAATTGGGCAACTGGAAATCCTCTCAATGCGACATATACCTTGAATGAGGCTCTCTAACTCTGCTGCTTCTACTCCTGCGAGGGTGAAGACTCGGCCAGTGGACTTTATCTTGTTAGCTTAGGGCTTCTGAGGCGTACTCCCACTAGCTGGTTCAGGCTTAACTCCCTTACAGTCTCTGCTGATATGGCCCGACTTATGGCACTTGCAACCTATGACTTCAGTTTCCTGGCACTTACTAATGTAGTGACCCTTGCTACCCTTCCGACTAGAAAACACTTCCCCAAAGAAAATCACTCCTTGAATAGCTTCCAGCTGATAGCAACTTTAGCTTTTCCAAGCGTTAGCAAGTGTCATCCCACCAATGTTCAGCTTCGTTGGTCGATTTGAATGTAGCGAATGCCACCTTTGGAGCATCAGTGCAAGTCATCCCTCGGAACAATTTTCTCCATCCCACAAATCCAATGTGGTGCTCATCCTGGGTCGAACGTCCCTTCACATCAATCAAGCTTCCAGCAACGTCGAGGACAACATGGTTACTCTCGTCCTTCATCCCTTCTCACTTAGATAGTCAAGAAATGAATCAGTCACAAAGTAAAGTTCTAAAATCTCATATCATCATATATCCTAACATAGACAATCATACAAGAGTACACAGAGATTACATGATAGACACATACCACGGCCTAAAGAACAAGCCGAGCTCTGATACCACTAAATGTGACACCCTCTACCCCGTCATGGCATTTTAGCAATGTAGGAAGAAAAGAACATGAAATAAAATTTTGATCCAAGTAAAAGCTTTTCATTTCAAATAAGGTAGGGCTGTCACTCTCAACTTGCGGAAATCAAACATAGTACAAGAGGGAAAACATCAAAAGGAGATAAACCCAAGGTTCCCCGATGTCACATTAATTCAGAGCTTCTCCCTAATTATTACATCAAAAAAATACAATAACTTGTTCAAAACAAAAATAAGTCTTCTATCTATTCCAACGAGCCATCACGATCACTCATCGACATTAACATCCTCAACACCTGCAGTGTCATCATCTATACATACCCAATGGGATATGCATAGCCACAAAAGGGGTTAGAAATCATGCACTCAAGTAGCACTATAAGGTAAAGGAACTAAATGAACAATGCGCATAAACTGAACAAGTCCTAACATCAACATTGTACCTACAACAACAACACATAATAACAACAACTGTCTAAACACCACAGGCTACGACATCAACCACAACATTAGAATAACATCATGACATATGCACAACCAGGCATATTATCATCATAATGATGCATCTCTAGGACCATAACTATATGCATGTGGATCCATTTATAACGAGGTCGGGATACCTTGCCCGTTTCGGAATGCCATATCTGTAATGCCCCATTAACAACAGGACTGGGATACCACGCCCGTCACGGGATACCTTGCCCGATTCGCCCCATTAACCGCAGGACCGGGCAACCTCGCCCGTCACGGGATACCTTGCCCGATTCGCCCTTTTTAACCGTAGGACCGGGAAACCTCGCCCGTCACGGGATACCTTGCCCGATTCGCCCTTTTTAACCGTAGGACCGGGAAACCTCGCCCGTCACGGGATACCTTGCCCGATACGCCCTACTAGCAACAACAACAATGCCGACACCAGGATGCATGAACATGACCAAATGCGGTGTCTAACAATAACGACTTCTATCGCAATATCCTCTATAGAATAACAATAACGGCATCAATGAGACACTCATGATACAAGAACAATCAGCCAAGTGTCAACAAATTACATACAACAGCAACAAAGTTAACCAGTCAGTACGTTGACGAGTCCTTTTAACCAGCAACATAATAACAATCAACCTACTTAGGTAACTAAGTTTTAAACGCACAATACTTAACTCAATCATTTAATTAAATAATTATCACATCCAAGTCTTATCATGTTAACCATTCTCTAGTTACCATTGGCAAGTTTTGGACATCTAATATAGTTCATAGGATATAGACCAACACGCGAGAAATGGCAGGATATTAAAGATACATGCGGCGGCCAGTGCCCAAAGGGCGCCTGGCGCCTGACAGAGTGGGGTGCCTAGCGCCCAGCTTCTGTCCAAAACCTTCAGTCGTGTGATTTCCACGCTTTTGGGGATTGTTTGGGGTACTGTTATGTCCTATAATTCATACTTGACACTAATCCAGAGTCCTTAGAACCACAACTATCTTTTACGGAATTATAAAATTCAAAACATGAGACTTTAAACCCAATCAACCCAACACTTAGCATTTTTACAGAGAATTCTGCATAATAGATTTTATATCCTTCCTACTATTCTTTTATTAAACACTTAAGGCTATAATACCAACATCAAGAAATCACCAAAATTGCCTACCATTTATTTAGTACATTTAATCTAGATTTTAACCTTTAAACCCATTACCCTTATTCCAATTTTTTGCATAATTTATTAGAACCAACACCACTACTTCAAACAATATTTTGCACTAACTAGCAAATCAAACATGCACAAATACTCAATCTCAAGACATGAAGTAGCAAATTCCAAAGAGCATGTTCGTCACTTAGACACCAATCTCTCAACAAGGAAATCACAGCATGTTGCAAACATCAACAGATAACATAAGATCATAGGTGTTAATAACAAGGAATTTGCATCATGTTTCCAACACCAAAAGAAGCATAAAATCATGCACAAATACTTAATCTCAAGACATGAAGTAGCAAATTCCAAAGAGCATGTTCATCACTTAGACACCAATCTCTCAACAAGGAAATCATAGCATGTTGCAAACATCAACAGATAACATAAGATCATAGGTGTTAATAACAAGGAATTTGCATCATGTTTCAAACACCAAAAGAAGCATAAAATAATGCACTTCAACCACCAAAATCAATGAGTCAACCATCAACCGCAACCACAGCATCCAACCACAATATAATATCATAAAATCAATAAGGAACATATTTAAACATCAATTTACTGGTTTTAGATTGATTTTCTCGTCACCATGGTGACTGATTTCTCTCATGGCAACCGCGCGAGGCTTAGGGATCTTGGGACATCCCTATTGTTCATTCGCATTCCATAAACCCACTACATGAGCATCAAACTACCCCCTTACCTCTTAGAATTTTGTGCTCTAGATAGGGTATGTGAACTTCAAGCTTTTCCTCTCCCTTCGTGGCTTTCTCCATAAAAAAACACAAGGATAGGTGATGAGAAGTGAGAAAACTAATGTTTGGAACTCTAACGGCGATCATAAACTAAAACTTAGATTAGAGGCATTACCTTAAACCCAAGCCCTCCAAGAATGATGAAGGATGTTGGTAGAGAAAAGCCCCAACAATGGTTCTTCAGTCCCAAGAGTAAGGTTGAAACTCACCAAGTGCAGAAAAATAGAGAGAATGGAGAAGTGAGGTTTGATCTTTGATGATAGGTTTCCAAACGTGATTAGGGTTCAAAACTGAGGCTTAGTGGTTGGTTTGTAACCCTAACATGTAATCTTAGTGAATTGGGTCGAGTTTGGATCCAATGGGTCGGATTACAAGTGTCAAAAACGCAACAAAACGCGCAAAAACGTGCAGAAATCACCTGTCAGCAGGCGCCTGGCGCAGGCTCTCGGTGATCCCCGAGTGCCTGCGCTTAAGTCTGGGCGCTCAGCGCTACTGCATCACTGTTTTGGCCGTATCTGGAGCTACAGATGTCTGATTGAGGCGTTCTTTGTGTCGTTGGAAAGCTAAGAGAATTTCCTACAATTTTCTCTCTAATAGGCTTACCCAAATTCGGACTCTAATAGGATCAAACATGCAGTTGAAATATACTATAATATTCCTAGGTGTTACGCTTGCGTTGTGTTGACTTCAGAGAGCATATCTAGAGTTGTAGGTATCGAAATCGAGTCGAACTAAAGCCAACTAAAAGATAAGAGATAACGCTACAAATTTATTGAAGGGACTTAAATCCAATTGAGTTGTTAAGAGGTTCGAAAATGGGGAATACGATGACTGAAATAACTAAACATAGGAATAAAGGTACATCTAGATACTCAATCGGCTGAAGGAATGGTAAAACATATGAAACTCATCCCAAGCAACTATAAGCATGTTCTAATACCCTAAAACATATCCTAATCTTGAAGGATGAAAAATCTGGGCTGTTACACTAGTAAACCTCACAGCATAGTGCATGTTGACTTAAAACATTCCAAAATTCTCCTTAATACAAACCTTGTTACCAAGCTTAGTGATTTCAGAATCTGTCTGAATTCTTTGCTACAGGTGAACTTACTTCAAAGTCAGATGTTTATCATTTGGAATTGTTTTGTTGAGATTGATAACTGGGAGACCAGCCTTGGGAAAGAATGAAGTGTTGTGTGCATTAAATGCTGGAGAGATGAACTCTTTTGGATCCTTTGGTTGGAGACTGGCCAATTGTGATTGCTGAAGAGTTGGTTCGCTTGGCTTTGAGGTGTTGTGATATGAATAGAAAGAGTAGGCCTAAGCTTTGTTCAGAAGTGTGGAGGGTATTGGAACCAATGAGGGCTTCTTGTGGAGGCACAATCTATTGTCAGATAAAAAAGAAAATTAATTGTGTTTGAAGTGGAGAAAATTTAGACACGAAACATGCAACCTTTTCTTTCTGCTTGGCTAATTCACCTATTTAATTAGTATGGCTTCAGGAAGAGAAAATTTAATTGTTAAACACAAGATAGCATAACTTTACACTGCAACCATCATAAGTGACTAGAAATAAGGGCAATCAATGATAATACTTGTCAAATGAGGTTGGTCATGCAGGCTACATTTCATTTCAAGAACTAAGGTACATTAGAACAAGAAGGCAACAACTCATTAGAGCTCAAGCCAAAACTTGTTGAGTAAGGAAAATTCATGTAGTGATTCTAAAATTAAATTCCCCTTCAATACAATAGGAAAAAGCAAGAATGAGCAAGCTCGGGTTTTAAGATTCTGAAATTTAGCTAAAGTTTTTTTTTTTAATATAATAGACATCTTGCGTATAAATAATACATAGTTAAAGACAATTTGCACATCAAAAATTCTTACTGGAGCTTAAATTAGATGGAGCTTAAATTAGATAAATGAACAACACATTAACAAATAGTGACACATTTTCGGTAGTGTTTTACAGTTTTGTGTCACATAAATCGATATGAACCAAAGAAAGAACAAACTTCAGAAGAAGAAATATATGCTCAGAAACGAACTTACTATAACATCTTCATTGCGATTTGCATGTGAGATTTATGATATTCGTGATAAACCGACAGAATCTTTAGAAATTGTTGTAAATCCTGCATTCAAGCTCTTGTTCAGGATCTGATTATACACACACACTTGGATACACAACACAACACACACTTAGATACACAACAGAACAGAGACCAAACCCAAACCAGCAGATTCAACACAACACTTATATATAGCCGAAGAACATTATTTACCTATGAAGAGTTGTACAGGAAGAAGCAAAAGCCGAAACGCAACACTATGAATGGAGGACAGAGTGTGATTCCTACTCAGGTGTGATTAAGGAAGCGTGATTCTTGTTCGATTGAACTCTTCACCTCAAACTAACAAAACATAACAGATTCAAACACCTAACATAAAAAATTGAGCGAGTTTTGTCAAAAAAAACTGAAGAGGAAACCCTAACAAAAGATACGAAAAACAATAAGCAGCTTGAGCAATTGTCAAAAATTGTGAGCTTCGATTCGAGACCGAGAACACGAACTGCAATGAGAACAAAAATACAATTGCAATCACGAACGAAAGTGAGAATGGCAAACATAAACACGGCCAAAGGCACCGCAAACGATCAACTCGCCCTTGCACCATCGAATCGGAGCCGCAGTGTCCTTGGGTTTGGGCGGAGACGGCAGCGACGGTTTGGAGAAGACTCTAGAATTACGGATGCAGTAATTGATCTTATCAACCGGGGTTTCTCCGACTCTGAGCGAGTGAGTTCTTCGTTCTCCCGCGGCGAAGCACGGAATACCAGTGACCGGCGAACTGATCCGAAAATGTCTTGCATTTGTGAATGTGATCTCTATGTTTGTCGGAGTGGGAGTGAAGAAGAATGTGATGATGTGAGCGTCACTGCGTTTCGACAAAAACATAAACAATTCAAAGGATATAAAGTATTTTTGAATTTTTAAAAATAGTTTTAATTATAAGTCTTTTTATTCTAAATTTGCAGCAAAATCCGTAGGAAAGTTACCTGCAGATTTTCTTATGGATTTTCAAATAAGCCGAATTTGCTGCGATTTTTGTACGACTTTTTACATATAAAAATTTTGGAGAAAAATCCTCAAGAAAAAACAAAATATTTCCTACGAATTCAAATCTGTAGGAAAATTCGCAACTAAAATTAAAATTTGCTAGGGATTTCTTGCAGATTTGAATATGCAGAAAAATTCCTTATATTTATGTAAATTGCAAGAAATTTCGCAAGTATTTCCTGCGGAAAAAAATCCTCACCAAAATCCGCAAGAAATGTCGCAATTTCTAGTAGTGCCATGACTTTGAAGTGCTACAACTTAATACACTGAAAAGATCACTTGGCCAACTATCATCTGCTAGACTAACATCATAAGCAGTCCTTTAGAAGAAAGGGAAAAAATGGTAAGTTCAAACAGTAAGTAAAAATTAATAACAAGCATAGAAGGCTACTAAATGAAAATAATACCATAAAGTATACAATTCCTTTTTGAATAACAGAGAATGTTAAAACCCTAAAATACGAAGAACAGTTAATTAAGGGCTATGAACATAAACCATGAATCTCAAGCTCTCAACCATAAACACCGAAAACAGAGGTTTTCCCCTCTGTTATGTGGTGTATGGAATCTCCTCTGGGAGTATCGGCAAAACCCTAGCTCGTTTAGTACCCATATAGCTCAACCGGGTTCCAAAACACTATTTGATTAGGGTTTGGATTGAGAACCTTGATTTACCATACCAAAATCAGAAAGGAATAGATAACTAAAGCATTAAGGTGCTTAGGTTACCTTGGTAAAACCTCGCTTGGAGATAAACCCTAGAAAGCACGAACGGCAACAGACGAATCAGTAGGATCGAACGAATGAATCGGCACTTGGAATGGGTTGGGTTTGGATCACCAAACCTTAAGAACTCATAAATGGAAGTTTTATGGTCTTAGAACTGATATAGGGTCGGGATGATGAAGAAGAAATGGTAAAAAGTGATAAAAATGGGCTTAATGGCCTTAAATAGAAAAATTACACGTTGGGCGTGCGTCACGCGCAACTGGGCATGTGCCATGAACGTCCCTCAACAGCACTGCACGCTTTACGCGCGCTTGTGAGCACGCCACCTGCGTTGACTGACGTTCCTTCGCGGTGAAGATTCTGACCTCCGGAAACGGTCCAATGCATGCCTGCCACATGTCACCACATCATTGGATCAAATGTTGGTCCAATCACAGATGCCACGTGTCACAAACGGATAAGGATCTGATGGTCCACTATAGTCCACGCGCGCCTATGTAGTAGGGTCCGTTTTCGCGCGATTTCTTCTATTACGACGCTCGTACGACCCAGAACTTGATACGCTAACACTTAAGCATCATTCTAAACGCATAGAACACCTAATTGACCTTAGAATTAAGGATTTAGAATCCCAATTACTCATTCAAAAACTCGCACTCGCTCTAGGTTACGAATACACAAAACCGTAATTCTAACTCCGATTGTTCTCAAATTTCACGAGGCCTCTAAGATTGATACTAAAACCCTATCAAGCACTTTTCCACTTCTATTTAACCTTCAAAACCTCACAAGTCTCACACTTATACTTACACAAAGGCACAAAAAGCAAATACACCATTGAACCCTCAAATACACTATTAAACTTAAGATAACACTTATGTACACATAAATACACTTATCCACACAAAATCACACATTAAGCAAGGTTAGGAAATTGAGGATGTAACATCAGGCACCGCCGCCATCACCACCACTGTTCGCCGAATTCTGAGGTGCATTCGGCCTCTCTTTTTTTTGCGATTTCCTGAGTTCCGGAATCATGTTTCCGGAAGCTTCCATCAACAAGAATCTGGTAGTTAGAAAACACCCATATTCTTGTTGACGAAATCTCTCGGCAACAAGATTCTGGACGTTACTTTATTTTCAAAACTCCTAGATTCATATTTTCGGTGATTTCTGGAAGTTAGTTTCCGGAATTTATTCAGTTTGGAATTTGATAAATTTCTTGTGTGGTGCAGATAGCTTTCCAGGCATCACATTTTCGGCCCTTCTATTCACTTTGTTCATTACAACCACGAGTTTTGTTCTTGTTTTTGTGTTTTTCAATGGTCAAATTACAACAGGTGACAAAGGCATCAGATTTGAAGGTGATACCCCTAAATCGTTTAGGGATTCGAAGCATCACACTTCATGTCTTAAAGAAACAAGTTAACGACGTGGTGGTTACATTCGGAGACAATAAATGAGTGTCTGATATCCATTACTGATACCCTGTCTGTTGGGAACATGAACATGTTCAATATGATGTTCTGAAACTTCAACATAATGTGTTAGATCTAATCGAAGGCCCTAGATCTCTTCCTTCGGACATAGTCTGCTCGTAATGTCGAGTGGAATGCACTAGTCTCATAAGCTCCTGCATGAGATCTCAACCCTCTGTGTCCGACTGTATCACCAGGCGCCCTTGTAACAATCTCAGGCCGATCTGATACGCCCCGGACCATCTCACATCCTACAATAATATATATTATTAGTTAATCGGTACTTTATAAAATATAACAAAATAAGAATAATAATTCCAACATACCTCTAATACTGGAGTTGGCTCTGGTAATGGAGCTGGTGGTGCTGGAGCCGGTACATTTTGTCAGTAAATGTACGAGTGAGAGATCCTATGGAACCACTCCATGTAACTTGACTCCACGTCCGACGGCTACATGGCTCACTAACCACCCTCGATAACATGCTCGTCAAAATGCAGCCACATGTCGTCCTTCTCCTGCGGACAGATCGGCTGTGATCTGATGTTGCGAGGATCCTCCGAAATGCATTGCACTTATCCAAACTGGCGCAGTACCCTATCTGAAGGTAGGGATACATCGTAGGCCCAAACCGGATGAATCATCTGAATAAGCATATAGCTTGGAGTTGGGGGAGAGGTTTTTAGTGCAATTAATGTAGCATGTTTCACTGAAGTTGAATGAAAAAGGATTGAAAAATAAGGCTGAACTCAATGGGGAAAACATGCATGGTGTGTAGGAACCTTTTAACTGACTTATAACTAGACAGACAACTGAATCCCACATAAGCCCTAAATCTGGGAAGGAACCTAGGTAGCCTAGAGTATGATGAGGTTGAACCCCTATATTGGCCAAAAATTGTTGCAAATTGGAAAAACAAAAGGGACTTGGGCTTCCAAATAAGTTTGCGGTAGGTCAATCAATTCTCAGCTGCCAAAAAAAATTGTAACAGTGCACACATAGAGCAAAGAAATAATGGAAAAAGCCAAAAATAGGAGAAAAATGAAAATTGAATAAGCCTTCTTGCTAAGTAAATGGGTAACCTCACCACAAATGTTGTTTTTCGTGTAAAAAGGCAAAGAGGCAAACCTAAAAAAAAGGCAAAAGTTAAGAAAATCCAAAAAAATAGAATAAATGTGCATTGAACCAAAGAAGTGTTAAGGCAACATCGCAAACACCTCATCCTCGCACAAATTCCCATTGATAATGAGCCTAAACTCCCTCAGTTTAATAAGGAGGAGAAATTCAGAGCTATTCTTAGAGGGGGAGATTGATTTGAGCTTCTTAGCCCTATGCTAGTTTCTGAATTGGGTATAAGGGATCACACACACACACACACACTCTCTCTGCCAATGGTACATCCTTGGAAATCATGAAGTGCAAGGGGATTAATTGATTGGAAATGTGTTAAGTCTGAGAGTAAAGCCCTAAGAAGAAAACCCTTAGTGAAATTAAGTGAATGAGACATGTTGCATTGTTGCAATATCTGTCAAATAAAAGTGTGTTTGCTTGTATATATGAGTTTTTGTTGTGTGTTATTACTCGAGGACGAGCAACTGTTTAAGTTTGGGGTGTGGTAAGTCTCTGAAATGAGAGTTATTTATGCTTTCCTATCCTTAAAAAATGCAAGTCTAAGGCCAATTGGAGTCATGTAATAATGTGTTTTAGTGCATATTGCATTCACACCCAATGATCTGAGTCATTACAACTTTAGGAACCTTCGGTGCCTATGGGAGAATTTCACTTTGTCTATGAGTTGTGCAGGAATTTGTAAGAAAATAGATCAGGTGCCAAACTGGTGGCATAGCATTAGCCTCCACTAACGGAGGCCAAATTGAAGACCCTGCACTCTATTGAGCTGGCTTACTGCGTTGCTGACCCCTCTGTGCAAGTGCTAGAGCCCAACTTACGTGGCCCCCACTACTCTGCACAGATATTTCACATAGGACAATGTGTCCTTATTTTGGATGGGCCAAGGACATCCATATACCTAGTACCTTACTTTTTGGGCCAAGAGGGGAGAGGGAGTATAAATGGGAAAGTGACCCATAAGAGGGGACAGACAGTACACACACGGATCCCTAGGTCAGGAAATGTTTTATGGATCCTCAAGAAGAAGCATCTGCAACCATTGCCTTTGCCTTACATCATTTTCTTTCCTCCATTTTTGGACCATCAACCCCCATTTTCTAGAGCTTATGAAGTCTGATTCACGGCCATTTTATACAACCAATTGTTGAATGAGCAGAACTAAGCAACTTGGTGAAGTTACTACGGACCTTAAATAATCCCTGTAGAAACTGTCTGAAAAGCACACACAATTTTACTCTGCACTCAGGTGTTGTGGCACCCGTGTATAGCACTTAACCAATTTGGTGAAGTTACAATGGATCTAATTGCCTTGCTGATTTTGCCCATTTTTACCATCCAAACTCTACTTGCTTCTGTCTGATTACCTTGCTTTATTAATCCTTTAGTGGAATCACCTCTTTGGAATATGAATTGTTATTTTCATTTCTTTTGTTTCTCAATAGCTGATTACTTAACAAAAACTTGTAAAAATAGCTCAATCAATCCTCGTGGGATCAATCTTTACTTCACTTTATTACTTGTTTGACTATGTACACTTGCACATGTTTTCACAAAACATTCACCCCCACCATGTTTCACACCAAACTTTTTCTTCTCTCTGTCTTTACATGTTCTCTCTAGAAAACTTGTGGGTCTTCACCTCGAGGATTCCAGCACTGAGGGTTAGGAGTGAGGACAAGAGGGAGTTCTCGAGGAGCCATCTCATGGTCGAAGTAAGGAGGGGGTGTAAGTAACAGAGTTGGAATACAGACAGCAATTTCGGTTCAAGTTGCTCGTGTGGGCAATTCAAGTCAGGCTAGGAGGATTAAACCCCAATTACTGGGAATGCATGTAGTAGGATAGTACTTTTAGCATGCATTGGAAACCTTAAACCTTACTAGAGGTTGATACCAACAACACCTTAGGAGAGGCGTTGTGACTTGCAATAGTTGGGGACAATTGTCATAAGCCTGTCAATCATAAGAACAATTTACGTATTATTCGAGGATGTTTGATAACCTGTAACCCTAGGATAGACGACTTGATAGTGTGACTTGTATGCTGTGAATGCATGATAACCCTAGGATAGAAGACTTATGTTACTAGTTGATGTGATTGATAACATGCTAGTTGACGGTTGCCCTTAGCAACGCTAGGATTGATCTATATGCCGATCAAGGATGATTGATAAATTGTATACGATTGGATTATGACTGTTGATTGAGGTGTTATTGCCCATAACTTGCTCACACGTTATTGGACTGGTTGTTTTTGTATGTGTTGTTGTTAGGATGGGTGTGTCGTCATAATGTCAAGGGTAGTGCCTTCTCGTTAGCGGATTGCAAATCCCTATATGGTAATAATCTGTATTACTATTGATACTTAGTCTGTCAGTGGAGATAGTCAGGTCGGTGTACCCAAGGTTGGTGTGCTTGAGAGGTACGAAATATGTGGGGGCAGGACGCGAAACTGGTCCTTAGGGAGTGTACCAGGCGTGGTGTGGTAGAGCTCGATCCTCCAGATAAGGCAACAATACTCCATGTCTAGCGGTGGACAATCTTGGTCATTCCTTGTGTGGGTGAATGATACTTTACCATGTGTAGAGGATAGTAGCATATTGAGATTTGTTCCCACGATAATCAACTTATCTTTGTGTTTCCTCTTGTGCCTATGAGACTGGTGTGGTCTCTGGTGTGTGGTTGACTGATGATCGGTCTGTGTGTTGTGGGATATGTGTTTAGTGGTCTGTATGTAGTATCAGTGGCGTGTTAGTCTTGTTAGTGGTGTCGGTTCATGGGAATGACTATTATACTTGTTGTCTGCTTGTGGTGCGCATGTTGATTGTTATTGTCCTACGATGTTTTCCTATTTTATGGCAATTGATGAGTTTCTTACCTCTTCATTTTCTGTGTATCTCTATACTTAACTATGATGAATTAGCAGAGGGTGAGGAGCAGCCGGTGCTTGGAGCTTATACTTAGAGAGCGGGACCTGGTGGAGGTGACTGTTGTGATAGAGCTGCCTTAGGACAATACTTGTATACAGTTATACTAGTTGTACCACGACCAGTGAGTTATAGTTTTGTTACCCCTTGTGGGTTTTGTGTATATCGGTTGTGCGTAATCTGATGCAGTGATATAAAAACTATGTTATTATTGTTTCATAATTGCGTGTTATGTGGATATTTTATAATGCAGTGCCCTGTTTAGACAAGGTGTTACAATGCCCTGATAGCATTTCATAGATAGGTCCCTTAGTTGACAATCCATCACTATTTCTCTAAAATCTCGCAGCAACCAAGGGTTGATTAGCATAACCCCGCTTGTCATCATTTGACAAGAGATTATTATAATCTCCCATAGTGCACCATGGTAGTGAATTATCTCTTGCAATGGTTCGAAGGAGGTCCCATGATTCCCTGTGTTCACCTCTATCAGGATAACCATAAAATTGGTGAACTGCCACCTAGGTCTTCCATGTTGAATAGTTTCCATGTTAGTAAAATTGGAAGAATAAGTTAACATATGACACTCGAAAGGGTGTTAGCACAAGAGAGCCAATCCACCACGACTCCCTATTCTATCAATCGTAAATGATGCATCAAAGCCAAGCCTTACTCGAATCTCCTCTATCTTGTTTGCATGTACCAAAGTCTCACAGAGAAATATTACGGCTGGTCGGTACGTCCAAACGAGGTCACAAAGAGTGGGAACTGCTCTTGGGCTACGCAGGCCCCAATAGTTCCAACGAATGAAACTTGAGATCCCTAGCAGCCCTATTTGTCGGGGCCTGCTTGTAAAAAATTCTCTTAGTGTTTGAAATGTCCAGATTCTATGTTTATACCCACTCCTTCGGTCTCCACATGCATATTGTATTGCACGTCCAACTCTTCTTCTTCATCCTCCAATGAGAGATGTTCCATGATGGTTAGAAACAAATGTTGTTTCAGAACCCAATCCAAAAGCTCGCCTTTCTAACATACTCACACAAAAGCTATATGATAGAGATAAAGAATTGTTGCGTGTGCATTGTGCAAGTATACACAGTCAAACAAGTAGTAAAGAGTGAGTAAAGATCGTTCCCACGGAGATTGAACACGGTAACTCTATTAATTCCCAAATTAGTTAATCTAGTTAGTGAAAACAAAATGCAACAAGTAACACATCAAGTGTGAAGGTTAAAATAATAATTATGCAGTAAAAATGGTAGTAAAATAACAGCTTTGATGAGGTGAAAACAGATTGTAAAAATAGTTATGGATACTAATCATTTATAATTTATGTACAGGTCAAAATGCTTCAGGAAATACCGCAGCATTTTAGGTCCAGAATTTAATTGCAAGTGTTTTCCAACAACTTCAAAATGAGGTTCACTAAGCTAGTCTCATTCCTAATTTCACATTTTTTACTCTCACTTCTAAT
Organism: Calophaca sinica; assembly: GCA_037113605.1. Classification (NCBI taxonomy): domain Eukaryota; kingdom Viridiplantae; phylum Streptophyta; class Magnoliopsida; order Fabales; family Fabaceae; genus Calophaca; species Calophaca sinica. The sequence goes on along the minus strand of CM073734.1, from coordinate 52,144,010 downwards.
AAGCATGATTCAGCTACCCTATGGGGTTAGAGTAATATTTCTATTCACTCCAACTGCAATTAATTTCCCAATTAATCGAATTACCCACATTAATCAAGTGTTTCCACTCATTAAATATTCCAATATTAATGAGCTAGCATTCAAGTAAGGGTGATCAATCTCTTTTTTTTTTATAAATGAAGGAAGGGAGCCTCATTAAAACTTTCTGATGCAAAACCCTCCTTAGGAAAAAAAACATCTAGAAGGAAAAAAAAGTACTCCCCCTGTTTTGATTAAAAAATGAAAAAGGCAGTAACAAAGAGTGCATGGGGGGACTAGGCCAAAATCCAAGACCAAAAACAAAGTGCTAACAATACAATCCATATGGATATCAAAAAAATCCTGGGATACCGACAACCTAGCCCCAAGAAAAATTATGAGAATCTATAATAAGGCAGGTTGTTTCTATTTCTAAAAATGTCTTCTGAATGAAGCTCGGGATAAGATTCCACCAAACAGTACCGCTAACATTTGTCCCATGAGAAGCAAGCTTATCAACACAAGAGTTCCTTTCTCTATAAATATGAGAGAAAACAAATGATATTTGCTTAGTTAAATCAATACAGTTGTTCCACCTATTTCTGAGCTTCAAAGGAACAATGGAGTTGTTGAGCAAGGCCGCTATAACTAATTGAGAGTCACACTCCAACCATAAATGACGCCAACCTTTATTAAAGGCAATCTCACTAGAAATCATTGCCCTAAAAAGCTCGGCCTGAAAAGCATTACAGATGCTAAGATTAGCAGAAAAGCAACCAAGAACAGTAGCATTAGAATATCTGAAAATACCCCCACAGGAAGGCAGACCTGGGCAGCCCTTAGTTGCGCCATCTGTGTTACACTTAAAATATATAAACAGAAAATACCACTTGATTAAAAGATCTAAAACATAATCATAGCAAAATCATGACCCACAAATCCTTACAAATTAATAGTTCCCTAACTTGAGGAGTTTAGCTCATGATGAGCTTAAAACCAAAAAATACAAACTGAAATGCAAAATGTAATAACCATTACAAAACTGAAATCCAAAAAAACAATGGAGCATGTAATGTAAAAAACTAAAGGAAGAGGAATAGCCTAAAAGCTTGTCTAAGCATGTAGCTTCCTCTTTGCCTCAAGCTCCTCAATTCAATGGTGCTTCTCCAATGAGTATTATGCAGAAAATCAGCTTAATAACAGTCATCAATGGCGAAAAATGATGGAAAATGAGTGATGAAGGAAGGTGGAAGATGACAATGGTGGAAGATGGTGAAGTGGAAGGAAAATGGTGGATGGAATGGAGGAAGTAGATGACCAAAATGGAGATAGAGGCTGGGTAGAGGTGGAAATGGAGTGAATTTCGTGTGCAATCTGATGTAGGGCATAAAAGGGTAAAAAATGTGTCCTTCTTAAGGTTTTTGTACAAAAAATGCTCCCTTTTTAGGCCCAAAACTTGTCCATCACTAAAAAGCACATGGGCCAACTTCCAAAAAGCAAATATCTGATGGGTAGCTATTGGAACCTAAACGATTGAGAAGTTTAGATCCTCATTGATTTTGATGATAACAAAGTATTTACAAGAGAACAATTTAACTTCTAATAAGTCTTGAAGTGTGTAGGAATTGAAATCATTTATATTTTATAACTCACTCAACCAAGAAGAAGAATTTCACAAGAAATTAAATACATTCCATGTGTATCTGCATCCGGTTCACTCCAGCGTCTTGTTTGTAGCGAGCGTCCGGTAGTGTAATCTTATCACACGTGATTACTCAATTGCAGCAAGCATTCGTTTAATCTCTAAGCGAGCATCTTTTCTTTTAGTGAATCATGTGATGGTCACAATTATTCTCTTTGCCCTCAGCTTTCCTGGAATGGAATTCAAATTTGATTTTATGTACAAGGTATCAAAGGTGACACCTTTAGTATAAGACAAATTTGTACAAGGCAATTGTGTGAAAATCATTTAGTACAATAACGGAAATACGTACTATTCTGATATTCTTTGAAAAGGAAGAAAATTAAGGACGTGCTTTTTCAAATTAACTCACTCAATGATTTGGAGCTGAAATATCTGCAACGGTATTATTCTCAAGACTCCTATAAATACCTCAAGGTCTTCATTGAAGAAGGTTGCTATAAACTACAATTCTAAAAGAGCTATTACTCAAGTGAGCAATCAAGTTTCGTGCCAAGTTTCAGGAAACCAAGGACTGAACTTCAGCATCCTATATTCTTTCTTTTAGAAAGCGATTGTTTTGAGCTTAATCTTTTCATCCTCTCTGTGAGAGTTATTTGATTATATTCAAAACAAAATACTTTGTGAAAGTTTTATTTCCTGGTTAAAGGCTTAGTACCTCAAAGGCTCGAACGTACTGAGTCGTTTTGAGAAGTTAAGAGTATTGTCAAGTTTGTGACAGTAGAATACTTTTAAGGAAATTTGTAATCAATTGATTATAGTGAAAATCCTTCAGGAACGAAGGGACTAGACGCAGCTACCAGTTTGGTGGTGAACTAGTATAAATATATGTGTCTCTTGCTTTACTGCTTTACTTATACTTTTATCTTGCAAAGAAAAACAAGTTTTCATAAACTTCATTTCCAGCGTCCGGTTATATTTCAGCATCCGATAACAAACAGCTTTAAAAAATAGTGTTCAAAAGTGTTTTTATCTTAAAGTTTGTGAAAAGTTTTCAACATAATTCAACCCCCTTCTTGTGTTCACGTTCAGTTAGTACCAGAGCTCGGCCTCTTGGTTGAGCACTTAACAATGTTAAGAGAAAAGATCATATACTGTGAACATGTCTGCAAAAAGTGGTCATATGAACCATCCTCCTCTATTAACTAGAGAAAAATTTGACTACTAGAAAGATAAGATAAAAGCTTTCTTTGAGACACAACAACTTGAGTTGTGGGATATAGTTGAAAGTGGATACCTTATTCCCACTCATGTCTGCAAAAAGTGGTCATGAACCGTCCTCCTCTATTAACTAGAGAAAAATTTGACTACTAGAAAGATAAGATAAAAGCTTTCTTTGAGACACAACAACTTGAGTTGTGGGATATAGTTGAAAGTGGATACCTTATTCCCACTAATGATGCTGGTGTTGCTATAGCTAAAGAAAACTAGAATGATGAGCAGAAAAAGAGATATCAAATCAATCAAAAAGCTAGATTTATTCTTATCTGTGCTATATCGGAAAAAGAATATGATAAAGTGGCAAATTTGATACTGCCAAAGAAATTTGGGATTCTCTTGTTTTGTCTTATGAGGGCTCTACCCAAGTAAGAGAAACTAAAGCTAGTATATTGGTTCACCAATATGAGTTGTTTAAAATGGAAGATGGTGAAAACATTGAATCTATATTTGGAAGGTTCCAAACACTTGTTCATGGGTTACAAGCCCTTGGAAAAAGCTACACCACTCCTAACCTTATGAGAAAGATCCTGAGAAGTTTGACCAAGCAGTGGAGACCTAAGATCACTGCTATACAAGAAGCAAAAGATTTAAATATCTTACGGATTGAAGATCTTTTGAGTTCTCTGAAAGCTTATGAACTTGAGCTGAACAAGGAAGAACCTATGAAGAAAAGCAAGTCTATTGCTTTGAAAGTCAACAAGCACAAAGCCAATTCTTCTAAAGCCCTTCAGGCTGAAGAATAATCTAAAGATGAAGCTTCAGAAACAGATAATGACGGAACAAATGATGAGCTTGCGTTCATATCTAAGAAGATTCAAAGAATGTGGAAGAAAAGAAACTTCAAAAGAAAATTCCAGAAGAAAGATGTCAAGGACAAGAAGGAAAGCAAAGACAAAAGCCAAGTTATTGGCTATGAATGTAAAAAGTCGGGACACTTCAAGTCTGAATGTCCTAATCTTAAGGAAAAGCCCACAATAAGTTCTTTCAAGGGAAAGAAGAAGAGTCTCATGGCTACATGGGAAGACCTGGACCTATCATCCTCTGAGGATGATAATGAAGAAGAAGTCAATCTTGCCCTCATGGCAAATACTGACTTAGATTCTGAAGAAGAAGTTGAAGAGGTAATAATTTATGATTCTTACTCTGAACTTCAACTTGCATTTGATGATCTCCTTAAGGACTCTGCCACTCTCTCCATTGAGTATAAAGCTTTGAAAAAGAAATTTTCAAAATTATCACAAGAATTTTAAGTTTTGAATAATGAAAACTTAAAGCTCAATGAAGAGAACCAGAAGCTGAAAATTGAAAATCAGCATCTGGTGGATAGTCAGCGTCTGGTGGCATGTCAGCAACCAGAAGCTGAGAGCTCTCAAACTGAAAGCCCTGAAGCTAAAGGCAATCCTAAGTGTAAATCAAATGATTATGAATATTGTAACATCCCAATTTTTATGAAAATTATTTTATAGTTTCCGACTACTTGGAAATAAATCATAGAGATTAATCGCCTCAATGGTTTGTTAAAAGTACGAAGAACAACAAAGATTTATTGTAAACAATTTACTGTTTTAGTAATTAATTCAGATTAACAGACAGTGTAGACGTATACTGTTTTTAATATAAATTAATCCTGAAAAAGGTGAAAAATGGCCATTTGATTGAGGAAAATTATTTTATTCAGTGAGAAATAATTTTAAGGATTTAATAAGTATTTTTAAGTCATAGTTTAAATTTTTGACGTTGAGCTATTTTATTAATTGTTGGTTTTATGTCGTATTTATGGTGAATTTTATTTTAATAATTTTGTATTGATGATTTTATTGTTTGAATAATATTTAGTTGATAAGAGAAATTGAAATTAGTGATCCTCACTAATTTACAGTTTTTATTACGCTGCGAGAATTCTATTGAATTCTGCCGTAACTAGGCTATTGGGCGAGTTTCTAACTGAAACATGCCCAAACATGATCCAAATTTTATAAATTTTGATATCTTAGCATTTTTCAATATTTAGGATTTATTTGAAATTTTTATGGAATTTTTGGGCATCAGAAAAATATAGGATGTTTTCTACGCGCAGAACTGCATTACGGTCGCGTTTTAGCTCGTAAATCGAGAAAATGACATTCATAGAAATACTTCTAATATTTTTAGGGACATTTTGGTTGATTAATAATTTTTGATTATAGAATAATTTATTAGATTTGTTTTTGGAGTTTTTGGTAGAAAAACCCTAATATACGCGTAACGCCGCGCACCCGATTGAGCGAGAACGCGGCGAAACAAAATATCTAGATATTTTGGGATGAGGGGAGATGCATCCAGAAACTAGGGGAGCTGAATATCATCCTTAGAATGTTCTTGACAAGTGTAGGCATAGGATTGGTGGTTATGTAATTGTAGTTAGTTAGTTTAGTTAGTTTATAACTAGTTTTGTTGATTCCTAACTAAATGAACAAATTCCTTCCATCCTTGTCCCAAAATTTCCGTGGCTCCTTCTTCATTTGGCTGCCCCATTTCAGTTTTCTTCTATTCATGACTTGGAGAGAAAAAAAAAATTGGTGAGAGAAAGCTTTGATTTCTTGAAAGAAGTTAGTGATTAAGGCTTCTAATCTTAATCCTTTCTTCTTCTTCCTTGATCTATCATCACCATCCTTGTGGGTAAGATTTATAACTCACTTTCCTTTTCTCCATGGCTGCCATAGATGAGTTTTTGCGGTTTTAGTGTTATTTTCTTTGATTAATTACTTAGATCTTGATGTTTAAGCTTAATACCTCCTAGATCTCCCATTACCTTCTTGATTAAATGGGTTTTGTGCATTTTAAAATTGTGGAACCCTAACATTTTGGGGAGGCCGAATCTTAGGGGCTGTTTATGGGTTAGTTTTGGTTGATTTAATTGTTTAGAAGGTGGATCTTGGAAGGATTAATGATTAAGAGGTTGGATCTAGCCATAAGCATCCATAATCATGAAGTTGGTTAAATCAAAACTTTGTTTGCTTTTACTTTCTTAAAACAGCCACTTATTTGGGTTTGATTAAGTTTTATGAACATGATTTGGTTGCTTAAAAGTGGTTAAGATAGTAGATGTTGGCTTATATATTTAGTACCTAAACTAGTTTGCATGATTTAGTCATAAAAATGAAGTTTATGGATCAAAATCTTATCTTGCTTTTGTGCTGTCAAAACCGTAACTTAGGGGATAGTTTTTGATGATGTTTTAACTTGTATTTGGAGAAAATATGTGACTTGTTTTAGTACAAAGTGGTTGTGAAAAACTTGATTCAAATATAGATGGTTAATCTTCTTGTTTATGTTGAAAAAACAAGTTGTTTTATATAATGGAAAAATTATTTGATGGGGCTATTTCGAAACAGAATTTTTAGCGTGTTTTAGGATGAGTTTTAACATGTTTTAAGTGTATTAAAGTGGTAAAGAATTTGGTTTTTGGTTATGGCTTTGAATCTTTGAAGTTTAGTATGTTTAAAACATTGAAAATGGTTCAAAATTTTAAGTTAGTTTTTGTTGTTCTAAGTCGTGACCCTTAAGTTAGTTTAGAAACTTGTCTTATGTTGTTTTATGCCTTAAAAATGTTGTGAAAAGTGGTTGATGATTTGATTTAGCAAAGCTTTTCAAAGAAGCATGATTTTAGTAAATGATTTGGTTTATGTTTCAAGTATTGTTTTGGACTTGTAGTAAAATTGTTTCTAAAATTTTGTGACATGTTTTAGTGTTTTAAAAAATTGATTCAAAGTTGGCAAAACACTATTCCAATTGGTAAATTTTGGTTTAGGTATTTTCTAAGTGTGTAGAGTTAGTAAAAGTTTGAAAACTTGCATGACTTGAACTTGTATCATGTTATGTAACTAGATGTGAATCATATGGGATTAAGTGAGTAATTCTTAGGCCTTTTAGGGACCTAAAACTGTGGCTATCCTAGGGGTCAAGGATTTGTATTTATGAGGTCTAATTGTATTAAGTTTGTGTTGTTAAGGTTCGAGATTAAGGTACGCGCGAGGTGCAACTTGACGATAGTTTCTAATTACTTAGCGTGGATTGTTAAAGCGCCCAAAGTAAGGGAAATTCTTATATAATGAGTTTGGGCTTTTCACCTTGTGTGTTGGTTGGTTTGATGTTTGATCTAATTGTGTGGTAGTACTTGTAGTATTACTATGTGTTGTTGAGATGTTGTAGCATGAATTATTGTGTATTGATTTGGCCCTGTGTGGCAAGACTGAATAGTATTGTGTGACTTAAATCATGTTTGATTGATTTGATTAGACTTGAAATTGGGAAAAGTATGTAGCAGGTTGTAGCTTACTGAATTGCTATGTGTTGTATGAAATGTTGTAGCATGTTCTTGGCTCTGCGTGGCATTATGAATTGTGTTGTTTTCCTTGAATCATGTTGGATTTAAATGGAACTTGATATTGATTGGAATATGCAAGATATTTTTTATAATAATGGATTAATTAATAATGCGTTGATCGACTGTTATTGGTTTGACGACTTACAACGGTATGTCTGATGCGATTCCATGAGCCGAGAAATGTTTTTATGGTAAACTAAAGGTATCTTCTAAAATAAGTCAGTGTACTAACACGCTTTATGGATCCGAGGGTTAGAAGTTGTTTAAGAGGTTCTTTTAAAAAGAAAACATTGTAAATTTTGAAAACGGTTGAGTTAAGTAATGTGTTTGGGAATTATCCTAGCATATTATTTAGCATAACTAGGGTTTCAATGACCTAGAACTAAAAGGTATTTTAGACACATAGGGGGGATATAAGAACTGAGAAAGAGATTTCAAAGACCGAGTTTTGAAAGAATAAAACATAGGGAACCTAGCGTTCCTATTGAGCATATGGCCCTTGTGTCCTGTGCTGGGACTTAATGTCCTGCTTGCGTGCGTAGTTTCTTGATTAAGGATTGGACCTAGTGTTCCGTATGGCGTGCCTAGTAACTCAACCTAAAAATTAAGCCTAGTGTTCCGCATTACGTGCCTAGAGTTTTGATCTAAGATTAAAATTAGCGTTCCTCAGTTGAACACCTGGACCTAGTATCCTGTGTTTGAACTCTAAGGGGTATTTCTCATCATCTCAGTTCACTACCTGATGAAAAATACCTGGGCATTACTTGAGTAGTATGGGATGCTCATTGTAGTGCTTAAACTTTTAGTTCCCTCCACCTTTTCGAATGTGAAACATACTTGAAGTTTGTCGATCCACATTGATTAATTAAAACATTACTCGGGTGCTCCCTATGGTGAGCATGCCATATTGATGAATTTGTTTGGATGCATATTGACCATTGAGCATCGGCACTCGGAGCGTTTGATTGGTCTTAAATACTTCAAAAGACGAGTTGTCACTGCATTGTCTAATGTGTGGCAAGCCAAATTGAGGCAAGCCTAATGTGTGGCTATCTTGTTCAGACGTTGGGAAATAAATTCCTCGTCATACTGCTGACCTATTAAGGCTGCAGGTGTATATACAACTTGTCATACTGCATTGGCATGCATAGCTAACCACATTTATGATATGTGATGACTTGATCGTTGATTTGTTGATAGAATTATTGTTCACATGCAATTGTTGGATATTGTGGTGACTTGATTGTTGATCTATTAGTTGATTTGTTTGCTCAAATGCACTTATTTGATATTGTGGTGACTTGATTGTTAATCTGTTGGTTGAGTTGTTTACTCACATGCAATGCTTGATATGCCATGACGATGCATGCGGTCTATTAAGTATGTATATGTATATAAAAGCATGTTGTTGTATTATATATGTATACATTGTTTGCATGCGACATAGTCTATGATAAACTCGTGGACAAAGAATTTACCCTTGCACTGTTGTTGGATTAGATATCCCTATGGATGTCACTTCCAGATGGAGCTCCATAGCTGCTGTAGTTTCGTCTTTCCAGGAGCGTTGAAGATTGAGCCAGTGGAGGAAGATTCCTCTGAATGTTTCATGTTTTGATCTTGCTGAACTGTTTCTCAGTAAGAGTTATAGTTGTTGGTCAGCTTAGCTTAGAGTTTTGTCTTTGTTGTTTTGTAATTACTCTATTTCAGAAAACCTCGCCTCAGTGCAAAACGATTATGTTATGTTTTATGTTATGAGAAGTATTGATTGTGATGTGTTATACTCTGATATTTGTAAAAGACTGATTTTGCATTATTTAGAAAATTGTAGTACTCTTTATGTCTTATTTTTTAAAAGGGTTTCAAAGGAAAGAAAAAAAATTTACTCCTATTTTCCATTGCAAAAGACAGAAGAGTACTCTTTGTTGAAAGCATACAAGCATTAAATGTTTTCAGTATTAGATTGGGTTGCACAGTAGCGCTCTGGAAACGGGGTGTTACAAATATACCTTTCAAAAGTTTCACAGAGAGTGTAACTCGAAGCAAGCAAGCTTCAATGATTTGTGGTGTCAGTAAAACAGCAACTCAAGGTCTTGGTTACATATCAGATGAACCCACTTTACAAAATAAAAATTTAGCATCTGATAAATTCAATGATCACAGTGAATGCTTGCATTGTACTTATTGCAATAAACGTGGTCATTTGAAAAGTGTATGTACTGCTTTTAAGATTAAGAAGGACAAATATCCTTCAAGAACTAACAAGAAAGGACCCAAAAAGATATGGGTATCTAAAGATGAAAAAGTCTATGCTGCAGACATTCTTAGCAACAAGGTCAACACACCTAACTTGGTACTTAGACAGTGGATGCTCGCGTCACATGACGGGAGAAAAGCATATGTTCCAAGAGCTAAGACCTAGAGAAGAAGGATTTGTTGGTTTTAGAGGAAACCAAAAAGGTAAAATAGTTGGAATTGGTCGCATTGGTAAATGATCTCTTCCCTCTATTGATAATGTACTTTATGTTGAAGGACTAAAGCATAACTTATTTAGCATAAGTCAATTATGTGACAATGGCTATGGTGTCACTTTTACAGAAACTGGATGTTCAGTAAAAAGCAAGAAAGACGGCTCTATTTTCTTTACTGCAAAGAGGAATAAAATATTTATAAAATTGATCACTCTGAACTTGCAAAACAAGATGTCAAGTGTCTCATGTCTGCTGAAGATGAGGAATGGACTTGTTATAAAAGATTGAGTCATGCTAGTTTGAGATTGATCTCAAAATTAAACAAGCACAGTCATGTTAGAGGCTTACCAAATCTTAGATTCCAATCTGATGCTCTCTGTGAGGCATGTCAAAGAGGAAAACAAGTTAAAACTTCTTTTCATTCTAAAAATGTTGTTTCAACCTCTAGACCACTTGAGCTTTTGCATCTTGATCTTTTTGGTCCAACAAGGACAGCCTCTTTAACTGGAAAGAAATACGAGTTAGTCATTGTTGATGATTTTACAAGATGGACATGGGTTAGATTCCTTGCCCACAAAGATGAGTCATTCAAGGTATTTACTATTTTGTACAAATCAGTTAAAAATGAAAAAGGAATTTGTATTTCTTCAATTAGAAGTGATCATGGGGGAGAATTTAAAAATGAAAGCTTTCAAAAATTTTGTGAAAAAAATGGCATCTCCAACAATTTCTTCTCTCCTAGAACACCATAACAAAATGGTGTTGTAAAAAGGAAAAATAGGTCCCTCCAAGAAATGGCCAGGACCATGATCAATGAAGCTGATATTGCAAAATATTTTTGGGCAGAAGCAGTAAACACAGCTTGTTATATTCAAACAGAGTCTTTATTAGACCTATTTTGAAGAAGACTCCATATGAACTACGGAAGGGTAGAAAACCCAACATTTCTTATTTTCATCCCTTTGGTTGCATATGTTATATTCTGAATACCAAGGATCAACTTGGTAAATTTGATTCCAAAGCTGACAAATGTATCTTTTTGGGATACTCTGAAAGATCTAAAGTTTTTAGAATATACAATAAAGAAACTTTGATAGTGGAAGAATCCATTCATGTCAAGTTTGATGACAAGAAGCCTGACACTGCCATGTCAGAGCTAGATGAGTTACTTTCAGGTTTAGATATTGGTGGTACTACAAACAGTGATCCTGCATCTTTAGCGTTCGGTGGTGACAACCAGACACAGGATTCTACTCAAGCAAAAGCTGAAGCCATAAAGAGTTGGAGATACAAAACTAATCATCCTAAAGAACAAATCATAGGAAAACCTGGAGACAGAATGAGAACAATATCCTCTTTCAAAGAGCATGCAGATCTTGCACTTCTCTCTGAGATGGAACCTAAAACGATTGATCAAGCATTGGAAGATGAACGTTGGATTCTGGCTATGCAAGAAGAGTTGAATCAATTCCAAAGAAATGATGTCTGAAAGTTAGTCACACTACCAGAAGATAAACAAGCTATTGGTACTAAATGGGTATTTAGAAACAAGCTTGATGAAGATGGTAAGGTAGTGAGAAACAAAGCAAGATTAGTTGCTCAAGGTTACTCACAAGAAGAAGGTATAGATTTTACTGAAACCTTTACACCTGTTGCAAGGTTAGAAGCTATTCGTATTTTACTTTCATTTGCTGCACACCATGAGATAATTCTTTATCAAGTGGATGTGAAAAGTGCTTTCTTGAATGGTTTTATAACTGAGGAAGTCTATGTGAAACAACCTCCTAGATTTGAAGACATTGAATTTCCTAAACATGTCTTGAAGCTTAAAAAGGCTATGTATGGTATTAAGCAAGCCCCTAGAGCTTGCTATGACAGACTAAGTTCCCTTTTAATGGAAAATAGTTTTACCAGAGGTCAAGTAGACACTACTCTATTTAGGAAAACATCAAACAAGCATTTTATACTTGTTCAAATTTATGTTTATGATATCATTTTTGGAGCTACTAATGAAAGTCTTTGCAAAGAATTTTCTAAGTTAATGCAGGCTGAATTTGAAATGAGCATGATGGGAGAATTGAAGTTCTTCCTTAGAATTCAAATCAAATAATGCAATGATGGTATTTATATACATCAAAGCAAATACATCAAAGAACTGCTCAAGAAATTCAAGATGGTTGATTGCAAGCCAATGTGCACACCTATGCATTCCACTTGTATTCATGGTCAAGATGAAACAGGTAAGAAGGTAGATCAGAAAATGTACAGAGGTATAATTGGATCTCTACTTTATCTTACTGCTTCAAGACCTGATATTATGTTCAGCGTCTGCCTATGTGCTAGATTTCAATCTGATCCTAGAGAATCACACTTGAGTGCTGTTAAAAGAATATTTAGATATTTACAATGATCTACTAATCTTGGTTTGCTTTATAAGAAATCAAATGATTACAAGTTAGTAGGATTTTGTGATGCTAATTTTGCTGGAGACCGAATTGAAAGAAAGAGCACAAGTGGAGGCTGTCAATTCCTTGGAGCAAATCTTGTGTCATGGTCAAGCAAAAGACAAGCACCATTGCACTCTCAATAGCAGAAGCTAAATACATCTCAGCAGCAAGTTGCGGTTCTCAACTTCTGTGGATGAAATATCAACTTGAAGACTACTTGATAAAAGAGAGTAACATTCCTATCTTTTGTGATAATACATCTGCAATTTATCTTACTAAAAATTCTATATTGCATTCTAGAGCAAAACACATTGAGATTAAACATCACTTCATAATAGAGTATGTTTAGAAGAATGATTAATCTCAGCGTCTTGTGAAATGTATCATTCAGCATCCGGTATGACGTAAGCATTCACACATGTAAACATATGATATGTCATTCACATTGCATAGCTCAGCATCCAGTGAACTCGTTGCGTGCGTTTGAGCACACACGTGTCACAGGCATGTGAGACTGAAGCGTCTCTTCACACCTACTGAGTCATGATTAAATTTGTGTTTTCAATAAAATCTTTTTCCCATATTTACTTTATTTTGACAACTGCATTTAATGAAAAGCGAATCTTTATTTTTATTTTTCTTTTTCATTTATTTTTATTAAAAGATATACGAAGCGGTTTTGAAAAAGTAACTGTACTATTTCTTCAAAAATTTCCCACTACTCCACTTCTTTCACACCACTCTGTACCCTCTGTTTTCTCTATGAAAAAACTATTTTTCCTCTCTCTCTTTTTGCTCTCTCTCTCTTTGAAACACTAAACCTCCATCATCTACTCCTTTATTGCAACCATGACTGACGTTAAGGTCGGACATAACTCTGTTATTTACGACATCATGACTAAAGCAAAAGTTTTGATTGAGAATAGAATCGATTTGAAAAGTTTCAAGCTTTATAGGTTTAATTTCGATGAAGGTTTGAATGCTCTGGGTTGGAAAAACTACTTCTTTTGGGACCCTGTTGAAGTTCTAGTCTCTGCTATCAAGGAAGTTTGGCAAAACATTCATATTCGTCCGGGTGGCATCGTTGAAGGCCATGTTAGAGGTTTCAAATTGGTGTTTACCATAAACACTATTGCTAATACTATAAAATGTCCTTGTGAAGGAATTAGTTACTATGTTGGTTGGGAAGACGCCTTCAAAGGAATGGAAAATGTCAATGAGGCTCTGTTTGAGAACTACAGACAATTGAAGGAAACTGAAGAAACTCCCTCTGCCAAGCATCTGAAAAGTCACTACAGGGTGCTACATAAGATTATCGCCAAGAGTGTTATTCTGAAGATTGGGTCGAGTGATATTGTGAACTATGAGCAGAAGTTCATAATGAGAAACTATATGGCTGGTCACAAGATCAACTTGCCTAGATTGATCTTCAACAATATTGTCAATGCACTTGTTGGTTCAAGGAAGGGTTCTGTTGACAAGAAAAACATTATCAAGGCCATTCCCTATGGTGTTCTTCTTACTGCAATGATGATTAAAGATGGTATTGCAAGAAGGCTTGGAGCCTTGAAAGGAGAAGAAAGGGAAAAGTATTTTAGACTTGGTGCTATTGTTCGTCCTGATGTGTTTGGAGTCAATAGCTTAGTTAGAATGAAATTGATCGCTGGTAATATGATCAAGAAGGTGAAAAAGGAACAAGGAGAAGTAGCTGGTGCTACTGTTGGTGAAGTTGTGAAGAAACCCACCAGAAGCTCAGTATCTGGTGTGAAAAGAACTGTTGAGTCTCCAGCCAAGGAGACAAAAAGCAAGAAGCAAAAGGTGCCTCATGCACCTGAAAAGAGAGATGAACCAGAAGATGATGAGGACCGAGTCCCCATCAGAAGCATATTGAAGAAGAAAACAAAGGTAGAAGCTGAAAAGCCCATTTCAGTGTTTGGCCCTGAGAAGCAAATTCCTCACCTCCTCCTCCTGCTGTTGCCCCTCAAGGCAAGAGAAAGAAATTAGTTAGGCACTCCGAGTTTAATCCAAAGATACTGGATTTTACTGTCGATGATTCCATTACTGATTTTGGTTCTGATGATGTTATTACTGCACCACCACTCTCTGTTTCATCACTACAAACACATTCCACACAACCTCCATCCACCAAACCACAATCCTCCAAGAAAACCGCAAAATCCAAAACACTTACATTCCCCTCACCATAAACCTTTACCTCCTCAAACACTTCTCTCACATCATACATTTCTTCACTCCACTCTCACCCCTTCAATCAGCTTTTCAAAATCACTCCCAACAAACCAAAACCTACAAAGTCGAAGTGACTTCCACTCTTGCTCTCACATCATCATCCAACACTACATTTCCTACATCAAAAACCACTTATTTTGGTGCATCATGGTTTATGTTGAATGCTGATAATAGACCAAGACTTGCAAGAAAAGAAGAGTATCATTCTATATATGATCACCTTTCTCTTTGGCATTTGAAAACCTTTACTTCTGGGGTTACAAGATTGGAAATTGCCCCTCTCTGCTACAATACCAAGCTAAAGACTACTTTTGGTGGAAGATCGAGACCTCCTCCAAACCGAGGAATTATTCCATTCTCTATTGAACTCCCTCAGAATCTGCCACAACATGAACCTCTCACTCTGGAAGAGTGTGAAAGGTGGATCTCTGATGAAGAAAGGGCCTTCGGACTCACTGTCTGGAAATGAAGAGACATGAGTTAGTTCTGTTGAACAAAGATCCCTCCTCAGCTGTTGTCAAGATTGTGTCTGATAGGCAAAGGTGGCTTCCATGGTCAGTTCCTGAGAAGAGGAAGAATAAACCACCTGGAAGACTTCCCAAAATAATGACTCTCAAAGAGTTTAAGGAAGCTCCCAGAAAATACAACATAAAAGCTTTCTCTCAGAAAAAGGTCAGAAAGCCATCTGAAGACCATGCTATGCAAATATACCTGAGAAAGATCAAGAAAGATTCTAGAGGCACTAGTCACTCTGGTTGTTGTAAAGTAGAGAAAGCCATTATTCCTACTGTCGGCTCTATCAGCAGGGTATTTGACACAAACCTTGTCATTCTCCATTTCGATGATATGCTAATGTGCTCAGTTATTAGACATCCCAGTTTTACCAAAATGCAACAACAATGGGCTGAAATTAGTAAACATCTTGATATTGGATTCAATTGGAGTCAAATGGGAATAAATTGGAAAGACAAGGCTATTTTACCTCGTTTGAAGCTTGTCACCGAAAATGAAGATGATAAAGAGAATCTGAGAAAGATTTACCTGGCTAAGAATGATGTTCTCAACACCTGTCTTCCTAAGACAGAAGAGGCTATAAGAAGAAACTTATCAGAAGCTGAGCTTATCAGATTTGATGCTTATGTTGATAAGTTGTTCAAGCATAGGGAAACTGTATTTCTGAATATGGTTTACCCAGAAGAGTTAGTGCTTAGATGGGAACAGAACATGGAGTTTGAGAAATAGAAGCAAGGAAGATTCATGAAATGGAGTGTACCAAATGATTATTTCTTTTAGAAGGCTAAGGAAAGAAAGGAAAGGAGACTGAGATTATCACAGGAAGTTCTTACAGAACATCAGAAGCTGAATTCTAGGGAATCTCAAAGAGTTCCAGAACCTGAACCTGCTCCTCCTGCTGCATATGATGATCCTATCATCATGTCAAGAGCTCAGTATAAGGCTCTCATGCCTACATCTCAGAAAGTGCCTAGTTTGGAGAGTACTGTGAACCTCCTCATGGAGCGGCTCAATCAACTCCTCCCTCCTCCACCTTAAAAACATTTTCCTTTACTTCAAATGTTTTGTATTACGTGTTAGTTTGGTACAATCGTTCTTTTCCTCATATTATCTTTTGAATGGTATTAAATATTTTACCTTCAAATTTTTTCTCTTATAATTTATGTTTTGACTATGATGTGTTTTACACTCTTTTTGTCTTATGACAAAAGGAAGAGTAAAAGTAAGGTCTGATAAACGCACTTAAGTATCACATAACATGCATCATTCATCATACATAACATATTTTTGTTGCTCTGATACTCATTGATATTCATTGGCACAATTATATTTATTATTGGTACAATAATCTCAGCATCTGGTCCTCTATATTATTTAAATATATGCTCTAATATATGTATGCATTATGCAATCGTACAAATGCTCTGATACTTGAAAATATTTGATTATATCAGAGTATGTTGAACTCAGGGGGAGAATCTTGAAATTATTTTAGAAAGTAAATTATTCATCAACATTGGATATTTGTCATCATCAAAAAGGGGGAGATTGTTGGAACCTAAACGATTGAGAAGTTTAGACCTTCATTGATTTTGATGATAACAAAGTATTTACAAGAGAACAATTTAACTTCTAATAAGTCTTGAAGTGTGCATGAATTGAAATCATTTATGTATTATAACTCACTCAAGCAAGAAGAAGAATTTCATAAGAAATTGAGTACACTCCATGTGTGTCTGCATCCGGTTCACTCTAGCGTCTTGTTTGTAACGAGCGTCCGGTAGTGTAATCTTATGACACATGGTTACTCAATTGTAGCGAGCGTCCGTTTAATCTCTGAGCGAGCATATATTCTTTTAGTGAATCACGTGATGGTCACGATTATTCTCTCTGCTCTCAGCTTTCCTGGAATGGAATTCAAATTTGATTTTATGCGCTCAATTTTATGTATGAGGTATCAAAGGTGACACCTTTAGTATAAGACAAATTCGTACAAGGCAATTGTGTGAAAAGCATATAGTACAATAAAGGAAATATGTACTATTCTGATATTCTCTAAAAAGGAAGAAAAGGACGTGCTTTTTCAAATTGCCACACTCAATGATTTGGAGCTAAAATATATGTAACGGTATTATCCTCAAGACTCTTATAAATACCTCAAGGTCTTCATTGAAGAAGGTTGCTATAAACTACAATTCTGAAAGAGCTATTACTCAAATGAGCAATCAAGTTTCGTGCCAAGTTTCAGGAAACCAAGGACTGAACTTCAGCGTCTTATATTCTTTCTTTTAGAAAGCGATTGTTTTGAGCTTAATCTTTTCATCCTCTCTGTGAGAGTTATTTGATTGTATTCAAAACAAAATACTTTGTGAAAGTTTTATTGCCCGGTTAAAGGCTTAGTACCTCAAAGGCTCGAACGTACTGATTCGTTTTGAGAAGTTAAGAGTATTGTCAAGTTTGTGACAGTAGAATACTCTTAAGGAAATTTGTAATCAGTTGATTATAGTGAAAATCCTTTAGGAACGAAGGGATTAGACGTAGCTACCAGTTTGGTGGTGAACTAGTATAAATATATGTGTCTCTTGCTTTACTGCTTTACTTATACTTTTATCTTACAAAGAAAAACAAGTTTTCATAAATTTCATTTCCAGCGTCCGGTTATATTTCAGCATCCGATAACAAACAGCTTTAAAAAAATAGTGTTCAAAAGTGTTTTTATCTTAAAGTTTGCGAAAAGTTTTCAACACAATTCAACCCCCCTTCTTGTGTTCACTTCAGTACTACCTTTTTATCCTTTTTTGGCGTTAAAATTTGTGGCTCTACACACTGTACACGTCACCCAAGTGTGCACAACTGGTTTTATTTTTCTGCATTCTATATTTACGCCTAGATGTTGCAGCATCCTAAAGCATTTCCTGCAGTATTTATCTGTTTTTCCTGCACACTTAAATAATCACATAAGTCACACACAAATGGCATTGAAAGTTCCAAAACATCATCTAATACATTTTAAACCAAGTATTCCTAAACTAAATTAAAACACACACATTAAACACTTAAAACACATTTTGGATTTGCAAATTCAAACTTAAAAGAGCAAAATAACACTTATTTCTACGAGTTATCAAGAACCTTCTCACATGGAGATAGATCACATCATTATCCATGGCTTGTTTGTTATTGAGTTTTATTATAAACAAAAATACTGACAATCGATAAAAAAAAAGTCTTTATATTTTTGCTTTATTTTTTTCTTACATTTTACATTGTAGCCTTTATTTTTCAGCCTTTACTATTTTATTTACTATATTTCTTTGCATCCTTTTTAATAAGTTTAGTCATTTGCTTTTAGTTGATTACATCATTTATTTATTGGTTATCATCTATTTCATTATTGTTTTAATTACTCTTCATTGTGAAGAAAGCTCACTTATAGAACTGATTTTAGGTCAAAAGTCCATTGTGCCTTTTTTTAACTCTTTTCCATTCTTGACCCATGTGTAGCAAAAGAGTTTTGTCTTCTCCTTAGTGCAAATGCCGATGGCCTTAGAGCAACCAAGGTAGAGTTACTTAACTCACTTTTGGTGGGCC
This sequence comes from Calophaca sinica, assembly GCA_037113605.1. Classification (NCBI taxonomy): domain Eukaryota; kingdom Viridiplantae; phylum Streptophyta; class Magnoliopsida; order Fabales; family Fabaceae; genus Calophaca; species Calophaca sinica. The sequence goes on along the minus strand of CM073734.1, from coordinate 52,125,431 downwards.
ACATCATGCCATATTAGATATAACAACTTTAGCATTTTTTTTCCTACAATAGAGCAACTATTTAAGAACTTAAAATCAGTCCTATATATTACCCAACATCTTTATACTTTTTATTTATATTTATTTTTTCAACATTAATTAACAACTCATTTGTATTTTAATTTTGAAATAATGAATACATAAAAATACAATACTTTATTTTAATTATTTTTTTAATCACAAGACACTTCCTAGAGACCCTTCCAAAATACTCCCCTAACCCCTCGTTTCACTCTCCCTCAGTCCTCACTCTTCCATCTCTTTCTTTCTCAAACAATCAGTTCTTCCCCTTCTTTCTTGTTGCTCCTAAGTCTTCCACCTTTATGAGGGCTAGGTGATCTCATTTGAGGGATCTTCATTGTCCCTCTATTTCACTATATAGCATCCTAAACGTCTATTACGATTTGGCTTCTCAATGGTTTCTCTTAGCTGGGTGCATTCTTCAGTAGTATACCCATGTCCATTGCAAAACTCACACCACCTTCCATTATCCTTGTGGCCTCTTTTCTTTAATGAGGGAGGTCTTGTGACATCCCTAAATTCTTTATTCATATATAACTTCCTGGTAGATTTAGAACGACGAACCATTTGAGGTGTGTATCAGTCGACATACTTCCTAGAGGCTCCACCATGGGGTTTTCTTGCCAGGGGTGTAAGTCAGGTCGAGTGCAGATGTGTTTCTTCCCTACACCAAATTGGTACATTGATTGTGCACTATCACGTGTAGGTAACAACATCACATCTTCTAAAGTTGACATGCTTAACTACTCTTTCTTGGAACTTTTCCATTGTTTGGGGTAAATTCTTGGCGAAGGAACACTTGAACGACCCCTAGTAAATTCCCAATAAAGGTTTGCCCCGCAAGGCACACGTGGGAATCAAAACATATGTTAGTGGTGTAGTTGTGTAAGACGGAGGTAGAACAAAAAGTGGTTGGGTTGGCATATGCATAGGATAATTTTGTGGACAAATAATCGTGGGTGAGGCAGAGCATTCACTTGCGAAGGAAGCATTTTGGTGGGCAGATAATGAGCCTCAACCTATTTTAGAGGTTGTGGTTGAGCTGGTTTTGAAGGTGGTGGTTGCAATGAATATATGGATGTCGCATTAGTGGTTAACCGTAACTCTGCATCGGAGTTTCGAGGGAGTGAGTCGTGAACCAACCCCTGTTAGATTCTGAGTTTTCCATCTGGACCAAGTGCTCCACTAGCCTTCTGATCATGATCTTACAAGCCTGGAGGTAGCACACACTAATTGTCTGCTTCTCTTTACTACTAAGTTCACAATGATGAGATTTGTTTCATCATTATGGGTTGGGTTCAAGGAAAGAGGGAATTGTAGAGGCTAAGAGCCCTATTGTTCCTCCCATTGTTTTTTTTCCCTATTTTGGGGGCATTTCCTCCCCCCATTGGAGTGCTCTCTATTGCTTCTTCATCCAAGGTCTAGATGTGCCCCTCTAGGGTGGTTTCCAGAAGGTTTGCTGGTGTTGGAAATGGATGTTGCTACTGCGAACGAGTTTGTACTATTGTTGTGGTCTTGCTCCACTTGATAAAGTAGATCAGAATAACTTTATAGCTCAGAGGAAGACGCGTACCTGTCTGGTAGTATGATCCGCTTATCACCTTTGTCCTTGGGAGATCTCCTTGACAGAGGCTCTTCTTAGAGGAGTATTGGGCCTACCCAAGGCCCACTTCGCCTTTTTTTCTCCAATTAAGCATGATCTAACTATGCTTGTCATGACGTGTGCTTCTAAATTGAGCTGGCAAAATGGGCTACTGGGCCTGCTTCGGGTTCGGGCTTTATCGGGCTAGGCTAACAAACCAAGTTGAAAAATGGGCTCTAAAAATGATGCACAAGCCTAGCCCTATACGGGTTGCGGGCTTATTCAAGTCGCCGCGTATTTTTTTAAAAAAAAAAAATATTCAATTGCAAATAGAGGATGGTTATGTTTATATAGGGATGACAAAGCGAGTTGGGTCCGACAGACCAGCCTGCCAACCCACATAAAACGGGGCGGGTTGGGCTACGACATGTCCACCCACCAACCCATCTAGCCCAACCCGCCTAGCCCATTAATACGTCGGGCCACAAGCGGGTCTGGCCAACTTGTCAAGTTAACACATATTTATTTATTTATTTATTTTCTATTCCCTCCGTCTCATTTTAGTTGTCCTCTTTGGAATATTTCATTCTATCAAATTACTTATATTAATGAATTTTTTCTACTTAACTACTCTACTACTCCCATTAATAAGGGGTATTTTAGTCAATCAGTGTTATTTTATCATAAAAATTTGTAAACTCAATCATTTTCTTAAGAGGTGTGCATAAATTAATATGACAAGTAAAATGAGACAGAGGGAGTAACATATTTCCCTTCTTTGTTTACATATTTCGGGTAGGCCAGCCCGCAATTTTGGACCGTTTTAGGTGGACTGGCTCGCCATTTTGACCCCATTTTAGCTCAAATTTCAGTTTTTTATTTTTTTATTTTTTATTTTTTAGCCAGCCCGTGACAGGATGGGTTGGGTTCAACATCTCAACCCCTCACCCTTAGCGGGCCGGTTGGGGCAACCCGTTTTTGAGCGGGCTCATGGCAGGTTGGGCCGGGTTGGGCCGATTTTACCATCCCTATGTTTGTATGCTATATATTACAAGCAAATCTTCACAAAAAAAACTATATACCATAAATAACAATTTACGGTATAAGAAAAATGTTTACGAGATAGTGTTGAATTTATGGTACAAATAAGTGGGAAGTGGTAGGGGTATTTTTGTCAAACCAGCCTTATATAGGGTGTGGTTAATGGGACGTAGGGTGCATTTAACAACTGCCCTAATAATTTCACTTTGAGTCTGAGTGTGAGCAGCCCATCTTTTTAATATTCAAGTATTATATTATGCGAGTTGTGGGCCGCCCAAAGCCCAATACGGGCTTAAGACCAAAAAGCCCAATTGCAAAAACGGGCTCAAATTTAATTGTCCAAGCCTTATGCTTTTTCGAGCTGCGCCATTTTTCCAGCTCGATTTGAGCCAGCCCGCCAACCCACCTAAAATAGCCGAGTTGGGCTATGATATGTCAGCCCGTCAACCCAACAAGCCTAACCCGCCTAGCCCGTCAACCCATCGGGCCACAAGCGGGCCGAGCTGGGCCAACCCGTCGGGTCCACATAAATTTTTTTATTTTTTTATTTTCTTATTTTCTACTCCCTCCGTCTTATTTTAGTTGTCCTATTTTGGAATATTACTTGTCTTGTAACGCTATTATAACGCACTGACTCTAATCAGAGCATTACCTACTAAATTAACTGGGATTAAATAAAGGCACATTAAAAATTTTCACAAATGATATCCTAAAGACTTAGTTGTTACCTGAGTTCGTAACTTTGACAAAACATTTCCACAGAATACTCATTCGCTTTAAATAAATTACAGGACTTGACATACAATGCTATTATAGAATTATAACAAAAAGGAAATATTTTAGGACTCTAAAAGACTCCGACTCGTGATACGGTATTCGAGGTCTCGCGCGGCGGCAAGACCGAGAACAACTTCATGCTCTAACTCCTTCGATATGCTTGTACCTGAAAATAATGCCCCAAAGATGTGAGTTTATAAAACTCAGTAACATAGACTTAGCATAAAAATCATTTACCGTTGTTTTCAGCCATACGTGGTGTGCTACGTATGGAAAACTCCTCTCGACAAACGAACTTATGATCATCCCAAAACTATTTCAGATTAAAGCACAATTACTACCCATTCGTATCTAACATTGATCATATGCCACGAATAACATTAAAACATAGCATTCGGTTGATTATGAAAACCTTAAACTATAACTCTTATAGGGTGTCAAGAAAAGATATCCTAAAACTTAGAATTCTGCAGAAAAGCAGTGAGTAAATCGATTCACAAGTGTGTGAATCGATTCATTCACTTAAACAGAATTCAATTCACCAAGCTGTGAATCGATTCACCCTTTCAAATTTCGATTCACAGAACCAAAATAAGGGCATGGACACCTTTGGTGAATCGATTCAACACCCTGCGAATCGATTCATGCAGACTAAAATGCAAAAAACACACTTCTAACATAACTGCTTGCATTCTAACACCCAAAATACATAATCAACCCATTTGAAACCAAATCCGAACTAGGAACAAATCACATAAACATGTACACCTTTGATTTATCCTATGTTGGATATCGTACTTACCTATTAACATACTTCAAGAATAACATCTATAATTACAAAGAATTGTCTAACATCTTATTTGTCTCATAGGACATAACTCAAGCATTTAGACTACAACTTCCATTTACACATAAACTCCTCAAGGGCATAAACTTCAATCAAACAATTGAAACTCAAATCAAACATCTTGCAAGCATGCAAAGTTACATAAAACCTAGGCACACCTAGTTCTTCTTTACTTTGTGCTTAGCACGACTTAACTATTCCCGTGTGGTCAACTTGATTTTTGACTGGGAATCTATGTTATTTGGCTTTATCATGTGGTCCAAACCATTATTTAACTACTCAACTAACTCCAATGATACTTACAAGAAAATCAATGAATCAACTTGACTTAATTAAAACAGTACATTTCCAAAAATATGCATCTTTGAGAAATCATATGACCAAACCTACATAAACTCATATGAAAATCATCAACAAACATAAACTCAAACATTACTAAACCCATCTATGTCTCATGCTTTTCAAGACTCTAACTTGAATTAAATATACAATTGAAGCTCTATGGAACTTGTAATAGGGCAAACATCACACAAAGTTTGTGGGCGTTGGGGGCAGCCATCTAACCCTTAACCAAACCCACTCAAATATTTCAACTTCTACTCATTTGATATTAAAAATCGGGAATTAACAATTAAGAGAGGTATTAAATTTGGGGATTTTATGTTACCTTAGGGCTCCATGAAATTGGAGATAAAATCCCCAATTTCGAGGGCTTGGAGTTTCTCCTTCAAGCTTGCTTCTTTCAACCATGGAAGCTCAGATCCTTGCTCCTTCTTCCATTTCCTTTTCCTTCTTCTCTCCTTCTTTGCTCGAGCTCCATCTATGTCTCACTCTCTCTCTGCTCGATCTCTCTCTGTCTCGCGAACAGTGGCGCGCCGCCACCACTTCTTCGCCGCTGCCCGCGGCCTCGCCAGAACCGCCGCGATTCCAGTCCCCTCCTTCTTCCCCGACCGCGTGCCCTCTCTCTCTTTCTCCTCTTTTTCTTCCTTTCTTTTCTTTCTTTCTCTTTTCTGTTTTTTTCCCTTTCTTTTCCAGATCGAGATAAAGGGGAGAGAAGACAGGTTGAGGGGGTGCTAAGGTGTGAGTAGAGGAAGTCTAGTGTATGGTGGGGTAAGGTCTTTGACTAAAATTTGACTTACAAGTCCCCTTTTTTATTCCATAATTAATCTTTTGGTCCCTAATAACACCCTGGGTAATTTAACCAATTAAAATTACTCATGAATAATTAGTCCCACATTTCCTAAATCATTGGAAAAAATTACTATTTTATCCCTTAGGCTTAGCTTTAGGTCAATTTACTAGATTAAAACTATTTTTCTAGGCCATTAACCCTTTTTAATTCTTTAGGGTCTCTAATTACTAGGCTTAGGGAAAGTTGGGCTGTTACATGTCTCTTTAGAAAATAAAAAAAGTATTAATTATTTCTTTTCCAACAACATCTCTTGTATTTCAACCAACTATATTAATGAATTTATCTTACTTAACTACTCCACTACTCCGATTAATAAGGGGTATTTTAGTCAAGAAGTGTCATTTTATCATGAAAATTTATAAACTCAATTATTTTCTTAAGAGGTGTGCATAAACTAATAGGACAAGTAAAATGAGACAGGGAGAATAACAAATTTCCTTTTTATTACACATTTCGGGCAGGCCAGTCCGCCATTTGGTCCGTTTTAGGCGGGTTAACCAACCATTTTGGCCCCATTTTAGCCCGAATTTCAATTTTTATATTTATTTTTTATTTTTTGATTTTTTGACAAGTTGGTCTGCCAACCCGCCAACCCGTGACAGAACAGGTTGGGTTTAACATCTCAACCCACCACCCTTGGCGGCCCGGGTTGGGTCGTCACTTTTTAGCGCTGCATGTGGGTTAGTAGAAATTTGGCCGGGTTAGCCCGTTTTGCCATCCATACTTCTAAGGCTGTGTGGAACAATGTATAAGAACAAAAAGGGGTTCCATTGTCACTATGTTATATGAGAATATAGAGGGTATAACTTCGTACTATTTTTTGTAACAAAAAAAAAACTTTGTATTATTTTTCTCATACTAATTGTCATATGGAACTGATGTGAAAAAAAAAAAAATCACATGGAATTGCTAGACCAAAAATTAGACAGTGCAGAAGATAAAACCCCTAAAAAAACCAAAAATATTAAAAAGGAAAAGAATAACAAAAGAACGCCATGTCTATCACTCTTTCCTCAAAACAAAGATAACCTTATCCAAATGAGTGACAAAGAAAAACGCTCGAAGATTGAAATGATAGGGCAAGTGCTAAACCTTCCCTTACCCCCAATTGAAGAATCATTGATGCTCAAACTAGCAGAAAATTTGAATCATTGATTGATGCTTGTGTGCGCTAATTCTGCATACCAACCATGGGCCTCAACCATCCCTACACTCATGATGTTCCCAAAATGCACAACCATAGAACACGTGAATCAAATCCACGCACGCATGATAACAACCGGGTTCATCAAAAACACTGCACTCACCACCAAACTCATCCTCACTTTCGTTTCTTCACCCCACAAGCCCCTCATTGAGTTTGCTCGCTGCATCTTCTTCAAGCACCACGCTTTTCGCATTCCCTCTGACCAAGACGACCCTTTTCTCTGGAATGCTGTTATCAGGTCTTACTCTCACGGTTGTGACCCAAAAGGGGCTCTGTTTTTGCTCTGCTTGATGATGGAAAATGGGGTGTGTTTGGATAAGTACTCGTTTTCCCTTGTTTTGAAGGCTTGTTCTCAGTTGGGTTTGATAAAAGAAGGAATGCAGGTTCATGGGTTGTTGTGTAAGACAGATATTGGGTCTGGTGTGTTTTTGCAGAATTGCTTGATTGGGTTGTTTGTGAGATGTGGGTGTGTTGAGCTTGCCCAGCAACTGTTTGACAGAATGCCTGAGAGGGACACTGTTTCTTATAACTCAATGATTGATGGGTATGTGAAATGTGGGTTAATTGGAAGAGCAAGTGAGTTGTTTGGTGGCATGCTATTGGAGGAGAAGAATTTGATTACTTGGAATTCAATGATTGGAGGGTATGTGAAGTGTGAAGATGGGTTAAGGTTTGCTTGGAGTTTGTTTGTTAAAATGCCTGAGAGGGACTTGGTTTCTTGGAACACAATGATTGATGGTTGTGTGAAGCATGGGAAGATGGAGGATGCCCAAATATTGTTTGATGAGATGCTGGAAAGGGATTTGGTCAGTTGGGTTACTATGATTGATGGTTATGTGAAATCGGGTGATGTCCTTGCTGCAAGGAGTTTGTTTGATGAAATGCCAAGGAGAGACGTCATTTCTTGTAATTCAATGATGGCTGGCTACGTCTGGAATGGGTATTGCAATGAGGCTTTGAAGCTGTTTCATGATATGAGAAGGGCTACGAATATGCTACCTGATGATACAACATTGTTGATTGTTCTTACAGCAATTGCACAATTAGGACGTGTGGAGGATGGAATTGTGATACACCGGTATTTAATGGACCATGGTTACTCTTTGAGTGGTAATCTTGGCGTTGCTCTGATTGACATGTATTCCAAGTGTGGTAGCATTGAGAATGCTATCTTAGTGTTTGAGAACGTTGAACAAAAATGCGTTGATCATTGGAATGCTGTGATTGGTGGCTTAGCTGTTCATGGAAGGGGTGAAATGGCTTTTGATTTTCTAATGGAGATGGAAAAGCTTTGTATTATACCTGATGATATCACATTCATCGGAGTTTTGAGTGCTTGTAGGCATGCTGGCCTGTTGAAGGTGGGGCTGATATGTTTTGAGCTCATGAAAAAAGTCTACAAACTGGAACCTAAAGTGCAACACTACGGATGCATGGTGGATATGCTTAGCCGAGCAGGACATGTTGAAGAAGCCAAGAAACTCGTTGAAAAGATGCCTATTGAACCCAATGATGTTATTTGGAAGACTTTGCTTAGTGCTTGCCAAATTCATGAAAACTTCTCTATAGGAGAGCCTATAGCTCAGCAATTGATTCAGCTAAAGTCATGCAGTGCAAGTTCTTATGTGCTCATGTCTAATATCTATGCTTGTTTGGGCATGTGGGACAACGTTAGAAGGATTAGGACAGAAATGAAAGAGAAACATTTGAAGAAAATTCCAGGTTGTAGTTGGATTGAATTGGGTGGAACTGTTCACCAGTTCTCTGTACAAGATAGGACACACCCTCAGGTTACTGAGATTTATTCTCTGTTAAGTAGTTTCTAAATTTCTATTTTGAAGCTCATCCATCTTGGATATTATATGAGATGGGAATGAGTTTGCTTTGTGGATTTCTTCTTAATTCAGCCTAACTCTGTAGATTAGGGCTGTTCAAAACACCGAATGAAACTGGACCACACCTAGAACCAAATGGCACTCATCTTTAAAGAGCCAAACTTTTAATATTAATTCGCGAACTGAACCGGCTTCTTAAACGTGGTTCACTAACTGAACTGTTTTACAAAAGAATTCGGTGAACATAAACACGAACCATTCTTCATTTTCTTCAACCTCACTCTGACCAACCACACTCTCACCTCGTTTTTTCAGACACAAACCGTACATCTACCATGAACCCCAAATTCCCTAACTTCAATCGCAGCATCTCCACTTTCACGAACCCGAGATCCCAATTCCCCATACGAACCCAAAATCCATAAAGTTAGGACCAAAACCCATTTTGAATCGTTCCTCTTTCATACCTATTCGAATTATTTCCCTACCAATCAAGTCTCCTTTGCTTTGCTTTTGGAGTTGAGGAATCATCTTGATGCTCTCTCCCGAATTCGATCAAGGTGCTTCATGCTCACCCTACTCAGATCTGTCGCATATTTACTACTTCTTTGCATTTTTAAATATCGTTGTCTAATTTTTTGTGTAGGTACCAACTAATCTGTGTTGTGTTCTAGAAAAGAGAGGTGTGATTTCAGGTGTGTTCAAGTAATATGTTCATATTTGTGTATACAGTTGCTTTTCTGTGGTTTGTTTTCTTATTTTCAAATCCGTGAATGGCTGCATCTCTGGATATCTGTTGCTTCTCTGTGTATCTGGAATAGTTTCATGTATGTTAGTTTATCACATGTGGATGGAGTAGTTGCTCTCTCTGTATGCGAAAATGGTGCTCTCTGGGCTTGGGCTCTGTTTTCGCAAGGAAGTTGTTAGGACATATGATATTAGATAAGGGTTTGTTAGGATAAGGGTTTGTTAGGATAAGGGTTAAGAGTTTGTTAGGATAAGGGTTGAGAAGTTTGTTAGTTAATTGATTAGTAGAGTTTTATTTTGTATAAATAGGGGATGTAGGCTTAGAGGGAGGATTATTCAGATTGTTAATCAATTGTAAACCTAAAGCAGTGGCTCTTTGGTGTGAAAGTGGAAACCCTTTTGAGGAGAGTTCTCTCTGCTAATCTCTCAAATTCTTTTTCTTTTCAATAAAATTGTTCTTTCTTCTCTATTAGATTTTCTGGGTTCCTAACAATTTGGTCTGACCTGCCGAATCTTCGAGAGATGGCCGGCGTTTCGGAGTTGGAGGATAGGTGGGAGGCGCTGCCGAAATTCACAGGGACCGATCCCTTTGGGTGGGTCACTAAAGCTGAAGAATTGTTCAAGGTTTATGAAATTCCATCATTCAATAAGCTCCAGTGGGCTTTCATGAGAATGGAGGAAGGTGTGGCTTTACGATGGTTCATTTCTTGGTACGAAGAATACCCAAAATCAGACTGGGAGACTTTTCGCCAGGCTCTGATCACAAGATTCATGGAGAAATCGATGGAGACACCGAAGAAGAAACAAAGAATGGCGCCTAGACTAACCATGGAGGAGGGCAGCGACCAAATTCGTGGTGAGAGTGAGATGACGAAGACTTTCAAGAAGTCTGGTAACAAGGGATCGTTCTCAGCGTCGTGTTGGGTAGTAGAGTCAGAAAAGGCAGAATCGCAACCCTCTCGTAGCACCCTAACCCACCTGATTCCGCCGTCGCCGCCACGTATATCAGATCCTCCTGACATCGTCCCGCGCATGGTGGTCACTCCATCGTCCAAGATTGTATCACCAGAACCTCAAGATCCGAATCTGGAGATGATGGAAGAGACTGGGGTCAAACAACCGCCACCGCCGGAGCCACCCGACTCCGATCCGGTCACAGCGGCCAGGGAAAACCAAGAATCTCGAAGTCTGTTTTCTCCTGCACCCCCGCCAAGGCCACCAGACACCAGCCTCCTTGAGGCGATTCCTCTGCGACCAGAACCTCCAACCGCTGTTTCCATTGTGAAGCTCATGCTGTCGAAGAAATTACCAGGGGCGCACGTCTTTGAAGATGCGAACGCAGGGCTGTTGGAAAAGAGAGGATTTAGGGTTGAAAGGGAATCCCTGGGTCCGATTCCAGTTCTGGAGGAAAGGAGAACCGTGACCAGTAATTGGGGTATCGACCCAACTCTCAACCTAATGGGCTTGGATGTGGCCCAAATTGACTATAACATTTGGGTTCAAGTGAAAACAACTGATTTTTTCGCCCAATTCAAGAGTGACGCTCGAGGCCTAATTCCTCATCAATTCTTAATGCGCCTGACCCCAAACACTGTTGGAGTCCCGTATGCGCACTACCCTTCACAAATGAACATGGGCATGGCCGAACAAATTTTGGTAGAAGCATTTTTTGAGTTGTGGGTCACAATATACCTATTGGGCCTCACCCAAGGCATAGCTAGCCCAATTCCGGATTTTTTGATAATTCAGTCAATGCTATGGTGAAGGGATGGTTGAAGAGTGGAATGAATAAAGACACTAGAACCAGTGTAAGGTATGCAAGCATTGCACAAGAAATGTGGAAGGATCTTGAAGAAAGATTTGCCAAAGTTAATGCTCCTCGTTGCCTATGAGTTAAAGTGGGCAATAACTCTTCTTAGGCAAGAAAACCTCTCGGTCCCTGCATACTACACTAAACTGAAGACATTGTGGGATGAGGCTCAAGCCATTTCTCCCATGCCAAGATGCACTTGTGAAGGTTGTGATTGCGATATCCAGAAGAGTCTCGCTCAATTGCGTGAGAAAGAACAATTGTATGATTTCTTGATGGGTCTTGATGATGTCTTTAACACTGTTAAAACCCAAATTCTGAGCATGGCATCAAATCTCACTCTCGGGCAAACCTATCACTTGGTGGCAGAAGATGAGCAACAAAGAATGATCTCCTCTATGCATAAGCCATCTTTGGAAACAGCAGCTTTTCAAGTACAGGGTGCTCGTGGAGCAGGAGAAGACCAGAAAGGTGCCAAGAAATCAGGATTGAAATGTGATCATTGTGGCAAGACTGGCCACACACAGCAAGGATGTTTTGAGATAACTGGGTACTTGTATTGGTGGAAACCCAACAAAGACAAGAAAGATAAATATGTCTTCAATAACAAGAAGCCAAGTTTCAAGGCAGCACAAGTCAATACTGATAGCAGTCCTATTCCAGGCCTAAATATGCAGCAGTATGACAGATTGATTCAGCAATTAAAATCAGATGAAGGAGGATCAACATCAAGCCAGGCAAAGGCCGCAGCCAACATGGCAGGTAATTTCAAATTTACTAAACCTTGGGTTATAGATTCAAGCGCCATAGAACATATGGCATGTGATGCAAGCCTGTTGAGTGAGATTGAAGAATCTCACTTGCAATCTGTCCATATACCGGATGGCACAAGAGTGCCAGTCAAGGGCTTAGGAAAATTCACAATGCCTAATGGTATGCTCTTAGATAATGTCCTTTATGTGCCAGATTTTAAATGCAATCTTATTTCTATTGACAAACTAACCAGAAAACATGATTGTAATGTTATATTTTCTGCTGATTCTTGCATAATTCAGGACTTACATTTGAAGACTCCGATTGGGAAGTTTAAATACCAAGATAGCTTGTATCTTCTTAAGGGCAGCCATGCTAAGCATAAATCTAACACAGTAAAGGCCATGAAGGTTGGTAAACCTGAAGATTACTTGTGGCATGCCAGACTTGGCCATGCCTCAGAATCTAAACTAGTTGGTTTAGGATTAAATGATGTTGGTAGAATTAAAATGACATGTTGTGATTCTGGTGTAAGAGCTAAGCAATCTAGGCTTCCTTTTCCAATTAGTTCAATAAAATCTAATGCTTGTTTTGATCTTATTCATTGTGATATATGGGGCCCCTATAAGACTAGCTCATTAACAGGAGCACACTATTTTTTGACTATTGTTGATGACTTTAGTAGAGGTATATGGGTCTATTTGATGAGACACAAATTTGAAGTTGATTTTCTATTACCTACCTTTATATGCATGATTGAAACACAATTTGATAAAAAAATTAGAAAGGTAAGATCTGATAATGGTTTGGAGTTTACATCCAAACATATGCAAGAATTCTATGCAGAGAAAGGCATCCTCATGGAACTCAGTTGTACTTACACACCACAGCAAAATGGTGTGGTTGAAAGGAGACATAGATACATCCTTGAAACAGCAAGGGCTCTAAGGTTTCATGCTAACCTCCCTATCTAATTTTGGGGTGAGTGTGTGTTAACTGCAGTCCATATCATCAATAGACTGCCATCAAAATTGACAAATGGCAAGAGTCCATATGAAGTTATTTACAATAAAAGGCCTGATTACTCTCAACTGAAAGTTTTTGGGTGTTCGGCCTATGCTTTAAAGCATAAGAAAGAAGGAAAATTTGATGAAAGGGGGAGTCCTTGCGTATTTGTAGGGTATCCTCTAAAACAAAAAGGATACAAGGTCTATGACACTTCCTCTAAGGAAATTTATGTGTCTAGAGATGTGATTTTTCTTGAAAATGAGTTTCATTACAAAAAGGTAGATAGCAACAGCAATCAAACCTTGAATGATGCACAATGGGAAGACATTTCTCAAGAAGCACGAGCAGAACCTGCCAAACAGAACCTGCAGGCACAAACAGAGCCTGCCAGCACATTCAACAACAATAGTGAAAGTGAAGGCATGGAGCAAAATGGCACAGTTATTGATAACATATCAGCAAGTCTGGATGCTCCAAGGTACACTGAGGAAGGAAATACAAGAGGAAGAGTTAGGCAACTACCATCTTATCTAAAGAGACTATGAAGTGGAATTGCCACCTTCCATAAATCCTGCATCTTCAAACAATGAGGTACCATATCCTTTATCCAATTATGTTTCTTATAATAAATTCTCTTCTGCTCACATTGCTTTCTTAGCGGCCATCTCATCTCAAGATGAGCCAAGAACCTTTTCTCAAGCAGTCAAACACAAGCACTGGAAAGAAGCTATGCAGAAGGAGACAGAAGCCCTTGAAAATTGGACAATTGTGGATCTTCCACAAGGCTGGCAAGCCATTGACTCCAAATGGGTCTACAAAATTAAGTATCAACCAAATGGCAAGGTGGAGAGGTACAAAGCAAGGCTAGTCACTCAAGTGGAAGGGGAAGATTTTCATGGGACTTTTGCCCCTGTGGCAAAATTAGTCACTGTCAGAACCTTGCTTAATATTGCTGCTGCAAAGGATTGGATTGTTCACCAATTAGATGTGAACAATGCTTTCCTCCATGGAGACTTAACAGAAGAAATTTACATGAAGATACCACAAAGATTTGCTAAGAAAGGAGATCAAAGGGTTTGCAAACTTAAGAAGTCCCTCTATGGCTTGAAGCAAGCATCAAGAAATTGGTATCAAAAGTTCACTCAATCTCTGCAAAGGATGAAGTTTCAACCATCTAAATCAGATCATTCTCTGTTTATCTACAGCAGGGGTGGCATTTTTGTTGCTGCTCTCATTTATGTAGATGATGTAATTCTAGCCGGCAATGATATGCATCTTATACAGCAAGTCAAGAAGGAATTAGACAGCAAATTTAGCATCAAGGATCTAGGAAATTTGAAGTATTTCCTAGGGATAGAAGTTGCTAGATCATCGAAAGGTATTGCCCTCAGTCAAAGGAAATATGCCATTGATATTCTTAGTGAAACCAGAATGTAGAATTATAAACCAAGTAGTTTTCCTATGGAGCAAAACTGCAAACTCAAACCTGATGGAAATGAACTTGATGTGGATAGCACAAGATACAGAAGAATTTTGGGCAGATTACTTTATCTCACTATGACACGACCTGACATCACTTATGCTGTGAATGTTTTGTGCTGGTATATGGCATCTCCAAAGCAAATTCATATGAATGCTTTGGAAAGGGTGTTAAGATATGTTAAGGCAACACCAGGACAAGGCATTCTTTTACCAAGAGATAGTGACATTCAATTGGTGGCATATTGTGATGCGGATTAGGGAGGTTGTCCTCTTACAAGGAGGTCTTGCACTGGATATCTAATCACTCTAAGAGGAGCACCGGTTTCATGGAAAACCAAACGACAAGCAGTGGTGACAAAGTCTTCGGCTGAAGCAGAATATAGGTCGATGGCAGCCATAGTAGACAGGAGCGCGCTCCGGATCGTAGGAGCGTACGATCCTGCGCTCCTGCTCCCTCTCTGCGAACTCGCTCCCATGTAGGATCGGAATTTGCAGGAACGCTGGCAGGAGCGTCACTCCCGATTTCAGGAGCGCTCGCGCGGCGCGTAGGAGCGGTCGCTCCCGACGATCTCGCGATCCTGATCAGCTTTCAAAACGCTGCGTTTTGTGACATTAACGGGTCGGGTTCGCGGGTCGGGTTCGATCAAACTGTTTTGGTGGGTAAAACCCTAAAATCGCAGCTTTTTCTGTCCAAAACAGAGACAAAAGCTCTTCTTCCTCCCTTGCGATCGTCTTCTACCTAGAAGCGCGACTTTCTTACGCCGTTCGCCTCACCTGCGGCCACGCCGTCTTTATACGCTTCTTCCTTTCTGTCTCTGTTTCGTTCGTGTTCTCCACTGCTTCTGCTTCGTGTTCTTCGTCGCGGTGTCTTTGCCTCTGTTTCTCCTGTGCTTCGCGTTCTCCACCACTGCTTCTGCCTCTGTTTCTCCTGTGCTTCGCGTTCTCCACCACTGCTTCTGCCTCTGTTTGTGTGAACTATTAACGATGGCTTCATCTTCAGTCCCTAAATCAGGTGGTGGCTCCAATCCCTCTCCAAATGTGCGTACGGGCCGCAAGAAAAAATTGGCTAAAAATGCTGCCGGTAACAAAACTGATGTGGCCTGGAATTATGGTGTTGCGGTTGATGGAAATAACAGGAAAATTATGTGCAAGTTTTGTGAAAAGATCATAAATGGAAGCATTCTGAGTGAATCATCATTTGGGTGCAACTTCAAAAGATGTTGGAGCATGCACTAGTGTTCTGATGAGGTGAAGCGAAAGAATGCTGAAAATTGTTTCAACTTTCTTTGGAGAATTTGATAAAAAAACAAGCATTGAAGTGGAGGAGGAAGTTGAAGACCGAAGGTTCTTTGGAAAAAGAGTGGTCAATGAGGTGGCTGCTAGTGGTGGTTTTTCTACTACTTCCACTCTCTTCAAGAGGAGGTGTCTCAAACAAACATCCATCAACTCACATTTTAAGAAGAGTTTGAAAGATGATGCACATCTTGCAATTGCAAGGTTCTTCTACAACAATGCCATACCATTCAATGTGGCAAGGAGTGAGGAATACAAAACTATGTTTGACTTGGTTGCAAAACATGGGCAAGGATTTCAACCACCATCCTATTATGACCTTAGGGTGAAATTATTAAAGCAGCAAATGAAGTTGACAAATGATTATTTGGAAGAACATAAAGCTAAATGGAAGAGAGTTGGGTGTAGCATAATGACCGATGAGTGGACCGATAAGAGGAGGAGGACAATTATGAACTTCTTGGTGAATTCTCCAAAGGGCACGGTCTTTATGAAGTCTATAGATGCATCTTCTGTATCAAAAACTGGTGAAGTAATCTTCAAAATGATTGATGAGATTGTTGAAGAGGTTGGAGAAGAAAATGTTGTCCAATTGGTGACTGATAATGCGGCTAATTGCGTGCTTGCCGGTGAGTTGTTGATGGCAAAAAGAAAACATTTGTATTGGACTCCTTGTGCAGCCCATTGTCTTGACTTGCTGCTAGAAGACTTGATGGACATACCTTATCATGCGGAGACAATTCCAAAGGGTAAAAAAATCACAACTTTTATTTATGGCGAACTTCTCTCATTTCTCTTATGCAACAATTCACGCAAAATAAAGATTTAGTGAGGCCAGGGCAACTCGTTTTGCCACATCTTACCTTACTTTAGCGTGCTTGCATGAGAACAAGGACAATTTGGTAAGAATGTTCACAAGCAAGGAATGGAAGTCCAACCGATTGTGCAAAGCTAAAGGATGGGCCAATTGTTGAGGATATTGTTTTGGAGAAGGTGTTTTGGCATAATGTTGTGATATGCTTGAAGGGTGCACTCCCTCTTGTTAAAGTGCTTCGATTGGTTGACTCGGATAAAAAACAAGCCATGGGTTTTATCTATGAGGCAATGGACCAGGCTAAGGAGGAGATTCAGAAGGCTTTTCGTGGAATCAAAAAGAGGTACCTTGTTTTTTAACTTGATCTTTTGCTTTTTTCGTGGTCTTGGTCTCAAAAGTGAACTAATTTAATTTGTTTTACTTTTTAGCTATAATCCTTATTGGACTATAATTGATAAAAGATGGAACAAGATGCTCCATAAGCCTTTGCATGCTGCAGCATACTATCTTAATCCTCAGATGCACTATAGTCCTAAATTTAAAGCTGATCTTGAGGTTAAAAAAGGCTTAATGGATGTAATGGAAAGATTGGTACCTGATCCAATTGAAAGATCTTTGATTGATGTTCAAAAGATGAGTTCAGAAGCGAGCAGGTATTTTGGTTGTGAATTGGCTAGACTAACACAAAATAAGAAGGATCCAGATTGGTGGGAGTCTTATGGAATTGAATATCGAGCTCCAAAATTTGCCATTCGCATCTTGAGCTTGACATGTAGTTCCTGCGGGTGTGGCGTAATCGAGTGCCTTTGATCTAGTAAGATTTCAAAAATCTAGACTTTGAATTGTAAGATAGATCCATTTGTCATATCTTAATTGTATTTGTTATTGTCTAGGTGCACACAAAAAGAAGAAATCGTTTGAAGACGAAGACAATGAATGATGTTGTTTTTGTCATGGTTAATTCAAGATTGGCCAAAAATAAGACTCAAAGAAAAGCACGAGAGTATGAAGACCTTATATCCGAAAGTGAATGGGTTTCAGGTGATGAAGATGAAGGCACGAGCACCCAAGGCAATGAAACTATAGATGTAAATGATGATGAGGATGATGATGAAGACCCAGAGGCAACAGAACATGATGGTGATGGTCCCATTTTGGATGGTTTGGACCAAACTCCTACTTTTGGATATGCATCAGAAGGTCTAGAACATGATGGAGATGGAGGAGAGGAAGAAGATGAAGATGAAGGAGAGGAAGAAGATGGAGATGAAGGAGAGGATGGAGATGGGGGGGAGGATGGAGATGATGGAGGAGAGGATGATTTTGAGGTTAACGTGGCCGATTATGTCTAAGTGTTTTGTGGGATTTAGTATATGTCTAGTTGTTTGTTAAGAATTTGGTGTTTTAAGCCTTTATGGCACTTATCTTGTGTATGACTTATGTTTGTGGCACTTATGTTTGTATATGACTTCGAAGTTTATTAAGTATTTGTGGTGTTTTGAAGTTTTTTTTCACTTATTTATGGTTTTTATATTCCTACATATGTTTTTATATGCATATATATACTAGTTTGAGAATTTGGTAGGAGTTTACGAACCTTGCTACGAACCCCGCTCTTACGCTCCTATGACCCCTCCCCGCTCCTATTTAGGATCTCGCTCTTGTCTACCTTGATGGCAGCTACTGTAAGTGAATTAATGTGGCTGCGATGGTTACTGACATAATTGAACGTGCCACAAGAGGGGCCTACCCGCATGTTTTGCGATAATCAAGCAGCCTTACATATAGCTGCGAACCCTGTGTTTCACGAACGAACAAAGCATGTAGAAATGGACTGCTACTTTGTTCGAGAACGAGTTCAATCAGCAGAGGTAGCTCCTACTAAAATTGATACAAAGCACCAGATTGTGGACATGTTAATTAAGCCTTTGGGCAAAGATCGTCTTCAAGCTCTTGTTGGCAAGTTAGCAATTGTCAATCTCCATTTGCCAACTTGAGGGGGAGTGTAGGAATATAGGTTGAGTCCCAATTGTATTGGTGCTATGACACCTGTTATGGCACCAGATAGACTTAGATAATCAATTAGATAGTTTTGTTCGTTATTCAGTTTGTTATGTAACAGGTAGTTTGTTAAGTTGTTAGGTTGTTAATTCAGTTATGTTAACTGAATACAGCGGCTATATAAACTAACTGCCTAATGTCTCAATGTACATTTTTTGATAATTCAATCAATGAGAAAGAGGAATATTCAGTATCTCTAGTAGGCTTAGAGGGAGGATTATTCAGATTGCTAATCAATTGTAATCCTAGAGCAATGGCTCTTTGGTGTGAAAGGGAAAACCCTTTGGAGGAGAGTTCTCTCTCCTAATCTCTCAAATTCTTTTTCTTTTCAATAAAATTGTTCTTTCTTCTCTATTAGATTTTCTGGGTTCCTAACAGAAATGGTTGCTTCATTGATAACTATTGTTTTACATTTTACCTTTCCTTTTTTCGTTGACCCATTTGATTATTCTTTTTTTAAAATGCCACTACATGTATGTCTCTTTCAGTAATTCTGCCATATTAATCAATGATTAAGGACAGATCCTTTTTTGAAATGCTACGTACTTGCTTGTTGCATTGCATGCACAATGTTTTTAGCATTTTGTATTTGTCACTTTTTTTGGATTGTGCATTTTCAGGGGTTCATGGTGCTTGCCTTACAGTGAATCAGCGGCACAGAAGGCCTACCTAAATTGTGATGCCTGTACCTTGTGAATGATTTGACACCGCTTTTGAAGTAAAAATTTTGTTACCCTTTCCTCTTTTGAAGTAATATGTCATTTCTAAGTTCCTTTGTTATTGTACTTGGGTGATTGAGATTGTTTGCACTTCTCTACAGCAGTTTTCTTTATGAACTTTCATTTTACTTTGACTACAGTTTTAGTGTTTCGCGAGTAGAAGTAGCATAACCTCTAGTATCCTTTAATATGATAGATAACTATTAGTGGCATATGAACTCTCTTCGTCCCACCAGAAATGAAAATTTATAGGAAACAGTCAAAATTTGTCATTTATGGTTGGTGACTGTGCAGTGTGCATGACTATGAGAAGCAGAAACTCTGGTTTATCTGATCCATACTACAATTTCCACCAAGGCACATAATTTCTTGATTGCTTTTAGCCTCTGGTTTCATTCTTGCCTTTTCACTGCCGTCCATCCAGTTTTGGAGCCTTATAAGCAACCTTCTCCTTTTGGAGCAAGCAGGATCACCATGAGCAGAACCAATGCAAGAGACATTGTGATGCTCCAAAAAGGTAATTCATGCTCCGAACCATACTACATAACTCCTGCACTTTTCCTTCAAATTCCAGCTCTATATGGTCTCTGTCCTGATCCTGTTGTTGCTGTTGATGTTCATGGTGCCTCATTAACTCTTGCCTTATGCAAGCATTGATCCTCCACAAGTGAATTAGTTCTTCAATTTCAGTTGCATGTTCGTTGTTGACCTGCTCCAATTCATTGAGAAGCTGGTTGTAACTTCCTTACATCTCTTGATTCAACCCGCAAATAATATTTCAGTGGTTTTCTATGTAACTCTTCCTTAGATGCATATGTTTCTGCTGTGTCGAGCTTCTGAAGTTCATTCTTCTCATCCTGCAATTGATCCACAACCCTTTTTAGCTCTCTGATTTCATCCTAGTGTCAGGCTTCGGATCCAACATCTTGCATAATGGCCTCCGGACTTCTCTTGGGAACCAATTAGGACATTTAAACTCTGCTTTTCTTATCTTCCTATGCATCTCCATCAAATTCGAGTCATGGAAAGGAATATAACCTGCCAGTAAGACGAAAAGAATTACTCCACAAGACAAAATACCAGCTCTGTCACCATCATAATCCTTCCTTTTAAAAAACTTTGGGAGTAATGTAGGCTTGTGTTCCACAAGTTGTATGCAGCAAACCATCCTGCCATTTGGATTCAGCCAGCGAAATTAACCCAAATATTCTGAGACCTCGAGGTTCTCATTCTCATTAATTTCATCATATCCTTTAATTTCAGATCATAAAGCATATAGAAATAGAAAATGTTCCTTTCCTGCTGCAACTGTTTTTTGCCTAGTGCTTAGAACTTTTTTTTCCTTGTGATATCTGGTGATCATAGGAAATGACAGGGTGCCTCAACTTTGCATATACCACAGGAAAATGCACATGACGTGCTTTCCTTTCGCGGGGGGGGGGGGGGGGGGGGGGGAACAGAAGCAATATATCTTAAGAGATGAAATTTTTATGCTGCATTTTGGGATCAGCTATAGAGGAAATCATTTTAGTTGCCTCCAAGCTCCCAGAATGAACACTGCTATCTGTAAGAGTAGTAGGTTCTTTATCTTCCATAGAAGAAAGGTTGTGAAAGCTTCATGTTTAGTTCCCTGATGACAATTGGTTTATGAGGTATCAGCCTCGTTCGTTGTCATGTGCACATGCTTACCACTATTCTGAAAATCGGACCGGACTATCCGGTTCGACCGGTTGAACCTGGAACCAGTCATGTGTCCAATCCATATAAATCAAAAAACTGACAGAGCAAAGAACCAGTGAGAACCGGCTAGGAACCGGTCAAACCGGTACAAAACCGCCCAAAAACCGGTGATGAAAACCGGCTTGAACCAGTTGTTTCCTATTTTTTTTGGTATCTTTAAACTAAAAAATATGCTTTGTTTAGCCAAATAAAGGTCCAATGACAAGTAATAAATATTCATACTCATGAATTTTTATTATTTAGCATTTTATTATTAATTTTTTATCTTTTAAAATATATAATATGATCAATTTATGTTCATTGTTTTATCATATTTTCTTAATATTTATATTGATATATTACTTAATAAATTTAATAATATTAAAATAATTGATTTATTTATCTCCGGTTCGACCACAGTCAAACCATTAAACCGTGAACCAGTACCTTCACTGGTCCGGTTTTCAAAACACTGATTCTTACCATCATTTTTGAGCCATGCCTCTTTTGCTGTAAAAATTGTATGCTTACAAATATTGACATTAAGTTGGATAAAGTTGTCTCATAGTGTTATAGTTTCTTATTTAAGTTATATTTGAGCAAAACCTGTCTCGTTGTTTGTTCATTTATTTAAACTAAAAACAAATCCATAATGGTAATCATAGAACATGATGCTGGGTTGCTTGGGGTGAATGCTATTAGTTTTGGTTTGGCAAGGAGGTTTTAGATCCACGTTATCCCATAAATTGGCAACCTGTGTTGTTGCAGGTTAATTTTTTTTATAACTTTTATTGTCCAAAACTGAACTCTATCTATGAGTGATGCTTTCCCCAAAATATGGAATTAAAAGCAGATATTTCCATCCTTTATTGCTGTTGCTACTGCTTTTTAACAGTTCAATAACTAGATTCAGAATGTTTGACGCTGAATTTAAGATCTCTTTTTCTTCACTTTTTTTTTTTTGTTTTTTTATGGGAATAGTATATGAAGGCCACATGAAAATAATGCTACAGTAAGAATAACCTTAGCTGAACTGAAATAGTGGGTGAATAATGCTGCATTGAAAGCAGTTCAGTATCACAGGAATACGTCCCGTTGACCCATTTATATCTTCAATATCAAATTGGTCTCATTTATAAGTGTATTGGACTTCATCAATTTGATCTGACACCCCCTCCCACAAAATAAATAAGAACAAAAAAATCTTACATTGTCTTATTATCTTGTGTTTCACTATTTGAATAATTTTGAAATTCGTTTACTCAATTAAACTTGATAATAACATGTTATACAGTCTCTCCAGGTAAGTGTCTACTGGTCAATGAACATGAACCCATATAAGTTACATTGAAGTTACTAGCTGCATAATTTTTTGAAAGTGAACGGCTATGTCATGCTTGTTAATTAGAGTTTGAATTCAAGGTAAGCAAGTTTAGGTGGTTTCTGTCTAAGATGTCAACTGTCTTCAAATAAAGTTATTTTAAAATTGAATAGAAGGAAAAGCTTAGGTGATTGCTGACTGCTACTCGAATTTGTTTCGGAAGATGCCGCTGATTCAAGTCAGGACGAGCAAAATTGGTCTTTGTATATGAATCAACTGATTGTAATATGTTTAGCCTATCAAACCACTGTCACTAATGCATTCTTCTTGGCATTTGCAAGTTGTTGAATGTTATAACTGAAGCAGACGGTTAAGTAATTGATGCATGCACTGAAGAGACAAATACTCTGTCTTTAAATGGCAAATCAAAATCTAAATGTCCAGCGAGGCTTTCTGGCAAAGACTACACAAAAATCGGTTCTGCTATTAATTTGGCTTTGTTAGAGTACAAAGATTAAGAAAATTTAAGTGTCATTTTGAAGTGGCTTTTCGACCCTATCTTTTCATTAAATCTAATTTTGATAGCTCTGCTCCTTTCGACCCTATCTTTTCAACCATCTGGTAAAATCAGCATTACCTCAATATCTGTTCTGCTAAATTTATCACTTTCTGCCAGAGATTTTTCTTAGCGTTGTTTTAAACTGAGTTGAATTAAAAGGATATGTTTCATTGTGCTTTATATGTGGCCACTTTTTTTTGTGTGAAACCATTCGTTTATTTATTTTTATCTGTCAGAAACCAAAACTCCTGTAATATCTTATTTGATCTTGAGTTATTGGAAAATTTCAGGACAGTTCATGGAATTGTGCATAGCTGATGAGCAGACCCAGATGAGCTGCAGAGGGCCTAGATTGGGCTTGTGGTTTGGGTGGAGCGGGTTGCAGCAAGAGTGAACCATCCTTGTTACCTTCAAATACTGTGATGGACACGCGGAACAATCCAAAGAACAATTTTCCCCATGGCAACATTTAATGGGGGCAACTAGATCACGAATTTTCACTCTCCGACAGTCACGTATACCAGGCTAGGGCACATGGAGTTCAGGGAACGACTATTCAGAACCGCTACACAGTTCTTAGCTTCCTCCTTTCTTTCACTGAGATGTGGGAGGCTCCTCATACCCAGGAGATGGAGGCGTAGGAACCAGTGGGGTCAAGGCCATTTGTAAGTATAGTAGTTATCTAGAGGGGACCACCCTACAACTGAACGAGCATTAGATTTGGATTAATTGCCCACACCCACTAATATGTTGCACTCCCTTTCACACATCATACTTGCCCCATACGTTGCACTCATCCACTGATACCTTGTTAATTGCAGACTAAAAAAAAAAAAAAAAGAATTTTCATTAAGCAGTAGAGAGGAAACTAGAAAATGGAAGGGCAAAAAAGACATTGATATTTCTCTGAGACAACTACACATCAAAATAAGAAAAGAGAAGAAAAAGTCAAAAAAGATATAGAATGGTTCTGTTAAGAGAAATGAGTCAAATAGGCATTAAGCTACTTCTAAAACCTGAGCTTCTTCTTGAGGTTTTTACCGACCACTTGCATTCTAAATATTTGGATCAATCTCTTGAAACATATTTGCAATCTTATCTCTTTGTTGTATATAGCATTATGTTCAGCAGTTGTACGGATAATATTCCATTCTTTTCGCTGATGCTTCTTATTGGTTTTTGGCCAATAAGAAGTACTGGTGAAAAGAATTTGATGTTATCGGTACAACTGCTGAAAAGAGAGAACTGACTTCTATATACAACAAAGAAATGAGGTTGTAAATCCGTCAAGAAATTGATCAAGTATGAAAGTGGTCAGGAAAAGCCTCAAGAAGAAAAGCATAGATTTTAGTAGTAGTTAACGTTTGGCTGCCTCATTTTTTAAAAGAGAACTATTTCATGTCCTTTTTTTTAACTTTGTTCTTTTTATATTTTGATGTCTAGTTGTCTGCATATTTTCTCCTAACAAAAAAGTAGTCTTGTTTTTTCCTCCTTCCAGTAGTATCATTTTTCTCCCTTTTTTTTTAACATTAACAAGATGTCCGTAGGTGAGCGTGGGAAAGTATGATGTGTGTGTGAGTGCGACGTATTAGTGCCTGTTTGGTTTAAATTCCAAAATTCCGTTTGTGTGTCAAATTGCCGTTTGCGTTTTCTAAACCCAGTTTGCTTTTTTCCTTGGCTGTTTGGTTCAGATTTGTGGTTGACAGAATCTGGTTTCAAGTTGCCAAAATCCTGTTTACTTGCAGCACATGAGACCCTGCTTCTTGGTTTGCCTTTTCAGGCAGGATTTATAATTTTATGAAACTGCCCATCATGCCAGGGACACACCACCTTCAACCTTCACGAGCAGCACTGTGCGCCTTCATTCCTCCCACCATGCCAAGGACACACCACCAGAACCAACCACCATCGCATCTACTTCGTTTATCACTGCGAACCACCGCGAACACCGGGCCGCATCTCACCGTGATCAGATAAATAAAATACCAAAATAAAACTGAATCCGTTCTGTTGCTGCCGCGAGGAGAGGAATGGAGGAGATTGAACCAAGAAATGGGAAAGTGCGATGGGAGTGAAGATGCGATCTGAAGGAAACAGACGGAGGCGTTGAGGAGATGGGAGTGAAGAGAGGGATCTGAGAGAGATGAAGGGGAGAGAGATGTGAAAAAAGACCCAGGAAGTTTCTGGAGATCGAGAAAAGAAATAAGAAAAAGAATTAATAAAAAGTCTATTGTTTTCAATTCATTATTACGACTGATATTAGAGATGCTCTTATGTCCTTTTTGGTAAAATTGACTCTAAAAGTGATTCTATTTTTTCTAACTAAAAAAAATCAATTCTTCTAAATTCAGTTTTAAAATATCAATACTAAACACAATATCATTTTTTCAACCTTCATTTTTTAAAATCAATTCTTTTAACATTGATTTTTTAAAAAATCACTTCTATCACAATCTAAAACAAACGGACCCTTAGTTGGTGAGTGCAACTCAACGAGCTTTGTACTTCCATTTCATTTTTGTTGTCTTTTAACAATTAATTACGCCATGAATTTTTTCCTTAGATAAATCATAGAAAGGACGGCTAATCTTTTCAAAGCTTTCCTCATAGTGATCTCCTGTTATATTGAATAGAGGCAGGAATAGGTAAAGGTTATAATTTCCAGAAAAATGTTTCATGGACACCCAAATGCTATTATACACCTTAAGAGAGATAGAGATATAAGAGAGAAGAGTGATAGATGTGATAATTAGGTGATGTGATAAGAAAAGAGATATAGAAAGAATGAGAGGTGTTAGATGGTTGTTGATTTTGTAGGAGTGTTCAAAAATTAAAACTCTAATTTCCATGGCATGGTAAAATCAATTGCTTCTTCGTGCCCAAAAGTCTTGCAAATATGTTATTTATCGGTATTTGGTTCAGTTACAAGTTTTTCATCCCAAATCTTGATCCTTAAAATTATTTAGTAATATAAAAAGGGCCTTACTTTCCCCCTCCCCAAATTGCTACAAAATCCTCTGCGCATTTTTCCCCCATAAATACCCCTAATCGGATGTGCACTTTCGGATGTTAGTCAGATCTAATGGGGGAGTTTAGCAACGTCGGGATGCGTACTTCCGGTCATATTCTGAAGTTATCCCAAGCTTACATCTGAATGTTGTTTGGAGATGTTCACAACTATATATTTGGTCGTTGCCTATATAATTTTTTAAACAATTTTTAGATTGCACCAACACTTTGAACAACTTAGATCTTACCGATATTTTGAGCGGATCAAATCGCACCAACACTTTCAATGGCATAGATAGCACCAAAATTGCTATAAATATTAGTGTTTAGGGTTAACCGATGAGAAAATTCACAATTCACTTCACAAACATGAGTTCGACCCTAGTTTTTGTTTCTTACGATGGGAAAATTACGACAACTATTGAAGGGATCGCGTTTGAGTGATGATCCAGAATCGTTTAGGATTAATGAAGGAATCATACTTGACATGTTGAAGAAAAAAAAATCCTTGATAAGATCAAAGCTGGAAATAGCAGAAGGGTTGTTGAGCTTGAGTATCGATGCCCAACATCCATGGAAAATGGGTGTGTTGAATACCAGATCCTAAAGCTTTAAGACACTGGTGACGTACAAAAGATGTTTTCTATCTTTGCCCAATAAGCTCGCCTCGGCCCCATTAAATTATACACTATGTTAGTCAAATCCAATAACGAGATCCTAGCTCGATTGAGAAAACCAAGATTCGTCAACCAAATCATGGCTTGCTTGACTCAACTAGACTTTTAATGTTGTCTTATTTTCAATGGTGTCAATTTAAATGTTGTCTTATTTTTAGTGTTGTAGTTTTAATACTGTATTATGTTTCAACGGCGTTTAGTTTTCAATTTTCATCAGTAGTTTTTCATGTGCCTGTTGTCTATGTATTTTATTTGATAAGATTATGATAAAAAAAAGTGCAAGTACACATACTCGAGAGCAAATCAATGTTCATAAGGCACGGAGAGATGTTAGGCGAGAAAGAGTCTCAAGTAAGGTTTTCAATCTGATGACGTGTATGTTTGACCATATCCGGATGCACAAATCTGTATTGTCCCATGAAACCCCGTACTGCAAAACGCTATTTGGATCGTACAGAAAATGAAGAAAATAGTGAAGGAGAGGGATTACCTTGTGATTTCTGTGAGAATGATGTGAAACGGAAGAGAGATTTGTTGAAAATGAGGATTAGAAAGAGAGTTGGAGGGAGGTTTGAGTGAGGAGAAGAGGGAAAGGGGAAGAGTTTTGGAAACTGATTCGGGATACGTCCGGATGCGTACTTTTGGACAAATCACGTCTGGATGCATACTTCTGGACAAGAATAAAATTGGAAGAAAAAAAAGGAATCGTGAGGGGTTTTGTAGCAATTTGGCGGTGGAAGGTAACTTGTAAACTTTGTTTGGTTAGGAAATGAGAGTGGGAGGAAAGAAAGTGGAAGGAAAGATTATATAAGAAAAGAAATAGAGTAGAAAGTAAGCGGATTGTTTTTGTTAATGCACAAAATGGCAGGGCTCTCTTTCTCCTCGAAGCAGCGTCCTTTCTCCTCTGGTACGGCTGGGGGTACCTGCAAAAGGCACTCCGATGCCTAAGTCAGATAGGGCTTTTAGAGAAGAGAAGGTGAGCTTAAGTGTTTAGGGTTTCAGAGTATGAAGAGAGTATGAAGAAAGTCTGAAGAGAGTCTCCAAACCTGGGGGGTTAAGCCCCCTTTATATAGTGGAGTCTCGCATAAGGATGATAACCAACGATCCGGATCCTGCGCCTGGTAACTCCTCCCCCAAGCTTCAGGGATCAGCTCATCCCTTCCTAATATCTCGCACCTGCCAGGTTCATCACGTACTGGCTACGTGCTCCTCAATCTTCGAAGTGGCAACGGCCCCAAGCGTCGTCTCCAGACGCATCCTCTTCCAGAAGGTTCGAGGGTCACCGGTCGGCTTGCCCTGACCTGCTTGGTGCCAACCCCGGGGCGACTATACTTGGAGGATGGGCTTGGTATATCCCGGGTCGGATGTAGCTCGTCGGAGGTCGAAGCTGGTCGGATAGGGACCGGATTGGCTTGGTTTGGTGGGTAGACGAGAGCTCGGCTCGGAGACCGGTCCGTAACACAAGCCCCCTAGACTCTTTGCACGAAAGGGCATAGGGTCTACCTATTGCTCTTGGATCAGTATCCGAGCTGAGCGTTATCGAGGTCGGGGGCGTATCCTGGAAGCTTACTTGCCTAGGGCGCTACGCCCTACGTGTCGTACCTTTACTCGGCGTTCTGCCACACGATGGGACTCGGATAGGACACCTATTCAGCTGTTCCTCTTCCCACCATCAATCACCTGATACGGCCTGGACCGTTAGATCTGCGTCTGGTTTTGAAGATGGAGGGCTCGGATTGGTTCGCCCTTTGGTCTCCCTTCAGCAGGGGTTATAAAGCCTCCTCCCTTCTCCTTTCTCTTCGTTCTATTGCCTCTACAACGCTTCTTCTGCCCCCTTTCTCTGCATTTGTATCCCGAGCGGCCATTTTTATTCCATTCCTTCGCATTTCCTGGTAAGTTTCTCTACTAATCTTCACTAATGGCTTCTTCATCTTCTTCCCGTCGTCCCCCCTCCCCCATCCCTTTGAGTTCTGGGGGTGGCTCGTCGTCTGAAACGGCGAGCACGTCTTTTGATATTTCCACGCCACCATACATTGGAGGCTCCGGCCAAAAGGAATTCCCCTCCGATAGTGGCCAAGGTGGCCACGACCCGGTGCCCCTCCAGGTGGTGGGTTCCAGCCTCTCCCCCCGTCGCTTCTGTTCCCTCGTATTCACTTCACAAGGGGGCGAGTGCCAAGTGGGAGACGATAGGTCTCCTTATGCTTGGGTGCACCCCGATGTGCTCAGGGTGGCCTCGAATATCTTTTCGGACACTGGCGTGGCCGCTCTTCGGTCTAGCGTATCTTTTACGCGGAACCGGGATCGAGACGAGGAGGTAACTTGCCTTCCTTGCTCTCCCGAGGACTGAGTGTGTTTTGACAAGGGTGAGTCGAGTTCTTCCGACTTCTGCTTTTTCTATAAAACTTTCTTCACCCGAGTTGGCCTCCGGTTTCCCCTCGGTGGGTTTGAGTGCGAGGTCCTCCAATGGTTGGATGTGGCCCCTTCGCAACTACACCCCAATAGCTGGGCTTTTATCTGAGCTTTCAAGCTCGTGTCCGAGTACTACGGGGTTACCCCCTCTGCTACTCTCTTCTTCAGTTTCTTCCAACTTAGGCTTGGCAAACAACTTAAGTGGTGTTCGCTTAACAAAATACCTGGCTTCTATATTCTTGAGCTTTTCGACCAATCCTATAAGAACTGGAAATCTGATTTCTTCAAAATCCGGGTACGGGGGGGATCCCTTTTTCTTTTATGCTCAAAACGAGCCTTTGTTTCCTTTCTACTGGAGTCCCAATCCTCGCCCCATAAAAGAGGTGGACTTCAATTCATTGTCGGTCACTGACCAGACGATAGTGAACTTCCTTGCCCGTTTGCCCACATTGCACTGTGGTCGTCTCCTTACCCGAGCTCTAAAGCACCCACCACAGTGGAGGGATTACTTGAGTAAGTTTTGTTATCATCCTCCAGTAAGGTTCTCGGCCCGAATGCGGGTACTAATTTTTACTTTCTTTTCAGGTACGATGGCTCCGAAGATGAGCAAGAAGGAGATGGACGAGCTTCTTAAGAAAGCTCAAAGAGATAAGGTCGCCCAAGCTCTGGGCGGTACCCTCATTTGTCTCCCTTCTCCTACCAAAATTTTGCTAAGCGGCCGCTTGCGCTTCTCAGGCCCACGGCTCGATCGGCCCCTGCGAAGGCGTCGAAGGGGCCTCATGGAGGGATTCCTTTGAATATCCCTGATGGTTCCGAGTGGTTTCTCCACCTCGGAGAATTTGCTGATCGAAGTGAGAACGCCGATGATTCCCTTTGGAACGTCGGGATCGACCGCTCTGATCAGATCGACCAGATCATGCGTCGAGCCGATGATAGGTGCATGGCCGGGCGAGCTGGGTTTATGCAAGGCCTTGGGCATTTATGGGCTCGGTGCCTTTGCTATAGCCCAGTTCCTTTTTGATCGGATAAGGGCGCGGGCCACCGAGGCCGAGCTGGCGAGGAAGAAGTACCAAAACAAGGCTATCGCACTTGGTGAGCTCGAGGAGAAGATGGGTAAGCTGGAGGAGGACTATGCTCGCTTCTCGGAGGCAAGGGATGCTCTGAACAAGAGCAACACCTCTCTGCTGGCGCAACGGGAGGAACTCCAGGCCAAGAATGACCTTCTATTAGGTCAGCTGCGGGAAGAAAAGGAGAAATCTTCGTCCGAAGCTGCCCGGGTCGAGGAGTATCGTGAGTACAGCGCCCTTCAGTACAAGGAAGGGTTCGATAATGCCGTTGCGTAGCTGAAGGTGATCGCCCCTGACCTTGACATCTCCGAGCTCGACTTCACCAAGGTGGTGAAAGAGGGGAAGATTGTGGAAGAAGAGGAGGACGAGGATGAAGGTTGTGCCGATCAGGAGAAGGAGCCTGGGGGCGAGGGGGACGGAGTTGGGCCCGATATGGAGGCTGCCGGTCAGAGTGTTGCGGCCGAGGAGGTCGTTGAGGCCTGAGTTGAGGACCAAGGGAATGCCCTTGTGTAATTTGTTTTTTGTTTTGCTTTCATTCTGCCTTGATGATGTACTCGCTCTTCTAGGAGCTCTTCTTTTGTATTTTCGTTTCAAGTGAATGAAATTGACTAAGTTTAAACAGTGTTCGCGTAAATTTTCTTTGTTTTTCACTTAGTAATTGTTGGTTACCGTACTCGGATGGGGTGGTCCTCGGGTAGCTGCTACTCGGCTAGGGTAGTCCCCGGGTGGCTTCCCCCAAAAAAAACTTGTTTCAACTGAGTTTGGAACATTTTCTCCGCGCACCGATACAGGCCGAGTACTAGTTTCCCTACGAAACCTTTAGGTCGGGTACAACTTTCGGAGCTACTGGCGAGTTCGCCAAGTTTTTATGCTAACTTGGATTAGGGACCACATGGGTTATTTAGGTCGAGCAAGACCTTCCGAGCCGCGAGTGAGCTCGCCAAGTTTTTATGCTAACTTGGGTTTGGGACCTCAGGGGTCATTTAGGTCGAGCAAGACCTTCCGAGCCGCGAGTGAGCTCTGTGACGTACATGAATGATGTTCTGAATGCAATGGGGAATAAATTTTATTAAATGTGGAAAAGGGAAATAAGGATGTGCCTCGTTAAAACCTTCACAAACCAAAAACCCAGTGGGAAAAAAGGTTTGCAAAGGAAAAAGAGTACGCCATCCGTTTGCATATGTTGTTAACTGAAGTAAAGCTTGAGGTGCGTGGCATTCCACGTCCTCGGTATCTCCTTTCCAGACAGTTCTTCCAGCTTGTAAGCTCTGTGGCGATGTTCCGATCTAATATGGTATGGTCCTTCCCAAGTTGGTCCGAGCTTTCCCTGCCTTGTATCTTTTCGTGCCAATTCAATCTTTCGGAGGACTAAGTCCCCTACCCTGAATCCTTTTAGTCGGATCTTAGAGTTGTAGTGTTTGGCAACGCGCTGTTTAGTTGCAAAGTCTTGTATCCGGGCGAGCTCCCGAGTTTCTTCTAGCAGGTCGAGTTCTACTCTAGCTTCTTCTTTCTGTGCCAGCGACTGCATGTGCTCTCTCCTGGTTGAGGTCAAACCGAGCTCCACTGGTACCATAGCATCCATCCCGTATGTTAATCGGAAAGGTGTTTCGTTTGTTGCTGATTGTGGGGTGGTGTGGTATGCCCATAGCACACCGCAGAGCTCTTCTGCCCAGTTTCCCTTAGCTTGGTCTAGGCGTTTGCGCAGGCCTCTTAGGATGACTTTGTTTGCAGCTTCAACCTGACCGTTGGTTTGCGGATGTTCCACCGAGGCATAGGTGAGCCGGATACCGAAGCCTTTGCAGAAGTCTTTGAATACTGAGCTGGTAAACTACGTGCCATTATCCGTAATGATGGTGTGGGGTAGACCGTGGCGGCAGACTATGTTTTTCCAGACAAATTTCTTGACCCTCTCGGATGTGATAGTTGCTAGTGGATCTGCTTCTATCCACTTGGAGAAGTAGTCTATGGCGACCACAATGAACTTGAGTTGGCCTGGTGCAAGGGGAAAGGGGCCAAGTATGTCGAGCCCCCAGGTATTAAAGGGCCAAGGGGCGATGATTTCGTGAAGGACTTCAGGGGGGAGGTGGTCTTGCTTTACATACCGTTGGCAGTTGTCGCACTTTTTTACGAATTCCATACAGTCCGATCTGATTGTTGGCCAGTAATATCCAGCTCGGAGGACCTTTGCAGCTAACGTCCGAGTTCCACAATGGTTTCCACATATGCCTTCATGTAGCTCCCTCATGATATACTCGGAGTCTGACTTATCCACGCATGCGAGCAGCGGCTGCGAGAAGCCCCTCCGGTAGAGTCTGTTCCCGACCAGGGTGTAATATGTGGACCGCCTTTGGACCATGCGTGCTTCTACAGGGTCATTGGGTAGCCTTCCCTGCTGCAAGTACTCTATGATATCTGCCATCCATGATTCCGACCGATTCACCGAGTTGGTGTCTGCTGTTTCTATGCTTGGTGATGTCAAGGTTTGAACAACGATTGTGTGCAACTGTCCCTCGGTCTTCATGCTGGCTAGTTTCGCTAGCAAGTCGGCTTTGTTGTTCTGCTCACAAGGGATGTGTTCGAGATGGACTTCTTGGAAATTTTGAATCATGGCAGCCACTTTCTAGGCGTACCGAGCTAGGAAATCGTCTCGGCACTGATACTCGCCTTTAACTTGGTTGACCATAAGTTGGGAGTCGCTTTTGACTCGGAGTGTTTAGGCGCTAGCTCCCATGCGAGCTTGAGACCGATCAGCAATGCCTCGTATTCGGCTTGGTTGTTACTGGCTTTGAACAGAAACCTGAGTGCTTGTTCAACACAGATTCCCGCAGGGCTTTCCCCAATGATACCTGCTCCGCTGCCTTTGGAATTGGAGGAACCATCCACGTAGAGTGTCCAGTATTCGACCTCGGTGGTCGGTGTTAAAACTGCAATAAAGTCAGCTAAAATTTGTGACTTAATAGGTCCTCTAGGCTAGTACCTGATTTGGAACTCAGAAAGCTCTACTGACCAGGCCACTATTCGACCAGACAGCTCGGGCTTCTGCAGGATTCTCCTAATGGGGTAGTTGGTTTTGACTATCATCGGATGGGCGTGAAAGTAGGGCCTTAGTCTTCTCGCAGAGACCACTATCGAGAGTGCCAGTTTCTCCACCTTTTGGTACCTGAGTTCTGCCACGTGAAGGAATTTGCTCACGAAGTACACAGGGTGTTGTTCTGAATTTCTTTCTTCGACCATGGCCGAGCTGATCGAGCTGTCAGTGTGCCAGGTAAAGGAGCAAGGAGGCTCCTTTGGTGGGGCGGGTGAGGACTGGTGGCGATGCCAAGAATTCTTTAAGCCGTAGAAAGGCCGTTTCGCATTCTTCGGTCCACTCGAATCGAGCTGGCTTCCTGAGTACCTGGTAGAAAGGAAAAGATTTGTCGGCAGCCCAGGTTACGAACCGGGAAAGGGCTGCTATCCGACCAGCCAGTCGTTGCACTTCCTTGATGGAGCTTGGGCTCCGCATCTCCATCATAGCTCGGCACTTATCGGGGTTAGCCTCGATGCCTCTGTGGGTGATCATGAACCCCAGGAACTTTCCTCCAGTACCCCAAAGGAGCACTTCTCGGGGTTGAGCCTGATGTTATACGCCCTCGCGATGTCGAATATCTCTTGAAGGTCCCTATGGTGTGCATTGAAACTGGGGGTTTTTACGACCATGTCATCCATGTAAACCTCGATCGTCTTCCCAATCTGGTCGGTGAAGACTTCATCCATCATCCTCTGGTAGGTTGAGCCTGCGTTCTTCAGCCCAAAGGGCATGGTGATATTGTAGAAGTTGGAGGTTTCTGTCATGAAGGCTGTCTTCGGAGCGTCGAGTGGGTGCATTCTTATCTGATTGTATCCAGAGTATGCATCCATGAAACTCAGCACTTGGTACCCTGACGTGCCGTCCACCAGGGCGTCTATGCTCGGAAGTGGATAAGGGTCCTTAGGGCAGACCTTGTTTAGGTCGGTAAAGTCAGTGCACATCCTCCATTTACCGTTGCTTTTCTTCACCAGTACCACGTTAGAAAGCCAAGTAGGGTATTTGATTTCCTTTATGAATCCTGCTTTCAGGAGTTTGGAGGTTTCTTCCCGGACTGCTTGCTTCTTTTCTCCTGCAATCTTCCTTTTGCGCTGGACGACGGGGCGAGCCTCTGGCTCGATGGCGAGTTTATGGCAGGCCACTTTTAGATCTATCCCAGGCATGTCTTCTAGGCCCCATGCGAATAGGTCAGCATTAGCGCGCAGGATCTTTGTTAGGGATTGCTCGCTTTGCTGTGGCAGTTGGGTTCCGACTCATACGCTCTTCCCTGGTCCCCTCACTTCAACGCTCTTGACATCGTCCATTGCACTGGTCTAAAGTCACTCTTGCCCCTGGGGTCCAGCTCGATCATGTAGCCCGATTTAGGGCGATCCCTGCTCTTGCTATCTCTGAGACTGTTGACATAGCACTGCCTGGCTTCCTTCTGGTCGGCATGTACTGTGGCTATCTGTCCATCGGACAATGGGAACTTCATTGCCAAATAGGGGGTGGATACTATGGCTCCGATCCCGTTGATGATGGTTCTTCCGATTATCATATAGTAAGCGATGTCGTGGCCAGGCCGACCTCTTGCCCGATGGAGTGCGCTTCGATCGTTTTGACTCCTATGTCTGCTTTGAAGGTGATCAGGACATCAAAGTACCCTGTCACCCGGGCTTTAGCACCTGAAAAACCAACCAACGTACCTCGATAGGGTCTGATTATAGAGCTTGGTAGCTTAAGCCGATCAAAGGCTTCCTTGTAGATGATGTCTGTCGAGCTACCTTGGTCGATAAGCACTCTCCTGACGTTGAACCGAGCGAGGTGAACAATGATTACCATGGGGTCGTCTTGGTGTCGATCTATCCCTTGGTAATCCTTTTCTGAGAAGGAAATGGTCGGCAGGACAGTGGGAGGAGCAGTCGTTGAGCTCGAGCTATTGACGGACCTCAAGTGTCTTCTTCGGCTGCTGCTCGACTCGCCTCCGCCTGCAAAACCACATGCAATCAAGTTAAGTGAAGGAGTACTTCCGTCGTGTCCTTGCCTGCGTTGCCGAGTAGGTGAACGCCTCTCTCTCCCTCCTCGGGTCGGCGATCTGTCGCACCTGCGCTCGGGCGTATGGGATCTCCTGCGGTTTCCGTTGCTTCCCTTAGGGGTTGCCACCGACCCTTTGTCCACGTAATTTGTCAGATGTCCAGCTTGTATGAGCTTCTCGATTTTTACCTTTAGTGCCTGGCATTCGTTGGTGGTGTGTCCGTAGACTCGGTGGTACTCGCAGTACCTTTGGCGGTCCGCGTCCGGCGGGGAGTCTCTCCGAGGAGGCAGGGTAATGAGGTTACCTGTGTAGGCTTCCTTCAGCACTCGGTCCCTTCCTACTGTCAAGGGGGTGAACTGTCCTCTATAGTCCTGCCGTCCTCGGCGGTCGTTCCTTCTGTCTGTTTGATCTCTGGCTGGTTCTCTGCTTTTGTCTTGTCGACCTTGAGTCTCCTTTTTGGCGGCGGTGACTTCCTCCATGTTGATGTATCCCACAGCACGGCATCTCAACTCGTCCAGGGACTCGGCCGGGCGGCGAGCGAGGGAGTCCGAGAAAGGTCCTGGCTTTAGCGCTGACACTATGGCGTGGAGCGCCACATCGGTGCTGAGGTTCTTGACTTGGGCCGTTTTGTTGTTGAAACGTTCTATGAATGACTTGAGGGTCTCGTCCGATCTCTGCTTGAGCCCAACCAGGCATGTTGAATTTTTCCTGAATGCTCGGCTCGTGGTGAACCTGGCCACGAACTGCTCGGTGAGCTGGCTAAAGGAATGGATCGAGTGCTGGGGGAGGTTGGAAAACCACATCATGGCAGATCTCTTCAAGGTGCATGGGAAAATCCTGCATTTTAAACCTTTTGAGGCCCCCACTAGCAACATCCGAGCATTAAACGCGGTGAGGTGTTCCTCGGGGTCGGTTTTACCCTCGTAAGCGTCCATGTTAGGGATTTGGAAATGCTTGGGGATTGGATCGGACATGATCTCCTTGCTAAAGGGGAGTAACGTCAGCCCGACCTCCGAGGGTCGGTCTTTGTGGTGGTGGGCTCGCCGGCGCTTGGGGCTTTCTGTTCGGCTCGACCGATCCGTTCTCGATAAGTCTCCCTCGTCGTCGCGCCTTATCTCCTGGCGCGTTCTGGAAGGCGTTTTGCGGCCCATCCTCCTCTCCCGATCGAGAGCCTCCTCAATCTTGCGCCTTAATTCTTCGTTCACCCTAAGCTCCACGGCCAAGATGCAGGCGGGCGTTAAATCTGTTGGCCGGCGAGTTGTGGCTTGGCGGCGGTGACTTGCGATTCGCCGTGCTTCTAGTGTGTACCGTCCTTGCTCGGTGGTATCCTTGAGGCCCAGGCTAGTTTTACCGGGCCCCACGGTGGGCGCCAATATTAATGCACAAAATGGCAGGGCTCTCTTTCTCCTCAGAGCAGCGTCATTTCTCCTCTGGTACGGCTGGGGATACCTGCAAAAGGCACTTCGATGCCTAAGTCAGATAGGGCTTTTAGAGAAGAGAAGGTGAGCTTAAGTGTTTAAGGTTTCAGAGTATGAAGAGAGTCTCCAAACCTGGGGGGTCAAGCCCCCTTTATATAGTGGAGTCTCGCATAAGGATGATAACCAACGATCCGGATCCTGCGCCTGGTAACTCCTCCCCCAAGCTTCAAGGATCAGCTCATCCCTTCCTAATATCTCGCACCTTCCAGGTTCATCACGTACTGGCTACGTGCTCCTCAATCTTCGGAGTGGCAATGGCCCCTAGCGTCGTCTCCAGGCGCATCCTCTTCCAGAAGGTTCCAGGGTCACCGGTCGGCTCGCCCTGACCTGCTCGGTGCCAACCCTGGGGCGACTATACTCGGAGGACGGGCTTGGTATATCCCGGGTCAGACGTAGCTCGTCGAAGGTCGAAGCCGGTCGGATAGGGGCCGAATTGGCTTGGTTTGGTGGGTAGACGGGAGCTCGGCTCGGAGAGCGGTCCGTAATAGTTTTGATTGTTTGGTATAAGAAAAAATAGAGTAAAAAGCGAGGAAAGAAAGACACACACACACACACACACATATATATATAAATATATTATATAATATAATATAATATATTAATATTAATATACTAGTATAACTATATTTATAACTATATTTATATTCATATATATATATATATATATATTGTATACAAATATAAATATACTACCTCCGATCCTAAATATAAGAGACAAAACCCTAATTCATCAAAACCAAGAAAGACACTCTTTTTTTCAATGAAAAACACATTTTTATCTCACATATCTCTTATATTTTAGACCCCTAAAAAATACTTTTTTGTCTCTTACATTGAGAACGGGAGGGAGTATTAAAAAGAGGTCATAGCCATCACGTAAGAAAGCAATGTTAAACTGGGGCGTTATTGTCTTTTTAATCAAAATTGCGGCTCTCCTTCTATTTTTCGTCCAATTTTGTGCAGAAAGCAGTTTGTTGTGGAGCCCAGTCACAGTTTTCTTTCCTTGGCCTTTTTGCAGAGTTTCCAAACCATGGAAACCCCCATCTTCCACCCTATTTTCCTTTTCTCACTATCTTTCCTTCTCATTTCTTCTAAACCAAACACAGTGATAAGGTCCATATATAAATGGTATAAAGTGCATAGGTCCATCATAAACCCATATTGGCATGAGTCCATTCTAAAATTAACCGAAAAAGATGTGTAGAAAGAAAAGCATCTCACCTCTATTCTTCCCGGCTCGCAGCATAAAAGTTGGCTTTGCTTTTTCTTGACCGTTAGTTTTAAAAAAGGTTTAATTACTCTATAAGTTTCTAAATTATTTAGGGATTTTAAAATAGGTCTCTGAATTTTTTTTTCAATTGGGTCCCTAAACTATTTTTTTATTTTTAATTAGGTTCTTCTGTCAAGCTGCTATTTGGGGATTTTGAAATAGGTCCCTAAACTATTTTTTTTCAATTGGATCCCTAAACTGTTTTTTCATTTTTAATTAGGTTCTTCTGTCAAGCTATTGTTAGTGGGACGTTAACTTATTTTTAATTAGGTCCTTAAACTATTGGTTTTTTTTAAATAGGTCCCTGAGATAAAAAAAGAAAAAAAAAGAAAAAAAGAAATGAATATAAACATAGTTTGTAGAGGTAGGGATGACAATTTCCACCTGTGTTTGGGGATCCTTACGGGAACTGCCCCATTCGGGGCCCCACGGGTGGGAAATTTTTTCCTGTGGGGACAGGGAGGGGGAGAAAACCCCCCGCAGCCAACTCGGGGACGGGGACGAGGATCACACCCCCCGCCCCGAACGTATTACATAACTATCCCTAAAAAATACATATATATGTATTATAATGATTGGTTTTTTGGTCTTTTTATGTCTTTTTTAATTTTTAAAAACTATAATGTTTTATTAAAATAAAACTAAAGAAAGGTCATCACTCGTCAGATTCACAAATCACGATCCTTCCTCCCTCATTCAAATCAAAAGAAGTAAAACCCTTGCTAAGGAAAGAACCATAGCCGCAGTGCTGCTCCGGTCCTTTACTCCCTCATTCCTCTCCGCACAGCACCACTGTCCGTAGCGTCTCCGCCTTCTTCATCTCACAGTTCTGCTCCGGTCCTCTGCTTGCGGATCTCTGCTTCCTCCCTCATTCCTCTTCGCAGCGCTGCTCCGGTCCTCTTCTCGCGGATCTGCTTCTTCCTTGTGTCGTTGTCTTCTTCCTCTCGCAGTTCTGCTTTGTTCCCGTCGCTACCGTCTGCTTCTTGCTGCGCTTTAGCCTCTATTAGGTTCGCTTTTTGCTTCTTCTCGTGTTGTTTCTAAAGGGAATACTATGTTTCTGTCAGTTCGCCTTTGTTGTTGCTTTCTTTGTACCTTTAAATCTGTTGTTGTTGTTGTTGGTAAAAGAAACCAAAGTTCATTTTTCTGCCAGTATTTTTTTTCTCTTCAAATTTACAAGCTTGTTTCAATTTTATTTTCATGCAGGAGCTTGTCTAAAAATGGTCGAAGGTATTGAGTTTCAATTTTTTTTTATTTTTTTTAAATTTTTGGGGGCCCAGTGGGAACCCGCGGGGATACGTAGGGACGAGGATGAGGGAGGAAAACTCCCCATTGTGGAGATCGGGGACGGGGGACCGGGAAAATCTGGGGGGCGGGGCGGGGAGCGGGGGAGTGTTACACCCCGTTTCCGGAGCGCTACTCTATAACCCAATCTAATGCTGAAAACATTTTATGCTTGTATGCTTTCAGTTAAAAAATACTCTTACGTATTTCGCAATGGAAAATAGAAGTAATTTTTTTTTCATTTTCTTTTTCTTCCCTTTGAAAACCCTTTTCAAAAATGAGACATAAAGAGTACTACAATTTTCTAAATAATGCAAATTCAGACTTGTGCAAATATCAGAGTATAACGCATCACAAAATAATACTTCACATAACATAAAACATAACACAATCGTTTTGCACTGAGGCGAGGTTTTATGAAAATAGTAATTACAAAACAATGGGTAATCACGCAAATAACAACGACAAAACCCTAAGCTAAGCTGGCCAACAACTATAACTCTTACTGAGAAACAGTTCAGTAAGATCAAAACACGAAACATTCAGAGGAATCTTCCTCCACTGGCTCAATCTTCAACGCTCCTGGAAAGACGAAACTGCAGCAGCTATGGAGCTCCATTTGGAAGTGACATCGATAAGGATATCCAATCCAACAACAATGCAAGGGTAAATCCTTTGTCCACGAGTTTATCATAGGCTATGTCGCATGCAAACAATATATACATATATAATACAATGACATGCTTTTGTATACATATACATACTTAATAGACCGCATGCATCATCATGGTATATCAAGCATTTGCATGTGAACAGACAAATCAACTAACCGATCAACAATCAAGGCACAATAATATCAAACAATTGCATGTGAACAGACAATTCTATCGACAGATCAACAATCAAGTCACCACAATATCAAACAATTGCATGTGAACAACTATTCTATCAACAAATCAACGATCAAGTCATCACAATATCAATTTCATCAAACAAATCATCACATATCATAAATGTGGTTAGCCATATATGCCAATGCATTATGAACAAGTTTGTGTATACACCTGCAGCCTTAAACAAGGTCAACAGTGACGAGGAACTTTATTTTCCAACGTCCGAATCAAATTTTCCTACCAAGGGTATAGCCACACATTAGGTTTGCCACGCATTAGGCATTACTGCCACACGGGCATGAAGTGACAACTCGTCCTTTTGAAGTCCTTCAGACAATCAAATGCTCTGAGTGTCGATGCTCAATGGTCAGTATGCATCCAAACAAATTCTTCAATATGGCATGCTCACCGTAGGGAGCGCCCGAGTAATGTTTTAACTAATCAATGTGGATCGACAAACCTCAACTACGTTCACTTTTGAAAAGGTGGAGGGAACTCAAAGTTTAAGCACTACAATGAGCATCCCATACTAGGTATTCTTCATCACGCAGTGAACTGAGATGATGAGAAATACCCTTTAGAGTTCAGACACAGGACACTAGGTCCAGGTGTTCAACTGCGGGACGCTAATCTCAATCTTAGAT
Organism: Calophaca sinica; assembly: GCA_037113605.1. Classification (NCBI taxonomy): domain Eukaryota; kingdom Viridiplantae; phylum Streptophyta; class Magnoliopsida; order Fabales; family Fabaceae; genus Calophaca; species Calophaca sinica. The sequence continues at coordinate 52,084,798 of CM073734.1, read as the reverse complement.
CAGAACTTTAGGCACGTAATACGGAACGCTAGGCTTAATATTTAGGTTGAGATACTAGGCACGCCATACGGAACACTAGGTCCAATCCTTAATCAAGAAAATGCGCACGCAAGCAGGACATTAAGTCCCAGCACAGGACACATGGCCCATATGCTCAATAGGAACACTAGGTTCCCTATATTTTATTCCTTCGAAATCTCGATCTTTGAAATCTCTTTCTCAGTCTTCGTATCATTCCTATTTATCTGAAAATACTTTTTAGCTCTAGGTCGTTGAAACCCTAGTTGTGCTAATAATGCATTAGGATAAATTTCCAGGAAAGAGAGGCGATACGAACACTCTTAATAACCAGGTCTTTCCTAGCCAAAATTTTCCAGACGCATTATTTAACTTAACCATTTTCATAAATCACATTGTTTACTCAAGTTCTTTTTCCTACTATTGATTCCTTGAAAATTCTTTGCAAGCTTTGGCTAGTTATACTAAAACCCTCATGCTTACTTTTAAATCAAAATGCCCTTAACAACTTGTTTATGAAATTAGAATTCGGCTTGTGAAATCGCATCGAATTTACCGTAGTAAATTGTCAAACCAATAACAATCGATCAACGCATTATTAATTAATCCATTATTATCAACAATATTTTCAACAATATTTTCCAAATTCCAATCAATTCCAAATTCCAATTAAATCAAACATGATTTAAGGCAAGCAATACAAATCATAATGCCACACAGGGCCAAGAGCGTGCTACAACATTTCATACAGCACATAATAATTCAGTATGCTATAACATGCTACATACATTCATCAATTTCAAGTCCAATCAAATCAATCAAACATGATTTAACTCACACAATACAATTCAGTCTTGCCATGCGGGGCCAAAAACATGCTACAACATTTCAAACAACACATAGTCATACTACAAGTACTACCACACAGTTAATTAACAATCAAACAACACACAAGGCGAAAAGCCCAAACTCATTATATAAGAATTATCTTTGCCTTGGGCGCTTTAACAATCCAAGCAGGGTAATTCGAAACTATCGTCAAGTCGCACCTTGCGCGTACCCTAACATCGCAAGTTTCAATCAATTAGAACTAAAAACTCAATCTAACGCCCCTAGGGTAGCCATGGGTTTAGGTCCCTAAAAGGCCTAAGAATTCCCTTAATCCCATTTGGATCACACCTAGTCATATGTCATGCAACAAGTCTAAGTCATGCAAGTTTTCAAACTTTTACTAACTCTACACACTTAGAAAAAGCTTAAATCAAATTTTACCAATTGGAATAGTGTTTTTACCAAATGAATAGTGTTTTGCCAACTTTGAATCACTTTTTAAAACACTAAAAAATGTCACAAAATTTTAGTAACAATTTTATTATAAGTCCAAAACAATACTTGAAACATAACCCAAATCATTTACTAAAATCAAGCTTCTTTGAAAGACTTTGCTAAATCAATTTACTAACCACCTTATACAACAATCTTAGGCATAAAAAAAGTCAAGAACAAGTGACAAAACTTCCTTGAAGGCCACAGTTTTGAAAGCCCAAAAGCAAGACAAGAATTTGATCTATAAACTTCATTTTCTATAATCTAAATCATGCAAACTTGTTAGCCTTTACTCATAAGCTAGGATCTACTAATTGTACTACCTTTAAGCCATAAAAACAAGTTCATAAAATCTATTTAAGACCACAAAGGTTGCTATTTTTCAAAACATAAAAGAGGTGTAAAAGTTTTTGTTTACAACTTCACTTTCAAGACTAAATCATGCAAATTCACTACACTTAATTCCTTTAACCTAAGCCAACTTATTCAACACTTACAACAATTTAAAAACAATTTAAAACATCCTCCAAAATCATGTTTGAGGCCACGGTTCCAGCCCCCATTTTCAACCAAATTTATTTCACAAAAACTTGCTTAACATGCATATATGACTAGATCTAAGTATGCTAAGTTAAAACCTTGCTAGATCTAACTCCAAAACAACTAAATCAAACCAAAACAAGTCCCTTAATCAGCCCCATAGGTTCGGCCAGGGTCAAGGGTTAGGGTTCCCAAATTTTAAAAACTCTAATCAAGCTTAATCATGGAAGAAATTGATAGATCCATGAAATAGATAAGCTAAAACATAAAGATCTAACACTTTCTAAGCAAAACAACTCTAAAATCATGAAAAGCACACTCATGGCAGCCATGAGAAGAGGAAAGTGATCAAGAACACTTACCAACAAGATTAGAGATGATGGATCAAGGATTAAGAAGAAAGGATGGAAATTTGTAAGCTTAAACATCAAATTTCCTTCAAGAATCAACACCAAAATTGTGAGAGGCAACACTAAAACCATAAAAACTCATCCATGGCAGCCATGGAGAAAAGGAAATGGGTTAGGAATCTTACCAACCAAGATGAGGATGATTGATCAAGAAGGAAGAAGAAAGGATGGAGATTAAGCTTCCAAAATCACAAAATTTTCAAGTTTCTCCACACTTTCTCTCACTAAAATTCTTCCCAAGCTTTCCAAAAATGAAAGAATGATGAAGATGGTTTCCAATGAAGGAGGTCAGCCACGAAATGGAGGAGGGACAAGGGTGGAAGAAAATTGTTCATTTATTTCCAAACTAACAAAACTAGTTCTAAACCAACTTAACTAACTACCTACAATTTACTAACTAATCAATCATAAGCTAACACTTGGCATGGAAGGTTCTAAGACTCAAGGTTCAGCTCCTCTAGTTGTTGGATTCACGCCCCAGCCCAAAATATCAAGATATTTTGTTTCGTCGCGTTCTCGCAAAATCGGGTGCACGACGTTACGTGTATATTAGGTTTTAATACTAAAAATTTCAAAAATAATTTTAAAAACAAGTCCACACCCAAAAATTACCATTTAGCCAAAATGTTCCTCACGACATGAGAAAAGCACCCATGTATCTCGTTTTCTCGAAATGCGAACTGAAACGTTGCAATTAAGCAGTTTCTGGGCACAGATAATGCACTAAATATTTTCTGATGCCCAAAAATTCCAGAAAAATTCCAATAAATTGAAATATTGTAAAATGCTAAGATATCAAATTTTATGAAATTTCGATCACGTTTGAGCATGTTTCGGTTAGAAACTCACCCAATAGCCTCCTAACGGCAGAATTCAACAGAATTCTCGCAGTGTAATAAAAACTGTAAAGTAGTGAGGATCACAAATTTCAATTTCTCTTATCATCTAGATATTATTCAAACAATAAAATTATCAAGACAAAATCTCTAAAATAATAGTCATATTAAATATGACATAAAACAGACAATTAATACAATAACTAAACAATGAAAATTCAAAATGTGACTTAAAAATATCTATTAAGTCTTAAAATTATTTTTTATTCAATAAAATAATTTTCTTTAATCAAACAACAATTTTTCACATTTTTCAAGATTAATTCATATTAAAAACAGTATACATTTACACTGTCTCTTAATCTGAATTAATTACTAAACAGTAAATTATTTACAACAAATATAGCAGCTCTTTGTACTTTTCATAAATCATCAAGGTGATTAATCTCTATGATTGGAAACTATAAAATAATTTTTATAAAAATTGGGATGTTACAGGGAGCACTCCCCACTACCGCTCCTCGTTGCCATCCTTAGGTAGAGGAGCCTTTAAATACGTCCCTGAACTATTATTTTTTTAAATAGTTCCTTGAACTATTTTTTTCAAAGATGTATGCAATCCAAATATCATGGAAGAGCAAATCTAAGAGGTCTTTATGATGTGGTTTTAGTTGCAGCAAAACTACAGTTGGTATATAAAATCATTGCATTAATATAAAAATCCAAGATATAAGCAAAAATAATACTTGTTATACAATCTGCTAAAGAAATTCAATATAGTCTTTAGATAAGAAATGGCAAAATCAATATAAAATCACAGCATAGAGGCCCTCTTAGATTTGCTCTTGCATGATATTTGGAATACATACATATTTGATCAATGCATTTTAATGCACCTTTTATAGCTTTGCACTTTGTGTTTTTAGTTGTGTGTCATGTCCAATAACTACTTCTTAACATGGTTTTATTATATCTTTGGGTCTTAATTGGGCTTTAGTGAAATTATTTCCTAATTTTGAGATTTTGTTACATCCTGACCCATATTTCTTCTACAGGCCATAACTTGGGTTATACTTGTCCGATTGCAGTGATCTTTGTGGCTTTGGAAATCTAAGAAGCAGAGCTACAACTCTTATGTTGGCACCGAATCCTAGTTCTGATGTTTTGAAGGCCGAAATTGCATTTTACTAACGCTGGCGTGATTTACTGCAGGTTGTGGATCACTTGCTCATGTAATTAGTTGTTATTGGGCTAATTAACCTGTCATGGGCCCTTCTCTTTGGTCATAACTTCTGATCACTTAGGTTAACCTAGGAGACATTATAAATACATTTTTAAAGTCTTAGGTTAGCACCTTTTAATTACTTTTGAATCTTTTGCCGTTTTTGAGTTTTAACAATCTTTTCTCCTTCTCTCCTTCTTAATCTCATTTTTGTCAAATCCTTCTATGGAAGGCTAAGACCTTAGATTAATTCACTGGTTAGGGAGTTTTTATAAGAATCTTGAGCTTTGATTATTATTGTTAATTTCGATTTTTGGATTCTATCTCTTTTCTTGTTGATCTTTAATTTCTTTGATCTTTGTTTGCAAATTCGTTTGGGGTGTTGATGTTTAATTATATCAATTTCATTTTTGCTCTTTGGGATTATTTGAAATATTTTGAATGCTTGTTTTAATCTGTTTCGAATAGAGATCAATAGGATCAACGGCGTGTGACGTAGGTTTGATTAAATTCGGTAGTTAAATTAATTATGTTTTTGTGACGCCTGTTCCTTAGTCATGATTAATTGAATTCTGTGATGCTTAATCCAGTAGGAATTCTCATAAAATTAATTGACGCTTGATTAGTTAATTTTATGATCAAACAAGAATAAAATCACGAAATAGGATAATCTTTTGAAACCCGTGATAGATCCAAATATTAATTATCCTAAACCAGTGGATTAGTCGTTTTTATATATTGATATTTTCATCTTTTAAATTATGTTTCTCATAATCGAAACCCCCCTTTTTATTTCTTCGTACGTTCTTGTTTTTTGTTATTATTAGATTAGAGATCCTTGTGAGACGACCAATGTTGAATTGCCTTGTTACTACATTTACTATTTATAATTATTTGACTCGTGCGCGACAGTGGATTAAATTAGCGGATTAAATTGGCGCCATTGTCAGGGATCTCTGATCAATAATAGCCAATTCAAGAACCCTACTAACGTCTCTAACATTTGATTTTGCATTTTAGTTGTGTTTCAGGTTCTGATATTGGATTTTGTATTAGCTAGTGAAAAAAAATCGGTTTCCAGTCAACTTGCTCGGATTGCTCTGAAATTTGGCCAGAAAATCCAAAAAAAATCGAGGATCAATACTCCCATATCAGAAACTGGTATTGGGACTACAGGCTCAAATTCCAAAATTTCATCGTTTAGACCACTTTTTTATTTTTTTGAACTTTTCGTATCTTTATAAAAATCCAAAAAACTTTGCGTTATCATTATTTGATTTTTAGAGATTTTTAGTGCTGTTTTTAGATTTTTTAGATTTTATTTGATACATTTTGTCAATTTATTTCTTGTTTTAGCGATTAGAACATTGTTGGTATTTTCTGATTTGTTGTGCTGCCTTCATATTTGCTCATGATGCATGACTAGGTCCAATTCTAAAATTCTGCATTCTTTTGATCCAGAAATAGATAGGACTTTTCATTCACTCTATAGACTTCATAAGGCTAGTACTAATAATAACATAGGTAGTGATCATATAGGTGATAGTGATACTGATAGCATTAGCATATTTAGTCATACTCTCTTTGACACTAATTCTGATTCTGAATTTATTGTTGATACCATGATTGCTAGAACATTAAGGGAACTTGTTGCACCTGATGTTACTTATAATGCTTTTTGCATTGAATACCCTGATGTTGAAGTACCTTTTGAACTTAAATCTGGTTTGATACATTTGCTTCCTAAGTTTTATGGTCTTGCAGGTGAAGATCCTCACAAATATCTTAAGGAGTTCCATATTGTGTGCTCTACCATGAAACCTCAAGGAATCTCGAAAGATCACATCAAGCTAAGAGCCTTTCCATTCTCATTACAAGACACTGCCAAGGACTGGTTGTACTACCTTCAACCAGATTCTGTGACAAGCTGGAATGAATTGAAGAAGTTATTTCTAAAAAAGTTCTTCCCTGCCTTTAAAGCTGCTTCAATCAGAAAAGAAATATGTGCCATCAAGCAGATTGATAGAGAATCTTTACATGAATACTAGGAGAGATTTAAGAAGTTATGTGCAAGCTGCCCTCACCATCAAATTTCTGAACAGTTGCTCATCCAATATTTTTATGAAGGCTTGCTGCCTATGGATCGAAATATCATGGACGCTGCTAGTGGAGGAGCACTTGTGGATAAGACCTTGGCAGATGCAAGAAGCCTGATTGAGAACATGTCCATTAATTCTCAGCAGTTTACTACCAGAAGCAATTCAGTGGTGCTAACAAGGGGATTCAATGAGATACAAGCTACTGACGATAAGAACTTAGAGAGCAAGCTCGATGAACTTGTTTCATTGATCAAAAAATTAGCAGTTACTAAAACTCAGACAGCAAGAGTTTGTGGTATTTGCACTTCTGTAGAGCACCCTACAGATGCATGTCCTACGTTGAAGGAGAGTGACAATGCTAATACTCCTCAGGCCTATGCAGCAAACATATTCAATGACAGGCCTCAACCCAACTATGATTTGTCTTCCAATAGGTACAACCCCAGTTGGAGAAACCATCCAAACCTGAGATGGGGAGATGCCTCTACACAGCAGCCCAGGCCACAACCTCCCCCAGCTGCAAAATCTGAACCTTCATTGGAAGACCTTGTTAAACAGATGGCAATCCAGAATCTCCAATTTCAGCAGCGAACAGATTCAACCATTCAGAATTTAGAGGCAAAAATTGGACAGCTAGCAACTCCATTAATTAAATACATTCTCAGGGGTCGGACAAACTGCCTGCTCAGCCAGTAGTGAATCCAAATGTCAGTGCAAATGTCAGTGCAATCATTCTCAGATCTGGAAAAGTTGTTGACACTCAAGAACCTCCTCCAGCAAAAAACACAAGTGGCAGGAAAAATGATAAGTCACCTTCTGTGCCTACCTCTATTGATGATGATGATGCACAGCCAATACCACTTCCCTTCCCTCAAAGGGCTGTGATAACTAAGAAGATGGATGAGGCAGATAAAGACAAGGAAATCTTAGACACATTTAGGAAGGTTGAAGTTAATATACCTCTCCTTGAAGCGATTAAGCAGATTCCAAGATATGCTAAGTTCCTAAAAGAGCTGTGCACACACAAAAGAAGGCGGAGGCTGAAGGGAAATGAAAATGTCAACATGAGTCGCAATGTTTCTGCACTCATACAACCCATGATGCCCTAAAAGTGCAAGGATCCAGGAATTTTTACAATTCCATGTACCATAGGCGATAGTAAATTTGAAAATGCCATGTTGGATTTAGGTGTTTCCATTAATGTTATGCCTACATCTATTTTTAACTCTCTGGCTCTTCGACCTTTGCAGAATACAGGTGTTGTTATTCAGTTGGCAAACAGGAGCAATGCTCACCTGCTGGACTTGTAGAGGACGTGCTTGTTAAGGTTAATGACTTGATTTTTCCTGCAGATTTTTACATTCTGGACATGGAGGGAGAGACACAATCCAGCAGGGCACCTATCATCCTAGGCAGACCATTCCTAAGAATAGCAAGAACCAAGATTGATGTCCATGCTGGAACACTTTTCATGAAATTTGGGATTAGCATAGTTAAATTTAACATCTTTAATGCTGCTATGAAGCATCCCGTGGAAGAGCATTCTCTTTTTCAAATAGAAGTACTTGCTGACTTAGTTGAAGATACTCATTCTGATGTTACAAATGGCAATATTGTACCTATTAATGTTACCAATGATGTTGCTGCACTGAAAGCTGCTGATGTAACTTCGTCCACCAAAATACCTCCCTCCATTGAGCAGCCACAAAGGAGACTTAATCCTTTGATTTTGGATGTTGTGAAGAAGAAGAAAACCAAACACTTCCATATTCAACTCTCGCCTTAAAATCATAGCAGCTAAACTTCGATCCATGTGGATTGGCCCTACTATTGCTACTAGCACTTTTCCTTATGATGCAGTGGGAATAAAGAGTGAAACCACCAACAAAGTCTTCAAAATCAATGGACACTGCCTCAAGCTTCTCCATGACAGGCCGGTACTTGAAGAGGAGACTGTAGAAGAGCTCTCCTTGAAAAAGCCACCTTGAAAAGGGAGTTTTCTTTCCTTACTCCTTACTCTTATTTTATACTTGTTGCTTACATTGAGGACAATGTGTGATTTAAGTGTGGGGGGGATCTTTTAGCATAGTAGTTTTGTTTTGTTTTTGTTTTGCGTTTTTGTTTTCAAAAAAAAAATTGCATGCATTTTCGTTGGATTTCTTGGTTTGAATGAGTTGAGAGTGATTTCACTATTCTAGGACTATAGGTTTTGTGGTATGATATGAATGACTTCCTTGCATTCTTAGTATGATAAGTTGGATTTAAATACTAAATTGTGCATCATTTGTGATAGATCATTGTCCTTGGTGAGATTTGGGCCTTATAATGGATGGAATACAATTTACCATTCTCTTTCTTTCTTGTGTGATTTCACTCATGATTGTTGGTTACTCTAGAACTTGACTTGACTCTTGTTGAAACTCTTGTTCACATGCATGCATTGAAATGATCTAGGCAATTTTTGTTCTTATTAAATCACTAGCCAAATAAGCCTACCTTGTAATTATCCCTTTGCTAGCCCCTTTGAGCCTATTTATCCCATTCTTTGTTATATAGCTCATTACAAGCCTAAAAGTGAAAAACAATGATATGACCCAATCTTAGGGGATAAAGGAATATCCAAAGTTGTGGTTATCTTAGAATATCCAAATGTTGTGCTTCATTGGAAATTTGGCAAGTGCAAAAAAAAATAAAAAATAAACAAAATAAACAAAATAAAAATAAAAAAGAAAAGGAAGAAAGGTGATAATAAAGAAGGAAAATGTGAAAGTGGAAAAATGGATTGAAATTTGGTTGAGTTGCCCCCATGATTATTTGACAATTGTTTTCTATTGCTTCTCTATCCTCTTTAATTTTATAGCTTAGTTACCCTTTTAATTAACCCACCTTGACCTTGGCCCCATTTTAGCCTTAATAAAGACCTTTTGATCTTTGTGTGCATGTACTTCAAGTGTGGATGTTAGAGGCTTATCAAGCCTATGGTAGTGCTAGCTTTTATGATGTGCTTTAAGTGTAAACATTAGCCTAGACACTTAAGAGTTTGAGAGAACTTTATTTCTTGTGAGGATTCTATCACTCTTGATTCATTCTTTGGTTATTCTATCCTCTTGTTTGCTTGGAAGGTAATAAGATGTTATTCATGATTGACATGGTTCCTTGAAACGTTGAATGAACATTTTGCTTGCCACTTAGCAACCTTGGGGCTCATTGAAAATGCGTTTTTGCTTTGTTCTAACCATGAGTTTTGCTCGAAGTGCAAAAGCTTAAGTGTAGGAAAATTTGATCAATGCATTTTAATGCACCTTTTATAGCTTTGCGCTTTGTGTTTTTAGTTGTGTGTCATGTCCAATAACTACTTCTTAACATGGTTTTATATCCTTGGGTCTTAATTGGGCTTTAGTGAAATTATTTCCTAATTTTGGGATTTTGTTACATTCTGACCCATGTTCCTTCTACAGGCCATAACTTAGGCTATACTTGTCCGATTGCAGTGATCTTTGTGGCTTTGGAAAGCTAAGAAGCAGGGCTACAACTCTTATGTTGGCACCAAATCCCAGTTCTGATGTTTTGAAGGCCTAAATTGCATTTTTACTGAGACTAGCGTGATTTACTGTGAGTTGTGGATCACTTGCTCATGTAATTAGTTGTTATTGGGCTAATTAACCTGTCATGGGCCCTTCTCTTTAGTCATAACTTCTGATCACTTAGGTTAACCTCAGAGACATTACAAATACATTTTTAGAGTCTTAGGTTAGCACCTTTTAATTACTTTTGAATCTTTTGCTATTTTTGAGTTATAGTAATCTTTTCTCCTTCTCTCCTTCTTAATCTCGTTTTTGTCAAATCCTTTCATGGAAGACTAAGATCTTAGATTAATTCACTGGTTAGGGAGCTTTTATAAGGATTTTAAGGTTTGATTATTATTGTTAATTTCGATTTTTGGATTCTATCTCTTTTCTTGTTAATCTTTCATCTCTTTGATCTTTGTTTGCAAATTCATTTGGGGTGTTGATGCTTAATTATATCAATTTCGTTTTTGCTCTTTGAGATTATTTGAAATATTTTAAACGCTTGTTTTAACCTGTTTCAAATAGAGATCAATAGGATCTACGGCGCGTGACGTAGGTTTGATTAAATTCGGTAGTTAAATTAATTATGTTTTTGTGACGCTTGTTCTTTAATCATGATTAATTGAATTCTGTGATGCTTAATCCAGTAGGAATTCTCATAAAATTAATTGACGCTTGATTAGTTAATTTTATGATCAAACAAGAATAGAATCACGAAATAGAATAATCTTTTGAAACCCGTGACAGATCCAAGTATTAATTATCCTGAACCAATGGATTAGTCGTTTTTATATATTGACATTTTCATCTTTTAAATTATGTTTCTCATAATCGAAACCCCCCTTTTTATTTCTTCGTACATTCTTGTTTTTGGTTATTGTTAGATTAGAGATCATTGTGAGACGACCAAGGTTGAATTGCCTTGTTACCACATTTACTATTTTTAATTATTTGACCCCTGCGCGACAGCGGATCTATTTTAAAAAAAAATAGTTCATGGACCTATATAAAAAAAAATAGTTCAGAGACGTATTTAAAGGCTCATCTACCAACTATATGTATATTCATTTCTTTTTTTGTCTCAAAGACCTATTTGAAGAAAAAAAATAGTTCAGGGACCTAATTAAAAATAAATTAATGTCCCACTAACAACAGCTTAACGGAAGGACATAATTAAAAAAGAAAAAATAGTTTAGGGACCCAATTGAAAAAAAAAATAGTTCAGGAACCTATTTTAAAATCCCCAAATAGTGACTTGCAGAGTAATTAAACCTTTTAAAAAATGGAAAGAATGTGACGAGGGAACAAATTGAAAGTGATGTATGTAGTTAGAGAAGAAGAATGTACTCCCTCTGGAATGAATTATAAGCAAGTGGAGCTAAATTTGGTTCATTGAATAACTCATGTATTTAGTCTATATTATGTATTTGGTCTATAATATAGACTAAATACTTAAGTCATTCAATGAACTAAATTTAGCTCCATTTACTTATAATTCATTCCGAAGGGAGTAACCTTTAAGCTTTCCAGCTGCAGTCGATTGAGACGGTGAGAGAGTGAGAGTGAGAGAAAAATGAAAATTTGGGTCTCATTTTAGTTTTGACTTTTGAGGTCGACTAACTTGGAATTTTTTTTTTAAGGAAATAAGAGTTTTAACTAGTTTTTAATTTACGGTGCCACTGAAATAAATAAAAAAACTAGTTTTTAATTTATGATGTCATTAGGATGATGCTAGATGATGAGGTAAAGAATAAGCAAACCCTTCCAAGTGTTTGTCGCACATGGCCTTTCTTTTTTACGATAGAAGAAAGTTTACGTGAGTCGGATCTTGGGGACTCAACAGGGTTATGAAAAACCTTAAGGCTCAATGTGCGCTTAGATGTACTTACATATTATTCACTAACGATGTTCTTACATTGACAGCAAGATTCGAACTCATGCCCTTGTAGGATATGAGTCATATCCTTACCAATTAGACCAATTTTAGCTGGCTTATGGCCTTTCTTGTTTGAAAGGAAAGAACGAATGACTAAATATTCAAAGAAGCTTTTTGTGTTGGGTTTATTTTAATGGATAATCTAACTTAGTTGTTAACATTTGGTTGATTAGATTATAGAAAAAATGGACAAATTGGTCTCGAAGGAAAATCACGCGACCCAATTTGGTCCTTGAGGAAAATAAAGTCTCGTAATAGTCCTTGACGATTTAAAAAGAGGGACACGTTAGTCCCTCCATCCATTTCCATTCAAAAACGTCAGTTAAGGAAGTGATGTGACCAAATACTGAGGTATGTCGTTAAGTGGTGTCACAGTGTCATTTAATGACAATGTGTAAAACATTTGGGCCAATTTAGTCCCAGTGGAAAAATGTGAGAATCAGAATCAATAAAGGGACAAAGTAACCTTTCTATCAAATAGGCCAAAATAGTCCTTCCTTCATCTTTGTCTTTAACCTTTTAATCCATTTTTGTTAACCCTGACCCTTCATTGTTGTCTCTTCTCTATTTGGTACAATGTTGAGTAATCATGTTGGGCTTGGAGTAGATGTTGAATGGAGACCCTATTTCTCTTGGTGCTTCTGACTCAGGATGGCAGTTTCTGATGCACAACAAAGTTACAATGAACACTAGTAGTTCATGTAATAACCCGAGCTCCAGTAATTGAATTCGCTTGCGCTATATAGTTTTGGACTGGAAAAACAAGACAGACGCCTTCCTATGTTCTTTAATCCTCTTATTCCAATGGAAAATTTCCAATCCGAAAAACCAAGGGGTTTTATTAATGCTTGGTCTAATTCAGAAGCAGGGGAAAGAGCGCCAATAAGAACTCTGGTGCATCAATTGGTAAATTATCCCTTTCTTCTCTTGATCTATCAATGGGGGTGGTGTTGTGCATGAAGAAGAAATGGGTACTATTGGATTGGGGTTGGGACTTATGGAGCCTGATGGAAACATACACAATGATACTACTAAAATCTCTCTCTCAATCTTCTCTGCAGAAATTTGGTTTGAGCAGCGAAATTCGGTTTGAGTAGTGAAGTGAAGAACTAACAATATTGAGCAGTAAAGAGAAGAGAGAACAATGAAGGGTTAGGGTTAACAGAAATGAAGTTAAAAGGTTGAAGAAAGCGATGGATGAGGGACTATTTTTGACCTATTTGATACAGAGACTACTTTATTCCATTTTTTATTTTGATTCTCACGTTTTATCACAAGGACTAAATTGGCCCAAATGTTCTACACGTTATTATTAAATGACACTCTAACACCACTTAACGACATACCTCAGCATTTAAGTGGTCACGTCACCTTCTTAACTGATTTTGTTTGTTGGAAATAGATAGAGGGACTAACGTGTCCCTCTTTTAAAATTCTCAGGAACTATTGCGGGACTTTATTATCCTCAGAGACCAAATTGGCTCGCGTTATTTTTCTAAGGGACCAATTTGTCCCTTTATTCTAGATTATATAAACTGAATAAACTTGAGATTTCTATGAGGGAGGTGACATTTGCTACCCTTCTCTCTCAAGACCTTTTGTACTATTAAAGTTTGCTTAAAAAATTATTTGTTAGATATATAATTACATAAATTATTTAATAGTTTTATATTTTAATTTTAATTCTTTACTTGATAGACCTATGTGTTGGATTATTTTAATTTGGACTAGCATAGTCAGTTTTATTTTGCCTAATACTCAGATCAATTAGATGTCAAAAATATTGAAATATATTGTTATTGTTAGTCCCAATTATGTGATCACTAATATTAAGTTATTGGGATTATTATTGTAAAGCACTTTTGGTAATGGGTTGATGTGGAAGGCCTTGTGTGGGCTTACTATGATGGGTAAGTAAGCCCATTGTTTAACACAGGGAGAAGCCCCTATCTCTAACCACTCTGCCGTGTAGTTGCCCCATTGAGACTTCACACAACTAAACAGTGAAATAGAGATAGTTTCTCTCCTCACACACACTTACTGAAAGCTGTAAATAAAAAGATCGATCATGGATTCACTGTCATCTACATATTCAAGTAATCCTCATTCTAATATCTATAGTTAGAAACTATGAGTATATGTTTCAATTTTGGATTAGATGGATTTTATATTATTAATTTTAATTTATCAATTGGTATCAGTTGGGTTAGATGATTTTCTCTCACTGTATCTGCATGGTTTGAACATATATTCACAAATTAATTGCATCAATTGTATTATATATATATATATATATATATATATATATATATATATAGTGTAACAAAATATTATTATGTCAAGGCATGTAGTATTTAATGATGTGTTTATGCTTTTATAGCACTATGTTATGGTCTTCGGGACCAAAATATTTGTTATCTTCTTGACACACAACTCGTGTACTCAATAGATATAATTTATCATGACTCACTTATGAATTAGTTCTTTATAACTTGTTAGACAAAAATTCAATTAGCTAATTGTTCGATCAGCAGGTCGAGACAAAACTTTATTCTCCATATCCAATTACCTGCACTTAAGGTCCCAATACTAACATTACAAGTCAAGGATATGGGCCCTGTAGTGTTGGTATCGAGACCTCTGGTGCACGTAATTGGATGTCAAGTCCAGTGCTTTGGCCTCCTCCACATTTTCAATACCATGAGGAGCGGGACCCTCTTGACTACCTTGAGTGATAGGACATTCTCTATGTACTGATGCCATCGGTCTTTGTTGTGCATCATGAGTCCTCATGGTGCGTGCCATATCTATACCATTATCAAATCAATGAATTATAACATTATTTATCATTGAGCATCAATTTGTTAAGTACGTGAAATTTTTGGAACCAAAACAAAAATCTGTTCAATTTTGGAAATGGAATATATATAAAACAAAACCAATATTGGTTCCAGAAAACTAAATATCCAGACGTTCAAACCAACAACATAACATACAGAAACTTAGCTTCCAGATAAACACAAAAATCAGAAAAAATAAAATAAAATAAAACAACACTTGAAATGCAGGGGACAATGCCTCGAAGGAGGACGATTTGACCGCCAGTGATGGGCGCTTGTTGGGAACCTAGGAGATGACAGTGGTGAATGGTGATGACTATGGTAGCGGCTAGAAATTTGATGGGGTGTTAGGGTTGTATCGGGGAGAGAAGGGAATGGGAGGGAAGAAAGAGGTGTGGGTTTTGAAGACCTAGGGGTATTTTTATCCTTTTGCTTTGATATGGGATGTACGTATTAAAAAGATTGGGTGCATGTAGCAGTTGCCTTAATTTGGCGTCACTGAATGGAGTCTTGTTTTTGGGTTCCCTAAACTGGGCCTAACCCAGTAAGTGAGTGTGACCCGGATCCAATTATCCATTTATGCCCTAGTTTTTCCAACCTTCATATTCGCAGGGTTTCGCTTCTTTCTTCTCCTTGTTGTTGCTGTTTTCTCTGTTGGCGGCTTGGCGCAGGCGCAGTAAGAAGAGCGCGTTGGTTCAATAACCCACCAGTCACCATGGGGCGTATGCACAGTCGTGGGTCAGTTCCCATGTTCTCCTTTTCACGCTAGAGCTTCGTGAAACCTTCTTTGTTCAACGCTTTTCAGTTTTGTTTTGTCTAACGTTGTTTTGTTGAATGTGTTTTCAGGAAGGGTATTTCAAGTTCAGCTCTTCCTTATAAGAGGACCCCACCCAGTTGGCTCAAGATCTCTTCTCAGGATGTAAGAAATCTAAACCCTTTTTACTTTTTTGTTGCCCTTTGTTTTATTTTTTGGTTTTTCTTTAATGCTGGAAAATTGTGACTGTCAATTGAAAATCTGATTTTTTTTTTATATCTACTTAGGGTTTTACTTTTACGAGTTTTTGTAATGCGAAGTTCGTTGATGTGTGTTTTACTTTGTTATAAATGTATCCGATTAGGCTCGTTATGGTTATTCCCTTGAATATTTGTCTCCTTAGAGTGAGAGATGCACCTTAAAGGACGATTTAGATTTTAATAACTTCATAAATTGTTATGCATTGGACAGTATTTTATCACAATCTCAACTAATTTGGCATTCAACTGTTATTGTAAGAGCATCTCTCACTTTAGATGAGCCAATTATTTCTTTTCATATTGTCATATCTTAAAACTGCTATGGAGGGAATAACAGAACATTTCTTACCTCCTATTTTGCAATATGTTTTGTGTTGTGATGAAGAAAAAAGAATTGAGGTTGCAGAGTTTATAATAGCAAAAGTCATTGGAATCTTTATGTTATACATTGGAAGCATCCATTTTTGTTATTATTAATAGATATAGATATTAATAGACTAGGAAGGAGAAAAGAATACAAATGGTTATTCACCAAAGTCTCATTCAAAGACCAGAATTAAGAGCCTAAGCATATATCAAGTGCATTTAAATGTTAACTTGGAAATATTATCTTTATACTCTATAACTGATTGTGATTTGGAATTTAATTTTGCTTGTATATTGTTATGTTAATGTTATGGTGACTTAGGTTTGAATTCCTTTGCATTTGTTGTCTGATGATGTCTTGAATTACACAGGTTGCGGACAGCATCTGCAAGTTTGCCAAGAAAGGTCTGACTCCATCTCAAATCGGTGTTATTCTTCGAGACTCTCACGGAATTGCGCAGGTGAAGAGTGTCACTGGAAACAAGATTTTGCGCATATTGAAGGCCCATGGTATGCTTTTCCTGCTGTTGCTGGTTATTTCATTGCATATAGCGTTTACAATTTGATGACCGAAATATTCTTTAATTTCCATCTTTTCTTAGGCCTTGCTCCTGAAATACCTGAAGATCTTTATCACCTGATCAAGAAGGCAGTTTCAATTAGGAAGCACTTGGAGAGGAATAGGAAGGACAAAGATTCTAAATTCAGGTTGATTTTGGTTGAGAGTAGGATCCACCGCCTTGCCCGTTACTATAAGAAGACAAAGAAGCTCCCACCCGTATGGAAGTAGTAAGTATTCAACCTACATCATCGCTATAAATGACATAGTTTTTAGAGATTTATAGGAGTTAATTGATTTGTGTTGGTCATTTTTAGGTGATCAAAAACTAATGTGACATACGCACCTAGAATTCGTGTTTTCCTTATGTTAAAGGCCTAATTTTGTGGCTGATTTGGTTTTGCTTTTCTCAATTCTTATTCTTATTTTCAATATCTTTAAGTGCTTGTCTTTTCATGTTAGCTATAATATATATTAGATTTTTGTTTTTTATCCAAGTTTTGGATCATAATGATTTGTAGGTTTTTAGGAGTGATTTTTGGCATCTTATTCTTGTAAGTTTTTGGGGCTTGTTTGGGTAGACAACTTAATTAAGTGCTTGTTCATAACTTGTTTTGGAGTGTTTATTGAAAAAAGTTGAAAACAGCATATAGCTGTGATATTTCAGTAGTTATTTTTATAAGCATATTCAAACACTAATATAAGTTCTTATCTTTGTAATATCAGTTTGAATAAACTGAATTAGTTAACAAAGTTTGCTTGCAGTCTGGCTGCTTTCTCTTAATTCTTGAACTAATTTCTTTGGAAGATCGAATTATGTATTATGCTCAGCTCTGAAAATTCTGTGTTGCTTAATTATAGAGCTTTTGCTAGTTATTCTTAGTTTGCAGGGCTACACATCCATGTTATGAGTCAGGGAATTCTGTTGTTGCGTCTCATTTCTGAATCATTACTGCCTTTAACATTTTCTTGGTTTTAGCTAAGGCACTTAAGTTAATCAGTTTGATGTCCATTTGTCTTAGTTTTCTAATACTTGTTTGGTTTTTTCCACTATTGCAGTGAATCAACAACTGCCAGCACTCTAGTGGCTTAAAGAGATGTTCGGTGATA
Source organism: Calophaca sinica (assembly GCA_037113605.1). Classification (NCBI taxonomy): domain Eukaryota; kingdom Viridiplantae; phylum Streptophyta; class Magnoliopsida; order Fabales; family Fabaceae; genus Calophaca; species Calophaca sinica. The sequence goes on along the minus strand of CM073734.1, from coordinate 52,066,953 downwards.
GAGTTGTGCTGTCAGTGTACTTTTTTTTATAAGCATATTTATTTCTTTGATGTGATTTTCAGATTTTGAAGCACTTGAAATTCATGTTAAAAACACTTTTCTGGTGTTAGTTTTGATGATGGATTTTGTTCCTGTTGTGGTTATACTTTTCTTTTTTCTACCCTAAATAGTTCTGAATTTGGTACTGGAATGATGTTATTTATGTTTTCTCGTTTAAAGGTTTACAAATATTTGGAATCGTATCAAATTATGGGAATACGGGAAGGAGGGACAAAATAGCAAGAAGTTAATAAAGCTCAATTTCAAACTGCAATCCTGACATAGGAAGTATGAAATGTATGAATGTCAAGATAAAAAAATATACAACTCCCTGTTTTGCTGACCTTGTCAACTGGTATATGGTGAAGATATTCTAAGCGGTACGGTGGTTGGGAAAATTGTTTTGTATGATACCAATTAAATTTCACCATGTAGTGATTATAATACTGCACTTACATGGCAAAGGCACTTACGTGTTTTAGGTCCTATTAAATTACGATTTTTTTTAAGTTTAGTCCTTATAAAAATTATATTCATTTTAATTCCCAATATTTTACAAAAATGCATGTTTTTAGTCTTTTGAGGGTTTAAAAAACATGAAGTTTTGTAAAAAAGGACTAAACTTGAAAATTGTAATTTAATAAAGACTAAAAATATATTTTACCCAAAAAATATGAAAGGCTAAATTGTTCCAGAAATCTTTTATTTTAATTTAAAATTTTAAGTTAGTCTTTTATTTGTTTTTTGTTTTAATTAAGTCCTGCATGTTTTAAAACATTAATATCGAGGCAAACTATCATGTGTGGCACAAGCACAATTTGTTGGATCAATTGTGTCATAAATTAGAATCCAAAAACTTGTTTCAAAAAGTCAAAAACGGATCAATTTGGCTAATATTTTAGAACATGTGGGATTAAAATTAACTTTAAAGAAGTAACTTGACACAAAAAAAAGAATAAGTGATTGATGTGGAACTTTAAATTCTGATAAAAGAATCCTGGAGTAATTTTGCCAATATAAAATTATTTAACTTCAAATAAATTTTAGTTTTTGTGTAAGCCAAGTGTAAGTGATATTGTGATAAAGTGTGTCAAAAAACTATTAAAATATTAAGGGTCTGTTTGGGAGCTTGGAGGGAAGGGTAGTAGAGGATTCGTATGATAAGTTTACTTTTTTACCCTTTTCTCTTGTAAATTAACAATTGGTCTTCTAATTTTATGATTAATTTTTTTTAAATTTTGAAAAATGACAAACTTTTCAAAAATTGATAAAATAATAATAATAAATTATATTTCCTATTTCTCAAAGTAATTTTTAATATTTTTTCTTTTTCTTTATTTTTTATAAATACAAAAATATTGATGAGTTCTTAAAAAATGACAATCTTTTTTTAAAAATAATAAACTAGTAATAATAATTTAAACATTCAAAATTTTGACAATATTTTTATTTTTTAAATTTTACCGTATATTTTGTAATTTTTAAAATAAGCCAAAATATTGACAATTTTTTAAAAATTGACAATCATTTTTTAAAAATGATAAAATAGTAATCATTATTAAAAGAAGTCAAAAGTTTGACAACATTTTTAATTTTTTAATTTTTTAAATATTACCTAACATTTTGTAATTTTTAAAATAAGTCAAAATATTGGTAAGTTTTTAAAAATTGACAATCTTTTTTTAAAAATAATAAAATAGTAATATTTATTAAAAGAAGTCAAAATTTGGACAACACGAGAAAAATGCATCAACTTGCATATACCTTCCAAACTTGGCAAACCAAATCATTGGTCTCATTCCAACATTTTCTAGATCAACAACAATAAGTAAAATATGAACCAGAATTCATTTAAACCAAGCTCAATAGAGTTCATAAAATGGCTCTTAAATATGTTTGACAAAAAAACAAAAAAATAGATGTCCAAAAATATAGATGTCCTCAAATCTTAAAAGCAGTGTGACTCCATTTCCTCTAGCGTTTTCTATGACTGACACATTGTTCTTGAAGGCAGACAACTGCTAGTATCATACTTTTTGCAGCATCTTGAAGAGGCCTTCAATAAATTTCAATTCATCCTGAGAATAATAGAAACAGATAAAATTCAGAATAATGAAAACATTAGAGTTAAGACAACAAGCAGTGGCGGACCCACATGGAGTTCAGGGTGTGCACTTGCACCCTCTGAACTTGAAAATTTTTCACTTACAACCTCATAAAATTTTAATTTTAACCCCTCTGAATTTATTTATTTTTTGCATCCTGACCCCTGACCCTATAACCGTTGGATAAAGACTATATAATCAATTATCCTTGCAGAATATTGTTCAAGTCAGAATAATCAAACGGAGAGGGAAAATAGAGGAATAATAAATTAATGGAAAAAAGGTGGTGGTGTTTTTGTTTTTACCCTGATCCTAGTAGTATGGTCTTGGCCAGACTCGAGCAACTTTTCTTACTCTCTATTGAATTGCCTTACACAGGCTTCTTTCTTATTCTTCAAGAGCTTTATCTGCAAAACGATGAGCTTTAATGCGTTTCGTTGCAGTTAACAGAACGAAGAGGAAGATGAGAGATGAGAGGAAATGGGCGCCGCAGCTTGTTCTTTAGGGTTAGGGTGAAGAAGAGATGAGAGAAAAATGAGAGAGAAGGAAGGGATTTTCAGGTTTATGAATTAGGGTTAGGTATGGGCCTGATCCGTGTGAGTAGTGCATTGGGCTCAGGGGGCGTGTGAAAAAAAAGGGAGGGGTGCGGGTAGTGAGGGAAGGAGAGGTGCCCAAGCCAAAAAAGGGGGTGCGCGCAGTAGGTTGGGCTGTGCAGGGATGGAGAGTTGCGCTGGCTGGGCTACTATTGGCACCCACCCGAATCACTATATGCATCCCCTTTTCTTCATAAAAACAATTTCTTTTATTTCTTTTTTTCCCCCCTCTTTCTTTTCACTTCTTTTTCTTCTCTTCTTTTTTCTCTTTATTCCTTTTATTTCAAGACCAAAAATATTTTTTTATTTTGTATTATTTATTTACTATTAATTTAATATATATAAATAAGCAAAATCTAAAAGAAAATAAGCCGGACAAAATTGGGGTATGACAATGGCTTATAATTTAAAATGTTTTTTGCACCCCCTGGCCCTGAGTCCTAGGTCCGTCACTGTTCAAACCCTAATTCGTATATGCAAAAAGCAGCAAAGTGGGTGAATAGTGAAATCTCAACAGAAATAGGGATTTAAGAGAAAAAAAAATTAATAAAAGTGAGAAAAATTAAAACCTGAAAGAAAGCAGAATGGTAAGAAGACGATGAAGTCGGGATGGTCCCGAGGAGGTGTAGTTGTTATTAGTACCGTAAGATGCTGCTGAGCATAGATATAGATATTAATATTAGTATCCGATTTATAAAATATTTAATTTTATTAGTCAAACTGTCATTAAATGGGTGAAGCCCCAAATAGGTACGCTGAAATGCAACATGGACCCTGCCTTCTTTCATAAGGCCCATGCTATCTCCACCCCTCATATCAGTTTTTCCACCTCTCTTTCCTACTTAATAAGACAAAAATACCCCTAATCTTAAGCTAAACCCCTCATTCCAATACTCTGAAACCTACACAGTCTCACATCCCCCACCCATTCTCTCCCTTTTCCTTTTCTCCCACTGTCTCAAGACCTCCCCAACTAAGGCTGAGTAAATAACCCACACCCGACCATTACCCAAGAAATCCCGAAAAAAAAGGAAGGTTTTGGGTGGGGTCTGTTGGGTTAACGGGTTTCGGGTTCTATAAAACAGTTTCAAACGGATAGTGTTGGCGGGTTCGGATCACCTAAAAAAATTTTGTCGGTGATTGAACCCGACCAGAACAATAAGCTTCTGAAATGAAAATTTAAACTAGCACAACAAAGAAAGATTTTCAAAAGTGTAGAGGCAGATGTGATAGACATAAATTGACTTGACTACTCACTTGCTTTGTCTTATTGGTAATTGTTACCACTATTTGATTTTTAATAAAACATTTCAAAGCACAAGCATTGAGCAGAGTGCATCATAAATGTTTCAATAAAGAAAAACACAATACTATACTTTTCACCAAAAAAAAAAAACAAAGAATATGCAAGCAAAATGTCGCTACCCTTTCCCTTCGTTTTGGATTTCTCCTTTTGCTCGGTATTTATGACTTTGTGCTTCTCCTTTCTTCCCTCCTTCCTTGATTCCTCTTCCTACAGCTCATTCGAGATCGAATCCATACCTAATAGTGCTTCTCCCTTATTCTTCTCCTCTATGATGCTTGTTCTTTCTTCTGTTGGCAAGTTTTGGGGTGACGTGACCACGACAACCATGTGAAGGCTCGCCTACGAGCCCCTTTTGCGACGGTGGTGACCGAGGTCCGACGGAGGGGTACAAAGTAGGTAGCGACATTCTCCTGTTTCTCGATTTCCACTTTGCTTCTATTGCTTTTTCATTAATTTTTGTTTGTTTGAATCTTGGACAGGGATGGTGGGGAAGGACAAGAGCATTACAGACCCTCGGTGGGGAATTCTAGCATTAGCATTGCCTCTGACTCTATTTCTTAAAAGAGTCTCTTCATCTCCTTTTTTTTGGCCCAAAAAAGTTAATCTGTTCCAATACCCTGTTACAATACCCGAATTAATCCACCTGTGTAACCGTGACCCGTCCAACCCACAACTAGCCAAAACTGAACTCAAATATGGATGGAAATGGTTCAGTATCTTATAGTCTCGGATTTTGTTGGATTAGCCTTTTTGGGCCCGAAACCGATCAAAGCCGACCAATTAGCAGCCCTATCCCCAACGTCTCTCCCACTGTTTCATTTGTCATTGTGCATTTCCCTCCACATAAGTTTTGTAGATCTTCGTCGCTATAGAGGTAATAACACATTTTTCTAGATTTCAACATTATCAGGAAACTAGTTTCTAGACATTGGTAATACGTATTGTGTCAGAAGGAAAAATACGAAAAAATTTTGGATGGCATATAAATATCATCCAGAAACTACTTTCCGGATGCATATATAAATTAGTTTTTAGGTACTATAAAAAACCAAAAAAAAAATTGTACAATAGTACAAGGTTGTTATTTTCGGACATTATAAAAATGCTTATTTAACAATAATGACTATTAGAGGTATTGGCATGCATGAATGGCTCTCATTTTGTCACAAAGATGTGTTCGACTGTCGTTTTTGTGTATTACAGTGGCCAGATTATAAAACTGATCATGAGACCACATTTGAATGTGATGCCTCAAGATTGTTTAGGATAAATGAAGACATCCCACTTGAAGATTTGAAGAAAAAAGTTCATAATAAGATCAGAGTTGGAGATACCAAAAGGGTGGCTGGTATTACCTTACATTAATAGGGCATGTGCTTGTTTAATATGGGACTCTGACACTTCAATAGGATGTCGACGTACAAATGATATTCTTTGTCTTCGCCTGATATGCTAGCCTCGGTCTAACTGAGTTATACCATACATTGGCTAGATCCAATGACCATATCATCGCCAACCTTGCTCAACCAAAATTTATTGACAAGATCATTGTCTGCTGGATTCAACCAGAGCTATCGACTAGATCTCATGACCAACCTGTCACCAGCATGAGTCAACCATGATGACTCGTCCATATCTTTATGTATTGACTGTTTATTTATTGACACTTTATATGTCGATGCTTTATGTGTTGTTATTTTATGTATGATGCTTTTTGTATTAAAGCATGTGTAATTTGCAACTAATGAAACGCTGATGGGAAGAGGTAACTTCTTCATGATTTAATTAAAAACACAAACAATTTAACCAAATATCAAGTCGCATATGCAATAATTTAATGTTTACATAAAACATATAATGAACAATGATCAATTCATTATAAGGTCTACGTGAGTTGGTACTCTCAGTACAAATAACAACCCTCATCGTTGCATGTGATCGATATAATGTATTCTCCCATGCACGAGATTCAACGCTATCCTGCTTCTTCCATTGAACATCTGGGGGAGGTACTGGCGATCCAAGCTTTAAATAGGCCTATAAACGTGTTAGAGATAAACAAGGTGAATGACCTAATCTTTATAGAAAATTAAATATTATACATGTGCAAAGTGAAATCAAATGTTATACTTGTACAAAGTGATTCATGCTATAGATATACCCGACGTAAGGATACAGTGAGACATATGAGTTCTCAACGGTCCACTTATAAGGGGACAATAGTCGTACTTCTCTTTGAGGATAAAGCGACAAGAACCACCCTATACCTGGTAGCAATCACATACCTCATATCTAGAATGGTCATCCACTTACCACAAGTGGCCACTCAATCAACATACAATGATTGGATTAGTTTGTCCACTTGCTGATGGCCACCAAGTATATTAACATAGACATCATGCCGAACATTAAGCTCTTTGGCAAAATCCCAACGGATTGGAGGCCAAGAGTCTTCACCCTACCAAGTAAAGCAACGATGCGACAATGCCAACAATTCCCAATAGCATTTGCATCGACAAATCGACATTGTCTTCGATGAAAGGAAGAAGTTGATAGGGGAATTGGTCTATATACGAAAATACCTTTATGGATTCAGTGTGAGATAAAGTAGGAGTTGACCTTATGGATGAAGTGGGAGTTGATGGCCTCTTGGATGGATGGGGATTTGACCTCATGGAGGAATGTAAGGAGCCATATGCCTCCTCAACGTGATCCCAATATGATGGATCACATTTAGTTGATACATCCAGCTTGAACACCTTACCTTTCTTTGGTGCTTCTTTGTGTATACCATCTCAGGAAGTGGACACATAGAAGTGGTGTCTGGAAATGCTAAGTCGCATACTTTTGTCTTCAAGGTTGCTTTGCCTGCAACATCAAGCTCTTCAAATCTATGTGTCAATGCATTCAGCTCAGTTTGCATATTTAGTTCTGAACCTAGGTTATTGGTGTGATTGTCGCTCTTAATTAGCTTAATCTCTTCCAGTGCATATGAATTGTATCCAATAGAACTGAGATGTACATCGAAGTGTACCTAGCAAGCTCGCCTGCACAAGGTAGATAATGAGTGGATCTAAGCGTGTAACTACACATAGAACTATCGATACCAACATAATTAACTTGAACAATTTCCTTGGCTATGTGGGTTGATGCACTCCCCAACGCAAATCTGTGTAAGTGCTTGTATACTAGAATATTATAAGAATGTTTATGTCTACAAATATTATGCTCAAATGAAGACTAAATATGTGTGTTGTAATTTGATCATATTTTTCATAATAAATGATTTTGATAACATAATTCTTTAATAAAAATTACAAACATAAAAAATTGCAGTATTTTTTTTATTTGTTAGAAAAGCGTCATTTAGTTTGTGAAAATATTTTCTGTTTTCATTTCATATTTTCATTTTCTGAAATTGGTTTTCTTTCTTAAATTTTCAAGTTTAGAAAATGTGTGATTTGACTTTTTGTCTTCTATTTTCATAAAGAATAAGTATATTAAATTATTTAATATAATTTGAAAACAAGTTTTAATAATAACAATTGTATCTCTTATTATTAGTTTTTAACAAATATATTAAATAAATTAATACAATTTGAAAATAATTTTCAAATTCCCACCTTATCTTTTATTCAATTTTCCAATTGGAAAAATAAAAAAAGTAAAAGAGAATAAAATATGAATTGTTGTTATCATATGATATCATATGATAATTATAAAATATAAATAATGTAATACATGCATTGATAAAATGTAAACAAAAATAAAATGACGTAATATAATCTTTAATATTTTTATTTGGATTATCATTTGATTTTTATTTTTTTATGCCAATCATCTGTGTAATGCATGGAAATTGAAGCAAGTGAATGCACATTATCAAACAACGTTTTCAACTCGCTGAAAAAACCGTATGGTCCGGTAGAATCTGATGTGGGGGTGTGGGCACAACCTTTCATTGTTTTTAAGTTTTTTGCTTTTTTGAAAATATTTTCTAAAATTCAGACAAACATAATTTCTCCGCCGTTTTCTATTTTTTTTTTTGGAGATAAAAAAAGAAAAAGCATAGTACTTGCATAAGAAGAAGGGGTGCAGAAAATATTTTAATCATAAAATTATTCATTAACAAAAATCAAACAAGTTAATTTTCATAAAAAAATTAAACAATTTAACTGAATATTTTGAAATAGCATAAAATATATTTTTTATTTACCGAGGACAAAATTATATTTTTTTATAATATAAAAAGAGAGAACTTTATATCCACATCTCTTGAAAATGAGAGTGTTATTTTTTTATTTTATCAAAATAATCGTCTTATCTCAATCACAAAAAATCGTCTTATCATGAATTCAAAATTTAAAACCTTCATCACTTATCAATTTAATCTAAACTTCTAATTTAAAACGAATTCGACTTAATCTAAACTTCTAATTCAAAACAAATTCAACTCAATCTAATATAAACTTCTATATAAAAGCTTTCCAAGTAGAATCATCTCCCACTCCCAGTACCAACTACACCTTTTACTCCTGCCTTCATCGTCTTTCTACTTTCTTTCAGGTTTTAATTTTCTCCATTCTTTATTAATTCTCTCTCTCTCTCTCTCTCTCTGTGTGTGTATGTTGAAATTGAGATTATTGTTATGTCCCCACTTTATTGCTTTTTGCATGTGTTAATTAGGGTCTGAACCTGTGCTTGTTAATGCATGACACCAAAGCTATCTATGTTGCATGTGGTTATAATGTTATATTGCTTACTTCGATCACTTTTTTTTCATAAAAAAACATTTAGGATGAATGCAGGTCATGACTTTTAGACCCCAGAGCCCCAGTTTGTCTTAGTTCTGAAAAAAATAAAATAAAAAATCTGACCTTTAACTCTTTCACGCCGTCGATTATGTATGTCAATCGTGGTATAAGCCTCTATTGGAATATTGACATTTGCTATTTATATCCATGTGCCATTTGAATCGCTTTGTGTGAATTATTATTATACGTATATGCTTCGTATGTATTTCTAATTAGAGACGGACTATTAAGTTCATCTCTTAATTTAATATATTATCTATTCAAAATTTGGTCTCTATATTCTGTTTTAATTAAAGACGAGTTTAATATTCTGTCTCTATTTTTTTTTCATTTTTAATAGATTACTATATTTTTGTACCTTTCCAAAATTAAAACTAATCCTGTAAATAACTATACTTTATCAAATAACTAAAATTTTGAAAGAATCGATCCCACAGGTCCACAATGCCTTGTGCTCATGACAAACCTCATGCAATGAAAAAAAAAATGTAATAAACAATTGTTATGTTAATTGTTGCCAACATTGGTTTCAACTATTTGATAAACTGTAACTTGATGTTGAGATATTATTTAGAAGTACTAGCTTTTGGTTTTCCCTTTTCTGGTAATACTCTTCTTATGTATGAGTGGGGAATGCAGGTTATATAATATTGGTATAGTTTGATAAGATGGGAGGTAGATTCAGAGTGCTTCACTTAGTCAAACCGTTTCTCCCATTTCTTCCTGAAATTCAGGCTGCTTATACGAAAGTGCCATTTAGAGATAAGGTCATATATACCAGTATCTCTCTTTTCATTTTCCTGGTGTGTAGTCAGCTCCCTCTATATGGGATACACTCAACAACAGGTGCAGATCCATTCTATTCGATGCGTGTTATCCTTGCTTCAAACCGTGTAACAGTCATGGAGCTTGGAATCACTCCCATTGTGACTTCTGGGATGGTTATGCAACTTCTGACTGGGACAAAGATCGTTGAAGTGGACAACAATGTACGCGAGAATCGGGCCCTATTGTAAGTGTCTTTATAATTTGTATTTGCACGTCTTGTTATATTTTCTCGCCCCATGCCAATAATTTCAACTATAGAATTGTTTTATGCATGGTATATACTGTATTGAGAAAAATAAATTCTTTTGATGTGTATGGCAAAAACGGAGCACAGAAGATACTTGGTATTTCGACAGCTGTTGGACAAGTAGTTGCCTATGTTCTTTCGAGGATGTATGGTAGTGTGGGCCAACTTGGAGTAGGAAATGCCATCCTCATCATCATTCAGCTCTGGTTTGCGGCTATAATTGTAATGTGCTTAGATGAGCTTCTTCAAAAAGGATATGGTCTAGGATCTGGAATTTCGCTATTCATAGCGACTAATATCTGATAAGGTTTTTAGATGAATTTTGTGTCTGTTGTCTTATATTATAGCAAAGCAGCTACTAACCAACCATTAAGGCAGGGCATCTTGCCATTTATTTATCTAAAATAAAACTTGTTATTTTGCAGTGAAAGCATTATATGGAAGACATTTAGTCCCACCACCATTAATAGTGGACGAGGAGCTGAATTTGAGGGTGCTGGTATTGTTTTTTCCATTTGTTGATAACTAGAACAAACAAGGTTCATGGTCTTCGTGAGGCATTTTACCGGCAGAATCTTCCCAATGTGACAAATCTACTTGCTATTGTCTTCATCTTCCTAATTGTGATATACTTCCAAGGTTTCCATGTGGTCTTGCCAGTAAGGTCAAAGAATCCTCGTGCCCGTGGACAACAGGGTTCATATCCAATCAAACTCTTCTATACCTCCAACATGCCCATTATTCTTCAGTCTGCCCTCATTTCCAATCTCTACTTCATCTCCCAGGTAGTTGGTTAATTTTATCTGTTGATAGGTTGAGCTAGCATTTTTGGAGTTTTTTGTTTTATTTAACAACCTAATATAATTTTACTGGAATTAATTGTTCAGCTTCTCCACCGTAAGTTCAATGGAAACTTGCTTATAAATCTGTTGGGGAAATGGAAGGAATCTGAATATGGAGGTGGTCATTCTATTCCTATTGATGGTATTGCATACTATATAACTGCACCATTCAGTTAAGAACAAGTGCTTCCAATTTTGATAATCCAATTATATTGCCTTCTATGGTATACTAATTAATATGATATAAAGCTTATACATAGTGTTCTTCTTTTTGATTTGATAACTCTATAATATATTGTGTTTTTTATCTAATACTTTGCAGTCTAGCCAATATGGCAGCCAATCCTTTCCACGCTTTGTTCTATCTTGTTTTTATGCTGTCAGCTTGTGCCTGGTTCTCAAAAACTTGGATTAAAGTCACTGGTTCATCTGCTAGTGATGTTGCCAAGCAGCTGAAGGTATGTTAGCTAGCATTTTTGTATTAAAATTCATCTGAATGAGCAATGTTGGGTCTTTAATTTCAGTGAATACATGTTTTTGAATTTGCAGGAACAACAAATGGTGATGCCTGGACACCGGGAGTCGAACTTGGAGAAAGAGCTAAATCGATACATTCCCACCGCCGCAGCATTTGGAGGTGTGTGTATAGGTTCCTTGACTGTGTTGGCGGATTTTATGGGGGGCAACTGGATCAGGGACAGGGATATTGCTTGCAGTAACAATTATCTATCAGTACTTTGAAACATTTGAAAAGGAGAGAGCCAGCGAGCTTGGCTTCTAAGTTGCACTTAGCAATTACTATTTTCTTTCACTCAACAATTACTGTTGGTGATGCTAAATCGAGGGATTGCTATGCTTTAAGTCGTTTAACGACGTAGAGTAGTTTTTTCTTTTTCTTTTCGGTAACTGGATGTAGAATAGTTTGTTATCGTGTTTTTACTTTTTTATCGACTGAAGTAGTATATAATAGCAAGCATTTTTTGTTTTTTTTTTTTGGAAATATACTTGCGTATCTCTTTATTTTAATATCAAATATCATTGTGTTGATTTATTGTTATTGCCATGAAAATTTGGAGGCTTTCACTTTTAACTAGAATAAAATTATCATATAACCTATTATAAACACTAAACTTCCATATATAAGAATGCCAAAAGAATTTTACGTTGAGTCGATTAAGGAAAGGAAAATTGAGAATTTTTTTTTTTTGATAGGCAAATGTTAGTATGTTAGAAAATTGAGAATTTTTTTTATGCTCTTAATTTGAATTTATTAAATCTATTTTTTGCCACTAGAAAACATTTTCTAGATCAATATCCTAGAATAAAATACAATACGAAAAGATTTCAATGAAAAGAAAAAAAAATCATTTTCTATAATCAAGGGACTCTATTGTAACAAAAAAAAATCAAGAGACTCTAACTGTGTTTGATTACTATGGTAACAGATTTGTGAATTTGGCAAGTGGCAACACCAACTACGATTTACCTCTTTATGTTTTGTTTTTCAATTTCCAAACTTGTTTGGTTCCATAAATTTATGTCAAAATGATAAAATCACTTTTGTATCTTATCTATTAAAGTTGGGTTACATTCTGGCCGAATTTTGCCCGCCAATTATCCTTGCATTAGATTTTCATGTAATCAATGCTTTTAGATAAGAGTAGGTAATTGTGGGTTGGAAATTGAAAGCTATTAATGCACAACACGCTACTAGATAATATGGCCTTTTATTTCACCACCTCCCCCACTTAATTTTCCCACCTCCCATATTTTTAAAAATCCAACTTTGCCCTTGCTCTAAAATATCCATTTGTTAAAAATGCAACTTTTCCCACCTCTGGATTCTTAAATCCGGATAATTCCGGATTTTAGAATCCGGACACTTTAAATCTAGCAAAAAAATTAACACGTCCGGATTTTAGAATCCGGACACTCTAAATCTAGTAAAAAAATTAACACGCCCGAATTCTTGTCTCCGGAGTGATCCGGTAATAAGAATCGGGACGTGTTAATTTTAATTTTACAGATCTAGCAAAAAGGGAGGTGAATTGTTCAAAAACACGTCCGGATTCTTAATACCGGAGCACTCTGGAGACAAGAATCCGGACGTGTTAATTTTTAATTTTACAGATCTAGCAAAAAGGGAGGTAAATTGTTCAAAAAAAGTCCGGATTCTTATCTCCGGAGTGCTCCGGTATTAAGAATCCGGAGGTTGAAATTTTTCCAAAAAAAAAATAACGTCAACATTTTGAATCCGGAAGATAGGAAAAGTAAAGGGTAAAATAGTCTTTTCCTTGGGTGGAGGAGGTGGGAAAATTAAGTGGGGGAGGTGGGGAAATAAAAGCCCGATAATATTGGGCTTGGAAATTGAGATCCACTAAAGCATAGCACACAAGCAACATCTTCCTTCTCTCTCTTCTCTCTGATGCAATTTCAAAAAATTTCGAAATCCCAATATCATCTTCTCTCTCACGCATCTTCGTTCTTCCTTTTTTTTTCCTTCAGGACTCACATCTTCCCTATCATTATCACAAGCCATCAGAACTACCGGATTCTGGTCCACCTGCGACGACCCTTCCTGATTCGGAACCGGCCGACACCGGCCTACCCGCAACATTCCTTCCACAACCTGAGTCGTCGTTCGCATGCCCCATACGATAACCATGGGGTTACTACGGGCCAAACCTATAGAAACGCGTACAACCGCTCCACCAAAGCCGCCTCAACCTGAGCCATTGGAACCATCGGATGCTAGCCACCATGCGACGGTGACTGGGACCATCTGACCAGAGTCGCCTCAACCCGTCGCCAAATCCCCTTGCCGAGCACCTTCCCTGTTACTCATTGTTGAACACCTAGTGCGTAGATACTCGATCCCCTTCTCTGCTAATATTCTCTCATTCTCCCTGAATAAAATTGTCTTAGAAGCCCTACAGGTTGCAGAAAGATGAGGGGTATGTAGTGTTTTTTTTGTTAAAAGATATCCCGTGCCCCGTGCTTCTCTGCTTCTTTGCTTATTTCTTTGCTTATCACTGCTGACTTAGTTTTTTTTTATGTGTTTTGGGTTTATTCAAGTCATTCACATTATATGCTCACTTTTTCAGTTTGAAGACGGCCAGTAGCAGTGGAACAAAGGTCATTTATCTGCTTATTAATTATATTACCCCTATTTAAAATTTCTACATCCCTCAAGCCTAAATCCTCAGTTCCCCTTTGTAGTTCCTACTTAATTGCTTTGGCATTGCACAAGACAACAAAACTCTTTCAAAAGTTAGTATAAAGAGTCCGTCTAATACGATTTACGAACCATAGCAGAAGTAGTGCAATCTTTTACCAACAATTTTTTTTTGCAATAATAGGTTAAGTCATTAATTTTGTGTAAAGTTTAAATATTTTATACCAGAGCATGTGTATTTTATTTATGGTGACTCACCAAGTCATCATAAAACAACAAATCACCCATCAAACAGGAGATTATCATTAACGACGAGGCCTGCTTCAATTGAAAAGATGCTCACGACATAAGTACATGAAATTATATATAAGAAGAAAAAAAAAAGCACAAGTTCAAAGATTTTAGCATATACAATAGAGATGCATGCCACTCCCAACTCTAATCCCCTTGTTCGGTTAGCTTCAAATACAGAGCTACCCAGAGAAAAGAAACCACAATAGGAAATTCAAGCTATGCTTCAGCTTTTTGTGCTTCTACAAACCATAAACTAAAACTCGCCCACATAATTTCTTCATTTTCCTCTCTTAACAATAAACTTCTAAGTTCCATAAATCCAAAACCAAAATCAAATCTTTCGAAGTTAACTTCAAAATCGAACCAAGAAACCACCAAAATTTCATGCATCAGACTTTCATAGATTCAATGTCAAACACAAGTATATTACTACCAGGAAATCCAAAAATGTTTACGAGTATCATTTACTACTTCCTGCTTCCTCAATAAATAAAAATGTGACAACAAACTACTTTACATCCTCTTATGGTGTAAAACGACCTAAAGTATAGCAATCCCTCGATACAGGGGTGGGCTCATTTAGCAACACCAACAGTAATTGCTGAGTGCAACTTAGAAGCCAAAGAAGCCAAGCTCGCTAGCTCTCTCCTTCTCAAATGTTTCAAAGTACTGATAGATGATTGTTACTGCAAGCAATATCCCTGTCCCTGAACCAATTGCCCCCATAAAATCTGCCAACACTGTTAGAGCACCAATACAGACGCCTCCAAATGCTGCAGCAGTGGGAATGTATCGGTTTAGTTCTTTCTGCAAGTTCGACTCACGGTGTCCAGGCATTACCATTTGTTGTTCCTGCAAATTCAAGAACATGTTGTAACCACTGAAATTAAAATACCTAACACAATAGATACTGCTTACTCAAACGAATTATAAAACAAAGATGAGTTTCCATATGATAAAACAGAGTTCCCAGCAACAAACTCAGTTTCAAAGTTAAAGTTGCCCAAACCATTAACCCCAACCCTGAACCAATATTGTATACTTTATGGGACAACAAAGAAAAGTGACAGAGAGAAAGAAGACCTCGTTGCATACACTATGGAATGGATATACAGACATGTATGTTTCTTACTTTAAGGATCCTAGTAAAATCTGGTACAGAACTCAAAATCAGTAAAAGCAAAATCTATAGGGTGCCTGTTGTAGACTTAATTCATATGATTCCCTATTCCGGAGAAGTCCTGCCAAAGCATATCACAAATATGACATCTACCAGTTCATCCCAAGATCTATGAACTGGAATATGGTAACTCTCGCAAGAATGGCAAATGGCAATCTTCAACTAACCATGCACCGTGGACCAGCCATATGTATACAACCTTTTAAATTTCAATGGCCCCATAAGTATACTAGCACTATATAGTTGTTTGTACACAGGATTACTGGCTTCTAAGGATAGCTAAAACCCAAGCCTGGCTATTTTGCATCATCCAAGAATTATACAAAAACAGTTGGGTTGAAGCTGAAAAAATATTTAGTTGTTTGTATCCAGGATTATTGGCTTCTAATGACAGCTAAAACCCAAGCCTGGCTAATATTTTGCATCATCCAAGAATTATATCATGTCACTTGATTATCAAGCAGGTGATTTTTTCTTCTAAAAGCACAAATCTCAAGAAAACAGCCTCATTATATTGCAAAAATGTTAGTTAGCGGGGAAAATAAAGCATGCAAAAAAAAAAAAGGTTGTTAGTATACCTTCAGCTGCTTGGCAACATCTCTAGCTGATGAACCAGAGACCTCAATCCAAGTTTTAGAGAACAAGGCACAGGCTGACAGCATAAACACAAGATAAAACAAAGCATGGAAAGGATTGGCTGCCATATCAGCTAAGCTGCAAAATTTAGAGTTGTCAAATGAGAAAGAATAACACTATATATAATTGGTCAAAGCTTTATGTCATATTAGTATATCATAGAAGCCACGCGGATTATCAAAAGCATAATTGAAAGCACTTCTTATTACCTGGATGGAGCAGTGATATAGTATGCAATACCACCAACAGGAATAGAGTGACCCCCTCCATATTCAGATTCCTTCCATTTTCCCAACAGATTTACAAAGAAGTTTCCACTGAATTTACGGTGGAGCAGCTGAACAATTCCAGTAACATTAGGTTGTTAAAACAGAAAATCCAAATAATGTTGAACAATTCCAGCAAGTCCTCGCTATCGGGGGGGGGGGGGGGAACAAACAAAAAAAACTATTGTTACCTGGGAGATGAAGTAGAGATTGGAAACAAGGGCAGACTGAAGTATAATGGGCATGTTGGAGGTATAAAAGAGTTTGATTGGATATGAACCCTGCTGTCCGCGGGCATTCTTTGACCTTACAGGCAAAACCACACGGAAACCTTGGAAATATATCACAATTAGGAAGATCAAGACAGTAGCAAGAAGATTTGTCACATTGGGAAGATTCTGCCGGTAAAATGCCTCACGAAGAGCTCGAACCTTGTCTGTTCTTGTTATCAACAAATGGAAGAGAGCAATTACAGCACCCTCAAATTCAGCTCCACGACCACTATTAATGGTGGTGGGACTAAATGCCTTCCATATAATGCTTTCACTGCACAATAACAAGAGAAATCCTTCTGAGTTACCGATATAAGGTAAGATGGTCAGTTTGTTAGTAGTTGCAATAAGACAACACAATTTTCATAGATTTAAGCTTGAAATATCTTATTGCTGGAGATTAAAAACCTACCAGATGTTAGTCGCTATGAATAGGGAAATTCCAGAACCTAGACCATATCCTTTTTGAAGAAGCTCATCTAAACATATCACAATTATACCCGCAAAACAGAGCTGGATGATGATGAGGATGGCATTTCCTACTCCAAGTTGGCCCACACTACCATACATCCCCGAAAGAACGTAGGCAACTGCCTCTCCAACAGCTATCAAAATACCAAGTAGTTTCTGGGCTCCATTTCTGCCATAGAAAAGGAATTTATCTCAATATAGTGTATAACAATATATGCCACCCTAAATAGTGCAAACCTAATATATTGACAACCATGAAATATATCATGACACATACTTAAATAAATGCTATTTTATACAAATTTAAATGAAGGAATGCATGTCAAATGGGCAACCACTTCCAGGAGAGAGAGAGAGAGAGAGAGAGAGAGTAGAATCTGGAAAATGTAATTCTGATTTCATCTCATGGAACTCTTGAGTTTACAAGTCTATTTATAGATTAAAGCTCTAACCAGAACCTAACTTGGACTCATAACTGATTCTGTTGAACACATTCAGTTGAGCATTCTAAGAAGTCATGTGATAGCTGTAACAGCTTAACCGTGTCTGACTCAACTAGATAAAAATATAACAATAATAAACCATACACACTGGCAATAAATCTTAGAGTAGGATATACTCTGATAGCCACAAATGCAAAGCCAGCTGAAATTACTGACATGGGGGAATATAAAAAGTTCATGAAAGAATATAAGATGTACAAGGAAAGATACTTACAATAGAGCCCGATCCTCTCGTACATTGTTGTCCACTTCAATGATCTTTGACCCAGCCAGAAGTTGCATTACCAGCCCAGAAGTCACAATAGGAGTGATTCCAAGCTCCATGACTGTTCCACGGTTTGAAGCAAGGATAACACGCATCCAATAGAATGGATCCGCTCCTGTTGTTGAGTGTATCCCATATAGAGGGAGCTGACTACAGACCAGGAAAATGAAAAGAGAGATCACAGTATATATGACTTTCTCTCTAAATGGTACTTTCTGTCGTGATCTGAACTTCAGGAAGAAATGAAAGAAATGGTCTAACTAAGTGAAGCACCCTAAATCCACCACCCATCTTATCAAACTATATCAACTTAACCTGCATTAGACATTCAACATTCACACATAAGAGGATTACCAAAAAGGGGAAAAACCAAAAGCTTGTACATGTAAATAATATCTCAGCATCAAGTGACAATCATCAAATCAATGATACCAATGTGGGCAACAATTGATATATCTATTATTTATTACTTAATTCCCTTTTTCTTTTAATGTATGAGATTTGGCACAAACAAGAGCAGCAGGGTATCAGCATGAAATCTCCTCCTTAACCTACAAGAGATCTTAGCTAATAATCAACACCCACAAACAATGCGTGGGATGGTCCCAAGTTGTTTGCAAGAGGTAAAAACAGCTGAAACTTGGGGCCCGTTTATTTCAGTGTTTTTAATAAAAATTACTTTTATTTTGAAAAAATAAAGCACCTTTATAAGTTTTTAGGGTGTTTGTCTATGGCATGCTTTGAAACAAAAATCAGATTTCTGATTATTTTGAGAATGCTACTTTGAGCAGCTTCTAAAAAAACTCCGATTATACCTTTTGAAATAAAAATTATTTTTATAATTGTAATCAAATAAAAAATAGCTTATGTTTATACAAAAGATCTAAAAAATAAATAACTTTTTCACTCAAGATTCTATCAAAGTTCGAGCATTCAATCAGATCCAAATCAAACAAAACCACACAAAAAAGGATAGTTGTAAAGTACCTTAACAAGCCATACATTGGTCCCTCAATATATACTAACTTACATTACCAATATATACAGAAAAGCCAGGAACATCCAATCCCCATTATCACTGATTTAACCGTCTGATCTTAAAAGAGCATAGCTAGATGCATCGAATCATACCATATAATCAATCTAACAAGGCTTTATATGGGCTATTCAATAAAAAAAAATAAAAAAAACACACATTTTATACATAACAGATAAATCAAATATCTAATATCTAATCATAGAAAATTAGACATCACCCGCATTCAGTCAAAAAAAATTGTGAGAAAAACAATCACCGAGCTAAGCAATATAACCGCATACAAGATAGCTAGATCTGGTGTCATACATCAACAAGCACAGATTCAAACCCAGTGGCGGACCCACATGGAGTTCTGGGTGTGCACTTGCACCCATAGTTGTCAAAACCGGACCGGACCGACCGGTCCGACCGGTTGAACCAGGAACCGGACCCCTGTCTGGTCCGATTGAACCTTAAAACCGGACTGCACAAGAACCGGCCTAAAAACCGGAAAACCGGTAAAAAAAGGGGCCAAAACCAGGAAAACCAGGAAAAAACCGGGCAAAACTGAGAACCAGCCAGTTCTTAAAAAAAATTATTTTTTATTTTTTATTTCTTTTAAAAAATGGTAAATGACATTATTTTTGACACATAAGAGATTTTTTATCCATTTTTTTCATGTCAATGGATTAAATTAAATATTATAATAAAATTTAAAATTAATCTATATATTAATATTATTATGAGAGTACTTACATTACAGTATTTGTGATTATTGAATATTAGATGTTATTATAACATATTTGTTTTAGCTTAATATGTAATTTTTGCATGTTATATATTGACTTATAACATTTTAAGCGGAGTTTAATTTTTTATGTCATGATGTTATGAATATTATGTTATTTTTTGTTTATTAGTGTTTTATATGTTATATTAAAAATTTTAAAAATATAATTTAGTTCACTTCCGGTCCGATTCCGGTTCGACCTTTGAACCTTAAACCAGTGCCTACACCGGTTCAGTGTCCAGTCCGGTTTTGATAACATCGCTTGCACCCCCTGAACTTGAAAAATTTTCACTTACCACCCCATAAAATTTTAATTTTGACCCCTCTGAATTTTTATTTTTTTTTGTATCCTGACCCCTCACCCTGTAACCGTTGAATAAGGACTATAATCAATTATCCTTGCAGAATATTGTTCAAGTCAGAATAATCAAACAGAGAGGGAAAATAGAGGAATAATAAATTAATGGAAAAAAGGTGGTGGTGTTATTGTCTTTACCCTGATTCTAGTAGTATGGTCTTGACCAGACTCAAGCAATTTTTCTTACTCTCTATTGAATTGCCTTACACAGGCTTCTTTCTTATTCTTCAAGAGCTTTATCCGAAAAACGATGAGCTTCAATGCATTTCGCTGCAGTAAACAGAACGAAGAGGAAGATGAGAGATGAGAGGAAATGGGCGCCGCGGCTTGTTCTTTAGGGGTAGGGTGAAGAAGAGATGAGAGGAAAATGAGAGGAGGAGGAGGAAGAGAGGGGGGGGAGAGGGGGAGGAGAAAGAGGAAGATGAGAGAAGAGAGCAGCTGGATCAAAATGAGAATAGGGAAGGGATTTTCAGGTTTATGAATTAGGGTTAGGTATGGGCCTAATCCGTGTGAGTGGTGCGTTGGGCTCAGGGGGCGTGTGGAAAAAAAGGGAGGGGTGCGGGTAGCGAGGGAAGGAGAGGCGCCCAAAGGGGCGCTGCCAAAAAAAGGGGTGCACGCAGGAGGCTGGGCTGTGCAGGGTGGGAGAGTTGCGTTGGGCTAGGGGTGTAGCGCTGGATTGGGCTACTATTGGCACCACCAGAATCGCTATATGCATCCCCTTTTTTTCATAAAAACATTTTCTTTTATTTCTTTTTTTTTCTCTTTCTTTTCACTTCTTTTTCTTCTCTTCTTTTTTTCTCTTTATTCCTTTTATTTCAAGACCAAAAATATTTTTTTATTTTTTTATTATTTATTTACTACTAATTTTTTATATATAAATAAGCAAAATTTAAAAGAAAATGGGCCAGACAAAATTGGGGTATGATTAAGGCTTATAATTTTAAAAATTTTTGCACCCCCTAGCCCAGGGTCCTAGGTCCGCCACTGACAACAAGATTGGGCGTGTCATTTAGATAAGGACAGCCAAGTACCATCAGATATAATATGTATACAAGGACAGTTATGTAATGCCAAGAATTAATACATCAAGTAGCCCCAAAATGCACCAGAATTTTCCAACTCATGCATATGAAACAATCAATGAACAAAATCATCTGTTATCATTGAAACATATGAAACTAAAAACCAGTAAGATGTAGGAACAGAGATACACATGCTACCCAAAAGAAAAGGCCAAATGAAGTCATTAATGAATCAACTTATAACAGAATTACAGAAAAGTAGAATTATCCAAAAAGATCCAAAAAGCAGTCTCAGCATTGTAGCAACTGCTGCCTGCAACACTGCTGCAGCTTCATTGATTCTTTATTTATTCACATTTGATTAATCCCTTTCTTTCTGTATTTTCAGTTCCTATGGCCAAGGTTTGACTATAAGTACTTTTGTTTGGGAAACTGCATTTGCAATACTCATAGCTATCTTAGGTCTGGTTCTGTTTGCTCACTTAATCGGTAACATGCAGGTAATTAGGATTTGCAAGAAGTTCTGTTGCTTTGAAGTTTCTTGCTCTCCTGCTTGAATATAGTATCCGTTATATTTTATGTGACACTAAAACTATGACATCTGTGAATTCTTATGCCTCTTGACAGAAATTGTAATATAGTGGCAATGCCTTTTTTTTTTTTGTCAGTCTCATCTCAGACAAGAGTTGATAATAATATCATCATCAAATAAAATCTTAGAATTCAATTCTTCTCATGGACATGTGTAGAACAAGCTTTCATGTAATTATATCTACTGATTAACCAGCAACCTCAGCTCTAGACATCGAGGCATTTCAATCTTCTAAACTGTTATACGAGTATAAGCATATCAATTTTAACAGCTCACTGGCTGTTAAAATTGATCCAAAATGAATTACATGCCATATAATTGAAAAAGAATGAGGAGGGTTGGATTTACTGCCTAATTTCAAAAGCTAACATTGTATTCACTGCCTAAGTACTTGTGATACTTGATAAGCAGAATATTATTATTCACATTTTATGGGATTGCTTATACAAATTGGCAATTAAAACATGGATGAGGCAGAAAATTTTAGTAGCTCTACAGTTGCATGAGCATGCTAAAACAATAAAACAGGTGAAAGGTAAAATACTTGGCAGCGAACTGGGCTTTCTATTCATTCTACTTGGTGAAAGACAAAATTCTTTTTAAAAATTAAGCCATGACTGAGTGGTGTCACTGTGTAAGTTTTCAATATAAGTTACAACAGACAATTCTAAATGCAGAAACTCCACATTGAAAGCATGGAAATTTAAAGATTAATTGATCAAAAACCCCTTGCAAAGAAGAAAAGATGCAAGGAAGGGAAAATTGCATCCATGGGAAAATAGAAGATGTACTTGCATTTCCAGATAAATGCAACCACTTCACATTAAAAGCATCATTTTTCAGAACATATATTGTCTAAAAAAATGTATGCATAATCCACATCTCATACTAAATGCATATATAAAATGCGGTGCTGGATTAAAGTATTGAAATTACAGCACTAAGACAGAAAAAGGAACTCAAAAGACAGAGGAAAAGAATAAAACATATATTGACTACATTATTAAAACATTGAAAGGCATGCATGCTTATATCCTATACAAGCAATACCTTTCCACGGTATGTTTCTATTTGCTGGTCATGGAAAGTTCAATATGTGTACATTAAATGCATCAGAAGCAAGTGAATCATGGTTGAAAAGCAAGTGACGGATCTAATATTCTTTCGATTTTGGGAAGGGGTTTTCTGATATAACTAAATGCCAATTTCAATAGTTACTAATTCAAACCAATAAACCACCAAAACCAGCAATTGAACTACCCAATTTCAAAAGCTAACATTGGAAGTACATGGACATCAACACATACAATCCAGAACCTAAAATGAGATAGTAGACATTGTGACAAAATTTAAATCCAGAATCTAAAATCATGCAAATGACATTCACAAAAATAGACTGTTTTGATATTATGGTAGCAGTAGCACCCCGTCAAAACTAAACAATATGAGACATACAATCCCGAAGTGGCATGTTCAGCAAGGAACTTCAACATAGTTGAATTATACTAAAATCCAGAGAATACCAGTAATAGAAACAAGAATCATAAAAACATAGCATGCCAAACCAGCTTCTAAAATGAAAAACAGATCAACCCTGAGTTGATCAAAAACCGGTACAGAAAATGCAAACCAATTTCATATCCATCATGTCTATTACCCAAAAAAAAAAAAAAACTGAAAATGAGATAATAAGAAGAACAAGCGTATAACATCATGCACAGCAATAACTTCACTTCAGAATATGACACAGAATCCCTTTATATTAAACATCATACATAACAATTAAAATTAAAATCCTTCTACCAGATCACAAAAATGGCAGAAGCTTAAACTCTGTCCAAGAAACCAGATTCATGTACAGAGAGAGAGAGAGATCACCGTTGATTGTGCACTATGATGCGTCCAAAACCGTTGAATGACTGTGATGCGTCTGAAACCTTCGATCGTTTCTGAAACATTGAAAAGAAACAATTCAATTTCTGAATCTGAAGAAAAACATCAAGAACGGGAGAAGATTGAGATAACGAACTGATATACGAAGAAGACAAGATCGAGATCGAGGAGAGAGAGATCGAGCAGAGAGAGACCGAGCAGAGAAGAGAAATCGAGATCAAGCAGAGAGAGACAGAGATCGGTCAGGTTGTTTCAATTTGCTCTTGAAGCTTACCGCGATAGCCAAGTTTATAGAAGCAAGATCCCTTTTTTCCTCAATTGTCGTCATTTTTTGTTGCCATTGTCTACTAAGACATCCTAACACCTTATTGATGTTTATTTGAAAAAAGTTTATCCCAATGCACTTAAATGATTTACTCTCTGAGTGAACTTGTAGCACCCCAAATATAATGAGACCCTTAATTATTAGTTTGGATTTCTGGATTTGTTTTATGATGAAATTATTTGATTGATTTTAATTTATTAGAAGCATTGTATGATTTTGTATTACTTTTAGGCCTTTGTTATTACCTCCTCTCCCTTTAATTTTCTCACCTCCCCTTCCCATTTAATTTCTAATTTTATCCCTACCAAAAGTAACTTTTCGACCGCAGCAGCAAACAACAACAACGCCGATTATCACCTCCCATCTCTCTCTCAGATCTCTCAGATCTCCCTTTCCTCCTCCGCGACGGGCGCACCTCCCTCTTCTCCTACCCCTGTTCTCAACCTCAAACTCCAATTCCCACCATTAGAATCCCCACTTTCTCTCCCCAAATTCTCGACACCCTCCACACTCGTAGGCATCAAATCCTTCCCTAACTTCGGCCGGGTGAAAACACGCAGAAGCAGAGGAAAGAAGAGAAACAGGAAAAAAAAAGAATAAAGGGAAAAGAAGAGAAAGAAGGAAGAAGGGGGTGCAACGGTGAAGGGGAAGGAAGGGGAAGGGGACCAGGTAGCCCTAGTGGCGGCGTGCCACCTCACGCCGGAAAGAGAGAGAGATGGACAAAGAGAGCGAGGAACATCGAGAGAGAGAGACGGACAGAGAACAACGAGAGATAGATGAACAGAGGAAGAATTGATTTTTGTACATGAAGCTGATGCGAATTTTGAAACTTTTTATTACTGGCGTCAACTTATTGACGTTGGACCGCATCAGCTTGTTGACGCATGAAGTAAAAATTTTCAAAATCAACTTATGTGTCAGCTTGTTGACGAGTTCTCGCGTCAATTAGTTGACACGTGCGTTGAAAACAAGAACATTTTACACATGCATCACCTTGTTGACGCGTTTGTGCGTCAACAAGTTGACGTGGGTGAGAAAAAGATGGGAGGGGAGGAAATGAGGTGAGGTGAGAGAAATTAAAAGGGGTAAAATTGTCTTTTCAAGGGGGGAGGTGGAAAAATTAAATTGGGGAGGTGGTAATAACAAAGCCCTTACTTTTATAAGAGGGGGTGTAGAAAATTGAAGTAGTGTCAGTGGAGCCTTTAGTTGTGGTCTAACACTTTGTTTAAGCCCAAGTTGGGAAACGGTAATTTACTGGTTTGTGGAAGTACCTTTTTGGGCAATCACCTACAAACCCCCTTTTCTCCTTCAGCATACCCACACGACACACACCTCAACACTTTTTCATTCTTGCATGTCAGGCAGAGGGAGTAGGGGGTACTTTGGGAGCTGTGGTCCCCCCCATTTTTTTAATTTTAATTTTAGTAATATACTACTACTATAAAATTTTATGGGAGCTATGGCCTACTCTTTATAATGATCCATGTAAAATATGTTAATTGGGCTGCTTAGGCCTTGACCATTTAATTTTTTTACAAGCCTTGACCTTTTAATTGGGGGCTTTTATTTCCCCACCTCCCCCACTTAATTTCCCCACCTCCCATATTTTTAAAAATCCAACTTTACCCTTCATACATAATATCAACTGTTGCCTTTTTTTTTTTCTTCACTTCCGTCGCATACTCCCTCCACCTCCCTCACATACTCCTCGCCATTTCCCACCTCCTCACCATTTGTTAGCAATCGACCAGAGTCGCCGCAGAGCAACAAAGACCACCGCAGTAGCCGCATCGCATTCGTTGGCCATTTCCTCCACAGGTTCGTCGTCTTCTTTTTTTTTCTTCTAAAATCGCAGACTGTTCGGATTCTTATTACCGGATCACTCCGGATATAAGAATCCGGACGTATATTTTTTTGATTACTCTATTTCCCAAGTCCGGATTCTAATATCCGGAGTACTCCGTATTCTAAAGTGGGAGGTATAAAATAGTCCGGATTTAAGAATCCTAATATTCCGAATTAGAATGGGACTTTGTCTGTTAAAGTCTTGACTTGTCTTTTTCCAAAGGCGCTTTCAATGGAAGACAAATTTTCCGAAGACAACTTTCCCGACACCATAGTGCCCATTGTTCCCGATGTTCAGGTCGTTTCCATGGATTGTATCGGTGCATTCACCATCGCCGGTACTTATTTTATTGATCAATTTTGTTAAGATTTGTTAGATGAGTTGGTGAATGATACATGTTGTCGCTTTGGTGTTTTCTACGCGGGATGACCTATTGGCATGGGCACGAGACGTTGGCAAATCTGTTGGGTGTGTGGTTATTATTTTAAGATCAGACTATGGGCAATCAAGCAAAAAGACTTTTGTGATGTTGGGTTGCGAGAAAAGTGGCAAGTATAAGCCTTACAAGACTATGGGAGTGAAGGCTACTGGCACTAGAAAATGTCAATGCCCATTCAGATTGAAAGGAAGGCTGGTGAAAGGTGCCGGAGGGTGGATTTTGAAGGTAATGTGCGGTATGCACAACCACGGGTTAGTCGAAAACTTTGAGGGTCATCCATATGTCGGTCGTCTAACTTCTGAAGAGTTGTCTAATCTGAGCGACATGACATTGAACATGATTAAGCCGAGAAACGCCTTACTCTCATTACAGCATAAAAATCCAAACAGTTACACCACAATTAGGCAGATCTACAACGCACGACAAAAGATCCGGTCTAGTCTAAGGCAGGGCAGAACTGAGTTACAACATTTGATGAACTTGATGCACCGTGATCGTTATGTCCACTGGCATAGAAAAGCCGATAACTCTGATGTTATCACTGATATAGTTTGGGCACATCCTGAAGCTATCAAGCTTGTAAATTGCTCAACATTGTTTTGCTTATTGATTCGACATACAAGACTAATAGGTACAGGATGCCACTAGTTGAGATTATTGGTGTGACCTCAACCGAGATGACATTATTTGTTGCATTTGCATTTGTGGAGTCGAGAAAGCGGATAACTACACATGGGTGCTTGAGAAGTTGAAGGGTATGTTTGTGAGACAGGATTCATTACCACAGGTGATAGTGACCGAAGGAACTTTCTTTGATGAATGGCGGCTAACGTTTTTCCTGTCGCGTAACATGTTGTGCCAATTCCATATCCGTAAGAATGTGAGGCGAAGTGCAAGACTTATGTGTATCCACAAGAAAAAATTGAATTGGTGATGGCTGCGTTTGATTGATTGTTGATTCACCAACGATGGATGACTACCAAATGATCGCAACATTTCGAGGATGTTTCAAAGACTGCTCAATAACTTCATTGACTATGTCAAGAACACATGTCTAAATCAACACAGGGATAAATTTGTTTCTGCATGGATAGGCCGGCATATGCACATTGGAAACAAAACAACCAACAGTATGCATCTCAATTGTCGGTGACATCCGACATTTATCACTATTTTTGTGGAGTTGAATTGTGTTTGTTTTCTCGATGAACAGGGGTTGAGTCCGCACATTGGCGGTTGAAGAAGTTGTTAGGCGATAGCGAGAGGAGATTTGTGTAGCTTGTTGGGATGCAATGAATAACATGATCGTGTTACAAAGACACCGAGTTGAAGGCTTCATTCGAGCATAGCATTAGTAGACAACAACATTGCTTTAATATTGCGGTCTACAAGCACTTAAATGGCATTGTGTCTAAGAATGCGTTCTGAAGACATTGCCGACGAGCTTCTCCGATCTAGCACAGATTGGCATAGATAGTTCTGCGTGTGGTTGTGTGCTAAGATACACGCATAGACTACCTTGTGCATGTGAGCTTGCGGATATACGATGCACTACATCCCAATCCCGCTGGAGGCGGTTCATACTCACCGGAGGAAATTGAGCCGAGAACCCATGTGACAATCGGTAGCCATGGTTCGTAACTAAGTATATGAGTTGAGCTTGCGGCAAAGATTGGCACGTAGGTTTCAGGAGCTTGATATTGCGGCAAAATGGCATCAAGGCGAAACTACATGAGTTGGCATTTCCTGACACCACTTCTATCTGTCCACCCCCTTGTAAGGTGAACCCAAGGGGAGCACCAAAGAAAGGAAAGTGGTTGGCAGTAGATATTTCAACAAGACGCGATCCATCCTCATGGGTGCGTGTTGATGACTTCTTTGCCTCCCAACACGATAGTGCATCAACTCCAACCTCGTCTAGACGTTCAGCTCCTCCTATGCCCAATAAGTCGGCTCACACTTTGTCTAGACATTCAGCTCCTCCTCCCATCAAGTCAGAACCACCTACAGCTCCTCCTCCTCCCATCAAGTCAGAACCACCTACAGTTGCTCCTCCACTGATGAAGTCGACTCGCTCGCCATTCATACACCAGTTTCCTTATCAAATTCATCAATACATTGACAACATTATTGATGTAGAGCCCGATGGGAACTGTGGGTATCGTAGCATCGCTGCTTTACTTGGGATGGGGGAGAATGCATGGCCCTTAATCCGACAGGATTTGATTAGAGAGGTTGAGAGAAACCGGGACGACTATCTTGGTGTACTTTGTGGCGAAGATAACCTTGAGGCACTAAGGCGATCACTCTAGGATACCAGAGTGGTGCCGACAAGGTGCAATAGGTAAGCCCTGGCTGCCATGTCCCACTCTCCATCCTTGCAGCATCGCCTGTATACCTCGGTCTTGACCACTCGGTCGAGCAGTACATCTGTTCCTATCAATCTCAAGATCTGACTCACAGGGATGCCTAATGACTCTGTCAACATAGCGGCGGAATGCCTGCCTATCTGGCTGTCCCGTGGTGTACCACGTCCCCATCATTGGAATATGGAGCAGCTGTGAGACGTCATCCAGAGTGATCGTCATCTCACCGATCGGTAGGTGGAAGCTGGAAGTGTCTGAATGCCACCGGTCCACAAAGGCACTGATCAGTCCCTTGTCGACCGCCCCATAACAAAGCCGCCTGAGTGGATCAAGCTTCGACTCAACCGTAATAGCATGAATCTGCGGACAAGGGCAAAAGCAGATACATCGGTGCCGTGGATCGATCACCATAATCTCTCCCCGCAATCGACATCAAACAAAGACAAAGATAAGTCAATTACATATAAATAAATGAAATTAATGTAAAAACAAAAATAGTGTTTACTTACGTCGGGCTTAAGCCACCAGTGCGGCCACATGTTCTTGTCCATAATCGACAAGAATCGATCTGTCGTATGGGCCCCAGGGAATGACTCGGCCGCCAGACGGCTCCACCACCGCTCTACTATCGGCTCCACTACCGGCTCCACCACCGTTCTTTGTCTGGTTCCACTACCGCATGCTTTGTCGGCTGACGTATCGCCTCCACGATCGCTCATGTCTTGCCGACGTACTAGCCGGCACCGACTCCACTACCGTCATGATGTCGACGCTCATCCCGACGCTTGCGGCCGATATAGTAGGTCTCGTCCGGTCATCAACAGGGATCGATATCCCACCACTTGGTATCCGACCACCTAGCGGGTGCACGACCCTAAATGCGTGCCATAATCTCAGAAATAAATTCATAAATAAAATATAAATAAAAATCAAATTAAATAACTATTTGTCATTCCTACGTCAGGACTCTAGAATCAGGAACACTCGACTTCAAGAGTCGGACGTAGGAATGCGATTCTGTCATTCAACGCGTCAGGACTCTAGAATCAGGAAGTTCGTAATGAATAAACTTCAATTCCTACGTCAGGACTCTTGAAGTCGGAGTGTTGATTCTAGAGTCCTGACGTAGGAATGACAGAACCGCAATTCTGCGTCCAGGACTCTTGAAGCGGAGTGTTACGGATTCTAGAGTCCTAATTGCAGAAACCATAAAAAAATAACTGAGGCGATGCTCGTACCTTGCAGAAAGTGAGAGGAGAGAGACGATGGGAGGCGGTGGAAATGTCTTTGCGTGTGAGGCGAGAGTGAGAGGGAGAGGAGAGGGGAGGTGAGGAACTGTGGAAGTGAGGGGGAGGGGAGGTGAGGCGAGGATCGGGAGAGGGAGAGGAGAGGGGAGGTGAGAAACTGTGGAGTGGGGCAGGTGATGAAATGAGGAGTAAATTAGGGTTAAGTTGAGGAGTATTTCAGTCTTTTCATTAGGTTAGGGAGGTGGGGAAATTAAGTAGGGGAGGTGGGGAAATAAAGGCCCTTTAATTGGTTATGAAGACACAAAAAGTTGCTTTATTACAAGGTGAGGCCCAAATCCTGCACACTCCACACAAACAAACTCCTCACTCTCCCCGTCTTGTTCTACAAATATCACACATTATGAAGATTTTTTGTTTCTTACGAGTAATCTTCACAACCACCACCGCCTTATCCTATCCTAAAACCAAAATACCATTTCTATTTTTTCCCTTTCATATTCAGTAAAATGGAAAAATCATAAGACAGTAATTTATAGCCGCCATCGTTTACTACCAAGGCTATGTACTAACTTGTAGTTTGATTTTTTATCTTACCCAAATTTTAGACATAGGCCATAAAATCTCATTGTATTTTTTATATTAATTGCTTATTCCTAAAATATTCTAATTGTAAATGCATTCACGTCAAAATGAACTTCACAATCTTATGCCAACCTTTGGAAGCGCCGCTTGGTTTGCTCATCGCTAGTATCATTTTTTGTTTAAACATTAAAATACACTCCTCGAATTATCAAAAGACGTGTGCACCAATAATCATTTAACTTGTTCTTATTCGGCTCTGTTTTGCAGTTTATTTCATGATCACATAATAAAAAGATGAAAAAAAAATGACACACAAAATCTGAATCTGCCCAAATTTCCCTAACAACCCATTAACGACCAAACACTTGCAGCAAGTTTTTAATTGACAGTAATGTGTTTTAGTCTTGGTCCCCCTGCTCAAAATCTTGGCTCCGCCCCTGCATGTCACAGTAGCCTTCAAAGTTCATATTCCTCCATATCACACAAATACATCTCGATCGATCGATATCTATCGATCGAGAGGGAGGGAGGGAGAGGGAGAGGGGGGGAGAGAGAGTGAGTGAGTGAGTGAAAACAAAACAAATTATGGGCTAGATGAAGAGGGGAGGTGGCGGGGAAAAGAAAGGAGGAGAAGGAATATTTGAAGTTTTGGAGCTTACCACTTTGTATTTTTGTCATTTACAACTTTAAAGGTGAGTCCAAAATCCCTCTAGGTGGTTGTTAATGCTTGGGTAACCATAAATCTCAATTGAAATTGTATGTTGAATGTTGGTTTATGGATTTCTAAATGATGGGATTTAATTGGTGTTGTTAGATGTATAGATTCCTTAGAGTTCTCGTTTATACCAAATGAATATGGTGTTGCATGTCATTTTTTGAGTTATGGGTTGAATTTGCTAACATTGGTGTTGCATGTATGTTCCCTGGCTATTATTAGAGGCCTACTTGAATTGCTGAATGAATATGAGTGGGTTGAGTTGTTTGGAATTGCACATTCTGCATAAAACCACTATTTTCCCTAATATGTTCTGTAACGGACCGGTCTCCGAGCTGGGCTCCCGCCAATCCACCGAGTCGAGCCAATCCGACCCCTATCCGACCTGCTCTGACCTTAGGCGAGGCACGTCCGACCTAGAGCGGGCCCAACCCATCCTTCGGGTATAGCCATTTAGGGGCGAGCACCGAGTACATCAAGGCCGAGCCGACCTGTGGGTCTCGAACCTTCTTGAAGAGGATGTGCCCAGAGACAACACCTGAGGTCGTTGCCACTCCGAAGATTGAGGAGCACGTAGCCAGTACGTGATAAACCTAGCAGGTGCGAGATATTAGGAGGAGATGAGCTGACCCCTCAGGTTTGCATACTCTCTACACACTCTGAAACCCTGAACATTTAAGCTCACCTTCTCTTCTCCTAAAGCCCTATCTGACTTAGGCATCAGAGTGCCTTTTGCAGGTACCCCCCAACCGTACCAGAGGAGAAAGGACGTTGCTCCAAGGAGAAGGAGAGCCCTGCCATTTCGTGCATTAACATGTTCTAATCGATGATAGCATCGGTTTTTCATTTATTTCAGTTTGAATATCTTAAATGATGTGAAGGGTTAGGGGCTTTTCTATATTCTCTTTATGACTAAAAGCAAAAACACCAGATGAACTATGTATGCATCCTTGTATAATGGTGAAACTTGATAAGTTATGCAGTTGTTATAAATTTAACAACTAGAAAGGTAAGTTAATAGCCTTCTCACAGGTTAGGGGGGATTACTTACAAACTAAAAGATTCAAGACAGGACTACTACCCTTCCAAAGGTTGGAGAGTAGGAGTACGTCGCTCTCAAAGGTTAGAGGACAGGGTATGTGTTATGCAAGTTAGAGATTCCACTTGCAGTCACAGACGTCTCACCATCCATACCTTAGACATGATTAATAACAAGAACTAAAAGATTAAAGTTCAATTTTTTGAAATCTGAATTGTATACGAAAATTCTCACTTACGAGAATTTAGGGATGGCTCATTGAGATAATTTTATCGCATTTTTCATTTGTCTTGTTTCAGATAAGAAAACTTGAGGTGATCGAGGACTCGACTTAGGCTTTTATATCTTCTCTTACATGCATTATGGATGTACCATTATATGGATTATCATATAGTAGGAAAGTAATATTGTATGATTAAGGTTTATGTTCTAGGGAAATACCTTATATTTGGGACATGAATAATGTTAAGTTACTTCGGATATAGCTAATTGGGCTTATTCCCAAGGCACTAATCTATCTTTTGACGTTATAAATGTATGTTTCATGCTTTTTATTCGACATAAAATATGGTGTTACAAAACTACTTTTGCATATCTTGGATAGCTTCTCCTTGTTTCATCATAAAAAGTTCATATTCATGAGTTGATGTGTTTATCCAAGCTCTCTTAACCTCACTTGTTCCCTCATCACTTGCAAAGTGTCCCACATCTCCTTTGCATTTGTGAAAGTGGAGACTCTAAAGAACTTACCTATAGCTAATCTTGTGGTGATGATGTTTTTGACTCCATGTTTAGCGACATATGGTTTGTTCATATTGGCATCCTATATATCAATATGTATTGCCTCAATAAAATCTCCATACTAGTTTTTCAACAGGCATATCCTTTTCCATTAAAAATAGAAGGTTTTGTGATTGAAACATACTCATGACTCCCACGTGAGTTTGAAGCCAACTTTTCAATTGTTGAAAGTAATGATGCTTACAAGATCCAAGCTTTTGACACTAATTGTCGGTTTTGACTGTTTTCAGTACAATACCCTAGTTCAGTTCCATCGCGGTTTTTTAAGTCTAAGAGCCTTCTAGGAGTTCTATTTTTAAAGCCTTAGGTTGAAGAAGTGAAAGGAGTAGGAGGCACAAGTAATAGATCTTGGAGAATGTCTGTATTCTAGGTGGGAGAACAAAACCCTAGTCACCGAGATTTTTAGGTTAGTATATATGTGTAGATATGCATAGGGTGATCTAAGCACTACAAGAGGTTAATATCAACAACACCTAAGGATAAGGTTGCAGTCTATAGTGTCTAAGGATAGGAGTCATACATCTATCAACTAATATAGGATTTATAATATGATAGGCATTAATAACCCTAGGGTAGACGACTTCTTAATGATAGCTGACTGTTTGGACACATGTGTGTTTGTTTGAGAACATGGTAGTGGCAGGCCGCTTTATGCGATACTAGGTTGAATAAGAATGGTTGTCTATTTGTGATGTTTGAGTATCTGTTGGTATAGAATATGTTGATATGTTGTACATTGTTATTGTGAATTATAATGTATGTATGAGTAGTGAGTATATATGGGGGTTAACAGTTGATTATAATACGGTTCATAAGGATGATATGAGTTGTGATGGAATAGCTAGTACTCAATCCTTACAAAAAAAATATATTTATGGAGATGCTACAGATATGGAATGAAGAATTGGATAACAAGTTGAGGTTGAGTTCTAGGTTTTGATTTGGGATGTCTCATGAGGACCATTTGCATATACCACCGTCGTGTGGCCGGGTTATCTATGAGATCATGTACTCGAGTGTAAGTATAAAACATTCAGTACAAGATATATTGTTGCCTTGGGGATAAATTGAGCCCAATATAGAGCCATAGTGGGCTAATAGTCTGGCCGCTGCTGTTTTGTGGTGTTCGGAGCGCTTGGTCATCCTGATGGGGTGTTGTCATTTCATTGTCCATAGTTTGTATGATTCAGAGTGCAGTCCTGATACCTATTCTCCTTTCAGCACCTGTTAGGAATATGGATACACTCTTAGGGTACGACGAGTTAGATATGTCGGATGGATGACTACCTTGTTCTCCCTTAGCCCTTATTGGAGAACATATTTGATTTGCTATGATTTGGCTTGGTAGGGCCCGAATTGACTTTTGATTAATACCGACTGATTGGCATCCCACTCATCGAGATTGTTAGGTTAGTATATATGTGTAGGGTGACTTAAGCACTACAAGAGGTTAATATCAACAACACCTAAGGATAAGGGTTATAGTCTACGGTGTCTAAGGATAGGCGTCATACATCTATCAACTAATATAGGATTTATAATATGATAGGCATTAATAACCCTAGGGTAGACGATTTCTTGATGATAGTTGACTGTTTGGACCTATTTGTGTTTATTTGAGAATATGGTAGTGGCAAGTCGCTTTACACGACACTGGGTTGGATAAGAATGATTGTCTATTTATGATGTTTGAGTATTTGTTAGTATAGAATATGTTGATATGTTGTACATTGTTATTGTGAATTACAAAGTATGTATGAGTAAGGAGTATATTTGGAGGTTAACAGTTGATTACAGTACGATTGATAAGGATGATATGAGTTGTGATAGAATAATAGTACTCAACCCTTACAAAAAATAAAAAAAGTATATGGAGATGCTACAGATATGGAATGAAGAATTGCATACCAAGATGACGTTGAGTTCTAGGTTTTGATTTGGGATGTCTCATGAGTGATGATAGTTGAGTGTTTTGACCCATGTGTGTTTGTTTGAGAATATGGTAGTGGCAGGTCGCTTCATGCAACACTAGGTTGAATAAGAATGATTGTCTATTTGTGATGTTTGAGTATCTGTTAGTATAGAATATGTTGATATGTTGTACATTGTTATTGTGAATTACAAATTATGTATGAGTAATGAGTATATTTGGAGGTTAACAGTTGATCATAGTACGATTGATAAGGATCATATGAGTTGTGATGGAATAATAGTACTGAACCCTTACCAAAAAAAAAAAGATTTATGGAGATGCTACAGGTACGAAATGAGGAATTGGGTACCAAGTTGAGGTTGAGTTCTAGATTTTGATTTGGGATGTCTCATGAGGACCATTTGCATATACCACTGTCGTTTGGCCAGGTTATCGTATGAGATCATGTACTCGAGTTTATGTATGAAACATTAAGTACAAGATATATTGTTTCCTTGGGGATAAATTGAGCCTGATATAGAGCCATAGTGGGCCAGTAGTCTGGCCGCTACTGATTTGTGGTGTTCGGAGTGCTTGGTTATCCTGATGGGGGTATTGTCATTTCATTGTCCATAGTTTGTATGATTTAGAGTGCAATCCCGATACCTATTCTCCTTTCAGCACCTGTTAGGGATTTTGCATACTCTCTCAGGGATGCGATGAGTTGCATATGTCGGATAGACGATTACCTTGTTCTTCCTTAGCGCTTGTTGGGGAACAAATTTGATTCGATATGATTTGGCTTGGTGGGGCGTGAATTGACGATTGATTGATATAGACAGATTGGTGTGGCCACTTTTAGGCATATACTGTTTTAGGTCCATACGTGTGATAGTAGAGGATTTAACAATTAAATAATGTTTAGCGGGCTAATAGGGCCTAATCTTAGAAAATAGGCAATGATCTTAATAGCAATGTTTTAGGAGATGGATGTGTTTGCTATATTTCATTGTGTGTGCTATTTTAACTTATATTCTATATCTGGTATCCCATTCTTTGTGGTGTGTGTTTCTTTTCTCCCATTTGTTTTTCCTCGTGTTATGTTATATTATGCATGACAGACCCCATAGAGGCAAAGAGAGAGTATGAAGAGGATTTCATGGGCGATGATTACTTTGTTGGATAGAATGACATACCATCTGTACCCCTCAATATTACAGACTTTGAGGATACCCGCATGGGGTGACTTTGGGGTTTATTATCACGATGTTGGTGGCAATGGCTGGGAGATTGATCGCGACCGCCACACAGTTGTTTATACTGGTCTCGTTAGTATTTATATCAGGTTAATTGTTAGGTTTTCCAAAAGCCTCCTTTGTATGAGGTTTTCGAATAGTACAACCCATACACCTTTTATTGTGGTAGACCCTAGTGACATCCTACTGTTGGGGATTCCCATTGCCCACCCAAACCTCGTGTAATCCATTAGTCTCATTGTATATATGACCAATAGTTTTTTTATGTATTTGGTCCTTACCCATGTTAACTGTACTACTCATCTATTGTACCTATTTTGAGACTCCCGACATATATATATATATATAGGGTCAGGATCAAATGACACCGGTGTCAAACTTGGGTATTGTGACACCGTTCAATAACTTTATACCGGATACATGTATTACAAAACTTACCGTTGGATTGAAAGATACTATCAAATAGATCATATCTACAAAATTTTACATTAATCTAAAATCATTTGATATGTCGTTGAGATGTATCAAGATTAACGTTATTTAATAAAAGTGCATAAGACATTAATCTTGATACATCTTAATGACATATCAAATGATTTTAGATTAATGTAAAATTTGTAGATATGATCTATTTGATAGTATCTTTCAATCCAACAGTAAATTTTGTAATACAGGTATCCGGTACAAAGTTATTGAACGGTGTCACAATACCCAAGTTTGACACAGGTGTCATTTGATCCAGACCCATATATATATAGGAGGGATATATTTGCTCTAGGAGTAACTAACTCTTGTTAGAGTTACTCCGCTTAATAACTCTCTATAAATATTGAATTTCATCAATCAAGTCGTTGAATGTCGTCATGTTATATTAAAGATCATGCACACCAAATTTTAGATAAATTGGACATTCGTAGCTATGCAATCAAATGAGCAACATTTTACTTGTATTTTTGAAAGTATATCGTACGTTGAATTAGAGTTATTGATCTACTCAATAAGAACTTATAATTCAACGGTTTGATTGATGAAATTCAATATTTATAGAGAGTTATTAAGCGGAGTAACTATATCCCTCCTCATATATATATATAGGGTGTGTGTGTGTGTATATATATGTATATGTTTCTTAGGATGCTCTTTATAACTCCTATCAGTAAACGGTTTTCACTCATTGTTATTGCTCTTTACTTCATATGTTAATGCTAGTCCTTAATATGCTTGTAAGTTACATAGACTTGTGTCCTATAAATAGGACTCATGTGGCATTGTAAACCTTGCACCTTGAAAGGCATATCACAAAGAACTTCTTCTTCTTCTTCTTCTTCTTCTTCTTCTTCTTCTTCTATGTTTTATCTTGCTCTTATTTTGGCTTAATTCATTGTTTATTTTATAACACGATATCAGCACGAGACTCTACCACATGAATGATGAGTTAATTACCATGGAGGTTATATTGCAAAAATACTTCTTTTTTTTGTCACACATGTACTTATTATCGACATGCAATTAGGAATTACCAAATGTAAGGCTCTGGAAGTGGTAATTGTTTCCTGGTGGAACAAAGTTACACACTGATACTGCTTTATATTTTAAGTCTCATATTCAAGGATATCTGTCTATATGGATACCATACCGAAACAAGAAATGAATGAGATATTGAATATTTTTATATCACAAGATACACCTTAGATAACAAAATGTGTGTGTATTGTACTACACTTATATTAGTACAACTAAAGCACATACTATTGTAAACCAGAAATTTACAATAATATGTTTGTTGTTTAGAATGGCCGGTTCGGACATCCCAGGTCTATTATGATATGATATTGAAAATTCATGTGGACATCCATTGAAGAGCCAGGAGATTCTTCAATCCAATAATTTCTCATGTACCGCTTGTTCGCAAGAAAAGTTTATAATTCCACCATCACCAACAAAAATTTGGGGTGAATCTCTCACGTTTTTGGAACATATACAATGTGATAATTTTTTATCAATACACCCACCATGTGGACCATTTGGATATTTTATGGTTTTAATTGATGTATCAACTAGATGATCACGTGTCTGTTTGTTGTCAACTCGCAACCAAATGTTTGCGAGATTGCTTGCTCAAATAGTTCAACTAAGAGCTCATTTTATCAATTATCCAATTCCGAAAATGTGATTGATAACCTTGGAGAAGACCCTAAGCTTCACCTTCTGCCGCAGACATGCTAGCTCTACACCAATTTGATCTAGCTATGATAAAATGCCTTACTTCATTCCGGACACACAAGCCAATGCCAACACAGGTTTGATGCTAAGAAATTGTTGCATCGATATTTTATTTTATTGACAGAAACTAAATTACTTTATTTTGTAACACCCCATATTCTTCTGATCCTAGGTTTTAGGTGTCGAAAGGTGATTGGAGCGAGATTAGAACTCTTAAGATGAATTTTGAACCAATTCTGCATAATCTTAATCGATTAGAAGCATTGTTTAATCGATTAGAACACGATTCTTAAGACCAGTAATAACATCAAAGTCATTTAAATCGATTAAAAGTCCTGTTAATCAATTTGGACACGTGAACCAAAGTCCGGTATAAAACCCAAAGACTTTTTAATCGATTAGGACACTGATCTAATCATGGATAATAATTGCTAATGACCCTAGATTTGGTAAGAAAAGAATAAATAGTATTATTAACTATGGAATGAATGAGCTTATGTTTGACTAAGTGTATGATGACCGATTCTTAGGAATTAGGACTTTGAAGGACTTTGTGAACGAACTTTGTGAATTGACCACTTATGAGTGGATATGACTTTGTGACTGTATGGTAACCACATGAACAAGTCACCTAGCTATTGATAGCCATAATAGGACTAGGGTTTACCTATGCTATGATGAACCTAGCCATACGAGCCATAATGGATCATCCTTGAATCATGTGACATATGGAGTTCGAAAGGGAACCCAACCTTGTGTGTATGCGTGACGTGCATCATGATGACCTTATGACTAGGTTTGGGGGATAGTACCATTGAAATGAAGGGTGAAGGCTACTAAGAATGAGCCCGCGTGTGATATCTTGGCCTTGGGGGTGCGAAGCCGAGTTCTTAATCCTCAATGGCTTGAGTTAGCTCCTTGGACGGAGGGAGACTTATCAGACCTAGCTACCCTGACGGACATCAGACATTATCATGATTAGTCGAGAGTGTGAGGTAACGAAGTATTTACCCGTAAGGTGCTCTTCTTCAAGAAACCAAACATGTCATCCTAATCAAACTTTCCAGAGTAGTAGATTGGTACCACATGATATGGAGTAGTAACGATTAGAGGACTACACATTCTCATAGTATATGAAGTGTTATGACGATTCTAGACTATGCATTGCATATGACATGAGATGCTTGGCATCATGATTTGACCCTATGATCTGATAATGCGTATGTTGTGGTTATGTATATCTATATGTGTGTGTGTTCGTTTGCCTATTCTATGCCGAAACATTATAACTACGACGTACTCACCCCTATTTCTTGTGTTTCTTTTGTGCCCTATGTACTTAATTTTCAGATGATTAAAAAGTTGAGGATTTACCATTGATTAGATGACTACGTGATTTTTGGACATGGGCTAGGAGAACCATTTTGATTTGAAAATGTTTTCATTTATGTTTTATGTTCTGAGACTTTAGTTCTTCATTATTCTCAAGTAAGGGCTTATAAACTCTAATATTATGTGACACCGGGAATTAGGAATTGTCAGCTTGTTTTAGTTAATTGATTTTCAATCATTTCCTTTGATTTCCAAAAATATCTTTAAAGTTTTTCTCCTTTTCCTTTGAGTAATCATGGGAGTTATGGATTTGAAATGTGGTGTCCTTAACCTTTGTGGATTTTTTAAAAATTACGACGTTTATTCCTTAAATCTTGTTTTAAGTGGTGCGTGATTGAATTAAATTGCTTGTTCAAGTTTTTAAAATAAACAATTTACGAAATAGGGTTAAGGGTGTCACACATTTCACTAAAGTTCAATAAAGCAATACAATGTGGGATAGTCACATAAAATTGGGGGCTAGGCATACTACGGGCTACTCAGCTAAGCAATGGACAACCCTAATGGCTTGTCTCCGAATAAACTTCACACTAGAGTTTGAAAATAATGCTAAAAGCCTATAGCGTTCCTACAAAATAGATCCTAACTCGGAAACATCTACTCTAAGCAAAGAAAAACTATCAACAATCGTTTTGGAATTATTGGAAGTCCCACACCGCTTGCCTCAAATCCTGGGATATGGTTTATGTACATGTTGGGTAACTTCATTTAATACAAATCGATTTTAGGATAAAATCTAACTGGAATCACTTTCAAAAATAACATTACTAAAACCGAGACTCATAACCCACTAAAGAGCTTTGAGCAAACCAAAAGCTTCTCCCTCCACAACCTCCAGGTAAGGGGGACTTCAAAGTGTCTTTGCCATAATAAATTCCCCATTCTCATCACGCAAACAAACACCATTGTCTGTGTATCCCAACTCCTTTGAGAAAGAAGCATCCACATTGCACTTGATGTAGCTTGGCGGTGGTGTAGCCTACTCCATACACTGTATCGGCCGCGAGTCATTTCATGCAACATTTGTAAGCTGATGAGTTTGATTCCAATAAGTTAAAATTGATGCAATATGAAGTATTTTATTTGGTACCTAAAATTTTTCAATTGTTTACTTTATTTGTATAAGCTTTATAATTTGAGTGTGATATTTTAAATATAAATCAATTGATTTTTCGTGCCAATTTGAATAATAAAAAATAAAAATGGAAGAAAAAGAGAGGTAATGAAGGATTCTTTTCCTAAACTATCAACTATATAATGATGGGTAATTGAGGATTCTTTTCCCCCTTATTAATGATTTTATATTTATATTATACTACCTCCAGTCCCTAATATAAGAAGAAAAAACGAAAATCACCAAGACCAAGGAAAACTATTTAATGTTATAAAAATGAAATAGTATCCCAAATATACCCGTAATATTAAATGTTTTATACCCACCATGTGAGTTTCTAGTAAACATACATCTCACGTTAAATAAGGGTGTCAATTAAAAGAACTGGGAACCGGCAGTTCAATCAATATCCAACTTTAAAAAAAAAGGTAAATGACATTGTTTTTGGCACATGAGATTTTTTTTATCCATTTTTTTGTATATTGATAGATTAAATCAAATACTTTAAAAAAATTTAAAATAAATTTGTATATTAATATTATTTTAAGAGTACTTACGTTGTAGTATTTATGATTATTTAATATTAGAATGTTATTATGAAACATTTGCGTTGATTTAATATATAATTTTGCATGTAATATATTGACTTATAACATTTTAAGTGAAGTTTTAAATACTGTTAAATGATGAAATTAATTAATAAGAGCAATTGTAAAGTTGTAACTCATGACAAATATTGGATGACAAATTGTGGACGGACATTGAATTTAATTCCAAACTAAAACCCATATTGTAGAATTTAATTCTACATCTAAAATAGTGTTCAAAGATTACTTTACATAGATAAACTAGACGAAACCCCGTGCCTTGCACGGATTTGTTTATACTATTTTATACAAAATATATTATATAAAAAAGTGTGAAATATATAAAATTTTAATATATACAAATATTTATACAAATTTTTCAAAATAATTAGTGTTCGCTTGATGCATAGTCATATTTAAGCATGTATTTAGTTTTTGTTGAAAGACTTAGAAGGGATATTCTCATCTTGAAGGATTACTTTTTTTTTATTACCTTAGGCCCATCTTACCACAAAAAAAATGCAAATAAATAAAAAACATGGATAGTCATATCTTAGAATTTTTTTTTACTTTTGTTGACATACTTAGTAGGGATATTCTTATCTTGATGGATTAGGTTTTTTTTTTCTTTGGCCTTATACCATTCTTAACACAAAAAAATGCAAATAAATAAAATTTTATTACTTATAGAATAACATGTAGCAATTAAATATCCCGTCAAAAAATGTAATAATTAAGTATAGTCATATTGAAATATTGTATTACCTAACTTATTTATTTATGAATTATCGTTTATATATAATATTTATTATCATGTTTAATAATTAGAAATATCAATTTTTTAGTAAGATTAATATAATTGAAACTTTAATATGTCAAAAGATAACTCTATCAAATAAGTTTTTTTAATCACATTATGGTATTATATATTTTTTTCATATGCATATTTCTTATCTTGGTTATCAACAAATAATTTCAATGCTTATGGTTATATTATTGTTGACAATGAGATATGTAATTGTTCATGATACAATATAGTTTTTATCAAATGTAATATCACATAATTTAGAAATTACTGTTGGATTTTGTTATCATCGAACATAAAATCTAATTATTGATGTTATTTTATTCTACAAATAAAATGTCATTTGGAGTCATTTATCATTGAAATTATTTATAAAATAATTATTTTTTTCATTGGTACCACCTTTTGTAATAATCTTTATTTGAATTATTTAATCTCTTCTAATAATAAGGAGTTTTATTTAATTACACATTCCTAATATAATATTAATGCACTACAAGAATTTGGCTTATTTCCTACAAAAAAATTTCTAGGGTCACAACCCTTGAAAAATACCCATTAAAGAAATTCATAAGGCTTTTTAAAAAAAAACCTTAGAAATTAAAAACATTGATTTTTGTTTTATTTTTTATTTTTTAAATTTAGACAATACCTAGGGGTAGTCCCTCGGAAATTCAAGCAGCCCATTTTTTTTAAAAAAAATTGCACTAACCGAAGGCCCATCCCTCGGTTATTGCCTTCGTTTACCTAATAAATTTTAGGGTTTAATTTGGGCAGCCCATCATCGCTCCATCTCTCTCGTCCTACGCTGAATGAGAAGCAGCTCCTCACTTCTGCAGCGCTTCTCCTCACTTCTTCGAGCGCTCTTCTCTCCCCAGTCTCTGCCTCTTTCCTCTATTCCATTACTTCTTCTCTTTCCTTCATCCTTCTCCTAACAGCCTCACCGCCGATTCCTTCTCGTCACCGCCTTACCACTGCTTCTCCTTCTCAGATAATTTCCCCAAATCACTCCCACTCTCAGATTCATCGCTCCCACTCACGATTTCTCCATCTCCTCTGATCTCCTCTTTCACTCTCACTCTCAAAGCCCCAAATCCTTCTCTGAGGAGAGAGAGATGCGGACAGTGAGAGGGAAAAGAGAAGGTCGCGATCTTGTGACTGACAACAGGGAGGCGCACGCACGCCAGGGGAGACGGGCCGCGAACAGCGGCGGTGGATGACGATGTGGCCACAAAGGTAGTGGCCCTTTTTTTTTTCTTGCTGCTTCTTTTTTTTGTTGCTGCTTTTTTTTCTTTCTCTGCCTATTGCGATTTTTGTTTATTATGATGTGATATTTTTTGGTTTGCAGATTCAAGCATGAAAGTTGTTCAAGGTTAGGGTTTGAAGACAAACAAAGGCTTCTAATTCTATTCCTTTTCTTTTTATCCTTCAAACACCATATGTATATTTGGACTGGATCTGAACTATTCTTAGCATAGATTGAGGAACCAAGTCACTATTTGTATGGATTTGAACTATTCTTAGCATATATTTGAACTATACTGGGATTACTGTATGAATGAATTTGAGTAATTTTGTCTTTATTTTTGTTGCATTATTTGTTTAATGAAGTATGAAGGAGAGGATAATTTCACAATTTGTTAGACTTTTGTATTGGCAGATAGTTGTTCAACTATGAGTGATCTGAAAGTGGTTTGGGGAAGGTGGTTTCATGTGAAATAAATTTACCTAGTTTAAATTAATTTTAGTTTAAAAATTAATTAAATTTTATCAGTTTAAATAAAC
Organism: Calophaca sinica; assembly: GCA_037113605.1. Taxonomy (NCBI): domain Eukaryota; kingdom Viridiplantae; phylum Streptophyta; class Magnoliopsida; order Fabales; family Fabaceae; genus Calophaca; species Calophaca sinica. Next base: position 52,023,010 of record CM073734.1, on the reverse strand, counting down.
TGATAAAATTTAATTATTTTTTTTAAACTGTATTGGGCATTTCCTAGGGCTTTTGGCCCTCGAAAATTACCTAGGGCCACGCGGCCCATGGAAATAGGAAATTTCCTACTGCTTTCTTAAAAAGATCATCGGTTTCCGTTTCCTACCAGCGATTTGCTACTGCCACGTGACCCTCGGAACCTTACCTAGGGCCTAATAACCAGTATTCTTGTAGTGATGGAGGGGAGGGGAGGGAATGGGAAGGGAAGATAGAGATTTAATTTGATTTTGTGTTTGATTGAGAGGATGGGAAGGGAGGGAAGCATTTGCATATTTGGTTCAGGAGGGGGGATTTTAAGAGAGGGGAAAGATTAATTTACTTGTATATTCTTATAGGCTTATAGCCTTTCATATTATATTATATATAAGAATATTTAAGTAATTTTATTTTAAATGATTTAATCTTCCCTCATCTCCCGTCCAAAAAACTGAACTAAATATGCAAAATTTAAAATAATCTCTCCCCTCCCGTCCATTCCCCTCCAACCAAACACTACCAATATAATTGGTATTTTTGTTGTAAATGTAGTAAAATTTAAGTTTTATAACATAATTGATGTTTCTAATATAATATTAATATTTCTAATTTTTATAGTTAATATAATATTATAATTGACCTTCAATTGATGTAACCTCACGTGACAACAAAAGTTTTTTTGAACTTACTAATCACATTAAAAATTTAAATTGAAAACATTTTATTTATATTTTAAAATTCATGTTGAGTCATTTTAATATGTGATACATTATAAATATCATTCAAATATTTTTAAGATATTTTTTAAGTAGAAAATAGCAATTAGTATTGACATAAACTAATTTGAATAAATAACACTATATTTTCTATTTTATAATTATATTTAATAATTTATAGTGTAACTTAATTGTATTTTTAGTTTTTTCTTTCAAATTGTAATTAATAATTAACATTACCATTAAGCAAAAAATTAAATTATGAAAGGTTGTAATTACAGTAAAAAAATAAATTATAGTAAAAAAAAGAAAATGATGGAATTAATTAATAAGAGCAATTGAAGGGTTGTAACTCATGAAGTAAAATAAATTAATATTTAATTTTAAAGCTCATGTTTTTCTTATGGAGTAACTTTTAAAAATATATAAAATGTTATTATTATTTAAATATATAAAAATACAATAATAAATTTTTTATTAATTACAAAATATAATAAGAAAAGCAAGGTAATTATATTAAAATATTTATTAAATAATTCATTTATGACAATATTATTGAATAATCTGCATGTTTTTCATCATGCTAAATAATAATAACTAATCAATTTTTTTGATGAGGTGAATTATTAAAAATATAAAAAAATGAAAAGTAATGTATATGATAATGTTGATATTCGTTACTCTATTTAATTAGGTTTAGACCCTGTGTTTCTACTCATAGCTATATACCACACAAACAAAATGATACATATGTAAAGAGAAAGCAAGTAGTCATTCTAATTGGGAACAACTCAAAAGAACCACATTGCGCGCAACTATGCATATTCTTTGACAGTAAACATTAAAGAATGTTTTATTGTCTGAGTAATGATAGATGCCTACACTAAAGAACAAAAGGGAAGAAAATACCCATGATTGGCTTGCGATTACATTCAAAACTGACAATATAATTCCCTTTCGGGTAGCATATAAGTGCAAATACATGTTCCATAATTCAATGTTTGAATTTGGTTGCATCTTCTTGTTCAAACCTTCCAACATCCAATCTAGTAGCACTTTCAACCTGATTTGCACACCTAAGTTGAAACCTTTTCAACAACGACCTTGGTCACCATCGTAAATGTATATGGAGCATATGTTGTTCGTTTGGCAATTTCATAAAGCGAGAAGAGTGTAAAAGAAAGGATTTGCTTATTCTTTGTATCAACATATATAGTTTGTATACACTGAAAAGGTATAAAATGAAAAATATGTAAATCTAATTTTTTTTATGGTACAATTTTTCAGTTGTGGAGAAAGTCAATCAAAGTAGATATTGTTGGTTGACATACCCAACAAAATCTTTAGAGTGCATGCAAATGACTGGAACAAAACAAAAGGGATTAGCTATACGGTTTATATAGGAGATTATCCTGTAAGGACCTTTATTTTATTTCTTTTAAGAATAATTAGGATTTTATAAAAAAAATGGATGTTTCAGTGCATCATAAATTTTATCTGTATAGTTTATAATGAAACTTTAATTTGGAACCTTTTTGGATTACAATGGTTACCCTTTTTTTTTTTGCTACATGGATTGCAACGGTTACTATTCGTATTTTTTTTCTTTGAATTATTGATGTTTAATATAGTCCTCATCGCAAAGTTATCTTAAGAATAATTTGATGACAAACCTAATACAAATATTTGATATATGCTAGAGGTGATAATCATGTCCAGTATTATTATACGTAGTTTTAACTTACGCTATATTATTCGACAATTTTTATAGTTTTTTATAATATAATATTTACTTTCATTAAAATATAATATCATAGTTACTTTTTGGAATAGTTTTTATAGTTAATATAAAGGGTTTATAATGTAATTTTTTTAGATTAATGGTTACTATTAGTTTAATATTGTTTCACATTTTTTTGGCTTATATATGATCCACATCCTAAGAAATTGACTCAATGTTAAATAATTCAGTGGAGAGAACATGTGAATTCAAGTTTGTTGGACATTTTAAGATAAATATTAAAAGCATATATTAAAAGTATTTCATAACATACATCTAATGAAATTTAATACGAGAAAGGGTAAAAGTTTCTTTCTTATTTCAGTTGGAATCAAGGCAAAATTATTTAAATATTTTGTAAAATGAAAACCCACTCACAATAAAAGATACAACTGTCAATTTATTTGCAATCAAAGCCATTTAAAGTTAACAATAGCAATTAGAGTTTTCACTAAAATAAGATGTGCAGTTTGTTATATTTTTTTTTGATTACTGCAGTTTGTTATATTTTTTATCAATACATTCCTTAGACACAATTATAGGTTTATAATAATAATAATAATAATAATAATAATAATAATAATAATAATACCATCATATTCTTAATAACCAATTATAATAATTATAAGTATTTATTTTGATCTACATTCATAACAACTTATATGATATTAATAAGAGAACCGCAAAAGGACTCTAAATTAGTTGACCCATGCATATGCAAAAGTAGCAATTAGTATCATCTAATGCACATTCTCCCATAGTATTTGTTCTGCAATCTCTTTTAACGATCCATCTATCTCTATTTTGAGTTATTTTTCTAACAATTCGAATCTCCAACCTAACATAGAAACAACAATATTGGTGCAAAAGTACACTAAAATATACATAACCCAACAAATAAATAGTGGTACATTGTTTCTAAAAACCAAAGGGCAATATTAAATAAAAACCTCAACCCATGAATTTAGAATGAATAAGTAATAAAAGAGAAAAACTGGTGTTTTAATATTTAATTCTTCATTAAAACTCAACTCATATCTACTCTATATATAAATAATAAATAAATACAAATACAGATAAGAAATAGCGGGGAGTATTTTAGAGATGACACATCAGCATACCTTAAGTCTGGTTTACATATTTTAATAAATTGTAAATATATATTTAATAATATATATTGCAATCTATTTTTTCAAAATATTTTTTATGTATAAAATTAATTTAATAATCATCATTGAAAAAATTAATATTTAATACTTTTATGTTATAAATATGCTATTCAGTAACATGTATTTTGATCTAGTTTTCTCTTGCATTTTTTAAAATTTGTCAATAATTTTGATTAATATCAAATAATTTTAGTATTCAAAATATATATAGAATAATTTGTGTATTTATTTGTATATTTAATATTTAATACAATTGAAAATATAAAGTGACATTAAATATATTTAATATTGTTTTGTAACTGAAGCAAGAATTAGTTAATGTTATTACAAATGCAAAACTCAAGCTTAGTTTACATATAGATAGACGTAATATCACGTACGCTGCACGGGTTTGTATATATTTTATACAATTTTTTTTAAAAAAATATAAAAGGTATATAAATTAAATATATGAAAATATTTTTTTATAAATCTCTCACTAGATTAATGTTCACTTGATGCATAGTCATCTTTTAGCTTGCTTTTAATTTTTGTTGACGTATTTGATAGGGTTGTCCTCTTTTTTTTTGGTCAAAAGGTTATCCTCATCTTGAAAGATTAGATTTTAGCTTTTTTTTTCTTTGGGCCTTAGACCCTCCTTACTACAAAAAATATAAATAAATAAAATTTTATTAATTATAGAATAACATGTAAAAATGAAGTATCTTGTATAGTCATATTGAAACACTATTAACTAACTCATTTATTTATAAATTATTTTTGTATATAATGTTTATTATAATGTTTAATAATTGGAATTATCAATTTTTTAGTAAGACTATTAACTGAAATATTTAATATGTTAAAAGATAACTTTATCAAAAAAGTTTATCAATCACATTATGGTATTATATTTTTTTTCGTATGCATATTTCTTATCTTGGTTATATGGAAATAATTTCAATTCTTATGGTCATATTATTGTTAACAATCAGATATGTAACTACCCATGATAAAATATAGATTTTATCAAGCATAATCTCATATAATGTAGCAATTATTATTGGTTTTTAGTTATCATCGCTACATAGAATCTAATTATTGGATGTTATTTTTTTTACAAATAAAATGTTATTTGGAGTGCTTTATTCGAAATTATTTACAAAATAAGTACCTTTTACATCGATGTCAGTGTGTCACCTTTTATAATAATCTGTATTTGAATTATTTAATCTATTTCGATGAGGAGTTTCATTCCATTACACATTCCTAATGTAATAGCAATATTTTTAAATAGCATATTTGATTTTTTTTAATAAATATAGTAAAATTTAAGTTTTCATTAATCAAATGAATTATCATCTTTCTCATCTAATTTTTTTATAGACGTTTTTATATAAATTTTGGTACTATATTTTTATTCTCCAATTATGTCATTAAATTATATATTTATTTTTCAAACTATATTTTGTATGTTAAACTTTTTTGTAACATTTTTCATAGAACAATATAGTTTTTAATTAACAAATAATTAATTTTAATATTAATTAATCATGCATTAATAATAAGAAGTTTAAATAAAATTAAAAATGCAGTAAAGAACAACATGATAACAAATTTGATCATAATTTAAGACGAAACATATTTTTAGTAAATTCAATAATTTAAAAGAACAATATGTAAGATAAGAGTAAGCATTCTCTTGATAGAAATTTTATAGTAAGATTGTATAAAGTTTTTTAATATTTTTTAAAAGATGATTTCACACATTTTTCTTATTGTGATGCTCTAGACATTATGATCGCAAATAACAAAATATATGAATCGGAGCATATCACATAACTAATAAAGAAATTTAAAAAAATAATAAGGTGGATCAATGTTAACATAAAAATAATTATTCTTTACTATTTATTTGCATGACATAATTTCACATATTAGAAACATTTCTAAAGAACTTTAATCATTAATGGGATATTGTTAATAGAAAATACATCTAATTTTCATATTCAATATAATATATTAATTGACCTCGAATTGATATAATCTCTGGTGATAGTAAAGATTTTTTTGAACATACTAATCACATTAAAAATTGAAATTGAAAACATTTTCCTTATCCCTTAAAACTCATGTTGGGTTATCTTAGTAAGTGACACATTATAAATATCATTCAATTATTTTAAGATATTTTTTCAAATATAAATATCACTTAATATTGTCATTAACTAATTTTAATAAATAACACTATATTTTATATTTGATAGTAATATTTAATAATTTATAGTGTAACTTAATTGTATTTTTAGTTTTTTTTTTCAACTTGTAATTAATAATTAACATTACCATTAAGCAATTTTAATATTTAATAAAATGAATAAGAAGTTTCATATTTAATAGTTAATAAAACTAATATTTAATAGAGTAATGAAATGATGAAATTAATCAATAATGACAAATTGAATGGTTGTAACTCATGTAATAAAATAAATTTGTACTTAATTCTAAAGCTCGAGTTTCTATTGCTTATATATATAAAATAGTAGATAGATAGATGATATATTTTTTATTTTATTTTTTAAAGACATCTATAAATGCAGCAAAATAGAAAACAAGAAAGGAACGAACACACCAAAGTTGTTGTTGGAGTTCGGCCAAGCAATGCCTATGTCTCTGGGACTAAGCTCACGCTTCAGTCCAGCTCCACTAAGATCAAGTTCAAGAAGATTACAAAATACACAGTCTCGCAATTGATTCACCCAGATTTTTCCCTCTTCCTACTTACACCCAAAGACACTCAAGAATCGGGTTGATTCTTTCCCTCTCTGTGATAAGTGTTTCCCAAGTGTTTCCCTGAATTCCCAAATGCGAGTACCAGTTAAGAATGAATTAGAAACAGTAAGTACACCTATTTATATCAGCACTAATGTAAAACAGAAATCTGTTTAATAAAACAGTTAGTCGGTCAAACTAGTGCCACATAAGCAGTATCCAACAGCTGTAAAACTAATTATATGCCACGTAAGCAACAATCTTCACCCTGGCATATTCTTCCCTTGACTCTGGAGCTGAAACCGCGAGCTATCCTCATCCAAAAACTGATCAACCAGTGCCTTCTCTCAGCAAGCTCAAGCAGTGCTTAAACTTACTTAGAGATACCACCTTTGTAATGAAATCAACAGGATTTTCAGCAGTGTGATTTTTTTTGATCTGAACCAGTCCCTCTGGAACAACATCTCTTATCTAGTGATGCCTAGTATCTATGTGTTTTGGTCGCTCGTGATAAGTGTGATTCTTGGACAAGTGAATCGCACTTTGATTATCACAAAACACTTCAATATCTTCTTGATTTACTCCAAGCTCCTTGCTCAGCCCCTTCCCCCAGATAGCCTCCTTCACAGCCTCCGTGATCCCAATATATTCAGCTTCAGTTGTGCTTAGAGCTACCACAGATTACAGTGAAGCCCTCCAGCTTATTGTATTCCCAAATAAAGTGAATACATACCCTGTGATGACCTTCTCATGTTTTTATCCCCGACAAAATCAGTGTCTACATATCCAAAAGCTCCATCTGAATTCTGACCCCATTTTCCATACCTCAGACCTGTACTAACTGATCCCTTTAAGTATCTTAAAATGTGTTTAACAACTAACCAGTGTTGCTCTCCCGGATTTGCCATATATCTGCTCACTAGACTTACTACATAGGCAATGTCTGGCCTAGTGCACACCATGGCGTACATCAAGCTTCCCACTACGCTAGCATACTACACCCTTTCTATATCCTTCTGCTCTTGACTTGTTTTTGGGCAATTCTCAGCTGAAAGTTTAAAGTGTGCTGCAATACGGATGCTGGCCGGTTTTGCATCCCGTAAAATGAATTTTTGCATGATTCTTTTAAGGTAACTCTCTTGAGTGATAGTCAAATTTCCTATGCCCTGCTGTCTTGTGATCTCCATGCTAAGAATCCTCTCTGTTGGACCCAAATCTTTCATTTCAAACTCGGTTTTCAGCTTCATTTTTAGCCCTTGTATTTCTTCCATGCTACTACTTGCTACCAACATGTCATCAGCATATAAAAGAAGATATATGTAGCTACTGCCCTGTAATTTCTTGTAATACACACAACAATCATATTTACTTCTCTTATATTTAATGCTTCGGATAAAACTGTCAAAACGCTTATACCATTGTCGCGGTGACTGCTTTAATCCATACAAGTATTTCTTAAGTTGACACACCCAGCTTTCCTTGCCTTTGACCTCAAACCCCTCTGTTTGCCTCATAAAGATTTTTTCCTCTAGTTCACCATGTAAGAAAGCCGTTTTTACATCCACTTGTTCTAAGAAGAGATTAAATTCAGCAACAATTGCCAAAACCATCCTTATAGAACAATGCTTCACAACTGGAGAGAAAATCTCTGTGAAATCCACTCCTTCTCTTTGTGTGTATCCCTTAGCTACTAATCTAGCTTTGTAGCGAGGGAATCCACCTTTAGAGTTGCCTTCTTTCTTCTTGTAAACCCATTTGCTTCCTACTAGCTTTACTTCTTTAGGCTTTTCAACAAGAATCCATGTTTCATTTTTGTATAGAGACTCCATCTCTTCTTCCATTGCAAGCTGCCATTTTTTCTGGTCTTTTCCCTCAATGGCTTCCTTGTAAGTCTTTGGCTCATCATCATTGAAGAATGTATCAGCATTGAGTGCATATGCTATTACATCTTCATAACCAAACATGTTTGGAGGTTTAACAACCCTTCTTTCCCTATCCCTACACAAGAGATAGTCTTACTCAGCATTCTCATCCGGATCACTTGCTATTTCATCATCAGAATTCGGTTCCTGCAGAATTTGACCCACTGTTTTCTTCTCACAGCCCTTTTCCTTGTCAAACTCCTCCTCAACCTGAGAATCCTCACTGTAACTGCCTTTCCCAATAACCTCTGAACCTGATTTGCTACTATTGATCAACTCTAATTCATGAAATTTAACATCCCTACTGACTGTACACTTCTTATCCTTAATAGACCAAATCTGATACCCTTTCACTCCATCCGGATAGCCCATAAAGAGACCCTTCTTAGCCCTTGGTTCAAGCTTACCTTCATTAACATGATAGTAAGCTGGACAACCAAAGATTCTAAGGCTTCCATACTCAGCTGGGCTGCCAATCCACATTTCTTGAGGGGTTTTCCTATCTAATGCAATAGATGGACTCCTATTTATTAGATAGCAAGCTGTATGGACAACTTGTCCCCAAAAATGCTTTGGCAACTTAGCATTACTTAGCATACACCTAACTCTCTCAAGGAGAGTTCTATTCATCCTTTCGGCCAAACCATTTTGCTGGGGTGCATGCCTCACTGTGAGATTTCTATAAATGCCATGATCCTTACAAAAATTATTAAACTTCTCTCCACAAAATTCTAACCCATTGTCAGTCCTTAGAGCTTTAACCTTTCTATCACACTGATTTTCAACCCAATTTTTCCACTACACAAAAGTTTTAAATGCCTCATCCTTAATCTTTAACAGATAAATCCATACTTTCCTACTGAAATCATTAATAAAAGTAAGAAAGTATTTGTTACCTCCGTGGGTAGGAGTTCTGGAAGGCCCCCACATGTCTGAATGAATGTAGTCAAGTTTCCCCTTTGTCTTATATGTTCCCGTGCTGAACATGACCCTTGTTTGCTTTCCAAAGACACAATGCTCGCAAAAATCAAGTGCTTCAAGTTTATTTCCACAGAGCAGCCCCCATTTTTTCAGCTCTTGTAGCCCTTTCTCACTTATATGCACAAGCCTTTGATGCCATAAAATCCCTTTGTTGATGCTGGAATTTGCAGCAACAGAGGAATAACCAGAAACTGTATCACCCTTCAACACATACAAGCAGTTCTTTTTTCCTATCTCCTTTCATGACAACCCGTGACCCTTTCAACACTGAATCTTCTACTTTAAAACTGAACCCTACTTCCTCCAAGGTACCCAGAGAGATCAAACTCCTCTTCAGTTCGGGCACATGTCTCACTCTTGTCATGACTTTCACTATTCCATCAATAAGCTTGAGCCTTATGGACCTAATTCCAACCACCTTGCATGTAGCATCATTCCCCATAACCACTTGTCCTCTTGAATATGGTTTGTACTCAAAGAACCAGTCTTTGTTTGGGAACATATGGTAGGAACAACCTGAATCCATCCCCCATTCTGATTCACCATTACTATTTGTGGCAACTAATAAATCTGAACTCTCATACCCATCTGATGCCACTAATGCCTTCCCATTGTCTTCCTCACTGTGCTTCCACTTGCCCTTACTTTTTGGGCAGTTCTTCTTGAAATGACCCTCCTTATGACATATAAAGCATTTTAGTTTTGTTTTAGACTTTGATCTTGGGCGATTCTTGTAACACGCGTATTTTTACGATGTGTTAATTGAGCGTTATTTAGTGTATTGTGTCGTATTTATGCTATAATAAAGCAATTTCTTGTTCTCTAAGAAAAGTGTATTAATTAAATCAAGATCAAATTATATTTGAGAGTTAATATTTATATTAATTCACGGTTCGAATATCGTCGAAAAATTCTAACGAAGTTTCGTCGCGTTTCGAATCGCCGGGCAGTTTCGCCGCAGGTAAAATTCTAAATGAACTCCGATTCCGATGAAAATCGAATCGTAACTTGTTGAGACTATTTCTGAGTGATTGATATGATTTTTATTATTTATAATTAAATATTATCACGCGATGAATTAATTTCTCGTTAAATTAATTTTCGCGAGTTTATCGGTAACGCGGGTATTTCGTCGTCGTGTTTTAGTAACCCCTAGACTCTAAGATTAGTGGGTAATCATGAGAGATGTGAGATTAGATGGGTAGGACTAGATGATGTGATTAGCATCTCTTAAAGGTGATAGTTGTCACATAGTGTGTGATTTATTTCAAAAATTTTACTTTTTACTTATTGTAAATTATTATAAATGATGTGTCTAGTTTTTTTTTAAGTAAATAAAAGATGAAGACCCCCCATTTCAGCCCCACTTTCACGCCACCCTCACCCTCTCCAACCTTCATCTTCTTCTTTTCTTCCCTTGAAAGGCTCCAAGCTTCCATAGCCATTTCCTCCACCTCCTTTGAGTTTTTCAACTTGCAACCTTCATCAAAGTTGTTCTAAATCTTCATCTACCTCTAGTTCTTCACTTCCTAACATCCAAGTAAGTGGAAAATAATTTTTCTTTCCCTTAAAACAGCCCCAAAAACAGTGCCCCCCTCCCCTTGTGTAGTTTTGATTTTTCTTGTTTCCAATCTTGCTTTCTTGGTTGTTTGATGTTGTTTGATGGGTTGATGATGATCAAGAGGAAATGAAACACCCTTAATCCCTCCTTGAACTCTAGGGTGAAAGCCCTAAGAGGAGAAAAGGGGGAAAATGGTGTGATCCTCATTGAATCACCTAATTGTTGGTTTAATTGAGTTATTGGAAGTTGTTTGATGCTTGTATGAGTAGTACTTGTTGATGAGCATGTGTAAATTGTTATTTCAAGGTGTTTTTCAATTCTTGAACTATAGGAAATGTATGTTTTAATTGTTGAACCATGTGTCTAATTGATGAACAATATGCCTTGAGTGATTTAATTGTTATTGGATTGATTATGCATGATTTAGTAGGGAGTTAGTTTAGGTTTTGTGAAAAAAATGAGTTCTTGAAGGACTAATATGGCATGTAAAATTTGATTAGTTGTATTTATGTTGTAATTCATGTAATTAATTGATGAGGGTTATGTTTTGGGTAGTTTAATTGTTATTGGATTGTTGTGTATGTTTATGTAGAATAGTTAGTAAGTTACATGTGGGAATTTATGCTTGAGGAACTTAAAAGGCATGATAGAATTTAACTGGGGATGTTCTCTAACTATTGGCATTATCATGATCATAGTTAAATGGTTTGGATCAAAGGATTGGAAAGATTTCTTGGAAAACCTTACTTTTGAAAATGTTTTGGGAATAAGTTTTGAAACTTAGTTAAGGATAGTCTTGAATTGTGACTTGTTGTCTTAAGGAAAATGCTATGTGGAATGGTAATAAATTGTGGTTTGGAAATATGCAAATTAGTCACTAATTTAGAGCCCTTAGCCGTGAGCTCTTGGGTGTAGGACAAAGGAGAATTTCTTGCAAAACTTGTCTTGACATAGACATGCATGTTTAATTGGAGCTTGGTTACTAGATTTTGTGAAAACCCTTGCATTCTTGAAAGAGATTTGGGTTAGGATTGGTTTTTGATTAAGTTTTTGCTTAATGAAATTAGTCACTAATTTGTGATAGGATTAATAAATAGAAGAAATTGTTTTGCATTTTTCTCTTAGCTTATGATTAGTAGTAATTACTTTGTGAATCATGTACTTGGTTGATGGCTCTTGCTCCTTAGTTAGTATATTTGTTATTAACATTGTTGAAATTGTTGAATAAAAAGAGTTAGTGGATTTTTGTTGAAAACCTTTGTCCTTGAGGGACTTGAAAAATGATTTTTGAGTCTTGATTAAACTTTCTCTTGTGTAATAGTTTGTTGTTTTGTGAAAGTAATTTCATATGAAATGGCGTGGTTATAATAGTTTAGGAGATTTGCAATTACTCCCTTATTTTTTTATGAAGGCCGCGAGTTCCCTAGGATTTGAGGGAGGAATAAATTGTGTTTTTAGCACTATATGGTTGTATGGAATTGTGTTAAAGCTTTGGAAAATTATAGAAAAGGTTTGATTTCATTTAGAATTTGTTTTGAGAATTTGGGGCAATGAAGCACATTAGGTAAATTGGGTTCCTTGAGACCCAAGAAAAACCAAGTGGAGCCTTGATGTAAGGTTTGAGAAAAGAAGTGGTTAATTGATATTGAAAAACGATTTTTGGAAACATTATTTTCGAAATAAGTTTGCAAAAATAAATAAAAAACTAAAGTGGTAGGGTAAGCTCCTTTTGTGACCGAGGCCGGTAATTCCTAAAAGGGGTCTAAGGATTAAGTCAAGTGCCTCTCCATTTGGTGGATTCAAAGTACTAATCTAAAAGGTCCTCAGAGCCAAGGGTCCCGTCTGAAAATGTTACCACCAATAATAAGTATATTAATAAAGGATGGTTTTTTTTCAAACGGAGCCAAACTCTAGGTGAGGCTTTTATAGGAACCCATTGGCCGTACGTCCAGCAGAGCACCCATTACACAGCCTCTCCTAACTTAAGGTTCACTCGGGCCCGGGTATAGGGCACCCACTCATAGTGTGTGTAAACAAAGTGTATAAAGTGTAGTGTGTGAAGGAGCAAACTTAAAACCACCCGCTGCAAAATAAAAAAAATACAATATATATACATGTCTTCTACCCTAAGGTTTCAAATTTATAAACACACATAATATACATAAGAAAAAAAAAACAAATGAAAGAGAATGAATCATAAACAAAAATAAAATAATAAAAAAATATATTTTTTAACGCATGTTTTACATCCTAGGATTCACGTATACAAACATATATACAAATGAACGAATAAAAACAAAAAGGACAAAAAGGGAGTAATTTATTTAATAAAGCAACAAATCATATAAACAATCATAGGGCCTAACTCTCTAATGTCCCCAGTGGAGTCGCCAGCTGTGATAACCACCCTAAAAATTTAATGGAGCCGCCACCTAAAGTTTATTAAGGAAAAACAATAGGAAAAACCTTTTTTATGACGATAAAAAAATAGAAGAAGTCTTTGAACCAGATTTCAAGTCCGGGAATTATTTACGCTCAAGGAAGGTATTAGCACCCTTAAGATGCCCATAAAATGGTACCCTTTTAATTGTTTAAAAAGAAAAAAATTGCTTATCATTAAATAAATTATTCCCAAATGAATTTTTTTTTAAAAAGAAATCTAAGTTTATCAACTACTACGTTACAAAAATATTAAAGAAAACTTTGAAAAGAAACTCAAATATTCTACAAAAATCATTATTTACTCCTTTTTAATATAATAAAAATAATAAATAAAGAAACCTAAAAGAATACAAACTAATTATGTCAATAAAAATATGGAAGAGAAATTCTTTTTTATTTGCTTGTATACCCTTTTATCATTTTTATTCAATTCTGACTATTTATAAAATAAAATGGGTAAATTGCGAATAAGTCCCTATTTAGGATTTGACCCCATTGGAAGACCAAATCTTAAAACGTATATAAACAGAAAATTTAAAAAAAAGACTTTTTAATTTTTTTTGCTTTCAGGCCCCCTTTTACCATACATTTACAGTTCAGTCCTTCTTTATCATATATTTGCAATTTAATCCCTATTTAGGATTTGGTCCAATTGGAAGGCCAAACCCTAAACCTAACTTCAATTCAGAACTGAGGGTACCAAAACTAATACCAACACCAACAACAAGGATGACAACGACGATGACAACAACAACAACAATCAACAGCAACAGCAACAACCAACAATTACAAAAATAAAGTACGAAAATGAAGAAAAGTAGGAGAATACAACAGAAATTGATTACAACATTCAATTTAGGTCTCTGTTACAAGATTGTATTTAGAAAAGGAAATAAAAGGGAGAAGATGAAACTTGTGTATCAACTCTTTCTCAGAAAATTACAGTAATGAAGAAATGGGCTCAAAAGACCTAAGACTAATGGTGTTTAGTTTTTTTTTTTTATCTCTAGTAACCTCACTGGGTTGTGTGGCCGCGGTCTCTTTCCTGCCTCAGCCTCCTCTTCTTTGCTTCGCCCAGTCCTTTTTCACTCTCCCCCGGTCCATGGTCTCGAGCTTGGCTTTTATAGCCTCATGATCCCTGTCACAAAAATAAAATCAAATCAGCATAATAATGAAGATTAAAAGAAAAGAAAGGGGATAGAAATTTCCCTGATTCACTTTCCTCATCTGCATCTTGAATTGTGGAAATAGAGAAGAAAAGAAAAGGAAAGAAATGATTGTGGGGAAAAGGTAGGTTACGGCCGCGAGGAGAATTAGGGTTTGGTTTTAGTGAGGATGAAGAAGGAGGGGTGAATGGGTGAGGCGAGGGAGCGCCGTTTGACCTAGGGTAAGAACGCGGGGATGAGATAAAGGATGGGACGCCGTGAATGGTGGAGGAATTGAAGGAGGGAAGAAGTGCAGAACGAGGTGATAATTAGGGTTAGGATGGAACGTGGGGGTGAGCTGTGCCGTTTGAAGAAGGGAAAAGGAAAGAAATGGGGTTGGTTGCGGCTAGGGTTTTGAGAAGGGAAAGAAGATGAAGAAGATGAGAGAAATGTGGGAGAGGGAGCGTGAATGATGGAGGATGAAGGGGATGAGGGTTGCGGCGCTGCTAGGGTATGAGAGAAGGGAGAAAGGAACGCCGCAGGGAAGAAGAAAGGGAGAGGGAAGAATGAAGGTGGAGTTTTTAGGGTTACTGGCTTTTAGGTTAAAAAAAACGGGTTGGGCTGCGTGAGAGTGGTTGGGCCGCGTGGGAAAAAGAATGAAAGAGGGGTGCAGCGTAGAAGAACTGGGCTGCGTGGGCTGTGCGTGCGTGAGATGGGCTGGGGGTGTGCAAGCGAGAGGCAGGGTGTGCGTAGCAAGGCTGAAGGCGTGAGGAGATGAAGGGGTGTGAAAATAAAAAGAAGGGGTGTGCGAAGAAATGGAGGAAATGGGCTGCGTGGGTGGCTTGCTGCGTGCTGTTTGCACCACCCAGTTTTATTTTTTGCACACCCCTTCAAATAAAAATTCCCTCTTTCACTCTTTCTTTTCTTCTTTTTTTTTATATATATTTTTTTATCTCCTTTATTACAAAACCAAAAATATTATTTTGTTTATTATTACTACTACTAATTAAATAATAAAAATAAAATTAAAAAGGCCGGACAAAATTAGGGTACTACAAAGTAAATACAACCTGTGCCCGAATGGCGATAGAAGACAGAGTGATCTTTCTCACATTGGGTCATACCAAACTGCTTAACAACATTGCTAAATCTGCTAAACCAAGCTCTAGGAGACTGAACCATCCCTGAAGACTCCCCCTGAGCAACAAATCCAGGAGCTTGCTCCATATAAACTTCTTCTTGAAGATTACCATGGAGGAAAGCATTTTTAATATCAAGTTGGTGAAGAGGCCAGTGGCAAATAACAGCCATGGACAAAAACAAGAGAACGGAAGCCATTTTGGCCACCGGGGAAAAGGTGTCCCCATAATCCAAGCCAAAGACTTGTGTATAACCTTTAGCAACTAGTCTTGCCTTGAGTCGATCAACTTAACCATTAGGACCAACTTTAACTATAAAGACCCACCGACATCCAACAATTGATTTCCCTGATGGAAGAGGAATAAGATTCCAAGTCCCACTGCCCTGAAGTGCACACATTTCTTTAACCATAGCCTGCGCCACCCAAGATGAGAAATAGCTTCACTTACAGTCTTAGGAATAGACACAAAAGACAAGGAAGAAAGACAAGCAAAATGCGAAGATGACAAATGATGGTAACTCAAAGCAACATAATGAGGAGAAGGATTACGAGTAGACCGTATACCTTTTCAGAGCGCAATAGGAAGATCAAATGCAGGATGTTGGTCTGGAGCAGGTGGAGGAGGTGGAGTCGGAGGAGAGTCCACAGGACCCCTATAAGTGGAGGCACAAGAGCTGGAGGAGTAGGCACAGGTGCTGGAGGTGTAGACATAGGTGCAGGTGTTGGTGCAAGTACTGGAGGTGCAGGCGCAGGTGCCAGAGGTGGAGGTGGAGGTTGCCGATGATGATAGACCTGGAAGGGACGAGGAGGAGCAGGAATGTCTTGAACATGGGGTATCATAGGTGGAGTGTACTCAGCTGAGATAGGAGGAAGAGGTAAATTATCTGAAACAGACTTCGATGTGGAAGGATCAAAGAAAGGAATAGACTCAAAGAAGGTAACATCAGCTGAGACTAGATACCTACGCTGATGAGGTGAATAACAACGATAACCCTTTTGCGAACGAGTGTAACCCAGGAAGACACATTTGAGAGACTTAGCAGACAATTTATCAAGACTAGGAGCAAGATTATGGACAAAACAAGTGGATCCGAAGACCTGAGGTGACAAGGAATGCAAAGGCTGATGAGGATATAACACAGAGTGAGGTACTTGGTTATTTAGAACTGAGGAAGGCATTCGATTTATGAGATAACAAGCAGTAAGAACAACATCCCCCCAAAATCGAAGAGGAACATTGCCATGAAGAAGTAGGGTCCGAGTTATTTCAATAAGATGGCGATTTTTACGTTCAGCAACTCCATTTTGTTGAGGGGTATGGGCACATGATGTTTGGTGAAGAATGCCATGTGAAGCCATAAAGGTTTGAAATGATTGAGACAAGTACTCATGAGCATTATCACTTCGCAGAGTACGAATGGGAACACCAAATTGTGTTTTTATCTCATGATAAAATTGCTAAAAAATGGAGAACAATTCTGACCTATTTTTCATAAAAATTAACCAAGGACAACGAGAGTAGTCATCAATGAATGTAACAAAGTATTTGAACCCCAAAGTTGACTCGGTACAACTAGGACCCCAGATGTCAGAATGGACCAAGGCAAAGGGAGACTTAGCTCGACTGTGGACCCGATTAGGGAATGAACTACGAGTATGTTTCCCAAATTGATAAGACTAAGAAGAGAAATTGGTTAACTTGGACAAACTTGGCACCAACTTTTGTAATTTTGCAAGGCTAGGGTGACCCATCTGAGCATGGACTAGAAGGGGGAATCTATGGCAGTGCATATACGAGGGTGGTCAGGGAGATGGTAGAGACCATTAGACTCGCTTCCGACGCCAATCATCCGACCTGAACTCCGGTCCTGCATAAAAACTGAATCTTTAGTGAAAGAGATAATGCAATCAAGAGAGCGGGTTAAGTAACTAATGGAAAGCAAATTGAACGGAGAACCTGAAACATACGGTACAGAATCAACGGCCAAGGAGGGAAGAGGATAGGCAGTACCTACCCCCTTGGACTGTGTTTGGGAACCATTTGCTGAGGTAACTTTTGGTAAATAACCGAAGGTAGAAAGTGTAGACAATAAGGATTTATTACCTGAGAGGTGATTGGTGGCACGAGAATCGAGAATCCAAGGACCAATTGAAGGCGATTTAGAGAGATAAGCAACAGAATTGTTGGAATTACCAGTGTGTACAATAGAGGCAGTGGAATGTGAGAACGGACGTTCCTGCAACCACCTCAAGAAATCAAAATAGGAAGCTTGTGGCGTAGTGAGACCTGAAGGCTGACATTCATCGACCCACTGCAAAAAATCAGTATATGTGGGCTGTATTTCACCGATAGATGCCGTATAGGAGGTTCTTGAATTCATTCTTCCCAGAAGAAAACAGATATGACCCACAAGGCTTCAAATCGGTCTAGTGAACAGTAAGGAGAGCTAAAACGTGCGCTGAACAGTGACAAACGGGGTTGTTAAAGCAAAAACGTGGGTATCTGTGTCCGAAATAGAAAACAGAGACCGGGTCTGGAACCAGTAGGGAAAACCGAGTCTGATCGTGGAAGAACTGGCTGGAAAAGTGGCCGGACGTGCCGCCACATGCTGCGGCGATGGTGGTTGGTATAAAGTGAGTCGCGGCGGGAAAATGGCGCGTGGAGGCCCGTCAGAGGGCGGCCGGAGCTGAGGTTTCAGGGATGGGCCAGTCTGAAGGAGTCGGTCACGTTGGTGGTGGCGGCTGCCGGAAAGGTCGCCGGAGTAAGCGGCAGTTGACGGCGGCAGAGGCTTGAAGGGACCAAAAAATGACCGAAAACGATGCCAGAATGGGAGTCACAGCAGTGGAGGAAGAGATGATTGACGGTCTTAACCATGACAGTTTGTAGGGATAGTGGACAGCGGTGAATAATCGCAGTCAGAAGAAAAATACAGAAACGAAAAGGGGAACACAGTTTCAAAAATAGGGTTTATCCATGTTGAAAGAGGAAAAACAAGAGAACATATGAATGAATCCGTGTGTGTTGCACAGCGGAGCTTTTGCTATTTATATAAGGCATTGTAATAATACAAAAAACCTATTAAACCATAACTACTTATTTACATCATTTCTAACAGTTTCATATGTGACTGAACCAATTAAAATGGAGAACTCGTCATCAAGTCTTTGGGAAGCTCCGCAAGCTCCAGTGCAATCTTCCGATTATCATTTATGGGATGAAGGACCCATCGATAAACAATTTCTTGACGGATTGCGGCAACATCATCCTACACACAAATATAGTATTTTATAACAGTCACTTTAAAAACGTGGTTAATAACTTGCAAAATGTTGGTTAATTCAGATGATTGGGTGGTAAATGGTTGGTTAATGGAATACTTTGATAATAAACAAATACTCGTTTAAGAATTGAAACGAGCAAATACTTCAATATCATAAAAAGACTGCATACCTTAAAATTACTAAGGTCACTGGGATACTTCAATGTCCAAGGATATTGTGTGTTACAAATACTCTTTTAAGAATTGAAACGAGCAAATTTATTTTGATGAAATAAAAAGACTGCATACCTTAAAATTACTAAGGTCCTTAATATCATAAAAGCACTTGATATTTTGCTCATGGCAGAAATCTCTCAGTATGTCTATGTTGTGATTGGCACGTTCGTCACTTGTGAATATATAGTGGTCAGGTGTTATTACAACCTTTTCACGGTCCTAAACCTTCAAAGGAAACAACACAGTCAGGAAGCTACAAAACTTGGGCCTTAGCATACAAGGAGAATGATAGTCCAGCAATCCTAGAAAACTTACAATCCTTCTATGAGTCACGTAAGTACTAAATCCATGATAGTTTTTCTGCACAGCTACTAGATACACAGTTATGTACAGATACCTTTCAAGGTAAAAGAAATAACCATATATGTCATGGATATGAACAAGTGCAAACCTAAACCATCAAATTTATTCTGAAGTCATTCCTTGCAAATAAAATTATCATTGTATATCCCTTCATAGTGATTAGAATACTAGCAAAACTCACATGACTTCTAAATTGACTAAACAACAACTACTACTCAAATTGTTCTTCAAACTAATTTCATTACACAACTCTGATCTAATTACCTTCAACAACCATCACACAATTCATCCTTCTCCAAATTACCTAAAATCACCTAAAATCCTTCAATAATCACACAATTCCTCTTTCAACTTTCCCCTTTGCTATAGTACCATTGCCATTGCATTCACCAATGTTACTATCCAAACTCCAAAGTCACTGGAAAATTTGAAAAAAAAAAGAAGAACCTTTAATTAAAAAAAAACCAATTATTTGTCATCAATTACCTCAGTTCTTAGCTTGAATGGTTTCTGGCTAGTGACTTTTAGCCGCTGCTTCTTCTTCCACCTCCTTCCTCCCAATGTCACAGATGATTCCAAGCTCTGAAAATCCATGCATTCATTAATTAAACTTCAACACCTTATATTAGTAAATCATTCAAAACCTTATTATTACTAATCATTCTTCATTAGTATTACTTAACCACAACAACAATATCTAAAAAATCTTACATTTCTCCTGCTTCTTCTACCCCCAGAAGAAGTCCTGCTAGACAAACTGCACGATGAAAAAAACACAACAACTGACATATGTCAATAACTTCAAGCAAAGTGAGTAGTAGCATGAAACATCAATCAAATTCAAATAGAATGAAACAAAGCTTTTTTGAGGGGTCAAAGTGAAATATACAACCCTCTTCTTCTTTTTCTTTTTCTTCTTCTTCTTCTTCTTCTTCCACTGTTTTTCTTTCCTCATTTCCAATGTCATGAATCATCAAATTCGCTTCTATTACCTCTTCAAGATTTCTCTCAGATTCTTCTTCTTCTTCTTCTTCTTCTTCTTCTTCATCATCATCATCATCAAAGGTCTTGTCTTTGATGAAAAACCCTTCCTGAGAAGCCCATAAATTCTGATACGCTTCACAAACACACTTGTTGCTATCACTGTGTTTGCACACGCACGAAACCGTTTTCTTCTTAGGGTTTTTGTTGTTTTCATTGTTCTTCTTCTTCTTTGCTAGCAACAACTCCTCTGACGGATTCTGTTCTATGGAGAACGGACAACAACCTTAACAACATCAACAACAATTGGATTGTTGTTGTTGTTTTTGTGTGAAGATTTTTGAAGTGGGCTACGGTTAGACACGTTAGGGTTAAAAGTCTCAATGTGTGAGGGTTTCTCTAGTGTCATTATTAGTGTTTGTTACTTCCACCGTTGGGTTCTCGCCGGAAAAATCACACCAATTTCACCGAAATGGAAATGGAAATTGAGAGAGATAGAGATGTGAGTGTGTGAGAGTGGGTTGATTTGGATTAAATAGGGAAGGAGAAGAAGCGGAGGCCATGGTTGGTGTTGGTGTGAGAGAGGGAAGGAGAGGAAGTGGAAGCCATGCCTGGTATTGGTGTGAAGAGAGAAAGTGAGTGCGAGAACAATAACAAGAAGAGGGAAAGTGAAAGTAAAATTATAAAAGAGAAATGTTTTTTTTGAAAACAACTTTGTTGACAACTTTTTAGTGATCATGTGTGGTTAATACAATAAAAATATTTGGTTAATTCAGTTCGTTACGTGGTTTGGTTAATTCAGTTCGTTACGTGGTTAATGAGTTGTAATTTTTTTATACACAATTAATTTCATATTTTTCACAACTCAATAAAAATTACGTGGTTAATGCAGTGCAAATATTTGGTTAATTTAATTCATTACGTGGTTAATGGATTGCAAATATTTGCTTAATGGTAAATGAGTTACTTACTCAACAAAAATTACGTGGTTAATACAGTGCAAATGTCTAATTAATTTAGTTCATTACATGGTTAATGGGTTGCAATAATTCATTAACCACACAATAAACTGAATTAACCAAGTATTTGTACTACATTAACCATATAATTTTTAGTGAGTGGTTAATAGAAAAGAAAAAATAATTTTTTTTCAGAATAATAATTTTTTTCATACAAGAACAGTGTATTTCCGTACATGAACAATAGAAATTCGTACATGAACAGTAGCGCCGTACGTGAACAGTGTATACATATGATATACGGTGTTAGTATTGTTGTCAAAATAACATCACTCATAAAAAAATAAAAAAAATAGCGAAGTTTATTGTTACAGAATACGGTGTCGCTTAAGTTGTCCAAAACGTTGTCAAAATAACATTTCGGTTTATAAATAATTTACACATAATTCAAGTATTAAATAAGAGTGTTTTTACCCTTTAATATTGACAACTAATGAATGTTTTTTATTTTTTTATTTTTTTTTGACAAAAGCAAAGTTAAGCAATTTCATTAATAATCAAGAACTCAATACATATGGTATCTTCATCACAATTTTGGAGAATAGTAATATATGTAGCCACTCCCTAATAAAGTGTGAGCAACTACATGGACTTTTCTCCTAACAAACTCTACCAAAGAGTTGAAAACATAAGAAGATAAAAGACTCTTACAATTTGAAATAAAAGCCCTATATTTAGTTTGGTCCTCTTGATCATTTTTTATGCTATCTGCTACATACTTTGAATCAATCTCGAAGATCATCTTAATTGAAACAAGCACAATTGGCCATTGAATAGCTTGTAGGAGGCCTTGGACCCCCTTCTTGCACCAGGAGTCTGAGAGAGTAATTGAAAAATTTAACTTTAAAGAAATATCCTCTCATATCACATAAATTGAGGTAAAGATCGATTGTCAATTCCTTGACACTTCTCACAACCTGCAAAAAAGTCTCAATACATTGCCAATAGATTTCCTTTTCTTTATTTGCTTAAACTAAAAATTCATAAAGAAAACATAAAAAACAATAAAACGCGTCTGACCAGTAAAACTGAAAACTGAAAATTTAAAAGAATATAAATGATGAAAAGCCATACATTTTTACTTGTAATATGAAAAATCGTTTCGTTAATGCTTGGTACACTTTTCATTCAAGTAAAACTCATGTTATTTTGAATAGCTCGTCCCATTTTAACAAGGGTCCCGTTATTTGTACACAAAAAGGGTCACAATTTTGGACACACAATCCATATTGTACGTACATACGGTCCGTACAGTACGAACACTGTATTTTATTTTTTTTCAATTTTTTTTTAGTTTTTTTAGCTGTTTAAAAAAATATTTGTCATTAACCAGATAATGAACTGCATTAACCAGATAAATGAACTTCGTTAACCAGATAAATAATGAACTTCAGGATTGGCATTCACCAAATAATATGAACAATTAACCAGATAAGTGAACTTCGTTAACCAGATAAATAAATGGTTCACATTATCTGGTGAATGCCAACATTTTATTTATCTGGTTAACGAAGTTCATTTATCTGATTAATGCTATTCATTATCTGGTTAATGTCAAATCCTGAAACTTTTTTTATCTGGTTAATCATGTTCAAATATCTGGTTAATGCAGTTCATTATCTGGTTAATGACAAAAAAAAAATAACCAGTTTAAAAAAATCTAAAAAAAATAATTTTTTTTTCCAAAAAACATGTTGTCCGTACATATACAGACATACGCTGTATCCACTTTTGTGTCAATTTGTATGTACAAAAATCATTTCTCTTTTAACAACCTACTATTTATTGACCATAAATCAATCAGTCAATTAATTAACAGAAATGTTAAATGTACACAGAGATGAACACAAATACTTGACACACATACTGGGTATACTACTGTAGCAAAATACAAGTGACCCACGCCCAACTCACGTGCGTTTGGTTCGTTTCATTTTTCGTCTCCCTCGTTTTCTTGCAACAGAGAAATCAAAATCAAAAGAAAAAAGGAACAGAACCCTAGTGTGAGCTTCCTCCGTCGCAGGCTCCCTCCTTCCAAACGAAGCTCCCTCCTCCCTCCGCAGCGAAGCTCCCTTCGTCGCGATCTTCTCCCTCCGCCGCGAGCTTCTCCCTCCGTCGCGAAGCTCCCTCCTCCCTCCGCAGCGAAGCTCCCTCCGTCGCGAGCTTCTCCCTCCGCCGCGAGCTTCTCCCTCCGTCGCGAAGCTCCCTCCTTCCAAGCGAAGCTCCCTCCTCCCTCCGCAGCGAAGCTCCCTCCGTCGCGATTCTCCTTCTCTGTCTCTCTCTCTCTCTCTCGTCGAACACTCAGGGTCACCGCACCGCTGCTCATCTGCGGCTTCCTCAATCCACCGTTCGCTTGCTTCACCTTTCTCCTTCCTAGCACTTAGGTTCCCTTTCGTTTCCACATTAACACAACTTTTCATGTTTAAAGTGACCTGAATCGGTTGGTCGGGTTGTTCAAAGTTGTGATTTCTTGCATCTCTTGTATGATTCGAGACTTTTTCTCGCTTGTGATTTGTCTACTTTTAATTGTCTTAGTTATACATTGGAAGTGGATAATAGGTTTATTAGGCTCGCTTTCCTCGCTTGAGTCACTAGTGAATATTGATTGTGTTGATGCTTTGGTTGGAATTCGGTGTCCGTGATGTGTTTGTCCAATGTCCATCTAGAGGAACTCCTTTTGTTTTGTTTTTCCTTGTTTGGCATTTGTGTCGATACCCTATTGGAAGATTAGCATCAGGGAGAAGGAATCTTTGTCAGTTCCTTTTAAGGGACTTTGAAATTTTTGCCTAAGCTCTTGATCTTACTATATGTATGAGTGTGAATAGGAGTAGATTTATATCTCTATATGTATCTATTTGTATGAGTGTGAACAAGAGTAGATTGTGAACTTACTATAATTCTATATACATGGGTTCCTTCTGAATTTTGGTGATCTGAGTGTGTTTGTGGTTTATTTTTTTTTATCTGGGTTTGTTTTAATTTGTTCAATGACATGGATATTGTAGTTAAGTTTGGAGTTCAAGTGAAACTGAATGGCTCGAGCAGTGGAGCTCTAGTGCCAAATTCTGGTTGTGTTTTTTTTTACTGTTTGAAGGACTATCTTTAGTGCGAAATTGTGACTCTCGTTGACTCAACTGTTCTTGTAAGTATTTGTTTTGCTTTGTATCTTATCTTGTTGGACGAACCATGACACCTCTAATCATGAATTTTCATATATAGAAGTGGTAATTGTTGACTCACTGCCAATCGTGTCCTGTATTCTTTGGTAATTGGTTGAAGTCAGACCTTGTTTGTTTTGATCGTGGTTCTTGTTTCCTTATTCATTGCTTTTGGTTCAATTTTAAAAGAAAATAATAAAAAGGATATAGATATCATTTGGGGTTTAGATCTGCAATCCACTGTTCCCCCTTTGTTTCATGTTTCAAATTGCTCCGTTGAATTTTCTGAGCCTTATAATTCATCTTTGCATTTTGAGTTTTCTTAAAAATATACTGAACCCTTTGTTGTTTTACACAGAAGGGGTTTCTAAGTTAAGAACATGGCTGGTGCAAATCGTAAAAATGTAAGCAACCTTCGTAACTATTTATATTTCCTCGTGTGCGATTTATTTACAATCCAACTGACATTTAATGATACTTGGCAGCTTCGTTTGATGCATGCTTGTGATCCTACAAGCTTGTTTGGTGTTAATGAGAGGCTTACCAATAATCAGCTTGCATATTTGAAGACCAACCCATTCCATTGGGTCAGCAAATTGTCCAAAAATATGAAGATTTCAAGTGTGTTGCTGCGGGAACTTGTTAAAAGGTGGGATGAGGCTGGCCGAGGATTTTTTGTTTGGGGTACGGTGGTCCCTTTTACCCCTGCAGACGTATGCTTAACATTGGGACTCCCAGCCACAGGTGATCATGTGGTAGGGGCAGGGGCAGAGGATGACCAATGTTATACGATGTCAATGTTCGGACGGGGTGAGGTGACCATTGAGGATATTGTCAACAAGTTGGCTGTGGTTGAGGATGAGGGGGATTTTCCGAGGACATACATACTCCTTGCGTTTGGAGAGTTTTACTTTCCAACAACAGGGAGGTTGTTGTTTACTGATTATGTTTGGTTGCTTGATAACCTAGAAGCAACCAACTCCTTCAACTGGGCAAGAGCGGTGTACGATTACCTGATTAACAGCTTGAGGAAAGCTATTACTGCCATAGATAGTGGGATAATTGACCACCAGATACATCTGTGTGGCTGTGCTGCAATCCTACAGGTATCTATTTTCGCATATGTTATATCATCATCTTTTGTTGTGTTAAAATTTTTTTTATACCTTATAATTGGTCATTAATCTTTGTTGTATAGATTTGGGCAGTGAACCACTTGTCCATTGGGGAAACACCTGCAACCTCTCCTGAGCACTCTTTCCCAAGAATTCTAAATTGGCCAATCTTGGCGTTGAGAAATAAGAAAATGAAGGAAGCATTCGAGAATGCTAGGGTAACTATGGTTGTCCATTGTTTGTATAATATGGTGAAATTTATATATACAATATGTATTTCATGTGCTTCGCTTTGTAGGTAATCATGTTGCTTTAACAAAGAACAGATGTCGAGCTTCGTAACCCCATTGTCGTGGATGCATTGTACCGGGCCAACATCACAGATATATACATGTTGATGAACATGAAAAAGTGTTGGCAAAGCTTAGGGAGCATGAAGAGAAGCATAGGGAGCATGAAGACAAGATAAAGGCTCTAGAGGCGGACGTCGAAGCTTGAAAGAGGTTGCTTCGTCGCCGATCACAGACGCCGATGATCGAGTATGGTGGATGCTCTAGCTCGTAGGCATCATGATGCATCTCTCTTCAAAGAACTCCCTTGCCGATACGCATGCTGACGTGGGTGGCATAGGAGTTGCAGGTGTTGTAACAGGTGTGTGGTTACTTCATTTTTTGGGACTCTGCATTTTCATTATTTTTTTACTTTTATTTGGTATGTGTCCCAATAGATTGAATCAATGTGAACTGTGTGCACTTTTGTTGTATTTTTTTTCCGCTCTTTTTTATTTGTAAAAAGTTGTAGCTCTACTTTGTTGGAATTGAATCCTAGATAGAATAACGAAAACATGGAGCATATTTAGGTGAACATTTTTGAAGTTTGAGATATATGCCATTAGTTGCGGGTTGAAATTTTATTCTTGACTCATATCGTGTGCTTTTGTTTGTAGAAATGTTAATTCTATAAGTACTTTAATAACAGATAGATCATTTTTATATGCAGGTTTAGAAATGGTAACTTATACTGGGATGGTTGCTAATCCCCAAACTTTTGAGCCTCCAACAACAATGCCCTGTGGACCGGAGGAGGCACTTGTTGAAGGAGGAACCGGTAAGTGTACCATTCAGTATCCATTTCTTTATTGGTTGGAATATGACTGTTTTTAAGTGGCTGAAGAACAAATATTGGTTTCAAGTTGCATTATAAAATATTTTGTGTTAACTTTTGAAAATATTGGATATGTTTAATTTGTAATTTACGTGAAAGTTGTTGTTATTTGGGGGCAATGCTTGCTGGAAGATTTATATGCATAGTGCACATTGGTCACTATACCATTTTATTAAAAAGATAGGCAACTTACCATGTACAATTTTGGTTGTTATTTCCAGGTGAAGATATTGGGGATGGTGCGTCAAATCGCAGTTCAAATATAGCAACAAGAATAAAGGGTGGCCCTAGGGCGCGCACCCAAAGTGTAAAACTTGACTCCCCATATTGCACCAGGGCATATACAAGAAAGAACAAGAGGACCACAAAGAAATAATTGTTCATTGGGCTTGGATTTAGGGGACAGGGTGGGGGAGACCTTTTTGTGGGTAGTGTGTATCATGTTTTTTAGGATATGGATGAATATAATGCAATTGCATGTTTATTGCCTTTTTAGGGTTGTTTTAGAAAAATTGTACATGTATGGACAAAAGTATGTATATGGTGTTTATTTGGTTTAGGTATGGACGCTTGTCTGGAGTAAGTTATGTTTATGTATGGCCGCCTTATTTATGGTTATTCCTCAATTTTCAATTTTCAATTTTTTCCCCTAGTAACTTATGTGTTTAATTTAGTAGCGTGGCTTGTAATTTAGCAAGAAAGAGAGAAGAGGTTGAATTTGGGGTGTGTGTTTGATTGGGCTTGTGATCATGGATTATGTTATTGGTGGAAAATTCAAGCTTGGAAGGAAGATTGGTAGTGGATCGTTTGGCGAGCTTTATTTGGGTATGCACTGTATCAAAAAAAATTATTTTACTTTTTAGCATTATTTGCTTGCTTTGAATAATTTGGTGTCGTACTTTTTTGTTTGTTTCAGGTGTTAATATGCAGAGCGGAGAGGAAGTGGCTGTTAAGCTGGTGAGTAAAGTTATGGACTCTCATGATTTTCTTTGGCTATCTGTACTCTGGTATGTGTTTATTGTGTTATGAGGTTTGAAATAAGTCACTTTTTCGTGGTATGAGGTTTGAAATACTATATCATACTATATTCTACGATTCTACATGCAGGGTATGTTTTGCTTATTTGAGATAGGGTATACATTATACAACTAGACATGATACATGATGATTGTGTGCAAATAATATCTTTTAAGCTTAAATGAACGCAATAGTCCCCTAAAATATGTTAGTGTTGCAAATAATAACTAGTCCTTTTATGGGAATGCTAGTTATCTTCTCTAGTCTGTTGCACAGGTTATCTTTGGCTTGGACAGTTGAACTGATTTCTTCTTTTACAATTCTGTTTTTGGAAGAAGCATTTGAACTTTCCAATTGTCTCGTGACTAGTGTAATGAAATAAGTAAACATGCAATGCAAGAATTTGTGACCATGCTTTAGTCAGTTGGTATTAGGCTGTTAGTCATTGACATGTTTATCTTGGAATTTGAAATTTTAGATTATTCCGTAGCTTCTTATCCGTTATTATGAGATGTCCAATATGTGGCAGTGAACTGTTGAATATGTTTCCTTCATTACGCGTGATAATTGATGCAGCGAAAAAATATCTTTGGCCATGATTTTCTTTGGCTATCTGTACTCTGGTATGTGTTTTTTGTGTTTCTTTATTTTTCAGAAGAAAACCCCAAGAGCTGCAAATAGTTCAGAATTATGCGTTTTATCTTAATGTATTTTATCTTTTCGTGAAAACAACAAATTATGCGTTTTTTTAATTATTGCTTTACCCAAATGCATCCATTGACATTGGGTCTCTGTTGGTTCTTACTTCTACATAATCCTGCATGCTTGCAGGAATATTCCAATGCAAGACACATGTATATGTGGAAATAATGCTAAAGATCGATTTTAGTCTTGGATATGATGATGAATCTGCTGAATCTGATGAAGAAGACGAACAAAGTATGGAGATAAAAGATGGAACAGAGACAAATCTTGTCAATCTTCGATGGACAATATATTTAACAATTATGTCTAGTGTAGATTTTTTTAATTATTGAACTGAACTGCAACGTGATAGTTAAAATTGTAACACCAAAGATCTTTAAGAGCATGTTGCTTTCATCCAAAAGCAAGCTGCATATTTGTTACTTGAATGAACTTCATTAATGAACTTCATTAACCAGATATACAAATGGCACGTCAGTTATGCATTCACCAGATATTGTTAAGCATTCACCACATAAATGAACTTCATTAACCAGATATACAAATGGCACGTCAGTTATGCATTCACCATATATTGTTAAGCATTCACCACATAAATGACTGATGAACACCATACCATCGTGTAATGTATATCATGTTTTTTAGGATATCGATGAATGTAATGCAACTGCATGTTTATTGCCATTTTAGGGTTGTTTTGGATAAATTGTTTATGTATGGACACTTCTTTGGAAAAGTATGTATATGGTGTTTATTTGGTTTATGTATGGACGCTTGTTGGGATGAAGTTATGTTTATGTATGGACGCTTTATTTATGGTTATTTATCAGGTTTACAACAGTGATTTCTGCCACAGGTGAAGAAAACTGAGGACCAGAGAGCATTCACCAGATATTGTGAAGGATTCACCAGATAAATGAACGCAATTAACCACATAAATTCATTGAAACGCCAGTTATGCATTCACCACATATTGTGAAGGATTCACCACATAAATGAACGCAATTAACCACATATATAAAAGGCACGCCAGTTATGCATTCACCACATGTTGTGAAGCATTCACCACATATTGTGAAGGATTCACCACATAAATGAAGGCAATTAAACAGATATATAAATGGCACGCCAGTTATGCATTCACCACATATTGTGAAGGATTCACCACATAAATGAATGCACTTAACCAGATATATAAATGGCACGCCAATTATGCATTCACCACATGTTGTGAAGCATTCACCAGATATTGTGAAGGATTCACCACATAAATGAACGCAATTAACCACATATATAAAAGGCACGCCAGTTATGCATTCACCACATGTTGTGAAGCATTCACCACATATTGTAAAAGATTCACCACATAAATGAACGCAATTAACTAGATATATAAAAGGCACGCCAGTTATGCATTCACCACATATTGTGAAGTATTCACCACATAAATGAACGCAATTAACCAGATATATAAATGGATGTCAGTTATGCATTCACCACATATTGTGAAGCATTCACCACATAAATGAACGCAATTAACCAGATATATAAATGACACGTCAGTTATGCAGTCACCACATATTGTGAAGGATTCACCACATAAATGAACGCAATTAACCAGATAAACAACATCTGCGTTCTTTGCGGTATGTTATTAACCACATATTATACCATTCCATTTTTTAATGAAATTATTCTATTCCTTAGTGAATAGGCAAACTGGTTGAATATAAATGAAAATGAATAGGCTTAACCATATAGGTAAAGTTGATTGACTACATAATTGATGGGTTGTGCAAAATGACTTAAGCATCACAATAAAGGAATAAACCAGACACTGATCATTAACCATGCAACTTCCTTTGATATCTACACATGATCATTTACATAGGATTGTCTGAATAAATACACAACAAGTGGTGGTTTTGTCATGCAAAAAAGTGACAAAAGTGAGTTGCACCCCACCAACTTGCATGAACTACATATACATGGTAAGCGTTATGCACATCAAAAAAATGACTTCAATTCCTTTACAAAATAATGGTTTCTTTAGTGCTGCTACCTGCACATCAAAAAATGACAAAGGTGTTGGGTTCCCCGACTAACCTGCACAAGCAATGGTGTTTGTTAGTAAAGTGTTAAACACTAAAAAAGGTACCACGATGATAATAAGCACAATAAAGGACTCATGAACAGCATACCATCGTGTAATAATTGTATCCCTAATCTTCCAACCCATGTAAATATGTGACAACCATATACCAAAACATGTCATTAGTCAAGACAAATAAGTTCGAAAATCTGTCTAATCATCCAAATTTGTAGTGAATCATGAGGACCCCATGAAGTCAACATTGGACGTTGTCAATAGGTCCATGAATGATATATTACCTCCAAATGACTGTATAGAAAAACAATCAATCAATCAACATAAATTCCAGCTCATCATCCACAACACATAATAAAACAACGTCTACACATTGCGTACATTTAACCCAAAACACATAATAAATTTCCAGCAAATGATCTATAAAATTGCGTACATATAACCCACAACACATAATAAATTCCCGGCACATGATCTATCAAATGGCGTACATTTAACCCACAACACCTAATAAAACAAAGTCTACACATTAACCACAATCTTATGATGGACACAAACCACGGTGCTTGTATCCAAGAAATGTCCACCGGTGACAACTTCAACAGATGACTCTACACGGACGTTGCTTTGGCTCTGATTACCCATCATTCCAGTGTTTGCCTCCTGCATATTTGTTTCAAAATATTTGGTTAACAACGTTCAAATTATTGGTTAATCAAGTGTTGTATATGGTTAATACATTCTTGCTTGTGAAAAAGACAAACCTTGGTAGTCTCTTTGTCTTCGGTATGCTTTGACCGCTTCTTGGCTCTTCTTACAACTTTTTCGACTATCCCCATTTTTCTATTTGTAGAAGGTCGTCCTTTACGTTTGACTCGTAATGGACTACGAATGCCGAGAGCATTGTGCGGATTTGATTCAAGAATGGGACTTTTGTTAACATCCCGAGTTGTAGCATCCATGGTGGGCACATTAGAACTAAATTCATGGAGTCTTTCATGGAGTGCATTAGTTCTGACTTGGACTCTGCAGCCTACTTCAGCGACCTCGTGAGAAATGCTTGCACAATTTATCAAATCATCCATCTGTGGCTTCAATTCCGTCACACAAGAGTCGCTCTTAATATATGAATGCTTCCTTTTAATATTTTTCTTCCATCTTGCTAAAACATACTTATCGGGCACACTTTTAAGCCTCTCTTGAGTACACACACAGAGCACATGGCGACACAAAATACCTCTAAACTCAAACAATGAGCATTCACAATAGACATCATGATTTTCACGATTAAACACAACCATATATAAACACTCTTTTGGTCTATCTCCAAGTAAGACCTCCTCCAACACATTATAAGTGCCAACGCAACCATCCACAGCCTTCAAAGAGGACGCACAATTCATCTTTGATCTAAACTCAGCTTGAACCTCTTTAAACTTGGCATGAGTATACGCACATTGGAATTGCTTTTCAATTGCAGAGGTTGACCCGCAGGGAATTGTTGTATCCATGCATTGAAAATCAGCTTGAAATTCCTTTTCAGCTCTACTCTTGAGAGCATTATCGTACTGCTTCACAAATTGACTCAGACTTGTTGTCGAATTGATATATCCGTCAAAGAAAGCATGTATGCTCTCGCTTCGCTGCGTTGTTGACATACCTGCCAAAGTACATACAAGGGATTAACCATTAACCATATAAGAGCGTAATTAACCAAATAATTGCACTTCATTAACCATATATTATAGTGAAAGTGAAACTTCAGGATTTTCTTCCATTAACCAAATAATGCACACCATTAACCACTTATTTACAAGCCATTCACCATATATGAAAAATTATGTCCAGAAAACTTAGGAAGTATCAGAATGACCCATTAATCAACAGGAGTAAGTATACATACCTGCCCAAAAATATTTCTTCAGCATGGTTGGTGCCCATCTGTGACGTTCGTTGTACAGCCGACTCAACCAGTCATTCTGTCCAAGCTCAAATTTTTCAATAAAGCAGGACCATTTGTCTTCAAAATCAGCTGATGTGATTGTATCATAAACCACTGCTTTCATTGCAGACTTAATCCTCTTGTATTCACCATATCTGCTTAGCTTTTCAGGAATTTTCTTCATTATATGCCACAAGCACCACCTATGACGAGTTGTAGGGAAGACTACCTCAATGGCATTTTGCATAGCCTTGCATTGGTCAGTGATAATACCCTCAGGGGCTTTTCCCAGCATACAACGAAGCCATGATTGGAAAAGCCAGACAAATGACTCTTTGTCTTCTGCAGAAACCAGACCACACCCAAATAATGTTGATTGACCATGGTGATTCACACCAACAAATGCAGCAAAAGGCATGTCATACTTATTGGTCAAATAAGTTGTATCAAAAGTGATGACGTCTCCAAAGGATGCATAAGCAGCTCTACTTCTTGCGTCAACCCAAAGCACATTCCTTACATGAAAATCATCATCCATATCTATGTCATAGAAGAAATCTTTATTTTGCTCCGTCATTCGACAAAAATAGCTTAGTAAGGCCTTGGCATCACCTTCTTTCCCAATCGCACGCCTTTCTTTGTGGACATAATTTCTCACGTCTCTTTCACCAAATGGTACTTGCTCATGCCCTCCTGCATCTGTAATGAGAGATTGGAAAGTCTTATTGATCCTCACTCCTGCTTCATCATTGA
Organism: Calophaca sinica; assembly: GCA_037113605.1. NCBI lineage: Eukaryota > Viridiplantae > Streptophyta > Magnoliopsida > Fabales > Fabaceae > Calophaca > Calophaca sinica. The sequence goes on along the minus strand of CM073734.1, from coordinate 51,989,565 downwards.
TTTGGATTGTTCTCTTTACGTGGAGGTTGATTTTCTTGTTAGCCTTGAATAACCTTGCCTTTGTAGGGCTGACCTCGTGAGAATGGTTGGGTTCAAATTTTGTAACGTACAACAGTCCATTTTCCTCCAACTTTATAACAATCCTTGCAGGACAATTTTTCACCTTAGTTGGACGTGTTGTCAACGTACATGGAATTTCTGATGCTCGGGACCCCTCTCTTGTGCATGCTAGCATCAGGTAGCAGATCTCCCCATCCTCTCCTTTTCTTGATGTTCTAATCTTCCAACCAAAACCCTTTTTTGAAGCATACTCGCCATAAAATGATTTAAACTCCTCTATGGAAGAAAAGCACATCCCTGTTACAGGCTCCCACTTTTCATGATCATCATTAACAATGTCAACTCCAGCAGCTTCACCATCATCACCACCACCACCGTGCAGATAATTATTTGAAGTATCCATCGATATCCAACTGTGGGTGCCACACTAAAACTGCACAAATTAGATCTTTCATAAGTTATGTCACAATTAAACCATCGATTTACAAGCTTATCGTATCAATTAATATTGACAAACTAAAACCCACAAATAACTATAAAGCAGAAATATTGTACATGGTTAATAATGGCCAAACCTATAGTAACAGAGTAACCGATTAACCAAATAATGAGCAGCAGTAACCAAATATTTCCAAGCGATTAACCATTTATTTATCGAGTTGTGAAAACAATTGCAAGTATCGGGATAAACAATTGCATATCAAACTAAACATGTTTTGCCCACAAAGATTCACAGTCAAGCCAAAATGAAAAAGATGCGTAAACAAACTTCAAATGATTTTAATGTTATTTATTAACAACCACTATCTGCAGAATTAAACTTCAAAATTCTACCTACTACCACACCAAAAATAATTGAAGCAAGACAACAGCCTCATCAAGGAAGCAACTAAACTTCACAATCATCCTTTCTTGATTCATTTCACTAAAATAGAAAAAAAAAAAGGAGCCACAAATCAAGCAAAGCTTCACTAAACCAGTTATTAGCTACTAATTGATTATTGGTTTGTTCATTATGTATAGGCTTTCTGGAATTGATCATATGAATTAGCTAGTTATGATCTTCTGCTTGATTCAGTATGTGCATAACTATACTTGGTCAAATATTGCACTATGTGAGTCATTCCTGTGAGTTTCTAAATTCTTTTACATTTTCTTCCTTTTCTAGTGTGTGTGTGTGTATATATATATATATATATATATATATATATATATATATATATATATATATATATATCTATGTAACAATATTATTAATATGAACGTTATATTTTTTTATAAGAAAACAGAAATTGAGAGATCCAACAGAGATCCCAATTCATGCCCATTGAACCCAGTCTTACAAGGAACAAGGATTCCACATTTTTTAATTATAAAATCACTAGTAATAAATTAATACAAAATAAAACAGGAAAGAAACCGAAATTAAAAAAAAATTGAAAAAATGGACTGAGGGTTTGCAACACAAAAAAGGATCAAAATCCAGCAAGGGAGATGGTAGGGCAATTACTACATTAGAAGAAACTAATAAGCAAAAGAGGAGAATTTTACGAGGGGAGTGTTTACAGAAGAAGAAGCTTCACAAAGGAACATTTTTTTCGTTTATTGAAGGAAGAAAAAAAAATGGCATGCTTACCTGGATAATAGGTGTTTGTTTTAATATGTGAAGAAGAAGAAGGTTATGTCTTGAAAGTGCAGAGGACGCAGATCGTGCAGAGGAAGCAACTCCATTTACGGGTATCGTTGGTTCTCCTCATTGAAGCATTACGATGGTTACCTCGCCATGATGCTGGAGTGCTTGCGTTTGGGAAAGTGGAGCTGATGCTGGAGTGCTTGCGTCTTGCAATTGAAAAAGCACTGAGCAGCGAGCGTTCCAGAGAGAAAAGCTTCCTCTGTGGTTTTTCAAAGGCTCGGAGAAAACTGTGGAGGGTATGAGTTATGCTTGCAAGGAGGGAAAAGGAAATGAAGGAGGGAATTTCACGAACAGCAAAAGAGAAGGACGCACGTGAGTTGGGCGTGGGTCACTTGTATTTTGCTACAGTAGTATACCCAGTATGTGTGTCAAGTATTTGTGTTCATCTATGTGTACATTTAACATTTCTGATTAATGAATGGTTTAAAACTATTTACCACATGTAGCGGTACTGATCCAACGTTAAAACTATTCAGTGTTTTTTGACAGTTCGCGATGGATTTTACATCCTTGCCCAGTATCTACCGTACTTGTCGCTCCTTCGCCGCGCCCAATTTCTAACCAATTTGTTGTTGACGTTGGCAGTTCCAACGGCAGCGCGCGCGTTCTCTATAAAACCTTCTCTTTCTCTATTGTATTCAACTTCAAATCGCAAATCAGCACATCGCCAACGCGACAATCTCGTGTTCAATCTTCGCAAAAATCTCCTCAAATTCTTACTCAATTCGAGTTTCGGAGAATCACCGGAGAATAATTTGTGCACACAAACTAAAAAATCAGCGCATCATTGGAGCTGTTAATTAGATTATTTTTCTTGTTTCTGTGCAATGTCGATGATGGCTGAGGATCTCGGCGTGGAAGCGGAGGAAGCAGCGGTTCGCGAGGTTGCGAAGCTTTTACCTCTTCTGGAGCTTCTTCAGTCAATCCCATCGATCAAAACCTATTATATTTTACGCCAACAGGTATTAGATCCATTCGATTCAATTTTTTTGTTTTTTCAGTTTTGTTTTTCTTTTTAATCGCGGTTGCCGTTGTCTGTGTGTGCTTGAATTTGTGATGTAGTGTTGTGAGGTTATTTAGCTCCGGTTTAAAATGTTTGGAACCCGTCGTTTTCTTTTGTTGGTTCGTTGGGCTTTGATTTGGTCGTTATAGGTGTCATCTTAACTTTTATGGATGCGACCATTGAGATATTTGCTTGGAAGGGGTTTATGGGTTTTGTTTGCTTATAGTTTGAATCAGTTTTTGGATTGGATAATTGTTAGATGCTGTTGTCGTTGATTGTGAAAAGATGGACCGCTTTGTATTTGTCTGGTAGGAAATGAAGTGAGGGGCTCAACTGTAAAACTTTATGTGAATTTACTCCCTGTAATAACATTCCCAAGAATGTAATGATAGGAAACATAATCCTGAGTGTTCTTTTAAAAAACTGTTTGGTAAACCTTTAAATATTATCAGAAATAAGGTAGTTATAAGAATTAAAAATAAATTATATTTAAATTTAAATTTCATTCCCATCCTCATGGGAATCCATGTTCCCAACCCCGTCCCATGAGAATGCTTTTATGGGAATTATGGAAGTTATTTCTTGCTTGATAATCTTTTATACCCTGGAATATTTTTTTAAAACTTGTAACAAACATGAGAGTACTCATTTCCCAGCCATAAATTCCAGGAATGTGTTTAGAATCCATGAAACAAACATCCCATAAGTGGGAGTGCTATACACTAGAATTTTAAAGGAGGGGACGGGTTTTGTTCTTTATTCTTGATATGAGGTTTCAAAATTATACACCACACATAAGAAATTTTTTTCGTCTTTGGGGCTGCTACTGCCCCTACACACCATAGCCTTGTTCTGTTCTTCTCTTGAATGGAGTGAAAAGGGTAGGGGAGAGAAAAAGAGAAGGATTGTTGCTGTTGATGTCCTAATCTGCATCACAATAACACTGATAAGTGAGAGGATTCTGCACTAAAGCTGGCCTTAGATGCTGACATAAGTGCTTGTGTAAGTGTTTCGAAGAGATTATGTATACAGAGCTTATGCAGAGTTTCCTTTCTCTTCAATTGTAGATAAGCTCTTATATGATGAGCTCTTTAATAAGTACTTAATTAAATTGTTTATCCAAATTCCCCCATGTGTGAGAGTTCTTTTGAGATAGCAAAGGATTTGTTTGACTGTTTTCCATTGTGATTCAAGCCCTTGTGACATAAATTAGCATATTTTATTAACTGAGTAGCTAAATTCTAGCCATGTAATGGTTGCGTACTAAAGAGCACCAACTACCAAACGATATAAGCTAATTAGTGCCTTTTTTGCTGAGTTTGCATCCATCAGCCATAGGAGAAAAAATACCCTTAACATTTGTCATATTGGTTTTAGCTAGAAGATCTCGACTATATTTACTTTGGGAAAGTGACAAGAACCATTGAGAAGATGTTTGACTTTGATGTCCTAGAAGAAGTCCAAATTTCCAAGTTGTTTAAGGGGAAAAACTATGTTTAGTTGTTGAATGATCTGCTGAAATGTTGGTATGGAACTGCTTGTTACAATAATATTGGCAACATAGACCAGAATGTAAACCACAACGTTAGATTTTGAAAGTATATTTAGTAATGCGTACTAGCTGCTAATTGAAACTGAAGTAGCGTGGTTTTTAATTTGTCAAACCAACCCCGAGGGGCTTGTTTAAGTCCATAAATTTCCAAGTTCAATTTGTAGACCAATGTTTTGTCTGCAGCTTCAAAACATGGAGGTTGAATCAATTACAATTCTTATATATAGCCATTAAGAAAGACATTGTTGAAATCAAATTCTAAGATGGTATAAGAGCCTATCCTAGATACGTTGTTGGGCCACCTGTTATCAAGCCACCCAAGTCACGTTTCATATGTCCAGTCCTCGGTGTGAATGGGGTGTGTTGGAGAACCCACATTGACTAGTGATATGACCAAGCTAGTGGTTATAAGTAAGGGGCAACCCTCACCCCATGAGCTAGCTTTTGGGGTTGAGTAAGGTCCAAACACAAATCCTAAGACATAGTGATTATGTGCAGTCATCATTTGGTGCAGTCTATACAGTCAAAGCAATTCATCTCCATTGGATTTGATTTTCACACTATCCCAACCCTTCATTTGATTTGTCAAAAGAAAATATAGAAAAATACAAGTATGAGAGAGATGGAGAGAATCGAATGCACCAAATCCAAATCCGAATTGGCATCAACAAATGTAGTATAATAGGAATAGCCACATAAGGAAACACCCACAAATAACTGACAACTAACTCCAATAGAGAATGATAAATAATGGTAGATGAATTAGAGGGCAGGCAGACGGTGTGCCTTGCCTAAGAAGCATGCAGAACAAAATCCATTGCAGCTTTATTAGGAATTAGAACATTACATGTTTCGAGTACAAGCTTTAGAACCTCAAAGTTGGGATGACTAGTCTACAATGCCAAGTAGCTAATGTACAAGAGATACAATGGAATTATCTGTAGTATTTACATGAGAAACAGAAGAGACTAGACCATGTACTAAGGCATTGGGTATTGACTGAACTGAAGCAGAGAGTTGAAGGACTGAAAGCTTGTATAGACCATCACTGCCAACAAATCCTCACAACATTACTTCATGCGAGGATTGAGATTTGTCAAAACAACAGTTAGGATGGAATTAAAAGTAGACTGAATTATACCCAAATCACTTACTAGACTTTTAGTGGTTGAAGCAACATCAAGAAGATTGTGGAGAACAAGTTTAGCATTAGGATTGCTAGAGGAAGTGATATTGGTAGAACCTATAGCTTTTACAGACAATCCTTGATCATTGCCAACAAATATGTGATCTAGCCCCCTCAAAGGAGTTCATGTGCTGAGCATCAAGCGTAACATGATGTGAGACTCTAGTGTCAAAGTACAACCTTGAGTAGATCCGGTTGCAGTTTGTGCTTCAGGTCGAGAAGGAGAGGATATTGAAAGATTGAACACTTGGCTAGATGGTCAAGGGTGAGGATTCATCATTTGAAGTCCTGGTGGTCGAGAGATTGGTTGCTGTCGCCATTCCATGATTGTTGCGAGTTCCAAGGTTGCATCAATTGAGGCCGTGCAGGCAGTGTGGGATTAAGCTGCTGATTAAAATGGTGGTAATAAATTGAACCTTGTTTGCCTTCATTGCGGCCCACAACCTTTAAGACCTCTGAAATTGGAGGCATGGGTAGCATCAAAATATAAATAAGGCTGGTTGGAAGAGCTGTGTTGCATAGTGTGAAAAAGTGGTTGAGGAGATGGAGACACATAATCCTTAGGAGCATGTTGAGTTAAATTTGCTAATGCCATTTCAATCATCGTGTATTGCTTATGCTTTTCTATGTGAGCTTCTTGAGCAAGTAAGAGGACTTCAATTTATTCAATCTATAGCACTTCAAACTTTCTACATATGAAGGTGATGAGGACATCACATTCTTTTGGCAAGCCTTCGTATATTACATCAAGTTGTTTCTGTAGTGATATTGGATCCCCTATTGCAAATAGTGAATCTACAATGACTTTGATGCAGAGGAGAAATTCTAAAAAAGATCAATTCCCTAGCTTAGTATTGCGCAATTTAGTGCGAAGTTGTCTGACTTTTGCACGCTTCTGGTTATGGAAATAAGTGCGAATCTTGTCTCATAATTCCTTAGAATGTATGTGTTGTATCCAATGACATGGGCTAGAATAGAGGCAGTATGTAACTAGGAGAGTAGGAGTTGGTCCTGTTATTTGAACATAAAAAATCGACAACAAAATACACGGTTGATGCGGTTCAAAAACGTGGTTAATGAAGTGTTGTGTTTGGATAATGAATATACCAAGGTGTCGCAACGCATTAACCATCCACTTAACACAATTTTCGAACATCATTAACTACAATTTTCAGGTGTTCAAATATAATCTACTACATGGATATTTGAACACTTGAAAATCGTGGCTAGTGACATTCATAACTGTGGTTAATGAAGTTTAGTGCATGATTAATGAGTTGCTACACCTTGGTATATCCATTAACCAAACTCAGAACTTTGTTAACCACGTTTTTGAACTGCATTAACCATGGATTTTGATGTCCCATTTTGATGTTCAAATAACACTTCTCTTATGCTTATTGACTTTGCCACTGTGACGACCTTCTTCAGTGTGAAATTTTGGTGTAATTTGGAATGTGAAAAGGTTACTGGAGATTGGGCTGGAATCGTCCTGGGATTTGATGCTGGCTGTGGATGGTATGGCTGGAGTGGCATCGGGTTTGTCAGGAAAGCTGCCAATGGTGGCAGAGGATGAGTCGATGGGTTGTGATTGCAAGCGATGGGGTGGGTTCAAGAATATGCTCTTGATACCATATTAGTAGTATTTAGGAGTTGAGTTCAGAGTGAGTTTAGAAATCTTTAGATAAGATTTGACATTGAACCTCATTCCGATGGCTTCTGGTACAAGAAGTTTATGTAGTAACAGAAACTGTACATTTCAGTTATATTATTCGAACTGACTCTAACTAGCTCTCCTATCATTGACATAACCAACTCTGCAACTGTTGTTGTTATAAGCTTCTAGATGCTTACCGACTATGTTACTGATTAACTATTAAAAGCTGCCAGCTGAGCTAACTTATATATTACATTTGTGCTATAAACTAACAATGCGTGAATTAAATCAAGACAAATTGTTAACCTTCCTCCTTCCCATTTGTGCCCGAACAAACCATTATACTGGCTGTAAGCTTTTCAAATGCTTTTTTGGCTTCTTTCATTCGTGGTTTTTGAGGATGATATCATGTATGGAGGAGTTGGTGTGACATGGCAAAGAATACCTTATTTCATTTTCGTCAATGGTCATTGCATAATCTCGCATAACGTAATAAAAATAAAAATGAAAATTATTCTAACCTCGCTTCTGTTTTGTGATTCATACACAAAATCTCTTTTATTTCTAAAATTCATGCAAAACCCTTCTTATCTTACGAAGATTTAATTACTCTGGAGGTTCCTAAATTATTTGGGGATTTTTAGACTAAAATAAGTGTAATTGGGTCCCTAAACTAACATTTAACTTGTAATTGAGTCCTTCTATTAGGCTTCCGTTAGTGATATCATGTATGGAGGAGTTGGTGTGAATTTTTAAGTAGGTTCTGAACTAAAAAAAAAAATTGTATTTTGATACTTGACGTGAAGGTTTCTAAACTATTTGAGAATTTTTATGTGGCAAATGTTAATGCCACCTCCTTCATTTAGTTTTTCCACTTCCCAACCCCCTAAAATTCCAAAACTACCCTTACTACCCCCTTTCCCTTCCCCACCACCCACCGCCATCCCTCTCTCTCACTCCCCCCTCTCTCCCCCTCCCTCTCCCAAGGCTCTCTCTTCCTTTCTTGTCATCGTTGCTCGCCTCACCACATTTCGGCGTCGCAGTGGTTGTCTTTTCCATCAAGGTAAGCGTTGCACGACTTTTTTGTTTCCCGGAAATTTGAATTTTCTGGAAACTTGTTTCCGGATGTGCATCTGGGGGGAGTGTGAGAACCAAATATACGTCCAAAAACTTGTTTTTGGGAGAATCGGGAAACACATTTCCGAATGTGTATTGCCAATGCCACACCCTATGAAGAAAGCTTTCTTATCTATTAGAAAGAAAGCTCTTGATTAACTATTACTCAATGTTCATAGGTCTTACACTTCCACATATCAATCAAGAATCTCCACATAATGATGAATCATTTCAAGGATTTCTAATTCGTTGTCCTCATCTTCAATACACATGCAGAAATAAATACTAGCATAGCTGCAGCAGATATTCATTATAACATAGTCAATTAAACATCAAGCCAAACAGTAGAGTGCCTTGCAAAGGAGTAGCGTTATAATGGGGAGAGGGGCCCTGTCCTATCATTCATGATAAAGTTGCCTATAATTTCAATGTGACAAGAAGCATGCATACATGTATTCAATGTACAAAATAGGCAGGTTAAAATATTTTTTAGCCCAGGGACTTAAAAATTCTAAAATAGTTCAGGGACCTCCACGTCGAGGACCCAATTACAATTTTTTTTTTAGTTTACTTAAAAATTCCCAAATAGTTTAGGGACCTCCGTGTCAGACCCATAAATAGCTAACTAACAAAAGGACCCAATTACAAATTAAATGTTAGTTTAGGGACCAGTTAACAAATTTTTTTAGTCTAGGAACCTACTTTAAAATTTTTAAATAGTTTAGGGACCTCCAGAGTAATTAAATTTATGACAACTTATTAAACCCTTAACCTTTTGTTGTGTGAAATTAATAAAAGTATCCCTACTGCAGATTTTGATTCATAACACAACCTCCCTAATAATTGACATTTATAATTCTTAGATAATGTTTGGGGTGTCTCTTTTCATCATTGTCGCAGCTGTTTTTTATACAGAATTTTTTATGCTGCCAATTCGTTTTCAGGCCAATGATGCACAGCTTAGTACAATGGTCGCACAGCAGGTAAATTCTTTCCTCTTTGATTGACAACAATACCTATTAGATGCATATCATTGAAAAGTTTAACCTTTCTATAGCCGCGAACCTTATAATTATTGTTCTTTTCTTTTTCCCTGTAAACTGTTGTGCATCATCTGCATATTCAGTGTGTATGTTTGGATCGTTAGCTTTTTGTTTGCTGAAAAGTTTTTGACAAAACACAGTAGTTTCTTTTGATCCATTAACCAACCTCATTTAGTTGGAGCATGCCATTGTTTTTGTTTCCAAGGATTTTCAAAAGAGAGCCATTGACCGAAAAGCTTTTTATACTCGCAAAATAAGCTAAGTGATGAGGTTGTTGATACAATTTTTGCATATTTGTTTTTTTTTTTTTTTTAAAAGCTCTTGGGAGCTAGCATGTAAATATAAACTTTAGATAGAAAAATGAGTAAACTGTTTCATAAAGAAGATAAATTGTGGGCATCCTTTTTCGGGTTTTTATTTTTTAATTAAGGAGCGTGCAAGGAACTAATAGACATGGTAAATATGTTCATACCAAAGAAAAAGGATGCTGTCCACCAATCTTGTCGTGACTCTAACTTCTAAAGAACCACTTGGCTCTAATATTATCTGTTGAAGATGGAGCAAATCAATCAGATTACAGATCTGATATGGACAGCTAATACTAGGATTCTTTGTAAATATTTTCTGTATTATTCTCTTTATTTCCTTCCTTAGTTAGCGATAGTATTCATTAGGGAAATCATTCCCCTGATTCTTAGTGATTACATATTAATGTATAGGTTCTTTCTTCTCTTATAAATACACCCAATTGTATTAAGGATTAATTCAGTGAAATATACAAGATATTTCCGCATGGTATCAGAGCTCGATCTGAACCATTCCTAAACCTAGCGCCGTCGCCCAAGTCAGCCATGGAAGGAGAGGTTGAAGCATCGGCCACGGCCTGGCGAAGGGCATTCCCTGTCCATCGCCCTCCCAATCACTGGTCACAAATTAAATGGCCAGAACTACACACAATGGGTGCGCTCAGTCAAGATCTTCCTCCAAGGAAAAGGGAAGGAAGGTTATATCACAGGAGACACGAAAGCTCCAAAGAAGGGAGACCCCGCCCTTGAAAAATGGAACCTGGAAAACAGTTTGGTCATGTCATGGCTGCTCAACACCATGACTAATGAAATTGGGGAAAACTTCATGTACTATGATACCGCCAAGGATATGTGGGATGCAGTGAAGGAAACCTACTCCAATGTGGACAACACGTCTGCAGTATTTGAGATTAAAAGCCTACTGCATGACTTGCGACAAGGTGACTCCTCGAAGTTCTTCAATACACTCAGTCGACATTGGCAGCAACTAGACATTTATGAAGAGGTTGAATGGAGTTGTCCCGCAGACAAGAAGAAGTACAGAGAATTGGTGGAAAAGGATAGGATCTACAAGTTCCTATTGGGACTGAACACAGAATTTGATGAGGTCCGTGGCAGAGTCCTTGGAACCAAACCTCTCCCAAAACTCCGGGAAGTATTCTCGGAAGTGAGAAGGGAGGAAAGCAGGAGGAAAGTGATGCTTGGAAAGTCCATTGCAGCCCCATCCATTGAAGGTTCAGCAATGGCAGCCAAAGGAAACCAGATTTGCCCTTTCCAAAAGAAAAATCGGCCTTGGTGTGACCATTGCAAGAAACCAGGCCACACCAAGGACACATGTTGGGTCATACATGGCCGGCCTGCAGAGATGAAACCGTTCAGAAACAGGGACAGCAGAGGCAACACAGCATCCCTGCATCAAGAAACTGAGGTAAACTCTGACCTCTCTCCATTTAGCAAGGAACAGATGGAAACCCTCCAAAAATCGCTGCAGCAAACTATGTTGAGTGCAGGGAAGAAAGAGTACAAAAGATAGTAAGACAAACAGGTAATCTCTTGCATGCTCTAAATACTAGCAAGGACAAACAAAAAACATGGATCATTGACTCAGGAGCCTCAGATCACATGACCGGTGACATTACTATGTTTAATAGTTATTCACCATGTCCAAATAATTTCACAGTCCGGATAGCCGATGGCACACTCTCTAAGGTCATAGGTAAAGGTTCAGTAGTTGTCTCACAAGATATCACACTGGACTCAGTTCTTTATGTGCCTAAACTTGATTGTAATCTGCTGTCCATTAGTAAACTGACAAGAGATTTGAAGTGTGTTACTAAATTTTTCCCTAACCTGTGTAAATTTCAGATTTTGGAGTCGGGGAAGACGATTGGCAATGCTGAAGAATGTGCTGGACTCTACCTCCTTCAAGTTGAAGAGTCAAAAAAGGGACCCAAGGAAAATTCATGTGCTGTAGTTGCTCCAAATAGTGAAAATTCTGTAATGTTGTGGCACTATAGATTAGGCCACCCCAATTTTATGTACCTGGAGAAATTATTCCCTTCTCTATTCAATAAAAACCCAAAGTATTTTCAATGTGAAATTTGCCAATTGTCCAAACACACCCGCAACTCCTATCCAAACCAACCTTACAAGCCTTTCCAACCTTTCTCCCTAATTCACGGTGGACGTATGGGTCCATGCTCAGTTAACAATGTAAATGGCTCAAGATGGTTTGTCACATTCATTGATGATCACACTAGTGTCACATGGGTGTTCCTAATGAAAGAAAAGTCAGAAGTTGGGAAAATATTTGAAACCTTTTATAACATGGTGCAAACCCAGTTTCAGAGCAAGATTAAGGTGTTCAGAACTGACAATGGCAGAGAATATTATCACTCTGCACTGAACTCTTATCTTCAGCAACATGGCATTATCCACCAGAGTTCATGTGTAGATACTCCTCAGCAAAACGGAGTCGCTGAGAGAAAGAATAGGCACCTCCTAGAAGTTACCAGATCCCACATGTTAGCCACAAATGTACCCAAACAGTTCTGGGGAGAAGCTGTCCTCACTGCGACCTACTTCATAAACAGAATGCCCTCCCGTATCCTCAAATTCGACACCCCTCACTCCATACTACAAACCCTCTTCCCAACCAGCAGAATTATCATCTCCATTCCCCTGAAAATATTTGGATGTTCAGCCTTTATCCACAACCTAAACCCTCGCCGCAGCAAACTTGACCCTAAATCCATCAAGTGTATCTTTCTCGGCTATTCTCCTCACCAAAAGGGGTATAAATGCTACTCTCCCGCGACCAGAAAATTTTACCACACTATGGATGTGACGTTCTTTGAGAATCGGCCTTACTATCCCAAAGTTGGCATTCAGGGGGAGCAGAACTGCCCAGTGGCAGAATATCCAGCAGCAGAATCCCAACCTTTGGGATTTGAACTAACCGAATCTGCCCAAATTGAAGAACCAGCCGAACCTACACCTGAACCAGAGGAAATTGCAGAAGAAAATGTAATTACTGCAACAGCAGAAAATGCAGCAGATACTAAACAGGAAAATGGAGGTCCTGCTGCACAAGGACGCAACTGGACAACATATTTCAGGAAGAGGTGGAAGGGAGTAGAGCCAAGCACAATTCCAAGGCAAAGCCATGAATCCAACCAGGCTCCAGAAAATGAGGTTCCCACAGGTAATATTGCTCCTAACTCAGAAACTGTTAATGATATTGACATTCCCATTGCCATAAGAAAAGGGGTGAGAAGTTGCACTCAACACCCCATTGAGAAATATGTGTCCTATGGAAAATTGTCACAGGGGTACAAGACATTTGTAGCAGCTCTTGATGACACCCACATTCCAAGGAATGTTCAAGAAGCCCTCCAGCAACCTGAATGGGCAGCAGCTGTTAGAGAAGAGGTTCAGGTCCTGGTTAAAAATGGCACATGGGAGATCACTACCTTGCCAAAGGGGAAGAGGCCGGTTGGATGCAAGTGGATATTCTCTGTCAAATACAATGCTGATGGGAGTATAAACAGGTACAAAGCCCGGTTGGTGGCAAAGGGATTTACCCAATCATATGGAGTGGACTACGAAGAGACATTTGCACCAGTGGCCAAACTAAATTCAGTTCGTGTCATACTGTCAGTGGCTGCAAACTTAGATTGGCCGTTGCACCAACTTGACATAAAGAATGCCTTCCTAAATAGCGAGTTAGAAGAGGAAGTCTACATGCAAATTCCCCCAGAACTTGAATCACGCAGCACCTCTAACATAGTGTGTAAGCTTCGGAAATCTCTTTATGGGCTCAAGCAATCCCCGAGAGCATGGTTTGATAGACTCACTCGAGTTGTCAAGCAAGATGGGTTCAAACAATGCCAATCAGACCACACTATGTTTGTAAAACACTCCAAGGAAGGAAAGGTAGCTTTATTCATTGTCTATGTTGATGATATTGTTATCACAGGAGATGACCATGATCAAATTAAACACCTAAAGGGGCTCTTAGCTAAGGAATTTGAGGTTAAAGACTTGGGTCAACTCAAGTATTTTCTAGGGATGGAAGTAGCTCGGACAAAGAATGGTATCTCCATGTCTCAAAGGAAGTACACCCTGGATCTCCTTCAAGAAACTGGGATGCTTGGATGCAAGGCAGCTCATACGCCCATTGAACCAGTAAAAAGAAGCAACTCCGAGGAAGGAAGTCCACCAGCAGACAAAGATAGGTACCAAAGCCTTGTTGGAAGATTAATCTACCTAACTCACACTAGGCCGGACATTGGATTTGCCGTAAGCTTGACTAGCCGTTACATGTCAAACCCTACTGAAGCTCACATGAAAACAGTAAACCGGATCCTTCAATACCTCAAGGGTACACCGGGCAGGGGCCTCTATTTCCAGAAAAACCCAAACAGAGGTATCGAGGTATACACAGATTCAGATTGGGCAGGATGTATTGTGGACAGAAAATCCACTACAGGCTACTGTTCCTATGTATGTGGAAACTTGGTGACTTGGAGAAGCAAAAAGCAGTCTGTGGTGGCAAGAAGGCGTAAGTGAGTTGAGCCATGGCACAAGGCATTTGTGAAGGGATTTGGCTGAAACGAATGTTGGATGAAATTAGAATTCCGATTAACTACACAGTGAGGATCTTATGTGATAACAAGGCTGCCATAAGTATCGCAAAGAACCCTGTCCACCATGATAGGACAAAGCATGTGGAGATTGACCGACACTTCATTAAAGAGAAGATTGACCACAACATGATAAGTGTGGATCATGTACCATCAAGTAAGCAGGCATTGACATTCTAACTAAGGCTCTTCCAAGAAGCACATATGAAGGCATCAAATCCAATCTGGGTATGATAGACATCTACCACCCAGATTGAGTGGCAGTGTTGAAGATGGAGCAAAACAATCGACACAGATCTGATATGGATAGCTAATACTAGGATTCTTTGTAAATATTTTCTGTATTATTCTCTTTATTTCCTTCCTTAGTTAGCGATAGTATTCATTAGGGAAATCATTCCCCTGATTCTTAGTGATTAGATATTAATGTATAGGTTCTTTCTTCTCTTATAAATACACCCAATTGTATCAAGGATTAATTCAGTGAAATATACAAGATATTTCCGCATTATCCTTCCCCCTTTGTCAAACCCCAGTACACAGACTAATGATGGGCTTACTACTACCTTACACCTCGAAATATCTCTAGACTTGGACATCATGGATTTAATTCTAATCGCAACAAATGTCATTGTTTATAGTATTTGTGATATTACTGTTTCGTTATTATGTGTAGCCACTAAACATGCATTGCATTGCACATTCTGCTGCTTTTGATATTGAATGAATTGGGGAACCACAGTCTCATATCTTCATGTGCTTTGCTTGAACAACTCTTCTGTAGGTTGAGCAGTCACAGGCAGGACTAAAATCCCTCTCCTTTTATGAGAAGACAATAAACCAGCTTCGTGAAAACTTTCTCTCCATTGAGAAGTATGTTAAAATTGAGATAGAATGAAAATGTTATGACTTCTTTGAGAGTGGATGTTTTCTCATGCATATACTTGCACCATTGATATCTTACTCTTTGAGCTTACTGTGATTTTCCCTGTGCATCAGGTTATGTCAGGAATGCCAAACATTAATTGACAACCATGACCAGATAAAGTTACTTAGCAATGCAAGAAATAACTTAAACACAACCTTGAAGGTGCTTTTTGTGTCATTTATTTCACCTTTAATTCTTGATTAAAAGAGTACTGGTCTAGGACTCATTCTGTTGTAAGCTTGTGCTTTCCATTTGTTCAGTAATATTTAGAATTCCATCCTCATATGGTATAAAGGGCTCCCGATCTTGGGGATTTCACTTCCGCGCAAAAACCCTTGCCGCCTTCATTGCGGTTTTCTTCGCTATCATCAATGCAGTCCTCTCAATTGCCTTTATTGCGGTGCTGGGCAACTTCATTATGCCCCTTATTGCTTGTTTGCCGTCACCCACCACAGTTAGTCACCTCCACCTGCCGTTGTTTGCCGTTATTCACCACTGCCCGCCACTGCTTTTGCACCAGCGACCATTCCCAGAGGTTTGCTGCCCCAAGTCTGGCCGAACCCCAAAGGCCCAAAGGCGTGCGGTCAACCAGAGTCGCACACGCCCTCATGCGCCTTGCCATGGTCCGTTTGCTATTCAACTTTTCCAGATTGACCGTTGGCCCTTCCTAGCCTTGTTTGAGGTGTCCAAATCCTCATTCCAACTCTCTTTTCTGTGGGCCTAACGTTCTCATTCGAACAACACCTCTGTTCAACGTTTCTGATGGCATAAACAACAGAAGATTCTTCCTCTAGCCACACCTCCACTGTTCCAAACACTCCCGTGGCATTGACTCCACTGAACCCCAATGATCATCTCGTTCTTCACCTGACCTATCGCCTTAATGGGAAAAACTATTTGTAGTGGGCTCAGTATATGTGCACAATGCTCAAGGGTTGTCGAAAGTTAGATCATATTGAGGAAAACCCCTCTGCGCATAATGACCCTCAGTTTGCTGTATGGGATGATGAAGATTCTCATGTTATGACCTGGCTCTGGAACAATATGACTCTTGAAGTAAGAAAAAATTGTATGTTCCTTCCTTCCTTCTAAGCAATTTGGGAGAACTTCCGTCATACTTTCTCTGTATAGCAGGATATTCCCACTTGTTATGACTTGAAGACGAGTATCTTCAATACTAAATAGGGAAGCCTTTCATTCATTGACTATTATGGGATTCTCAATGATCTCTAGATTGAGTTAGACCAATACCAGAACCTAAAGATTGAATGCAGCAAGGATGCTACTACTTTGAACAGGTTTATTCATAGAGACAGGATCTTTGAGTTCATGTCTGGGCTGAATACTAAGTATGACCCTATCCGTGTTTAGATTCTGGGCAAGCAAAAACCGCCTTCTCTTACTGAAGTGTTCTACATCGTACGAGTTGAAGAGACTCACAGAGCTATTATGCTTGATGAGAAGTACTCTGATGGATTAGCATTGGTAGCAGGGAAGACAGGTAAACCAAGGTCATCCAAAACTGATTAAGAGAACCTTTGTTGTACCTACTGCAAAATGCTGGGGCACACCTAGGAAAACTGCTTCTATTACATGGGAAAGACTAGGCCCTTAGCTGAATTGGAGGTTTCAAAGGTGTTCATCACAAGCAAGAATGTGACTACATCGAATCTCAACACTAAAGAGTCCACAAAGGTGGACACTGATTCTCCTTCCTCCAATAATGATGACTTGGATCGCTTGAGGATCCAAGTCATCTTTCTGGATCCAAGTCATCATCTTGACTCTCTTAGTAAGCCTTATGGATCTTGTTCTCTAGCAACGACTGGTAATAGTTTTTGTTCACGATCCGTTACTGCATTTGACATTATCCCTCAGGATGCATGGATTATTGATTCTGGTGCCACTACCATATGACATTTCATCCCCATCATTTTTTCATCTTACATCTCCCCTTCCAATATTCACCATAAAAATGTTGCTGATGGATCTCATATGTGTGTTGTTGGGTCTGGAAATATTGAACTACCATCCTTATAAAAATTGAACAATGTGCTTCATGTACCTAGACTTTCCGATAACTTGTTCTCCATTCATAAACTTACTAGAGACCAGAATTGTGCAGTAATCCTTTTCTTTTCTCATTGTACCTTTCAAGATTTTTCCACTTGGAGAACGATTAGAGTTGTTAAGGAACATAGAGGGTTGTATTACTTTATTGATGAAAGAAATGATGAATGTTCTAGTTAGAAGGTGCTACCTTCTTGTCTTCAATTTGAGTCTCTATCTCTTGCCTCTTAAGTCTGGCTTTAAAACAAACGACTTGGGTATCCTCCATTTCCTTTAATTAAGTCTATGTTTTCGTCTTTGTTTTTACAACAGTCTGTTGAGTCCTATAAGTGTGACATTTGTGAGTTTACCAAACACCACCGTGTTACTTTTTCTCCTAGTTTTAATAAAAGTGTTGAACCATTTGCTCTTATTCATTTGATGTCTGGGGACCGACTGCTATTTCAAATTTTTCTGGAACGAGATAGTTTGTCTCCTTTGTTGATGATTGTACTGAGTAAGTATACTTTTTTTTATGAAAGATAAATGATAATATCTCAACTTTTTATTTAGTTTTATCATACGGTACAATCACAATTTGGAAAAAGCATTAAAATATTACGTTCTGATAATGGAAAGCAATATGCCAATCACAGTCTCTCAAGTTTCAATAAAGAACATGGCATCATTCATAAATTTACATGTGTTGATACCTCGCAACAAACAGGAAAAGTCGCCATTTACTTAGATTTTCTCGAGCCTTTTTTTCCAAATGTTTGCCCTAGGCTCATATTTGGGAGAGATAGTATTGGCAAATGCTTATTGGTTAATCGGATACCATTTCATGTTCTAGGTAATGCTAGTCCTGTTCAATTTATGGTCTCCACTTTCCTTCTGTTCCTATCATGTAGAGCCTTGATTCTCGAGTCTTTAGGTGTGTTGTTTTAGTTCACATTCATAACAACATTGAAGTAAGCTGGAACCTCGTTCAATCAAGTGCATTTTTTTGGGATACACACCTAATAAAAAGGGATACAAATGCTATCATCCTTTGAGTCGCAGATGCTTTGTTTCTATAGATGTCACCTTTCATGAAAATGGTTATTCTTCATTCGCCCTCCGCTTCAAGGGGAGAATCACAATTCGGAATCTGAGTCTGAGTCCTTCCTCCTTGATCCTTGTCTTCCAGAGTCATTCCTTGAGTCACCTGCTCCTCTTTTGCCTTCTAGTTTTCTGGAATTAGTACTTTCTACACCAGTACCAGAAGCAGTGAAGACCAAAGCTAGTAAGCCAACATTGGCGTACCAGAGGAGGGAAAAACCTAATCTGGTCTATAACCAATAACTTCAATTGGCTAAGTTGGAGGTAAGTACTAAAAACAGTCTCTCTCCTTCTGATTATCATATTTCTGACACTTGTGAACCTGATTCAGAAAAGGAAAAAAAGTCTTCTGCCAAGTATCCTATTTCTCAATTTGTCTCATTTAAACATCTTTCCCTACGGCATCAGAGCTTCATTAAAATTATTGACTCCATATCAATTCAAGAGGCATTAAAGGATGAAAATTGGGTTGAAGCCATGGATGAAGAGTATAGAGTACTTGAAAGGAATGGAACTTGGGAGACTGTTGAGAGGCCAGGGGACAAGAAACCCGTTGGATGCAGATTGATCTATACTATCAAGTACAAATCATATAGTACTCTTGATCGATACAAAGAAAGACTAGTGGCTAAAGGATACACACATACTTATTTATGAGGAGCCGTTTGCTCTAGTTGCAAAGATGATCATTGTTCGTATTCTGCTCTCACTTGTTCCCACTCTAGGTGGGAACCACACCAATTTGATGTCAAAAATGCTTTATTGCATGAAGATTTAGAGGAGGTGTATATGGAGATTTCCCCAGGATTTGGTCTGACGAGTGGAACAAACAAGGCATGCATATTAAGGAAGACTTTATATGGGCTAAAACAGTCTCCTCGTGGTTGGTTTTGGAGATTCACCAAAGCAATGGTGTCCCTGGGTTATAAGTGAAGTCAAGGAGATCACACACTTTTCTTCAAACATTTACAAGGGGTAAACTGACTGTATTTCTTTTATATGTTGATTGTATTATTATCACATGAGATGATCTGGTTGAGAGACATCTACTCAAGTTGATTTACTTGGCACATACCAAACCAAATTTAGCATATGCAGTTAGCGTTGTGAGTCAGTTCAGGCATGATCTGAGAGAGAGACTCTTGTAGGTTGTGGATCGTATTCTGCAGTATCTAAAAGCCACTTCATGGAGAGGACTCTTGTTTAAAAGAGGTGGAAGTTTACCTATAGAGGCTTATATTGATTCATATTATGCAAGTTTATTGATTGATAGAAGGTCCACTTCATGCTATTGCACATTCTTTGGGTGGAAACCTTGTCACTTGAAGAAGTAAGAAACATAGTGTCTTGATCAAGTGATTATAGGAAGAATTTAGAGCTATGGAGCAAGAAATTGTGATTTATAGTGGATGAAAATTGTGCTTGATGATTTGAAAATAAAGTGTGAAGGCACTATGAAGTTGTTTTGTAAAGATAAATCAACTATCAATATTACTCATAATTCTATTCAACATGACAGGACAAAACACATTGAGATAGACCAACACTTTATTAAAGAAAAGTTGGATAGTGGATTGATAACATTTGCCTACATTCCTTCTGGCACCAGCTGGAGGATGTTTTAACAAAAGGCTTGCCAACAGAACGATTCAACCAACTTACTTGCTAGCTGGAAATGATCGATATCCATTCGCCAGCTCGGAGGGGAGTGCTGTAAATATGTAGATATCTCTATTTTAGTGTAGAATTGTATATGTAATTATTAGGAGTGATGAGCATATATTGTATTTCTTTGTTAGGAGTGATGAGCATATATTGTACTTTATTTTCTGATTAGCATTTATTAGGATTGGTTTATATACTCGAGCTTGTACTTTCTACTCATTCAATTATATTTGGAGTTCTATTCTCATACTCTTGCTTCATAGTGTTAAGAGTTGTTATTTAGAAACTCCCCTCCCCGTTTTCGGCCATTGGATTTAGCGTATCATCTACAATTATTACAAAATGAGTTATTTTCTGTCTCACTTTATCTCCTGTTAAATCATGGTTAAAGTAGCCGATGTCATTCTGTATTGAGTATATTTTGTCTAAAAGGTTGCTTTTACTATGTTGAAGGTTCATAATTTAATTGATCTTTCATTATTAGAATGATTGACACGACATGCTTATTGTTTTTCCTTTGTCACGACTTTATGTGAACATGGTTGGAACTTGGAACCTAATTGCATTTATATGTGACATGCCGTGCCTTTCTTTATGGTTTTGGCTGACTTCTTGGTCTTGTTATAGGATGTTGAAGGTATGATGTCCATCTCTGCTGAGGCAGCTGAGGCTCGGGATTCATTGAGTGATGACAAAGAAATTGTCAATAGTTATGAGGTTAGGCTGGTCTTACTATTGCAAAATACTGGTTTTTTCACAAACAGTAGTAACTCTTGTCCAAATTCAAGTGCATTTGAAACCTTATTTTCCATTTTATTTGATCCAATCACTTGATATCAAAGAATGGAAAAAGAAAGAATCTTTATAGAACACTTAGGTCTCTCTGCTCAATGTAAGCCAGAGGAATCAATTACACAGCTCGGGGAATTTGAGAGCTTAGACTTTTCCACTCTCTCAGTGACACAATTACTTTCCCTCTCTTTCCCTCCTACCCTATCTCGTATGCATTCTATTATCTGTCATTCAGTTACATCTATTTATTCATTAATTTGTCATAACCTCCCATCTCTAGCTTATTCCCTCTTCATAAAATACATCTTTTAAACTATAGGCTGCCTATCAATAGACCTTCCCAGAGGTTTCACCTTGTTGGAGACTCAGGCCCAATCCCAATATTATTCTCCTAGTTTTTATTTTATATTTATTCCGTCAGATTTGATTGTATTTTATTATTAATTAGTATCTTCTATTTTAGGAAATCATTAATGTACTCTTTTCTATATAAGCAGCCTTAGTCTGCTGAGTAATACAAGAAAGTATTCTTCCCTTGTTTATAACATGGTATCACGAGCTCTCGATCTTGAGGATTTCACTTCCGCATAAAACCCTAGCGACATTGTTCATCCATACGGCGACACTGTTCATCCGTACGGCGGCTACTGTTCATTTCGTACGGCGACACTGTTCATTCTGTACGGCTGTATTTTGATCAAGGATTACTTTTCCTCCTTCCTTATGACGAAAAACAACTACTCGTGGAAGTAGGCTCTTACAGGCAGCAGCAACAATGATGAATCCAACATCACTAGCGGCGGCCCAGGCAGCGGCGGCGGAAGTGGCGGCCCAGGCATTGCACACGGCAGCGCAAGTGGTGGCGGCCCAGGTGCTGGCCAAGGCGCTGGAGGCGGCGGTGGCGGCGGCAACAACACTGGAGGTGCTGGCGACGGCGCAGGTGGCGGCCCAGGAGGTGGCTGCGGCTTTCAAGGAGTTTTTCCCTATGGACATTCAACCCATAACCCTTTCAACAGTTATGAGGGATCCTCCAACTCCCTTAAGGTTGATGTTCAACGTCTCAATGGGAAAAACTACACAGAATGGTCTCAAACTGTGAGATTAGTGCTGGATGGCAAAGGAAAATTTGGGTTTCTTACAGGAGATGTACCTAGACCTGCAGAAATAGATCCAAGCTTCAGGGCCTGGAAGTCTGAAAACTCCTTAATCATTGCTTGGCTAATTAATCCATGGAGCCAACAATTGGAAAACCCTTCATGTTCTTGCCAACTGCTAAAGATGTTTGGGAGGCCGTCAAAGACACTTAATCTGACATTCAGAATTCTTCTCAGATCTTTGATCTCAAATCAAAGTTATGGCATGCCAAACAAGGTGACAAAGATGTCACTACTTATTACAATGAATTGATGACTTTGTGGCAGGAACTCGATCTTTGCTATGATGATCACTGGAAATGTACTGAGGACAGTGTGCTGTTCCTTAAGAGACAGGAGAATGATCGTGTCTTTGTCTTCCTAGCCGGTCTTTAAGACCTCGATGAAGTCAGAGGTAGAATTCTAGGGAAGATCCCGTTGCCAACAATCCGGGAAACGTTCTCAGAAATAAAGCGAGAGGTAATTAGACCAACTGTACAAGCTTCTTGAGTCTCAAAATCCTTTTTGTGTCATAGCTCAGAGAGGTAATTTTCTAAATACTGCCCTCCTTAGTGTCACTCCCAGTCATGCTTGGATCATTGATTCAGGTGCTACCGATCATATGACTGGAGAGTCGAGTCTGTTTTCTTCATATAGTCCCTGTGCAGGTAACCAGAAAGTTAAAATTGCAGATGGCTTTCTTTCAGCCATTGCGGGAAAAGGTTCCATAGTTCTATCACCCTTATTAACTCTTAAGGATGTCCTACATATCCCTAACTTGTCTTGTAATCTTTTGTCAATTACTAAATTAATCCGAGATAGTAACTGTCAAGCTAACTTTCTTCATTCTTATTATGTTTTTAAGGATTTGAACTCGGGGAAGACGATTGGCAGTGCTAAAGAGAGTGCAAGTTCAATCTATAAGTTCCTGTTTTGAATCTATTTTTGTTTCTAGTAGTAATGATGACATTATGTTATGACATTTACGATTGGGACATCCAAGTTTCCGTTATTTGAAACTTCTTTTTCCAAAATTGTTTAATGATAAAGACCCATCTTTATTTCACTGTGAAACCTGCGAGTTTGCAAAACATCATCGTTCTTCATTTCCTATTCAATCTTATGAAGAATCTAAACCTTTTGTAGTTATTCACAGTGATGTTTGGGGTCCAAATAGAATAAATACTTTTTCTAACAAAAAGTGGTTTATAACTTTTATAGATGACCACACTAGACTTTGTTGGGTATACTTAAAAGAAAAATCTGAAGTTGGACAGGCTGTCAGAAATTTCTTTAAAATGGTGCAAACTCAATTCAAAACTAATATTCAAGTCTTCAGAAGTGACAACGGAAAAGAATATTTCAACATGATCTTAGGAGATTTTTTTCTTGAAAATGGAGTTGTGCATCATAGTTCTTGTGCTAATACACCCCAACAAAATGGGATTGCGGAGAGGAAGAATCGACACCTCCTTGAGGTGGCTCGAGCCTTACTCTTCCAAAATAAGGTCCCAAAATACCTATGGGGTGAAGCTGTTTTGACTGCTGCATATTTAATTAACCGAATGCCATCCAAAATTTTGCAATTTCAAACTCCTCTTAATGTTTTCAAAAATTGTTTTCCCTTGGCTCGTATTTGAGCTGATTTGCCGTTAAAAATCTATGGGTGTACTGCTTTTGTTCATGAACATAAGCATCTAGGTAAATCAGAACCACGAGCTATAAAATGTGTTTTCATTGGTTACTCCCCTACCCAAAAAGGTTACAAGTGTTTTGATCCAAAATCAAAAAAGGTTTTTGTGACTATGCATGCCACGTTTTTTGAAAATCAACCTTACTTTAGTGACTGTTAGAATATCAGAAAAATATCTGATAATATCTTTAGATTATTTTAGAGTATCCTAGATGATACGTTAGGATTTTATATTATATAAGTTGTTTCCTTATTTAATTAGGATCTTTATAATTATTACGCATATCCTGTAATGTAAATAGGAATAGAATCTCCTATATTTAATTGTATTTATTGCTTTGAGCCTATATAAAACGGACTCCGCTGTGTAGTCAAAACACACGGTATTCAACATAGTCTCTCTCTTTTCTCTCTATTTCACATGGTAGCAAAGCCATCTCTCTGATTTTGTGGCCAAAGAGTTCTTCCGCTGCCGGTGGCGGTTGGCCGCCACCGGAAAACGTTTTCCAACAAGTATTCATATTTTTGTAGCATGCTTCTGAATTCAGTTTTCTTCTTCTTGCCTCTATTTTGGAGCAATCACTCTATGGCCTTAAACAGTCTACAAGGGCTTGGTTTGAAAGGTTCACCCAATCAGTAAAAAGACAGGGATACACTCAGGGACAAGCAGATCACACTTTGTTCACAAAGTTTTCTCCTAATGGAAAGATTGCTGTTTTGATAGTCTATGTAGATGACATCATCCTCACCGGAAATGATACGGTAGAAATGGAGAGATTAAAGAGAAACTTAGCAGCAGAATTCGAGATCAAGGATTTGGGAGCATTGAAATATTTCCTTGGCATGGAGGTTGCTCGCTCAAAGAAGGGAATTGTAGTCTCCCAAAGAAAGTACATTCTGGATCTCTTGGAGGAAACTGGGATGAGTGGATGTAGGCCAGCAGACACTCCCATGGATCCTAATATGAAGCTGTGGGAGAAGGGTAGTGTTCCGGTTGATATTGGCAGATACCAGAGGCTAGTTGGTAAACTAATTTACTTATCTCACACAAGGCCTGGTATTGCATTCTTTGTGAGTGTTGTAAGTCAGTTCATGCACACTCCCTATGAGGAACATCTTGAGGCAGTATACAAGATCTTAAGATACTTAAAGACCAACCCAGGGAAAGGCGTGTATTTTAAGAAAACTGATGAGAAAAATATTGCCATTTTTACATATGCAGATTAGGCTGGTTCAGTTATCGACAGGAAATCTACAACTGGATATTGTACTTATGTGTGGAAAAATCTGGTTACTTGGAGAAGTAAGAAACAAGGAGTTGTTGCTAGAAGCAGTGCCGAAGCCGAGTTTAGAGCAATGGCTCAAGGTATTTGTGAAGGCTTATGGATTTACAGAGTCTTAAAGGAACTTAGAGTGACAGTTGATCCACTTTTGAAGCTCTACTGTGACAGTAAGGCCGCAATAAGTATAGCTCATAATCCTGTTCAGCATGATAGGACCAAGCATATTGAAGTTGACCGCCACTTCATAAAAGAAAAACTGGATGCTGGAATTATCTGTTTACCTTTTGTGACTTCTAATCAGCAAACTGCAGACATTCTGACCAAGAGCCTGACCAGGCCCAATTTTGAGCGGTTAATAGGCAAGTTGGGCATGACAGATATCTATGCACCAACTTGAGGGGGGTGTTGGAGAATCAGGCCCAATACCAATATTATTCTCCTAGTTTTTATTTTATATTTATTCCGTCAGATTTGATTGTATTTTATTATTAATTAGTATCTTCTATTTTAGGAAATCATTAATGTACTCTTTTCTATATAAGCAGTCTTAGTCTGCTGAGTAATACAAGAAAGTATTCTTCCCTTGTTTTCTACACTCCTTGTCCTCAAGGTGAACTACTAACTCATCTCCACAAAACCAACTTGTAAAGTGAGTACTGACCAAACCTTATAAGCACTACAATGGCCATAATTCTAGGCGACGTGGGACTAAACCCGCCCCCTCAACCCAACACACTTAAATATTGTACAACTGCAATGAAGGCAGATGAAGTGATCCATAACAGACTTCCAATCATACATTTTCTTAAAAAGATAAAATAATCCTAATCTTTATCCATATCACATTGAGAGGGAGAGAAAGAAATTATATGAAAGGGAGGGAGGTAACAGAATGGGGAATATCTGAGAATTACCAAGTGGTCACCGGGAAGTCACCGAGAGTATGAGTCGGTCCTCCTTCAGTGCAGCGGTCTATATTTCTTGCTTTTCTTCTTCAACTATACTGCAATTTTGTAAGGAGCACTTTTCCATCCATTGTCCTATTTTCTATCTTTTCCCTTTATTTTCGCATTACTCTGTGTAGCTGGATATCTCTGGTTGAGAGAGTGAGTTCAATAATACAGATTTCCATATTTCTTTCACTTTTGTATTTCGTTCCTATCAACACCCTTTTTACTATAGGCCGCCTGTCATTATCTCTGTAATTCTTATTTTACAGAGGTTAATAGCCCTTGATGGAAAGCGAAGGTTTGCATTAGCAGCTGCAGGGTCTCACAAGGATGAGGTTAGAAGACTAAGGTTCGTGTCTTCTTAATTAAGTTGCACTGTCACATTTATGGGTTGTGTGAGCAAGAACCCTGGAGGAGGCTGCCAAAGAATTTGGAGTATATTTCATTCTGAATAAGTCCCCATCTTATAATTATGAAGTGACCCACTAGTATTCTCCATCTATGGTATTCGTCATTTAAATTATCCTTTAGGTATTGCAATCTTGAAATTGAAACTTTTGGTTCTATGATCCAATTTGCAGCTATTTTACCAGAGACATTGTTAGTGGCCAATGGCATATCCAACACACTGAGTCAATGGGGGCATAATATAAAAACTGAAGTCAGCGGCTTCAAGTATATAAACATAGAGAAAGTAAAATACAAAAAAGTTGAGATTTCACTTGTAATTTTCTGTTAAAAAATATTTTACTTGTGATTTTTTAAAATGAGGAGAGTGCACTTGCATACCCTCATTGTAGTGTAGGTCTGCCACTAGTGGCTATTATAAATTTTTGAATTGGTGGTACACAAATATTGAGTTTTTATTTTAAAAAATAATTTTGTTTGTCTGAGAAGACTGAATCAAGCAAATTAATTTTTCACATAATAGGATTCATTTAACTTTTTTGATTAAAAGAATAGATAACGTTAAGGTTTAATTATACTTGGTTATATGCATGATCCAAAACTCCATGAGAAGTTCTTTCTGGCTCTGCTAGTGCAGACTGAATTTATTCTAGATCAATTGATGGTGTTTGAGGGATTTGAGAAATTTGTATGTGGGGTGCTTTGCATGTGGTGGCTTTAAAGGTTCTAAAGTATGTCATCCTGGAAGTTTTAAAAGAATATTATATAAAAAAGTTGACAAGAATATCTTTTCATGTTTTTATCCTTTGGGAACATGCAACATTTTGTTGAACCTTTTGCGTTGTGTTTGGGTATGCTTTACACTATCAAGTCTAGATAGAGGTATGACGCTTTGAAACTACTTATTTGATAGTTGTTAAATACAAGATACGTTTACGCTACGAAATATAATGTAATGAAAATGAACCAACAATATGAGATTTTTTTATAGTTAGCTATTGTTGGTTTGGCACTTGAGAACGAATGTTGATAACTCTTGCACAAATTTGGATAGGGCAAAACTTACTATTCATGATTAATTATTTTGTTTTGTTGTTCATTAATAGTTTTAAGGCTTAGTATCTATTATTCAACATCTTACTCTTGTATTTGTTTTAGAGAATATTTTGAAGATGTTGATCGAATCTGGGAGACCTTTGAGAAGACACTATGGGGACACATTTCCAATTTCTATGAACTTTCTAAAGAAAGGTTTGTGCTGTGTTTTGAATATGAACATCTTAAGTAACATCGCATATTGTTACTGTGAAACTGCTTGAAATACTATCAATTGAGTGCCGATTAAGATTCAAAAGTGTTACATTTTTTTTTTTGTGTGTGTTAATTTTAGGCTTGACACATTTGAGTCTTATGTTTATTAAATTACACATTTGATCTGTATCCCATTCCTTGAGCACTTTTGGATGCATTGCATTGTTAAAAATTAAGTTATATGCTTTGATTGTGGTATGATCCTCAATTCTCTCCTTTATTTTAATTTTATTTTCCTTTGTGTTTGCAGCCCACAGACTTTGGTTTGTGCTTTACGGTATGTTGTTGATAGACAATTGCATTTTACTTTCATTTTTCCATTTCTTATTCCTTTAATCGTATCTTCAGAGGTAGGTTGTATGATTGAAATTTCTAGTCTGCTTGAGTGTAGTTTACTCTTAATAAACACAATATTGTTTTCACTGTATTTTTACTATTGTAGGGTTGTTGAAATGCAAGAAATCCTTGATCAACAGGTTGCAGAGGAAGCAGCTGCGGCTGAAGGGGATGGTGCAATGGCATCAGTCACAAATCCTCGTGGGAGTGCCATGTACGTTGTAGTAATTTGAATTGATTTCCATTATCCTAGATACATTGTGATCTTAAAAATCCATAATAATCGAACCAGCAACCTTGGCTGCTGTCTTGATACATGCTTTTACTCGGAATTTCTCTAAAAAAATGTATTTGTATTTGTTTTTCTTGATACCTTTTTCATGTTCGATCCTGCATAATCTTAAATATATTTTTATTTTTCTGAATGAAATGATTAATTATCTATTCTACTCTTGGAAGCATGGTTACAGACATGGTATTCGGGTACAGCATGGCACTGACATCTTGATATGCAAATTCTAAAATTTATACAACACGATTAAACTAAGTTACCATATATATTCTTTTTAACATAAATTAATGTAGTATTAAAAATCCATTTCTTAACTCAAAATCAAGACATCAATGTTTCATAGACAACATGATTCATTTTAGACACATCGAAATGCTATCATTTTTTTTTTTCTCACTCTGGTATCCTATTTGTATTGGTACAAAAATTCAAAAAAATAATTGAAAGATATCAGTAATCCAAAGGAATCTGAGAGATATCTAATTTGAGACATGACCTAAACTGATTTGGCGATCATTTTGAAGAGTTGGTGCTTTATAGGTTTTGAGTCTCCACTTCTAATTCACAGGGAATATGTTTCTGATGGTCTTAATATCTAATTACATCTGATTCACCGATTTGGTCAAAATCACCCTCTTATTAATCCAAATCCAGCACTTCAAATTTTTTTTTTCCTCCATCTAATTCAATGTTTACTTCCCCCTTCCTCCGCTCTGTTTCTCTGATTGTTGCTAGTTGTCACTATTCCTTTTTTTTAACTACTGTGTTCTTGTTTTGGTGGCCATTTTTATGGTTGCAATGTTGTTTTCTTTGACATCTTTTCTGTCAGAGTTATCATCATCAAGTCAGGTGAAATTTTCCTCGACATTATTTTTATCCCAAGGGTTACTAGTCTGTTTGTCTTTGACACTTGGATGGTTGCCCCATTTCCCCCTTGCATTATGGTAGGTTCTAGCTTTTACAAGTCAATGTTTTTCGTGGTAATTTCATTTCTACCCACACTAAAAAACGATTTGATTTTAAAAGAAAACCAGTACGTGGTAGTACGTAGTAGTTGTGAAAACATCATGATTACTTGTTTCATCATGAGATGCCTGAAGTTTTATTTTGGATATTTCCAAACATTACCATCTCTTCTCAGGGTCGTTCTGGTATGGGGACAAAAATGGGGGAAAAATCGGGGATCATTTTCCAATACGATTTTACTCATAAAACTGATCCATAATTTTTTTAGCCCTATAACAAATTGACCTGTAAAGTGGAAAATTCTCTCCTCCCTCCCCTCTGTCATTACTTAATTTTGTTAATGCTAATGAATCACAGAAAATCTACAAGTGCAATGGCTTCTTCAAAAAATATAACACAGCAAAAATTGAAGGTTCAGGGGAAAGGCTATAAGGATAAGTGCTATGAGCAAATTAGGAAGACTGTTGAAGGACGGTTTAACAAACTTCTAAAGGAGGTAGGTCACTTGGTCTTACTGCTCTACTTGCACTCTCCTCTTGCAAAAAACGTAGACACTCATTCTCTCAAACACAGACCTGCACTGCATATCTTGAGTATTGCTATTCTGTATGCAACTTACTTTCAATTTCATTTATGTATCAGCTTGTGTTTGAGGACCTGAAAGCAGCTTTGGAGGAAGCTCGAGTGGTATGTCAGTTAGACTGACTGAATTTTAAGCTTCTATGCTTTTTACTTTCCCTTCTCCTCACTGTGACTTTTACTTTTATTCCCGTTTCTCCCACCCTATGTCAGTTGATTGCTGTTTTCTTCTTAAGATAGATGGATCATCATGCATGCTAATATTTGTATACCCCATAAATGATATAGTGGAATGGTAGATAGCAAGATGGCTGCTATTCATATAAAATTACCCAAAATAAAAGACATTCATAATTAACTATTGGAATTCAAAGAAAATTTAGAGAATCTGAAAGACTCATCAATTGAGAAACGAAAAATGAGACAAAAAGATAGTTACAATGTAGTTGCACCTCTATTTATAGACTTAGATTGCAGTAACAGATTGACAGCTGTATGCCAGCTGTCCTAATACCATACAGTTGAGTAAAATAACAGTAAAGGAAAAATACACTGAACCGAGTAAAACTACTCTAATACTCCCCCGCAAGCTCGAGATGGGTGTGAACCATAAAGAGAAGAAGGTTCAGACACATTGAGCTTAGTCCTTGTTAGAATATAAGAAAGTATCTTAGAATATCTTGATATTATTGTAGTTTATCACCTAAGATTAGTTTATAATCTTAGAGTATCTTAGATTATCTCTTAGGATTAGTTTCCATATTACTTAGTTCTTATCGTGATTTGTTTCCTAATTTCCATATTTAATTAGGATTAGGAGTCTTGTATCACTATAAATAGGGATTAGTGTTTAGTTTTTTGTATCAAGATTTTCTTATATTCTAACTGTCCTCGTAAGCTCAAAGTTGGTAGGAGGCAGCACATTAGTTAGAATGTCAGCATGCGACCCAGTAGCTGGGACATGGACAAATTGATGTTGTTTTCTAAGAACTCTTTCTTTGGCAAAAAATAGATCCAACTCCATATGCTTGATTCTATGTAGAACATGGTTATGAGCAAGAAAGGCTGATGCAGTGCAAAGTTGACCTTAGAAGCCCTTTCAGTTATTAGGATTCTTCCCTTTTAATCATATTATTTCTTAGGATTCTATCATATTATTTTTTATTGACCTTAGGACTTCTATTTTTGTTGTTGTTGTTGTTGTTGTATTGGGCTCTTTATTGGTCTCTTCAATCGGTTGTTTGGTTATTTGTTTTGGGACAAAAATGTTAATGCTTTGTGCTTCTTTGACAAGTAGAGTTTATTCAAGGTTCTATGTTTGGTCAGAAATTATTGCGTATTCTGTTTGGATTGAAGTTGTGCCACCATCATCCATTCTAATTAGAGTTTCAGCTACTGGAGTGAGCACTGGCTCAATATTGTTTAAGTTTTGTTTCGAAGTTGTAACACTTCCATTTAAGATTTCAGCGGAGTGAGCGCTGGCCTATCATCCTTATTGTTTGAAGTTGTGATATAATAGAGTATATGTTTTACAATTTAGTTTTCTTTCTTTAATTGTAAGTTTTCTTTCTTTAACTGTAAGTGATGCTGAGTCAACATCACAGTTGTCAGTGGTTATCTCAGTTAGTTAAGCTGAGTCATTTTTGTTTTGCTAAGTCAGCAGAACTATCTCTAACTGACTTCTGAGAATTGTATAAATTTTGTTCTCTGGATTTCAGAGAATCAAGAATTCTGTTTATGAAAATTCTGTTTTGCATTTTATGCATTCTCTGAAATTCTATACGGTATCATACAGCTTTTTTTCGCCATTTTCATGGCTTCTGAACCTTCATCTCCGTTTGTTACTTCAACTATTTGACCTGAACCTGTCTCTTCGAGACCTCCGCCTCCGCCTCTGCCGTTGAACGGCGACACCGCCTCCTTTTCCGATGTCGAACCCTAGTTCGCAGCAAGTTCCTGCATTTTCGACCTTTTCATACAAGATTTCAGAGAAGCTCAGAGAAGATAATTATCTTCTCTGGCTTCAACAGATCGATCCGGTATTGCGAGCTCATCGCCTTCATCGTTTCTGTGTTTCACCTCAAATTCCGCCTCAATTTCTTTCAGAAGCGGATCGTGTTATAGGAATTGAGAATCTTGTGTATGCTGCTTGGGAAGTTCAAGATCAACTGCTTCTCGCATGGCTTAAGGTTTCGCTTTTGTCTTTTCTGTTAGCAAAAGTTATTGGTTATCGTTACTCGTGGCAGCTCTGGGATAAGATTCACCATCACTATAAATCGAAGACTAAGGCTCAGGCTCACCAACTTCGCTCGGATCTTCGTAATACAAAGAAAGGAGATAAGTTTATCGCCTCGTTTCTCAGTACGATTAAGAACATTATTGATTCGTTGTGGTCCATTGGCGAAACTGTTTCAATATAAGAACAACTAGATGTGATTCTTGATGGTCTGCCGTCCGAATTTGAGTCTCTTGTCATGTTGATAAACATTAAATTGGAGTGGTTTGAAGTCAATCACACAGACTTGTGTTCTCTGCTTCTTACCCAATCAAAATACATTCGTGACTTACTGCAGAGAGCAGAAATGTCTACTGCTAAAGGGATTTCTACACCTCTTCCCGGTAATATAAAATTGTCCAAACATGGTTCAGACTATCATCAAGATCCTACCTCCTATAGGTCAATTGTTGGTGCTCTACAATATCTAACAATTACTAGACCTGAAATTGGCTATGCTGTCAATAAAGTATGCCAATTTATGTCACAGCCTCTAGATACTCATTGGACTGCAGTGAAAAGGATCTTAAGGTACTTAAAGGGTACTATAGATCTGGGTCTTGCTTTAAGTCCAGCTTCAACTCTCACTCCTCTCAGTTTACAAGCTTTTTGTGATGTTGATTGGGCATCAGATGTTGATGATCAAAGATCTACTTCAGGTGCATGTTTATTTCTTGGACCAAACCTCATTTCCTGGTGGTCTAAGAAGCAACCTTTGGTTGCAAGGTCTACAGCAGAAGCAGAATACCGAAGCTTGGCCATTGCTGCCTTTGAAGTTTTGTGGATTCAGTCTTTTCTTCATGAGCTCAAAGTTCCTACATCCACCCTGTTGTCTTCTGTGACAATCAAAGTACAATAGCTCTTAGCCACAATCCAGTTCTTCATTCAAGAACAAAACATATTGAGCTGGATCTCTTTTTTGTAAGAGAAAAGGTTCTCAACAAGTTTCTGGTTGTGGTTCATGTTCCTGCTCAATAACAGGTGGCTGACATCCTTACCAAGCCACTGCCCAAGCTTCAATTCTCTGCACTTTGAGACAAACTCAGAGTTCTGAGTTCCTATCAGATGCTCTGATTTTGAGGGGGACTAATAGAGTATATGTTTTACAGCTTAGTTTTCTTTCTTTAATTGTAAGTTTTCTTTCTTTAACTGTAAGTGATGCTGTCAGTGGTTATCTCAGTTAGTTAAGCCGAGTCATTTCTGTTTTGCTGAGTCAGCAGAATCAGTTATCTCTAATTGACTTCTGAGAATTGTATAAATTCTATTCTATGGATTTCAAAGAATCAACAATTCAGTTTATGAAAATTCTGTTTTGCATTTTATGCATTCTCTGAAATTCTGTATGATACCTTAAAGTTCGGGCTTCAGCTATCGGAGTGAGCATTGGCCCAATTTTGTTTTGGTTTGGTTTGAAGTGTTGACACTTTTCAATCAAGGCTTCAACTGTCGGAGTGACCGCTGGCCCCATATCGTTGTAGTTTGGTTTTGCTTCTGGTTTGTTCGTGACTTCCCTTTTGGGCATTGCTTCTGACTATCAGTTCTATTTCAGACTCCTCTTTGAAGATAGTTTTGAGTATTTTGGTTTGCTTCTGTCTTGAGTGGTTATGTCTCATGTTTTAGCTTCTGCTCTTGATGGTTAAGCTTTGGTAGCTTCTGCCTTATGTGGTGGTTAAGCATATTTGCTTTTGTTAAGTGGTTAAGCCTTGAGCTGCTGCTTATGCTTAATGGCTGCTTATGCTTAATGGTTAAGCTTTTGGCTATTTTGGCATTCGATGTTTGTTCCCAAAATTGGGGTTCTTGATTATTTTGGAGCGAGTTTTGTGGTGACGTTGAAAGAAGATTGAAGGTTGAAAACTTGTAGGAACAATGTACCCTAGGTCATTGCCTCGATTGTTATGTTTTTTCTTTCAAAGTGTATATTTGTAACAAACTTAAAGCTTAGTAAGCTTTAACTTGAGGAGGAGTGTCAGAATATAAGAAAGTATCTCAAAATATCTTGCTATTATTGTAGTTTATCTCGTAAGATTAGTTTATAATCTTAGAGTATCATAAATTATCTCCTAGGATTAGTTTCCATTACATAGTTATTGTAGAAAAGTGTTTTTACTGAATAATATTGTGTTAGTTTGATGAGTACACACACACACTAATCTAGCTTAGCGCCACTGACAGTTGAGTTCAAACCCCTCGGGGATAGTTGTAATATGGCCATTAGAGCCACTGAAATAATAATATATCCCTTTCCCCATCCCTTTTTGAAAAAAAGAAAAACAAAACTTGATGAGTATAGACACACACTAATATTTGTTATATAGACTATGCTAGACCTAAAACTAATGGGCCTGAGCAATGAGCCTGATAAATAAATTAGGTTACAATATAAAAGGTAAATATTTACTATTTACTCTAATTATTTACAATACTCCCTCTCAAGCTGGTGAGTGGATATTAATCATTCCTAGCTTGCAAGTAAGTTGGCGGAATCGTTCTGTAGATAATCCTTTTGTAAGCACATCTGCCATTTGTTGTCCAGTAGGAATGTAGGACGTTGTTATCAATCCACAATCTAATTTCTACTTTATAAAGTGTCTGTCTATCTCAATGTGTTTGGCCCTGTCATGTTGTACAGGATTATGAGCAATGCTGATTGCTGATTTATTGTCACAAAACAACTTCATTGAGCCTTCATAGTTCACCTTCAAATCATCAAGTACAATCTTCATCCATAATAGTTCACAAATCCCATGTGCCTTTGCTCTGAATTCTGTCCCAGCAATTGATCTGGCAACTACATTTTGCTCTTTGCTCCTCCATGTAACAAGATTACCACACAAAATATGCAGTAGCCAGAAGTGGACCTTCTATCACTCACTGAGCCTGCATAATCTACATCAGTATAGGCTTCCAATGTCAGTCTTCCGCCTCTTTTGAACAAGAGACCTCTTCCTGGAGTATCTTTGAGGTATTGCAAAATTCCTTCTACCGCCTGCAAGTGCCTCATCCTCCGATCATGCATAAACTGACTGAATATGCTTACTGCATAAGCTAAGTCTGGTCTAGTATGTGCCAAGTAAATTAGCTTCCCCACTAATCTCTGATACTGAGACTTGTCAACTCTAGCACTCTCCTCTTCAGTGCTCATTATATGATTTTGCTCTATGGGAACACCTGTAGGTTTACACCCAAGCTTACCAGTTTCCTGCAGAAGGCCAAGAACATATTTTCTCTGAGAGATAAAGATTTCTTGTTTTGAGTAAGCTACCTCAATCCGAAGGAAATACTTGAGAGCTCCCAGATCTTTCATCTCGAATTCTGCAGACAATTTCTTCTTGAGGAGTTGTCTCTCAACTAAGTGCCTGTTTGTTTCCCAACGCAAACGGCCGTTTGCTGACATTTTCTCGGTGGTGTTGGTGTAACGTGGTTTGCTTTTTAATTTTGCTGTTTGGTAACTTTTCAGTTTTCCTTTTCCGTTTGCAAAACGTCGTTTTGCAAACGGAGGTGCGATGTTGCTTTTCTGTTTGCAAAACTCCGTTTGGGTATTTTTAACGCTTCAAAAGTAATTCTACTTTGTCAACCAAACACAAATCAATTCTTCTAAACTCAGTTTTAAAATATTTTTACCAAATACAAATCATTTTTTTAAACTCTATTTTTTAAAACTCAGTTTTCTAAACAAGATTCTACACAATCTATTCTACCATAATCTAAACCAAATGGACCCTAAGTCATTCCCTGTAGTAATAATATCATCAACATAAACAAGAAGTACTGTTAGTTTTCCTCCCTGTGAATGTTTGAAGAAGAGGGTATGATCTCTTTGACTCTGTTTGTAACTAAGACCCAACATAGCCTTTGTAGATCATCCAAACCATGCTCGGGGAGACTGCTTTAGCCCATATAAGGCCTTTTTCAATCTACACATCTTATTTATCCCATTTGTTGGATCAAATCCCGGTGGGATCTCCATATACACCTCCTTCTCTAAATTTCCATGCAAGAATGCATTTTTAACATCAAAATGATTAAGTTCCCACCCAGAATAGGCAACGAGAGAGAAAGATACGGACAACGTTCATATTTGCTACCGATGGAAATGTCTCCTCATAATCAATGCCATAGGTCTGGGTGTACCCATTTGCTACTAGTCTGGCCTTATATCGATCAAGAGTGCCATCTGATTTTTAATTGACATTATAAATCCACCTGCTACCAACTAGCTTCTTGCCTCTTGGCATCTTAACTATCTCCCATGTTTCATTCTTTTCAAGAGCTTTCATTTCCTCATTCATAGCTTTGATCCAATTTTCGTCTTTAAGTGCCTCCTTGACAGATGCAGGGATTCTTACAGAGTCAACTGCTGTCATAGAAACCTTATGCTGCGGGGAAATACGTTTAGATGAAACAAATTGAGAAATAGGGTATTTAGCACAAGATGTTTTCCCTTTTCTCAAGGCAATAGGTAGATAAACTGGGTCAAGGTCAAGTGTATCGGGAATAGAAAAATCAGAAGCATAAGGGTTACTTTCAGTACTTACCTCCGGCTCAGACGGTTGAGGTTATTTCTGGACCAGGTCGGGTTTTCCTTTCCTCTGATATGTCAAAGTTGGCTCACTAGCCTTTGTCTTTGCTGGTGCTGAAGGTGCTTTTTCCTGCAAAATAGAAGGTAAAGGAGGAACAATAACAGGTAACTCAGACACAACTGGAGCCTCACGAGGTAGTAACTCGGGAAGCCAAGGAACATGGAGAAGAAACTCGGAATCAGATTCCAAATTACTACTATTCTCCCCCTGAAGCTGAGAATGAGTGAAGAAAGGGACATGTTCATGGAAAGTGATATCCATAGAGACATAGTGTTTACGACTTGAAGGATGATAACACTTGTACCCCCGTTTATTACGGGCATAACCCAAGAAGATGCATCGGACATCACGGGAATCCAACTTATTGCGGTGCTGCTTGTGGACATGAACAAATGCAATACAACCGAATATTCGAGACTCTAAACTTTGCATGATAGGAGCAGATGGGTAGAAACACAACATAGATTGAGCATGACTGAAATTACCTAGAACTCGGGATGGAATCTGGTTGATGAAATAGGCAGCAGTCAAAACTGCTTCTCCCCAATACGAGTTTGGAACTGATGTTTGGAAGAGAAGGGCGCGAGCAACTTCAAGTAAGTGACGATTTTTTTTTTCTGCAACTCCATTTTGTTGTGGAGTATCAGCACATGTTAGTTCATGCAGAATACCATTTTGACTGATAAATGAAAAAAGACCTCGATTAACATATTCTCGACTATTATCAGACCGTAGTCTTTTAATGCATTTGCCAAATTGAGTTTTTATCATGTGATAAAATTGAATGAACAACTGAGATACTTCAGATTTATCTTTCATCAAGAATAGCTAAGTGACGCGTGTACAATCATCAATAAAAGTAACAAACCATCGCGCACCCGAAATATTAGAAATAGGGGCAGACCCCTAAGGATCAGAATGAATAAGATCAAAATGTTCAACACTTATATTAAAACTAGAAGGAAAAGATACAAGTTTGTGTTTGACAAATTGACAAACATCACACTGAAAAGACTCAACAGACTCCTGTAAATACAAAGCTGGAAACATAGTTTTAAGTAAGGAAAGTGGAGGATGTCTTAGACGCTTATGCTGAAGCCAAACTTGAGAGGTAGTATGGTGAGACTGGACGGAGGAAATAGCACCTTCGGACCATTTTCTTCAGCAGATAAAAAGTAGAACCCTCCCTGTTCTTTAGCAACTCCAATCGTCCTCCCCGTGGTAAGATCCTGAAAAACACAATGAGAAAGAGAAAAGGTTACTGTGCAGTTCAGATCCTGAGTAAGTTTGCGAATAGAAATTAAGTTATTCGAGAGTCCAGGAGCATGGAGCACATTTCTCAAATAGAAGGGGGTGTGGAGATTAATATCTCCAAAACCTACAACAGAAGTGTGAGAATCACCTGCAACAGTAATATAGGGAATACTGGAATGAGGGCTATAAGTGGAAAACAATTTAGAGCTGAAGGTCATATGGTCAGCAGCATCAGAGTCTAGAATCCATGCATCTTTAGGAATAGTACCAGATGCAGTAAAAGATCGGGAACATAGAATCTTACCAGTCATTGTCAGGGAACAAGAACTAGAAGGCTTACGCAAGGAGTCGAGGAGATTCTGCAAGTTGTCCAAGTCTTCAGCGCCCAAGGTGGGGAGTAGATGTTGCCACATGTGCTCGAGTACCTTTGAAACCTCCAATACGGTTAAGGACATTGTCTTTCCCATAGAGTCTAAAACATCTGTCCTTTGTATGCCTTGGCTTCTTGCAGTGTTCGCAGTAGCGATCCTCCCTGCCAGGCTTGGATGATCCTTGTCTGCCTGTCTTGCTGGCAGCCAGTGTGGATCCTTCAGAAGGTTTGGTACCTAGCATGACACACTGACGGCTCTCTTCACCCCGCACAATGTAGAACGTTTTAGATAGAGAAGGAAGGTGGTCCTTGCCCAAAATCTGTAGCCGAATAGGGCCATACTCACTGTTCAACCCAACCAAGAACTCAAAGATCCGATCGGTTTCAATACAAGCATTCAAAGCGATCGTGTCATTGGTGGTTTCCATCTTGAGAGTCTAATATTGATCCAACTCAATCTAGAACCTTTTCATAATGGCAAAGTATTCAGAGATAGATATGCTTCCCTGTGTAGTATTGAAGATCCTGCTCTTCAAATCAGAGCGGGCAGAAAGATCCTGTTTCTTGGAGTAAGTCTGGCTGAGACTGTCCCAAATCTCAATGGCAATAGCAAGAAACATATAATGCCCGCTGATCTCTGGAATCATACTGTTCCACATCCATGACATGATGAGAGAGTCTTCATTGTCCCAAGTAGAGAATCCAGGATCAGTGGCAGGAAGAGGATCCCCTTCAATATGGTTCAATTTGCCACAACCCTTCAGATTCGTGTGCATGAATTGAGCCCAATTGAAGCAATTCTTCCCATTGAGACGGTAACTTTGGTGCAGCAATGGCAGAGCATTAGAATTCAGCAAGTTTGACGACTCCACAAGAGGAGGAGGAGGCGGTGGAGGATTATGAACAACTCCATCATTAAGAGGATCCTGAATAATTTCGTCATTAAGAGGATCGTCTGCCATAACAACAGATCATATGTAATAATCTGAAAAAGGCAACGAACGAACGAACGTCAAATAACCCATGAAAAATAAAAGTTCTCGGATCGGAGAGTGGACCCCCAAAATGGAAAGAGGAAGTGTCGATCTACAATCTGGGAAAGTACGGCGGCGAACGGAGCACGACAGGGCGGCGCGTGGGTTACACGTACCGGTAGGCGGCCAAGGAGGTGGCAGCGCGTGAGAGCACGTCCGGCGGAGGGTGGAGGCGAGGTTTTGGGGTCTGGCTCAGATTTTCAAGGCGAGGCTGATGGTGTGGGTGGTGAGATCAAATGGTCAAAAAATAGGGGTGTTTGGGTGTTTATTCATGGTTGCACACAAAAAAACAGAGGGGCTACAATAAAGGCAGCAAAGGCGTTGGGCCACAATGAAGGTGGCTAGGGTTTTTGCCGCAATGAAGGCGGTTAGGTTTTATGCGGAAGCGAGGCCCTCAAGAACGAGAGCTCGTGATACCATGTAGAAAAGTTTTTTTACTGAATCATATTTTATTAACTTGATGAGTATACACACACTAATCTTTGTTATATAGACTACGCTAGACCTAAACCTAATGAGCCTGAGCAATGAGCCTGATAAATAAATTAGGTTCCAATACAAAAGGTAAATATTTACTATTTACTCTAATTATTTATGATAAAAGTAAAGAAGAATATTTGAATGTTGTGTGTCTTATGTGACCACACAGACTGTATTTATAATCAAAGAATACAATCGTATAATAATTACAAAAGATCAAATCAAATCCTTGATTTGTATGACTATATCCCTAATTATCAGCACGTATTAATTACATAATAAGCACATGTTAAATATGCTTTCTAACACTCCCCCTCAAGCTGGATCGTATATGTTATATGAACCAAGCTTGTTACAAATATGATCAACTCGAGAGCCTTTGAGGGACTTAGTAAACATGTCAGCCAGTTGATCCTCAGACTTGACAAAGTCGGTGGTGATTTCCCCTGAGAGCACTTTTTCTCTTACATAGTGACAATCTATCTCTATATGTTTGGTCTGTTCATGGAAGACTGGATTTGAAGCAATGTGAAGTGCAGCTTGATTGTCACAGATAAGTTTTGTATCCTGGAGGTCACCTAATTTTAGCTGTTGGAGTAGATTTCTAAGCCATGCAAGCTCCTTTGTAGCTGACATCATAGCCCGGTATTCGGCTTCTGCACTGGATAGGGCAATTGTATTTTGCTTCTTGCTCCTCCATGAGATCATGTTTCCTCCAATGAGAACACAATATCCAGAAGTGGATCTTCTATCTGATGGTGATCCTGCCCAGTCAGCATCTGAGTAACAAGTGATTTTGGCATTGCCTTTATCTTCATATAATAGTCCTCTACCTGGTGCATTTTTTATGTATCGAAGAATACGAATGACCGCATTCCAATGGCTATTACAAGGAGCATTTAGAAACTGGCTTACAATACTCACTACAAAGGTGATATCAGGTCTGGTGACCGTG
Source organism: Calophaca sinica (assembly GCA_037113605.1). Classification (NCBI taxonomy): domain Eukaryota; kingdom Viridiplantae; phylum Streptophyta; class Magnoliopsida; order Fabales; family Fabaceae; genus Calophaca; species Calophaca sinica. Next base: position 51,948,870 of record CM073734.1, on the reverse strand, counting down.
AGATAATTGAGTCGGCCTACAAGACGTCGGTATCTTCCCGGGTCTTTCAATGGCTCCCCCTGACCCGGAAGAAGCCTGACATTGGGATCCATAGGAGTATCAGCTGGGCGGCAATCAAGCATACCAGTTTCAGTAAGAATATCCAGAGCATACTTCCGTTGGTTAATTGCAATGCCTGAAGAGGACTGGGCAACTTCAATCCCTAAGAAGTATTTGAGAGGACCCAAGTCTTTTGTCTGAAAGTGTTTGAAGAGATGGGCTTTGAGCCGCTGGATACCGTCTGTGTCATCACCAGTAATGACGATGTCGTCAACATATACTACTAGAAAGATGCGCCGACCTGTAGAATAATGTATGGAGAAAACAGAATGATCCGATTCACACCTAGTCATGCCAAATTGTATTAAGGCAGAGCTAAACCGACCAAACCAAGCACCTAGGACTGTTTCAATCCATAAAGAGAACGGCGAAGCCGACAAACAAGGCGAGAATCACCAGGAATACTGAAACCTGGGGGTTGGTCCATATAGACTTCCTTCTGCAACTCTCCATGCAAAAAGGCATTTTTAATGTCTAGTTGATGAAGTGGCCAATGATGAATGGCAGCCATAGCAAGAAATAGACGAATAGAAGTTATTTTGGCCACTGGAGAAAAGGTGTCTCCATAGTCAAGACTAAAAATCTGTGTGTAACCTTTAGCCACCAAACGAGCTTTGAAACGATCAATCTGACCATCTGGACCAACTTTCACTGTATAAACCCATCGACAGCCTACTGTAGTTTTATCTGGAGGTAGCGGAACAATCTCCCAAGTGTTATTTGAGTGCAATGCTGCCATCTCTTCCAACATCGCCTGACGCCATTTTGGGGTCCTAGTCGCGTCTGTTCAACTCTAGGCTTTTATTACTTTGTCACTTTCATTGACGACTTTTCTCGGTGTACTTGGTTATTTTTAATGAAAAATCGTTCTGATGTTTTCAATATTTTTCAAGGATTTTGTGCAGAAGTTCAAAACCAATTTGGTACTTCCATTAAAATGTTACGCACTGATAATGCTCGTGAATATTTATCTGCCCAATTTCAATCGTTTTTGTCTTCCCAGGGAATTATTCACTAAACATCATGTGCCCACACACCACAATGTAATGGTGTGGCGAACGAAAGAATCGTCATTTGGTTGAAACAAAGACGCACTTCTCTCCTTCATCATAATGTTCCTCTTCGTTTTTGGGGTGATGCGCTCCTCACGGCCTGTTACCTTATCAACCGCATGCCTTCCTCTGTTCTTCAAGATCAAATTCCGTACTCTCTTGTGTACCCACAACAGGATCTCTATCCCATTCCTCTTCGTGTCTTTGGTTGCACATGTTTTGTCCATGACCTCACTCCAGGTAAAAATAAACTCTCTGCTAAGTCTCTCAAATGTATTTTTCTGGGCAACTTCAATCCCTAAGAAGTATTTGAGAGGACCCAAGTCTTTTGTCTGAAAGTGTTTGAAGAGATGGGCTTTGAGCCGCTGGATACCGTCTGTGTCATCACCAGTAATGACGATGTCGTCAACATATACTACTAGAAAGATGCGCCGACCTGTAGAATAATGTATGGAGAAAACAGAATGATCTGATTCACACCTAGTCATGCCAAATTGTATTAAGGCAGAGCTAAACCGACCAAACCAAGCACGAGGGGACTGTTTCAATCCATAAAGAGAACGGCGAAGCCGACAAACAAGGCGAGAATCACCAGGAATACTGAAACCTGGGGGTTGGTCCATATAGACTTCCTCCTGCAACTCTCCATGCAAAAAGGCATTTTTAATGTCTAGTTGATGAAGTGGCCAATGATGAATGGCAGCCATAGCAAGAAATAGACGAACAGAAGTTATTTTGGCCACTGGAGAAAAGGTGTCTCCATAGTCAAGACCAAAAATCTGTGTGTAACCTTTAGCCACCAAACGAGCTCTGATACCATGATAAAAGTAAAGAAGAATATTTGAATGTTGTGTGTCTTATGTGACCACACAGACTGTATTTATAATCAAAGAATACAATCGTATAATAATTACAAAAGATCAAATCAAATCCTTGATTTGTATGACTATATTCCTAATTATCAGCACGTATTAATTACATAATAAGCACATGTTAAATATGCTTTCTAACAATTTACAATAGTTATTATTGTGATTTGTTTCGTAGTTTCCCTATTTAATTTGGATTAGGAGTCTTGTATCCCTATAAACAGGGATTAGTGTTTAGCCTTTTGCAGTAAGCTTTCATCAAGTAATTGTCAATCATATTACACCATTTTCATATTCAAAGTTCTTATTAATTCTATTCTCCTTATTTATCCAAACCCTATAACTTAAACAATAATGACCATTCCTTGTGCACAATTTTCTGTTTTATTCAAAATGGCACGAGAGTAAACTTTCTTATATTTTAATCTGAAAATGCTAGAGCCCTTTCAAAGCTGTTAGTCATACAAATGAAATGCCAGAATGCTGGTTCACTTGTTATATTTGTATTCATGAGTTGACATGTTTCTTGGAAGTAAATCGGTCCCGTTATTTGAACAACAAATTTGGGACAACTTTTTAAATGGTTAACGCAGTTCACACATATGGTTAATGAAGTGTTGGATTTGGTTAATTGATATATCAGGTGTTGCAACTCATTAACCATCTACTAAACTTCATTAACCACAAATTTGAACGTGATTAACCACAATTTCCAGGTGTTCAAATCTACATGTAGTGGAACTTGTGAAAATCGTGGTTAATAACGTTCAAATTAGTGATTAATGAAGTTCAGTAGATGTTAATGAGTTACAACACCTGATATATTTATTAACCAAATCCAACTCTTCATTAACCATATGTGTGAACTGCGTTAACCACTTAAAATGTTGTCGAAATAGTTGTCCCAAATTCGTGTTCAAATAACATTTCTCAAAATTATATTCTATCATTTTATTGTCCTTGATAATACATGAAAGTTTCTGTCACCCTCTTCTCCCCCTTTTCCTTCCATTCTTTGAAGTACTTAAGTTTATTATACTAGCTGGTACGTGGTCATTAGATTATTCTTCTCTAGATCTCATATTTAATTGCAACATAAATGTTTCTGTATGTTATTTGAAATTTGATACCATTTCTAGCTTCCTGAACTAGAGATCCAGTTTTATTCCCTATTACTGATTGAAACTTGTTTCTTTTGTGGTATATAGATTGGGGTGGAACTTGGAGATGTATATGACTATGTAGCTCCCTGCTTTCCTCCAAGGTTATTGAATATACTACCTTTTTAATCTTCTCTGCTTTAGGACAGGATTTCTGCTAATGAATAATTTCATTATAAGAATTAGATTGCTTCCTGGCATAATTTTTTCTTTGTTTAGGTATAATATGTGTTTTGTGTATATTGTATGGTTTTTGTATCACTAAGGTTCTTTATATCTTTTAAATTAAATTTGTTGGTCAGTAGGTTTTGTAAAATACAAGAGTATTTTAGAGAGAGAGAGTTGAGAGTAAGGAAAGATAGAAAAGACGGGACACATAGATAACAGAATATTTTACTAGGTACTCAGAATGGCGGTAACTTGAAAGTCATAAGCTGATCCTATACCTCCATACTAATACTTGGACTGTAATACAACTCTTGTCCCCTTCATATTGGATTCGTGTGCTACAAGTAACTAATTCATTAAGCCCAAACCACTTTCCTTTTTAGTATACTGTATCCTTAACACTTCCCCTCAAATTGGAGTCCAGGTTTTTATCTTGTAACAAAAAAAAAAAAAAAAAAAGACCAAAATTAAAATCGAACATAGAACTTGAAAAGAAAAATCAGTTCATTAATCAAAGAACTTAGGTAACTAGTACTCTCTAACAAAACCATTTGTGATTAGGAGCATGGTAGACAGGATCGCGCTCCGGGGCGTAGGAGCGGACGATCCTATGCTCTTACTGCCCTTCAACGATCTCGCACTTGCGTAGGATCGCGTTTGCGAGGACGCCCGTGGGAAGCGGCTAAGCCGGCCAGGATCGTATGGAGCGGACGAACTCGAACGAACTCGCGCTTCTGCAAAAAAACCCGAAACAGGGAGCTTTTGGCCTTACCGGGTCGGGTTCGCGACCTCCCTGCGTCTGCGACTGTGCCTGCGCGTTCGGCGGCTGGGCGCGACGGTGCCCCTCCTCCTTTCCGGGTGGGGTTCGGTTCGAGAAGAAGCAGGACGAGGAAGAACAAGCAACGAACGAGGAAGAAGCAGGACGAAGGAGGAAGAAGAAAGCGGCGCACTCCAATTTCGCAGAGACACAAATAGTTACATGGATTAGGGTTTGGTATTGGGCCTAGGGTTCAGCAGGGTTATGGGCTTCAAATATTAAAATGTCACGGTTGGTAATGGGTTATGGGGCTATAGGCCTTCCAATAAGCCCATTAGTAAGGAAAAAACTAGTCACACCTACTCTTTTTTTACAACACCACACAATATAACAATATATTTGTTTAAACTATATAAATTCATTTAATTTATTTGTTTAAACTAGTATAAAATTCATTTAATATTGCTTAATTTATTATAATAAAATTTAAAAAAAAAATTAAAAAATATAAATACTAGTAAACATAAACATATATTGTTTATATAATAGAAATTATTTATGTATATTATTGTAAATAATTAGAGTAAATAGTTACTTTTTGTATTGTAACCTAGTTTAGTTATTTGGCCCATTGCTTAGGCCCATTAGGTTAAGCCTAGCGTAGCCTATATAATAAACATTGGTGTGTGTATACCGGTACGAGTTAATAATATAATTCAGATATAATTTTCACATGGTATCACGAGCTCTCGTTCTTGAGGGCCTCGCTTCCGCATAAACCCTAGCCGTTACCTTTATTGTGGTGATTGTTTTGCTGCCTTTAGTGCAGTTTTTCTGTCTTCCTGCAGACCTTACTGTTGCAGTGTTCCTTTTTCCTAATAACGTTACTGTTTGCTTAACTCGTTTGGTACTATTTGCACCCAAACACCACTGACCGTCGCGAATATCACCCAACTGACCCCACCAACAGGTTCGACTCGTCAAAACCGGCCAGACCCTGCAACCGCGCCGCCGTCCGGTCCCCCACGCGCCGCCTTTCTCAGACAGCCTCTCGAGCGCGTGTGACCCACGCGCCGCCTTCCAGGATCCCGTTCGCCGCCGTTTTCTCCCAGATTGTAGATCGGCCCCTCCTCTTTCCATTTTGGGGGTTCACTCTCCGATCCGAGAACCTTTATTTTCGTGAGTTATTTGCCGTCTGGTCGTTCGCTGCTCTTTTTTTTCAGATTGTTGCATTTGATCTTTGCTATGGACGGCGATGGCGATGTTCAGAATCCTCCACAGAATCCTCCACCGCCTCTTCCTCCTCTTGTGGAAACGTCAAACTTGATGAACCCCAATGCTCTGCCATCGCTGCACCCCAGTTATCGTCTCAATGGGAAGAATTACTTCACTTGGGCTCAATTCATGCGCACGAATCTGAAGGGTCGTGGCAAATTGAACCATATTGAAGGGACTCCTCTTCCTAAAACAGATCCTGGATTCCCTACTTGGGACAATGAGGACCCTCTCATTATGTCATGGATGTGGAACAGTATGATTCCAGAGATCAGCGGGAATTATATGTTTCTTGCTACTGCCAAGGCGATTTGGGATAGTCTCAGTCAGAATTACTCCAAGAAAAAGGATCTCTCTGCCCGCTTTGATTTGAAGACCAGGATCTTCAATACTAAGCGAGGAACTATATGCATTTCGATTACTTTGCTATTATGAAAGCGGTTACGGATCGAGCTGGATCAATATCATACTCTCAAGATGGAGACCCCAAATGACATGCTTGCTTTGAATAATTGTATTGAGACTGATCGGATTTTTGAGTTCTTAGCTGGGTTGAACAGTGAGTATGACCCAATTCGACTGCAGATTTTGGGCAAGGACTGCCTTCCTTCTCTTGATGAAGTGTTTTACATTGTGCGGGGTGAAGAAAGTCGCCGGGTTGTCATGCTAGGTACCAAACCTACTGAAGGCTCCGCATTGGTTGCTAGCAAGACAGGCAGACCAGGATCGTCTAAGCTTGGCAAGGAGGATCGCTTCTGTGAACACTGCAAGAAGCCCGGGCACACAAAGGACAGATGTTTTAGACTCCATGGGAAAGACAATGTCCTCAACCGTCCTGGAGGTTTCAAAGGTACTCAAGCACATGTGGTAGCATCTACTTCCACCCCTTACGACTTCTCCGCCTGGTTCAATCGCGCTTCCTCGGGAGTCAAGACTTGGATCGCTTGCAAAACCTTCTCGACTCCTTGCGTAAGCCTTCTAGTTCTAGTTCCCTGACAATGACTGGTAAGATTTTATGTTCTTGATCATTTATCGCCTGCAGTACTATTCCTAACGATGCATGGATTACGGACTCACGGTGCTCCTGCCCATATGACCTTCAGCTCTAAATTGTTTTCCACTTATGGCCCTCATTCTAGCATTCCCTATATTACTGTTGCAAATGGTTCTCACACCCCTGTTGTAGGTGTTGGAGATATTAATCTCCACACCCCTTTCTATTTGAGAAGTGTGCTTTATGCTCCTGGACTCTCAAATAACTTAATTTCTATTCGCAAACTTACCCAGGATATGAACTGTACAGTAACTTTTTCTCCTACTCATTGCCTTTTTCAGGATCTTGCCACGGGGAGGACGATTGGAGTTGCTAAGGAACAGGGAGGGTTATACTTTCTATCTGCTGAAGAATCTGGTTTGAAGGTGCTGTCTTTCTCTACCCAGTCTCACTGAACTACTACTCAAGTTTGGCTTCGCATAAGCGTCTAGGGCATCCTCCATTTCCTTTACTCAAAACTATGTTTCCTGCTTTATTTTTGCAAGAGTCTGTTGAGTCGTTTAATTGTGATGTTTGTCAATTTTCCAAACACAAACGTGTGTCTTTTCCTTCTAGTTGTAATAGAAGTGTTGAACCTTTTGATCTTATTCATTCTGATGTTTTGGGGCCTGCCCCTGTTTCTAATATTTCGGGTGCGCGATGGTTTGTTACTTTTATTGATGATTGTACTCGCGTTAGTTGGCTATTCTTGATGAAAGATAAATCTGAAGTATCTCAGTTGTTCATTCAATTTTATCACATGATAAAGACTCAATTTGACAAATGTATTAAAAGACTATGGTCGGATAATGGTCGAGAATATGTCAATCAATGTTTTTTTTCATTTATTAGTCAAAATGGTGTTCTTCATGAACTAACGTGTGTTGATACTCCACAACAAAATGGAGTTGCAGAAAGGAAAAACCGTCACTTACTTGAAATTGCTCGCGCCCTTCTCTTCCAAACAACAGTTCCAAACTCATTTTGGGGGGAGGCAGTTTTGACTGCTGCCTATCTCATCAATCGGATTCCATCCCGAGTTCTAGGTAATTTCAGTCCTGTTCAATCTATGTTGTCTTTTTACCCATCTGCTCCTATCATGCAGAGTCTAGAGCCTCGAATATTCGGCTGTGTTGCCTTTGTTCATGTCCACAAGCAGCACCGCAATAAGTTGGATTCCCGAGCTGTCCGATGCATCTTCCTGGGTTATGCTCCCAATAAACGGGGGTACAAGTGTTATCATCCTTCCAGTCGTAAACACTATGTCTCTATGGATGTCACCTTCCATGAACATGTCCCGTTCTTCACTCGTCCTCAGCTTCAGGGGGAGAATAGTAGTGATTTGGAATCTGATTCCGAGTTTCTTCTCCTTGGTCCTTGGCATCCTGAGTCACCACCTTTGTCAGTTGATTCTCCTGAGTCTCCTGTTGTTTCTGAGTCTCCTATCCCTGAGTCTCCTGCTGCTCCTAAGTTACTACCTCCTGAGTCTCCAGTTGCTTCTGAGTCACCTGTTATTGTTTCTTCTTTACCTTCTATTTTGCGAGAAACAAAGACCTTCAAAGACCAAGGTAAAGACAAAGGCTAGTGAGCCAACTTTAACATATCGAGGAGAGGAAAACCCGACCTGGTCGAAACAACCCCAATCGCCCGAGCGGAGGTAAGTACTGAAATTAACCCTGTTGCTTCTGATTCTTCTATTTCCGATACACTTGACCTTGATCCAGTTGACCTTCCTATTGCCTTGAGAAAAGGGAAAAGGTCTTGTACCAAATACCCGATTTCTCAATTTGTTTCATCTAACAGTGTTTCCCCGCAGCATAAGGCCTTTATGACAGCAGTTGACTCTGTAAGAATCCCTGCATCTGTTAAGGAAGCACTTAAAGATGAAAATTGGATCAAAGCCATGAATGAGGAAATGAAAGCTCTTGAAAAGAATAGAATTTGGGAGATAGTTAAAAAGCCAAGAGGCAAGAAGCCAGTTGGTTGCAGGTGGATTTACACTGTCAAGTACAAATCAGATGGCACTCTTGATCGATATAAGGCCAGATTAGTAGCAAAAGGGTACACCCAGACTTATGGCATTGATTATGAGGAAACATTTGTACCGGTAGCAAAGATGAACACTGTCCGTATCTTACTCTCTCTCTTGCGGCTCATTCTGGGTGGGAACTTAATCAGTTTGATGTTAAAAATGCATTCTTGCATGGAAATTTAGAGGAGGAAGTGTATATGGAGATCCCGCCAGGATTTGATCCAACTCATGGGGTAAATAAGGTGTGTAGATTGAAAAAGGCCTTGTATGGGCTAAAACAGTCTCCCCGGGCATGGTTTGGAAGATTTACAAAAGCTATGATTGGCCTTGGTTACAAACAGAGTCAAGGAGACCATACCTTCTTCTTCAAACATTCACAGGGAGGAAAACTAACAGTACTTCTTGTTTATGTTGATGATATTATTGTTACAGGGAATGACTTGGTTGAGAGAGAACTCCTCAAGAAGAAATTGTCTGCAGAATTCGAGATGAAAGATCTGGGAACCCTCAAGTATTTCCTTGGGATAGAGGTAGCTTACTCAAAACAAGGAATTTTTATCTCTCAGAGAAAATATGTTCTTGACCTTCTACAGGAAACTGGCAAGCTTGGGTGTAAACCTGCAGGTGTTCCCATAGAGCAAAATCATAAAATGAGCACTGAAGAGGAGAGTGCTAGAGTTGACAAGTCCCAGTATCAGAGATTAGTGGGAAGGCTAATTTACTTAGCACACACTAGACCTGACTTAGCTTATGCAGTAAGCGTAGTCAGTCAGTTTATGCATGATCCAAGGATGAGGCATTTGCAGGCAGTAGAGCGGATCTTGCAATACCTTAAAGCGACTCCAGGAAGGGGTCTATTGTTCAAAAGAGGCGGAAGACTGACGTTGGAAGCCTATACTGATGCTGATTATGCAGGCTCAGTGAGTGATAGAAGGTCCACATCTGGCTACTGCACATTCTTCTGTGGTAATCTTGTTACATGGAGGAGCAAAAAGCAAAATGTAGTGGCCAGATCAAGTGCTGAGGCAGAATTTAGAGCAATGGCTCATGGGATTTGTGAGCTATTGTGGATGAAGATTATACTTGATGATTTGAAGGTGAATTATGAAGGCTCAATGAGGTTGTTTTGTGACAATTAATCAGCAATCAGCATTGCTCATAATCCTGTACAACATGACAGGACCAAACACATTGAGATAGATAGACACTTTATAAAGGAGAAGCTAGATTGTGGACTGATCACAACGTCCTACATTCCTACTGGATACCAACTGGCAGATGTGCTTACAAAGGGGCTATCTACAGAACGATTCCGCCAACTTACTTGCAAGCTAGGAATGATTGATATCTACTCACCAGCTTGAGGGGGAGTATTGTAAATAATTAGAATAAATAGTTTCTTTTTGTATTGTAAACTAGTTTAGTTATTTGGCCCATTGCTTAGGCCCATTAGGTTAAGCCTAGCGTAGCCTATATAATAAACATTGGTGTGTGTATACCGGTACGAGTTAATAATATAATTCAGATATAATTTTCACATATATTATTATATATTTATATTAAAATGTATTTTAATATTTTTGGTAGGAGTTTACGTTCCGTGCTACAAACCCACGTTCTACGCTCCTATGACCCCTCCTCGTTCCTATGTAGGATCTCGCTTTTGTCTACCTTGATTAGGAGCATGTATTAGTTTCAGTACAGTTTTATTACTCTCTGTTCTGTTAGTTTTCCTATCAGCTTACAGCTGGCAGTTAGTTAGTTTGTTAAGACTGGTAATCATTTTACCAGATCGTTAACCTTTCCTCTTTACTGTGTTTAGCTCATCAATAAATATGAGCGTTCACAGTTGTTTTAGTTAAGTCAAAAGCATTTTACTCATCATTCGGAGTTATATTTATCTTTCCTTTCTGTTGAACCTAGATTTGTAATAGTGATCAGTGGTAGATAGCTCCTATAGGTCTTCTGCTTTTCTTTTTACTGCTCCCGTGATTCTATCTTAATACAGTTCTCTTAATCTAGCGAAGCGTTTGCTTGTAGGGGGTTTCTTTAATACATGTTTTGTTTGTTCTAATTCTGTTTTTCAATTCATGCAGATATGAAATATTCCAACTAATGGTAAATCTGTACACTGAGAGGTTTATTCAGATGCTAAGGTTGCTTAGCGACAGGGCAAATGAATTGACAAATATTGAGATATTAAAGGTATTTCACTGTAGTTGTTATTTATGTATAATATACTGTAGAAAAGTATTTTACTGAATGATATTGTATTTACTTAATGAGTATATCTACACTAATAATTATTATATAGACTACGCTAGACTTAAACCTAATGGGTCTGAGCAATGGGCCTGATAAATAAACTAGGTTACAATACAAAAGGTAAATATTTACTATTTACTCTAATTATTTACAATACTCCCCCTCAAGCTGGTGAGTGGATATCAATCATTCCTAGCTTGCAAGTAAGTTGGCGGAATCGTTCTATAGATAATCCTTTTGTAAGCACATCTGCCTGTTGGTGTCCAGTAGGAATGTAGGACGTAGTTACCAGTCCACAATCTAACTTCTCCTTTATAAAGTGTCTGTCTGTCTCAATGTGTTTGGTCCTGTCATGTTGTACAAGATTATAAGCAATACTGATTGCTGATTTATTGTCACAAAACAACTTCATTCAGCCTTCATAGTTCATGTTCAAATCATCAAGTATAATCTTCATCCACAATAGCTCACAAATTCCATGTGTCATTGCTTTGAATTCTGCCTCAGCACTTGACCTGGCTACTATATTTACTTTTTTGCTTAGCCAGAAGTGGACCTTTTATCACTCACTGAGCCTGCATAATCTGCATCAGTATAGGCTTCCAACGTCAGTCTTCCGTCTCTTTTGAACAAGAGACCTCTTCCTGGAGTAGCTTTAAGGTATTGCAAAATTCGCTCTACCGCCTGTAAGTGCCTCATCCTCGGATCATGCATAAACTGACTGACTACGCTTACTGCATAAGCTAAGTCTGGTCTAGTGTGTGCCAAGTAAATTAGCTTCCTCACTAATCTCTGATACTGAGACTTGTCAACTCTAGCACTCTCCTCTTTAGTGCTCATTTTATGATTTTGCTCGATGGCCCAAGCTTGCCAGTTTCCTGCAAAAGGTCAAGAACATATTTTCTATGAGAGATAAAGATTCCTTGTTTTGACTAAGCTATCTTAATACCAAGGAAATACTTGAGAGTTCCCAGATCTTTCATCTCGAATTCTGCAAACAATTTCTTCTTGAGGAGTTGTCTCTCAACCAAGTCATTCTCTATAATAATAATATCATCAACATAAACAAGAAGTACTGTTAGTTTTCCTCCCTACGAAGACGAGGGTATGATCTCCTTGACTCTGTTTGTAACCAAGACCCAACATAGCCTTTGTAAATCTTTCAAACCATGCTCGGAGAGACTGCTTTAGCCCATACAAGGCCTTTTTCAATCTACACACCTTATTTATCCCATTGGTTGGTTCAAATCCCAGTGGGATCTCCATATACACCTCCTCCTCTAAATTTTCATGCAAGAATGCATTTTTAACATCAAACTGATTAAGTTCCCACCCAGAATGGGCAGCAAGAGAGAGTGAGATACGGACAATGTTCATCTTTGCTACCGGTGCAAATGTCTCCTCATAATCAATGTCATAGGTCTGGGTGTACCCCTTTGCTACTAGTCTGGCCTTATATCGATCAAGAGTGCTATTTGATTTGTACTTGACAGTAGAAATCCACCTGTAACCAACTGGCTTCTTGCCTCTTGGCATCTCAACTATCTCCCAAGTTCCATTCTTTTCAAGAGCTTTCATTTCCTCATTCATGGCTTTGATCAAATTTTCATCTTTAAGTGCCTCTTTGACAGTTGCAGGGATTTTTACAGAGTCAACTGCTGTCATAAAAACCTTATGCTGCGGGGAAATACGATTTGATGAAACAAATTGAGAAATAGGGTATTTGGAACAAGATCTTTTCCCTTTTCTCAAGGCAATAGGTAGGTCAACTGGATCGAGGTCAAGTGTATCGGGAATAGAAGAATCAGAAGCAAAAGGGTTACTTTCAGTACTCACCTCCGGCTCAGACGGTTGAGGTTGCCTCTGGACCAGGTCGGGTTTTTCTTTCCTCTGATATGTCAAAGTTGGCTCACTAGCCTTTGTCTTTGCTGGTGCTGAAGGTGTTGTTTCCTGCAAAATAGAAAGTAAAGGAGGAACAATCACAGGTGACTCAGAAACAACTGGAGACTCAGGAGACTCAGGAGATAGTAACTCAGGAACAGCAACAGGAGACTCAGGAACAGAAGACTCAGAAACAACAGGAGACTCAGGAACAGGAGACTCAGGAGGATCAACTGACAATGTTGGTGACTCAGTAAGCCAAGGACCAAGGAGAAGAAACTCGGAATCAGATTCCAAATTACTACTATTCTCCCCCTGAAGCCGAGAATGAGTGAAGAAAGGGACATGCTCATGGAAAGTGACATCCATAGAGACATAGTGTTTACGACTTGAAGGATGATAACACTTGTACCCCTATTTATTAGGGGCATAACCCAAGAAGATGATCGGACAGCACGTGAATCCAACATATTGCGGTGCTGCTTGTGGACATGAACAAATGCAACACAGCCGAATATACGAGACTTTAGATTGTATGGTAGGAGTAGATGGGTAGAAAGACAACATAGATTGAACAGGATTGAAATTACCTAGAACTCAGGATGGAATCCGGTTGATAACATAGGTAGCAGTCAAAACTGCTTCTCCCTAATACGAGTTTGGAGCTGATGTTTAGAAGAGAAGGGCGCGAGCAACCTCAAGCAAGTGACAGTTTTTTCTTTCTGCAACTCCATTTTGTTGTGGAGTATCCACACATGTTAGTTCATGAAGAATACCATTTTGACTAATAAATGAAGAAAAACCTTGATTAACATATTCTCGACCATTATCAGACCATAGTCTTTCAATGCATTTGCCAAATTGAGTTTTTATCATATGATAAAATTGAATAAACAACTGAGATACTTCAGAATTATATTTCATCAAGAATAGCCAACTGACGCGAGTACAATCATCAATAAAAGTAACAAACTATCGCGCACCCGAAATATTAGAAACAGGGGCAGGCCCTCAAACATCAGAATGAATAAGATCAAAAGGTTTAACACTTCTATTAAAACTAGAAGGAAAAGACACAAGTTTGTGTTTGGCAAATTGACAAACATCACACTTAAAAAGACTCAACAGACTCTTGTAAAAACATAGTTGGAAACATAGACCTCATCAAAGAAAATGGAGGATGACCAAGACGCTTGTGCTGAAGCCAGATTTGTGACGCAGGAGAGTGAGACTTTGACTGAGACCGAAATGCGGAAGGCAACACCTTCTGACCAGCTCGTTGATCAGATAGATAGTACAACCCCCCTGTTCCTTGGCAAATCCAATCGTCTTCCCCGTTGCAAGATCCTGAAAAACACAATGAGAATGAAAAAACATTACTGCACAGTTATGGTTCTGGGTAAGCTTACGAATAGAGATAAGATTATTCGAAAGACTAGGAACATGAAACACATTTTTCAATTTAAAAGGTTGAAGGTCAATATCCCCAGAACCATCAACACCAGTATGAGAACCATCTGTAACAGTAATACAAGGAATGCTGGAAGGGGAAGTATAAGTCAAAAAATGTTGAGAATGAAAGGTCATGTGATGAGTGGCACCAGAGTCAAGAATCCAAACATTCTGAGGAATAGCATCAGCAGCAGTAACGGATCGAGAACATGACTTCTTACCACTCATTGCCTGAGAAGAGTACGTAGAAGGCTCACCAAAAGAGTCAAGAAGGGTCCGTAAACGATCGAAGTTATTTTGGCAGAGTTGCGTTGTAGTTTCTGCCATCGGAAAAAGTCGCACACTACCGGAAAAAATGAACTATAGGGCTTCAAGAGACCCACAAAAAGGAAACGAACAAGCAACCGTACGGACAGGTGAATAGTGATCGTACGGACAGTCAAACAGTGTTGTCCAGATTGGTGAACAATGATCGTACGGACGGGTGAACACGATGATTTATGCGGACAGTGAAACGATTCCGTGCAGACAGTGAACAAAGGTCGCCACGGCCAATTAGCAATGATTTACGTGGGTGAACGACTAAGAAAAAATTCTGGGCACAATGAAGGCTGCCAAGAAAGCCGCAATGAAGACGGCGAAAGAGAATCACAATGAAGGCGACTAGGGTTTTATGCGGAAGCGAAACCCTCAAGACTGAGAGCTCTTGATACCATGTAGAAAAGTATTTTACTGAATGATATTGTATTCACTTAATGAGTATACAAACACTAATCGTTGTTATATAGATTACACTAGACTTAAACCTAATGGGTCTGAGCAATGGGCCTGATAAATAAATTAGGTTACAATACAAAAGGTAAATATTTACTATTTACTATTTACTCTAATTATTTACAATATATACTATCCCACACATGTTTGGAATGTGATTTTCTCCTTAGATAAAGGTTATCCAAGTACACATTTTGTAAGCAATGGTGTGATGTGTTGGGAGGGGACGATTAAGGTACACATGCAAAACGTGTGTATCAGTCCATGTTCTGCTTTACACCATTAGTTATGAATTTTTTTAATATTTTATTCACAACGGTCCTGATTAAATATGACCAACAAGGTTATAATGGTCAATACACCCCTTATTCCCTTCTCCCCAACTCTACTGCATCCATGCTGTTGAAAGAGAGAAAATAGAGAGACATAATATGGTGAAATCGTGTGTGTTGCACAGCGGAGCTTTTGTTATTTATATAATGCATTGTAATAAATACAAAAAACCTATTGAACCATAACTACTTATCATTTCTGACACCCCCCCTTAAGCTGGAGCATATAAATCATATGCACCAAGCTTGTTACAAATATAGTTTATGCGAGGACCCCTCAAAGACTTCGTGAAAACGTCCGCCAACTGATCATTTGAACCAACAAAGCTAGTGGTGATGTCTCCAGATAAAATCTTCTCTCTGATGAAATGACAATCTGCCTCAATATTCTTAGTTATCTCATGAAATACCGGATTTGAAGCAATATGCAAAGCAACTTGGTTATCACAAATGAGTGTCATCTGTGCAACCTCTCCAAATCTAAGCTCCTGAAGTAACTGTTTAAGCCATATGAGCTCCTGAGTAGCCAATGCCATGGCTCGGTATTTTGCTTCTGCACTTGACTTTGCAACAACATTTTGCTTCTTACTTTTCCAGGAGATAAGGTTGCCCCCAGTGAATATACAATACCCAATAGTGGATCTCCTATCAACAGGAGAGCCTGCCCAATCAGCATCTAAATATCCCACAACTCGGGTATGACCATTGTTTTCATAAATGAGACCTTTTCCTGGAGCTGCCTTAATGTACTTCAAGATACAAATTACAGCATCCCAATGTCCTTCACAGGATCAATTAAGAAATTGACTTACCACACTAACAGCGAAGGAGATATCTGGTCGAGTGACAGTGAGATAATTTAGCTTGCCCACCAATCTTCTGTATCTCTCTGGATCTAAAAGAGGCCCCCCCTGATTTGGTAGAAGCTTGGTATGAGGATCCATAGGAGTATCAACTGGTTTGACATTCATCAAACTTGTTTCCTCTAGAATGTCCAAAGCATACTTCCTCTGAGAAATTACAATGCCATCCTTGGATTGTGCCACCTCTATCCCCAAGAAATATCGGAGCTTACCAAGATCTTTTGTTTGAAAGTGGTGATAAAGATGTTTTATCTGAGCAATGCCATGATGATCACTACCTGTAATGACAATGTCGTCGACATATACAATCAAGTAAATACAAACTATACCCGAATGGCGATAGAAGGCGGAGTGATCTTTCTCACATTGGGTCATACCAAACTGCTTAACAACATTGCTAAATCTGCTAAACCAAGCTCTAGGAGAATATTTGAGGCCATATAGAGACTTACGGGGGCGACAAACCAGCCTTGAAGACTCCCCTTGAGCAACAAATCCAGGAGGTTGCTCCATATAAACTTCTTCTTGAAGATCACCATGGAGGAAAGCATTTTTAATATCAAGTTGGTGAAGAAGCCAGTGGCGAATAGCAGCCATGGACAAAAACAAGCGAACAGAAGCCATTTTGGCCACCAGGGAAAAGGTGTCCCCATAATCCAAGCCAAAGACATGTGTATAACCTTTAGCAACTAGTCTTGTCTTGAGTCGATCAACTTGACCATTAGGACCAACTTTAACTGTAAAGACCCACTGACATCCAACAATTGATTTCCCTGATGGAAGAGGAACAAGGTCCCAAGCCTCACTGCCCTGAAGTGCACACATTTCTTCAACCATAGCCTGGCGCCACCCAGGATGAGAAAGAACTTCACCTATAGTCTTAGGAATAGACACAGAAGACAAGGAAGAAAGACAAGCAAAATGCGAAGATGACAAACGATGGTAACTCAAAGCAACATAATGAGGAAAAGGATTACGAGTAGACCATATACCTTTTCGGAGCGCAATAGGAAGATCAAGTGCAGGAGGTTGGTCCGGAGCAGGTGGAGGAGGTGGAGTCGGAGGAGAGTCCACAGGACCTGTAAGTGGAGGCACAAGAGCTAGAGGTGGAGACATAGGTGTTGGAGGTGTAGGCACAGGTGCTGGAAGTGGAGGTGGAGGCACGGATTGTGAAGGTGGAGGCTGCCGATGATGATAGACCTGGAAAGGACGAGGAGGAGCAGGAATGTCTTGAACATGGGGTATCATAGGTGGAGTGTACTCAGTTGAGATAGGAGGAAGAGGTGAAGTATCTAAAACAGACTTCAATGTGGAAGGATCAAAGAAAGGAATAGACTCAAAGAAGGTAACATCAGCTGAGACTAGATACCTAGCTGAGGAGGTGAATAACAACGATAACCCTTTTGCGAACGAGTGTAACCCAGAAAGACACATTTGAGAGACTGAGCAGACAATTTATCAATACCAAGAGCAAGATTATGGACAAAACAAGTAGATCCGAAGACCCGAGGTGACAAGGAATGCAGAGGCTGGTGAGGATATAACACAGAGTGGGGTACTTGGTTATTTAGAACTGAGGAAGGCATCCGATTTATGAGATAATATGCAGTAAGAACAACATCCCCCCAATATCGAAGAGGAACATTGCCATGAAGAAGTAGGGTCCGAGTTGTTTCAATAAGATAACGATTTTTACGTTCAGCAACTCCATTTTGTTGAGGGGTATGGGCACATGATGTTTGGTGAAGAATGCCATGTGAAGCCATAAAGGTTTGAAATGACTGAGACAAGTACTCACAAGCATTATCACTTCGCAGAGTACGAATGGGAACACCAAATTGTGTTTTTATCTCATGATAAAATTGCTGAAAAATGGAGAACAATTCAGACTTATTTTTCCCAGGTTGTCGAGCTCGCCGATAGCGTCTTTGTCAGCTACACCATCAACCATATCGTGACCAATTGAGCTTCCATCTGGCAAGTCTTCAACACGGTCACCGCCATCGCCACGGGCGACAGCGCCGCCAGGAAGATCTCTAAGTTGCCAAATTTCACCTGTGAAACCTCCTTCAACTCCACCGTTTCTCCACGTCCCTGTCGATGGCCCCACCATCACCTTCAGTGCCAATGAGCCCCTCTCTGAGCATATCTTGCTTTACACCACTGCCATTTCTCTTAAGCTATATCCAGCTTTTTCCTCTCCCACCCCCTTTCACAACCAAGAGTCATAAAGACTCGCCACTTCGCGGTGAAGATCGCGCCTCCATCAGGTGCGCCAAGTGGGGTGGATCTTGGAGTGGTGGATCTTGAAAGCGAAACAGGGGCAGTGGATCTTGGTGCAGTGGTTCGGCAGACATGGGAGGGAAACCGGAGGTCGCAATTTGCTAGCGAGTGTGAGAGGGAGGTCCATAGTGGGCCACACAGTGAGATCTGGGATTCCCACAAATATGAGCGGTGGAGCTTGCAACCAGAAAGGTGGAAGAGGGCCGCACCCACTGTGGTAAGGGCTTTAGCCCCATCTTTACTCTATAATTTTATTTGTGGCTTGTGACATTGGTTGCCATTACCCACTTTGCCCTTTGTGCACTGATACACTTCTTTATAAGTAGGTGTCGTAACATTTACCTGTGCTGGAACACAACGATAATAGGAAAAAGAAAAAATAAGAATGATTTATTGCTTGACTGAAAGTGAACAATAAAAGGAAAAAAATCTCTCCTTCAAGGGTTTCCCGTTAACAAAGGTGTTCCCCTTCACAACTGAGAACTTGCTCAGTTATCTCAAAATACATTCATTCAATGATCCTCCTACCTTTACTTCATCTTATTTATATATCTCACTAGTCCCCTCTAACTAACAACCTCCTAGAATTTGGGTTTAGGGCTTGTAAGATGACGACTGAACAAGCCTTATAAGCACTACATAAACCATACCTCTGGGCATTGTGGGACTAAACACACACCTTCACACCCAACACAATTAAGGTGCTAGAGGCTACAATGAAGCAGCTCAAAGTTGCCGCAATTAAGGAAACTACAAGGCACCGCATCTAAGGCACCTTCCAAACCCTCTCAGGGCTATGCACCTGGAGCGTAGACGATATGGGCGGCCCAACAACAAATCTAGGATATGTTCTTATACCATCTTAGAATTTGGGCTTAAGCCCTATTAGAAATATAGTTAGTTAGTAGTTAGTTACTCTTACTCTCTATATAAGTCATGTAATAACTTTGTTAGAATAACACATTTAACATGTGTTAAATATGTTTAGTGTTAGAAGTCCCACATGGAAGAATGAGATGGCCTGATTAGTGGTTATAAATGGGGGGCAACCCTCACCCTATGAGCTAGCTTTTGGGGTTGAGTTAGGCCCAAACCCAAATTCTAATATGGTATCAGAGCCACGTTCTGCCCGGTGGTGTGGATAGTGCCGCTAGCCCTCGCCAGGTGACGAGCCCAGGCTCGAGGGGGCGTATTGTGAGTCCCACATCGGGTGGTTAACGAGCCTGGCCGTTGCTTATATACATGGGTAGACCATCCCCTTACAAGCCGGTTTTGAGGGGACCATTCGGATGCCTGAATTCTAATATATTTTTTTTTTTATCTGAATAATATTTCATTAACTTAACTTTGAATACACACACTAATGTTATTATATAGACTACGCTAGACTTAACCTAATGGGCCTGAACAATGGACCGAATAACTAAACTAGGTTACAGTACAAAAGGTAAATATTTACTATTTACTCTAATTATTTACAATACTCCCCCTCAAGCTGGTGAGTGGATATCAATCATTCCTAGCTTGCAAGTAAGTTGGCGGAATCGGTCTGTAGATAGCCCCTTTGTAAGCACATCTGCTAGTTGGTGTCCAGTAGGAATGTAGGACGTTGTTATCAGTCCACAATCTAGCTTTTCCTTTATAAAGTGTCTGTCTATCTCAATGTGTTTGGTCCTGTCATGTTGTACAGGATTATGAGCAATGCTGATTGCTGATTTATTGTCACAAAACAACCTCATTGGGTGGTTAACGAGCCTGGCCGTTGCTTATATACATGGGTAGACCATCCCCTTACAAGCCGGTTTTAAGGGGACCATTCGGATGCCTGAATTCTAATATGGTATCAAAGCCTATCATAGATCCATTTGTTGGGCCACCCGTTATCGGGCCACTCAGGTCACGCTCCAGTTGTCTAGTCCTGGGCGTGAGGGGGGTGTGTTAGAAGTCCCACATGGAAGAATGAGATGGCCTGATTAGTGGTTATAAATGGGGGGTAACCCTCACCCTATGAGCTAGCTTTTGGGGTTGAGTTAGGCCCAAACCCAAATTCTAATATTTAGTGTGGCCTAATAAATGCTGACTATATGATGACTCACATAGGGATCTTTTGTATTTATTACGTAGATACGCCTTGTACTATAAATAGGTATCTTGTGTAATTATCATAAATCAATTGAAATACAACCTTTTTACATGGTATCAAGAGCTTAGGTTTTCCTTGATCCTATTTTCTCTTGTTTCTGCCTCAGTAGCCTTCGTTTCCTTTTTTTTAATTAATTTATTTATTTATTTATATTTTTTTTAGCGTACAGTAACTCGTGAACAGTACCCGGCACTGAGAGCCCATTTTTCTCCACAACCACAAGTCCGATCTCCGATCTGAGACCACAACCAAACTCGCCTCCCTCCAGCCACCCCCGCGGCCAAAGATCGCCACCACCCGCCGCCTCACGCGCCCTCAGTCTCCGCAACACGCCAAGCCGCGACTGAGAAGCCACTTTTCTCGGCAACCGTGACTCATATCTCCGGTCTGCCACCACCGGTCTAGCCGCCGTCCAGAGTCGACCAGACCGTCGAAAGCGCGTCCTCATCCGCCGCCGCACCCGCCTCCACGTGTGGCCAGACTCCGGCACGTGTCCCCCATGCGCGTGCACCCAGATCTCATTTTTCGCCGTTTTTCGGCTCAGCCCGCCGTCTGCCGCCTTGCTCACCACTAGGTGGCCCCCTGTCCAGAAGTTTCTCACCTTCAAAAAAAAAAAAAAAAAAATCATGGGTGATAACTCCGATTCCGACACTATGACGTTCACCAACGTCCCGATGATCCCGTCTAAAAAACTGACCGTTGCTCGTCAGTCTACATCATTTGCTGCCGTTACTCAGTCTGGTAATCCTGTAGCCTTTGTGTCTCAGTCCTCCTCTCTTGGACCTTGGGTACTTGACTCAGGTGCCTCTGACCATATGACTGATAACAAATCCTTTTTCTCTCACCTGTCTTACTCTGATTCTTTGCCTTCTGTCACTACGGCAAATGGCTCTAAAATCAAAGTTCAAGGCATTGATCAAGTACAACCTCTTCCCAATCTTTCCTTAGATTCTGTGCTTTATGTTCCTGGTTGTCCTTTTAATTTAATTTCTATTCACAAACTCACTTGCACCCTTGATTATTCAGTTCTCTTTGTTAATAACTATGTTTATGTCCTGGAACGGCGTACAGGACGGACGATTGGAACAGGACATGAGTATGGAGGATTATATCATCTTTCACAACCGGTAGCCTGTGTCTCTGCTACTTCTCAAACCCTTACTCATCAACGTTTGGGTCACCCTAGTCTTGATAAAATGCGTCTTATGCTTCCTAGTTTTTCTGAACTTTCATCTTTTGAATGTCGACCATGTCGCTAGGAAGCATTCTCGTCATACTTATAGTCAGCGAGTCAATAAAAGTGTTACATCACCTTTTGCTTTGGTTCATTCTGATATTTGGGGTCCTAGTCGTGTCTGTTCAGCTTTAGGATACTATTACTTTGTCACTTTTATTGACGATTTTTCTCGATGCACTTGGTTATTTTAAATGAAAAATCGTTCTGATGTTTTTAATATCTTTCAAGGATTTTGTGTTGAAGTTCAAAATCAACTTGGTACTTCCATTAAAATTTTACGAACTGATAATGCCCGTGAATATTTGTCTTCCCAGTTTCAATCCTTTTTGACTTCACAGGGAATTATTCACCAAACATCATGTGCTCATATACCACAGTAGAACGGTGTCGCTGAAAGGAAAAATCGACATTTAGTTGAAATAGCATGCACCCTTCTCCTTCACCATAATGTCCCTCTTCGCTTCTGGGGTGATGCACTTCTTACGGCTTGCTATCTTATCAACCGCATGCCTTCCTCTGTTCTTTAAGGTCAGGTTCCATACACTCTCATGTATCCACAACAGGATATCTATCCTGTTCCTCTTCGTGTCTTTGTTTGCACATATTTTGTCCAATACCTCACTCCAGGTAAAGATAAATTCTCTGCCAAATCTCTTAAATGTATTTTTCTGGGTTACTCACGTCTACAAAAAGGTTATCGTTGTTGTAAAAATATATCTGAATAATATTTCATTAACTTAACTTTGAATACACACACTAATGTTATTATATAGACTACGCTAGACTTAACCTAATGGGCCTGAGCAATGGGCCGAATAACTAAACTAGGTTACCGTTCAAAAGGTAAATATTTACTATTTACTCTAATTATTTACAATACTCCCCTGCCGGGTGAGTGGATATCAATCATTCCTAGCTTGCAAGTAAGTTGGCGGAATCGGTCTGTAGATAGCCCCTTTGTAAGCACATCTGCTAGTTGGTGTCCAGTAGGAATGTAGGTCGTTGTTATCAGTCCACAATCTAGCTTCTCCTTTATAAAGTGTCTGTCTATCTCAATGTGTTTGGTCCTGTCATGTTGTACAGGATTATGAGCAATGCTGATTGCTGATTTATTGTCACAAAACAACCTCATTGAGCCTTCATAATTCACCTTCAAATCATCAAGTATAATCTTCATCCACAATAGCTCACAAATTCCATGAGCCATTGCTCTGAATTCTGCCTCAGCACTTGATCTGGCCACAACATTTTGTTTTTTACTCCTCCATGTAACAAGATTACCACAAAAGAATGTGCAGTAGCCAGAAGTGGACCTTCTATCACTCACTGAGCCTGCATAATCTGCATCAGTATAGGCTTCCAATGTCAGTCTTCCGCCTCTTTTGAACAAGAGACCTCTTCCTGGAGTCGCTTTAAGGTATTGCAAAATCCGCTCTACTGCCTGCAAGTGCCTCATCCTCGGATCATGCATAAACTGACTGACTACGCTTACTGCATAAGCTAAATCAGGTCTAGTGTGTGCCAAGTAAATTAGCTTCCCCACTAATCTCTGATACTGAGGCTTGTCAACTCTAGCACTCTCCTCTTCAGTGCTCATTTTATGATTTTGCTCTATGGGAACGCCTGCAGGTTTACACCCAAGCTTGCCAGTTTCCTACAGAAGGTCAAGAACATATTTTCTCTGAGAGATAAAAATTCCTTGTTTTGAGTAAGCTACCTCAATCCCTAGGAAATACTTGAGAGTTCCCAGATCTTTCATCTCGAACTCTGCAGATAATTTCTTCTTGAGGAGTTGTCTCTCAACCAAGTCATTCCCTGTAACAATAATATCATCAACATAAACAAGAAGTACTGTTAGTTTTCCTCCATGTGAATGTTTGAAGAAAAGGGTATGATCTCCTTGACTCTGTTTATAACCAAGACCCAACATAGCCTTTGTAAATCTTCCAAACCATGCCTGGGGAGACTGTTTTAGCCCATACAAGGCCTTTTTCAATCTACACACCTTATTTATCCCAAGGGTTGGATCAAATCCCGGTGGGATGTCCATATACACTTCCTCCTCTAAATTTCCATGCAAGAATGCATTTTTAACATCAAACTGATTAAGTTCCCACCCAGAATGAGCAGCAAGAGATAGTAAGATACGGACAGTGTTCATCTTTGCTACCGGTGCAAATGTCTCCTCATAATCAATGCCATAAGTCTGGGTGTACCCCTTTGCTACTAATCTGGCCTTATATCGATCAAGAGTGCCATCTGATTTGTACTTGACAGTATAAATCCACCTGCAACCAACTGGCTTCTTGCCTCTTGGCTTCTCAACTATCTCCCAAGTTCTATTCTTTTCAAGAGCTTTCATTTCCTCATTCATGGCTTTGATCCAATTTTCATCTTTAAGTGCCTCCTTAACAGATGCAGGGATTCTTACAGAGTCAACTGCTGTCATAAAAGCCTTATGCTGCGGGGAAACATGGTTAGATGAAACAAATTGAGAAATAGGGTATTTGACACAAGACCTTTCCCCTTTTGTCAAGGCAATGGGTAGGTCAACTGAATCAAGATCAAGTGTATCGGGAATAGAAGAATCAGAAGCAAAAGGGTTACTTTCAGTACTTACCTCCGGCTCAGACGGTTGGGGTTGTTTCTGGACCAGGTCGGGTTTTCCTCTCCTCTGATATGTCAAAGTTGGCTCACTAGCTTTTGTCTTTGCTGGTGCTGAAGGTGCTGTTTCCTGCAAAATAGAAGGTAAAAGAGAAACAATAACAGGTGACTCAGAAACAACTGGAGACTCAGGAGGTAGCAACTCAGGAACAGCGACAGGAGACTCAGGGATAGGAGACTCAGAAACAACAGGAGACTCGGGAGGATCAACTGACAAAGGTGGTGACTCAGGGTGCCACGGACCAAGGAGAAGAAACTCGGAATCAGATTCCAAATCACTACTATTCTCCCCCTGAAGCTGAGGACGAGTGAAGAACGGGACATGTTCATGGAAAATGACATCCATAGAGACAAAGTGTTTACGACTGGAAGGATGGTAACACTTGTATCCCCGTTTGTTTGGCGCATAGCCCAAGAAGATGCATCGAACAGCCCGGGAATCCCACTTATTGCGATGCTGCTTGTGGATATGAACAAATGCAACACAGCCGAATATTCGAGACTCTAGACTCTGCATAATAGGAGCAGACGGGTAAAAAGATAACATAGACTGAACAGGACTGAGATTACCTAGAACACGGGATGGAATCCGATTGATGAGATAAGCAGCAGTCAAAACTGCTTCTCCCCAATACGAGTTTGGAACTGATGTTTGGAAGAGAAGGGCACGAGCAACCTCAAGTAAGTGACGGTTTTTTCTTTCTGCAACTCCATTTTGTTGTGGAGTATCAACACACGTTAGTTCATGAAGAATACCATTTTTACTAATAAATGAAGAAAGAGATTGGTTGACATATTCTCGACCATTATCCGACCGTAGTCTTTTAATGCATTTGTCAAATTGAGTTTTTATCATGTGATAAAATTGAATGAACAACTGAGATACTTCAGATTTATCTTTCATTAAGAATAGCCAACTAACGCGAGTACAATCGTCAATAAAAGTAACAAACCATCGCAAGACCAAATAATAGAAACAAAGCGTGCCCCAAGCATCGTAATGAATAAGATCAAAGGTTCAACACTTCTATTATAACTAGAAGGAAAAGACACACGTTTGTGTTTGGAAAATTGACAAACATCACACTTAAAAGACTCAATGCGGACTCTTGTAAAAACAAAGCTGGAAACATAGTTTTAAGTAAGGAAAATGGAGGATGTCCTAGACGCTTATCTTTGAAGCCAAACTTGAGAGGAAGTATGATGAGATCGACAGAGGAAGACAAAGACCTTCGCACCATTCTCTTGAGATAGAAAGTATAACCCTCCCTGCTCCTTAGCAACTCCAATCGCCCTCCCGTGGTAAGATCCTGAAAAAGACAATGAGTAGGAGAAAAAGTTATCGTGCGTTCATATCCCGAGTAAGTTTGCGAATAGAAATTAAGTTATTTGAGAGTCCAGGAGCATAAAGCACACTTCTCAAATAGAAAGGGGTGCGGAGATTAATATCTCCAAAACCTACAACAGGAGTGTGAGAACCATCTGCAACAGTAATATAGGGAATGCTTGAATGAGGGTTATAAGTGGAAAACAATTTAGAGTTAAAGGTCATATGGTCAGTAGCACCAGAGTCTAGAATCCATGCATCCTTAGGAATAGTACTGCAGGCAAGAACGATCGAGAACATAGAGCCTTACCAGTCATTGTCAGGGAACTAGAACTAGAAGGCTTACGCAAAGAGTCGAGGAGGCTCTGCAAGCGGTCCAAGTCTTCAGCGCCCAAGGGGGAAGGCGTAGTTGGACCGGATAGAGGAGCAAGTGTGGGAGTAGACAATTTATCAATACCAAGAGCAAGATTATGGACAAAACAAGTAGATCCGAAGACCCGAGGTGACAAGGAATGCAGAGGCTGGTGAGGATATAACACAGAGTGGGGTACTTGGTTATTTAGAACTGAGGAAGGCATCCGATTTATGAGATAATATGCAGTAAGAACAACATCCCCCCAATATCGAAGAGGAACATTGCCATGAAGAAGTAGGGTCCGAGTTGTTTCAATAAGATAACGATTTTTACGTTCAGCAACTCCATTTTGTTGAGGGGTATGGGCACATGATGTTTGGTGAAGAATGCCATGTGAAGCCATAAAGGTTTGAAATGACTGAGACAAGTACTCACAAGCATTATCACTTCGCAGAGTACGAATGGGAACACCAAATTGTGTTTTTATCTCATGATAAAATTGCTGAAAAATGGAGAACAATTCAGACTTATTTTTCCCAGGTTGTCGAGCTCGCCGATAGCGTCTTTGTCAGCTACACCATCAACCATATCGTGACCAATTGAGCTTCCATCTGGCAAGTCTTCAACACGTTCACCGCCATCGCCATGGGCGACAGCGCTAGGAAGATCTCTAAGTTGCCAAATTTCACCTGTGAAACCTCCTTCAACTCCACCGCTGTTCTCCACGTCCCTGTCGATGGCCCCACCATCACCTTCAGTGCCAATGAGCCCCTCTGTGAGCATATCTTGCTTTACACCACTGCCATTTCTCTTAAGCTATATGCAGCTTTTTCCTCTCCCACACCCTTTCACAACCAAGAGTTGCAGCACCTGCCACTTCTGTGTGAAGATTGCGGCCTCCATTGTGTGCGCTAAGCAGGGGGTGGATCTTGGAGTGGTGGATCTTGAAAGCGAAACAGGGGCAGTGGATCTTGGTGCAGTGGTTCGGCAGACATGGGAGGGAAACCGGAGGTCGCAATTTGCTAGCGAGTGTGAGAGGGAGGTCCATAGTGGGCCACACAGTGAGATCTGGGATTCCCACAAATATGAGCGGTGGAGCTTGCAACCAGAAAGGTGGAAGAGGGCCGCACCCACTGTGGTAAGGGCTTTAGCCCCATCTTTACTCTATAATTTTATTTGTGGCTTGTGACATTGGTTGCCATTACCCACTTTGCCCTTTGTGCACTGATACACTTCTTTATAAGTAGGTGTCGTAACATTTACCTGTGCTGGAACACAACGATAATAGGAAAAAGAAAAAATAAGAATGATTTATTGCTTGACTGAAAGTGAACAATAAAAGGAAAAAAATCTCTCCTTCAAGGGTTTCCCGTTAACAAAGGTGTTCCCCTTCACAACTGAGAACTTGCTCAGTTATCTCAAAATACATTCATTCAATGATCCTCCTACCTTTACTTCATCTTATTTATATATCTCACTAGTCCCCTCTAACTAACAACCTCCTAGAATTTGGGTTTAGGGCTTGTAAGATGACGACTGAACAAGCCTTATAAGCACTACATAAACCATACCTCTGGGCATTGTGGGACTAAACACACACCTTCACACCCAACACAATTAAGGTGCTAGAGGCTACAATGAAGCAGCTCAAAGTTGCCGCAATTAAGGAAACTATGGGCAGACCGCATCTAAGGCAACTTTCAAACACTCTCAGGGCTATGCACCTGGAGCGTAGACGATATGGGCGGCCCAACAACAAATCTAGGATATGTTCTTATACCATCTTAGAATTTGGGCTTAAGCCCTATTAGAAATATAGTTAGTTAGTAGTTAGTTACTCTTACTCTCTATATAAGTCATGTAATAACTTTGTTAGAATAACACATTTAACATGTGTTAAATATGTTTAGTGTTAGAAGTCCCACATGGAAGAATGAGATGGCCTGATTAGTGGTTATAAATGGGGGGCAACCCTCACCCTATGAGCTAGCTTTTGGGGTTGAGTTAGGCCCAAACCCAAATTCTAATATGGTATCAGAGCCACGTTCTGCCCGGTGGTGTGGATAGTGCCGCTAGCCCTCGCTTGTGGTGACGAGCCCAGGCTCGAGGGGGCGTATTGTGAGTCCCACATCGGGTGGTTAACGAGCCTGGCCGTTGCTTATATACATGGGTAGACCATCCCCTTACAAGCCGGTTTTGAGGGGACCATTCGGATGCCTGAATTCTAATATATTTTTTTTTTTTATCTGAATAATATTTCATTAACTTAACTTTGAATACACACACTAATGTTATTATATAGACTACGCTAGACTTAACCTAATGGGCCTGAACAATGGACCGAATAACTAAACTAGGTTACAGTACAAAAGGTAAATATTTACTATTTACTCTAATTATTTACAATACTCCCCAAGTGGTGAGTGGATATCAATCATTCCTAGCTTGCAAGTAAGTTAAGCGGAATCGGTGCGTAGATAGCCCCTTTGTAAGCACATCCGCTAGTTGGTGTCCAAGAGGAATGTAGGACGTTGTTATCGCCCACAATCTAGCTTCTCCTTTATAAAGTGTCTGTCTATCTCAATGTGTTTGGTCTGTCATGTTGTACGGGATTATGAGCAATGCTGATTGCTGATTTATTGTCACAAAACAACCTCGTTGGGTGGTTAACGAGCCTGGCCGTTGCTTATATACATGGGTAGACCATCCCCTTACAAGCGGTTTTAAGGGGACCATTCGGATGCTGAATTCTAATATGGTATCAAAGCCTATCATAGATCCATTTGTTGGGCCACCCGTTATCAGACGCTCAGGTCACGCTCCAGTTGTCTAGTCCTGGGCGTGAGGGGGGTGTGTTAGAAGTCCCACATGGAAGAATGAGATGGCCTGATTAGTGGTTATAAATGGGGGGTAACCCTCACCCTATGAGCTAGCTTTTGGGGTTGAGTTAGGCCCAAACCCAAATTCTAATATTTAGTGTGGCCTAATAAATGCTGACTATATGATGACTCACATAGGGATCTTTTGTATTTATTACGTAGATACGCCTTGTACTATAAATAGGTATCTTGTGTAATTATCATAAATCAATTGAAATACAACCTTTTTACATGGTATCAAGAGCTTAGGTTTTCCTTGATCCTATTTTCTCTTGTTTCTGCCTCAGTAGCCTTCGTTTCCTTTTTTTTAATTTATTTATTTATTTATTTATATTTTTTTTAGCGTACAGTAACTCGTGAACAGTACCCGGCACTGAGAGCCCATTTTTCTCCACAACCACAAGTCCGATCTCCGATCTGAGACCACAACCAAACTCGCCTCCCTCCAGCCACCCCCGCCAAAGATCGCCACAACCCGCCGCCACGCGCCTCGCCTCCGCAGAACACGCCAAGCCGCGACTGAGAAGCCACTTTTCTCGGCAACTGTGACTCATATCTCCGGTCTGCCACCACCGGTCGAACCGCCGCCCAGAGTCGACCAGACCGTCGAAAGCGCGTCCTCATCCGCCGCCGCACGCGCGGCCAGACTCCGGCGCGTGTCCCCCACGGGCGCGCACCCAGATCTCATTTTTCGCCGTTTTCCGGCCCGACCCGCCATCCGCCGCCTTGCCCACCACCAGGTGGCCCCCTGTCCAGAAGTTTCTCACCTTCAAAAAAAAAAAAAAAAACCTCATGGGTGATAACTCCGAATCCGACACTATGACGTTCACCAACGTCCCGATGATCCCGCCTAAAAATCGACCGCTGCTCGCCGTCTACATCATTTGTCATTACTCGGCCTGGTAATCCTGTAGCCTTTGTGTCTCAGTCCTCCTCTCTTGGACCTTGGGTACTTGACTCAGGTGCCTCTGACCATATGACTGATAACAAATCCTTTTTCTCTCACCTGTCTTACTCTGATTCTTTGCCTTCATTACTACGGCAAATGGCTCTAAAATCAAAGTTCAAGGCATTGATCAAGTACAACCTCTTCCCAATCTTTCCTTAGATTCTGTGCTTTATGTTCCTGGTTGTCCTTTTAATTTAATTTCTATTCACAAACTCACTTGCACCCTTGATTATTCAGTTCTCTTTGTTAATAACTATGTTTATGTCCTGGAGCAGCGTCTGGGGCCAGACGATTGAGCAGGACAGATACGAGTATGGAGGATTATATCATCTTTCACAACCGGTAGCCTGTGTCTCTGCTACTTCTCAAACCCTTACTCATCAACGTTTGGGTCACCCTAGTCTTGATAAAATGCGTCTTATGCTTCCTAGTTTTTCTGAACTTTCATCTTTTGAATGTCAGTCATGTCAGTTAGGGAAGCATTCTCGTCATACTTATAGTCAGCGAGTCAATAAAAGTGTTGCATCACCTTTTGCTTTGGTTCATTCTGATATTTGGGGTCCTAGTCGTGTCTGTTCAGCTTTAGGATACTATTACTTTGTCACTTTTATTGACGATTTTTCTCGATGCACTTGGTTATTTTAAATGAAAAATCGTTCTGATGTTTTTAATATCTTTCAAGGATTTTGTGTTGAAGTTCAAAATCAACTTGGTACTTCCATTAAAATTTTACGAACTGATAATGCCCGTGAATATTTGTCTTCCCAGTTTCAATCCTTTTTGACTTCACAGGGAATTATTCACCAAACATCATGTGCTCATATACCACAGTAGAACGGTGTCGCTGAAAGGAAAAATCGACATTTAGTTGAAATAGCATGCACCCTTCTCCTTCACCATAATGTCCCTCTTCGCTTCTGGGGTGATGCACTTCTTACGGCTTGCTATCTTATCAACCGCATGCCTTCCTCTGTTCTTTAAGGTCAGGTTCCATACACTCTCATGTATCCACAACAGGATATCTATCCTGTTCCTCTTCGTGTCTTTGTTTGCACATATTTTGTCCAATACCTCACTCCAGGTAAAGATAAATTCTCTGCCAAATCTCTTAAATGTATTTTTCTGGGTTACTCACGTCTACAAAAAGGTTATCGTTGTTGTAAAAATATATCTGAATAATATTTCATTAACTTAACTTTGAATACACACACTAATGTTATTATATAGACTACGCTAGACTTAACCTAATGGGCCTGAGCAATGGGCCGAATAACTAAACTAGGTTACCGTTCAAAAGGTAAATATTTACTATTTACTCTAATTATTTACAATACTCCCCCTCAAGCTGGTGAGTGGATATCAATCATTCCTAGCTTGCAAGTAAGTTGGCGGAATCGGTCTGTAGATAGCCCCTTTGTAAGCACATCTGCTAGTTGGTGTCCAGTAGGAATGTAGGTCGTTGTTATCAGTCCACAATCTAGCTTCTCCTTTATAAAGTGTCTGTCTATCTCAATGTGTTTGGTCCTGTCATGTTGTACAGGATTATGAGCAATGCTGATTGCTGATTTATTGTCACAAAACAACCTCATTGAGCCTTCATAATTCACCTTCAAATCATCAAGTATAATCTTCATCCACAATAGCTCACAAATTCCATGAGCCATTGCTCAATTCCGCCTCAAAGACTTGATCCGCCACAACATTTTGTTTTTTACTCCTCCATGTAACAAGATTACCACAAAAGAATGTGCAGTAGCCAGAAGTGGACCTTCTATCACTCACTGAGCCTGCATAATCTGCATCAGTATAGGCTTCCAATGTCAGTCTTCCGCCTCTTTTGAACAAGAGACCTCTTCCTGGAGTCGCTTTAAGGTATTGCAAAATACGCCATCGCTCGCAAGTGCCTCATCCTCGGATCATGCATAAACCGACCGACTACGCCATCAGATAAGCTAAATCAGGTCTAGTGTGTGCCAAGTAAATTAGCTTCCCCACTAATCTCGAGCATCGAGGCTTGTCAACTCTAGCACTCTCTCTTGATTGCTCATTTTATGATTTTGCTCTATGGGAACGCTGCAGGTTTACACCTAAGCTTGCCAGTTCCTCTGTAAGGTCAAGAACATATTTTCTCTGAGAGATAAAAATTCCTTGTTTTGAGTAAGCTACCTCAATCCCTAGGAAATACTTGAGAGTTCCCAGATCTTTCATCTCGAACTCTGCAGATAATTTCTTCTTGAGGAGTTGTCTCTCAACCAAGTCATTCCCTGTAACAATAATATCATCAACATAAACAAGAAGTACTGTTAGTTTTCCTCCATGTGAATGTTTGAAGAAAAGGGTATGATCTCCTTGACTCTGTTTATAACCAAGACCCAACATAGCCTTTGTAAATCTTCCAAACCATGCCTGGGGAGACTGTTTTAGCCCATACAAGGCCTTTTTCAATCTACACACCTTATTTATCCCAAGGGTTGGATCAAATCCCGGTGGGATGTCCATATACACTTCCTCCTCTAAATTTCCATGCAAGAATGCATTTTTAACATCAAACTGATTAAGATCCCACCCGTAATGAGCAAAGAAGAGATAGTAAGATACAGGCAGTGTTCATCTTTGCTACTCTTTGGTGCAAATGTCTCCTCATAATCAATGCCATAAGTCCAGGTGTACCCTTTGCTCCTCATCTGGCCTTATATCTCTCAAGAGTGCCATCTGATTTGTACTTGACAGTATAAATCCACCTGCAACCAACTGGCTTCTTGCCTCTTGGCTTCTCAACTATCTCCCAAGTTCTATTCTTTTCAAGAGCTTTCATTTCCTCATTCATGGCTTTGATCCAATTTTCATCTTTAAGTGCCTCCTTAACAGATGCAGGGATTCTTACAGAGTCAATCTTTGTCATAAAAGCCTTATCTTTGGGAAACATGGTTAGATGAAACAAATTGAGAAATAGGGTATTTGACACAAGACCTTTCCCCTTTTGTCAAGGCAATGGGTAGGTCAACTGAATCAAGATCAAGTGTATCGGGAATAGAAGAATCAGAAGCAAAAGGGTTACTTTCGATTTACCTCGGCCAGACGGTTGGGGTTGTTCTGGACCAGGTCGGGTTTTCCTCTCCTCGATATGTCAAAGTTGGCTCACTAGCTTTTGTCTTTAGTCTTTGAAGGTCTTTGTTTCTCGCAAAATAGAAGGTAAAGGAGAA
Organism: Calophaca sinica; assembly: GCA_037113605.1. Taxonomy (NCBI): domain Eukaryota; kingdom Viridiplantae; phylum Streptophyta; class Magnoliopsida; order Fabales; family Fabaceae; genus Calophaca; species Calophaca sinica. The sequence continues at coordinate 51,915,818 of CM073734.1, read as the reverse complement.
ACAATAACAGGTGACTCAGAAACAACTGGAGACTCAAGAGGTAGCAACTCAGGTACAGCGACAGGAGACTCAGGGATAGGAGACTCAGAAACAACAGGAGACTCGGGAGGATCAACTGACAAAGATGGTGACTCAGGGTGCCACGGACCAAGGAGAAGAAACTCGGAATCAGATTCCAAATCACTACTATTCTCCCCCTGAAGCTGAGGGCGAGTGAAGAACGAGACATGTTCATGGAAAGTGACATCCATAGAGACAAAGTGTTTACGACTGGAAGGATGGTAACACTTGTATCCCCGGCGCATAGCTCAAGAAGATGCATCGAACAGCCCGGGAATCCAACTTATTGCGATGCTGCTTGTGGATATGAACAAATGCAACACAACCGAATATTCGAGACTCTAGACTCTGCATAATAGGAGCAGACGGGTAAAAAGATAACATAGATCAACAGATCGAGATTACCTAGAACACGGGATGGAATCCGATTGATGAGATAAGCAAGGCCAAAACCGCTTCTCCCAATACGAAGCCTTTGGGAACTGATGTTTGGAAGAGAAGCGGCACGAGCAACCTCAAGTAAGTGACGGTTTTTCTTTCTCGCAACTCCATTTTGTTGTGGAGTATCAACACACGTTAGTTCATGAAGAATACCATTTTTACTAATAAATGAAGAAAGAGATTGGTTGACATATTCTCGACCATTATCCGACCGTAGTCTTTTAATGCATTTGTCAAATTGAGTTTTTATCATGTGATAAAATTGAATGAACAACTGAGATACTTCAGATTTATCTTTCATTAAGAATAGCCAACTAACGCGAGTACAATCACAATAAAAGTAACAAACCATCGCAAGACCGAAATAATAGAAACAGGCGGGCCCCAAGCATCAGAATGAATAAGATCAAAAGGTTCAACACTTCTATTATAACTAGAAGGAAAAGACACACGTTTGTGTTTGGAAAATTGACAAACATCACACTTAAAAGACTCAACAGACTCTTGTAAAAACAAAGCTGGAAACATAGTTTTAAGTAAGGAAAATGGAGGATGTCCTAGACGCTTATGCTGAAGCCAAACTTGAGAGGAAGTATGATGAGACTGGACAGAGGAAGACAGCACCTTCAGACCATTCTCTTCAGCAGATAGAAAGTATAACCCTCCCTGTTCCTTAGCAACTCCAATCGTCCTCCCCGTGGTAAGATCCTGAAAAAGACAATGAGTAGGAGAAAAAGTTACTGTGCAGTTCATATCCTGAGTAAGTTTGCGAATAGAAATTAAGTTATTTGAGAGTCCAGGAGCATAAAGCACACTTCTCAAATAGAAAGGGGTGCGGAGATTAATATCTCCAAAACCTACAACAGGAGTGTGAGAACCATCTGCAACAGTAATATAGGGAATGCTTGAATGAGGGTTATAAGTGGAAAACAATTTAGAGTTAAAGGTCATATGGTCAGTAGCACCAGAGTCTAGAATCCATGCATCCTTAGGAATAGTACCAGAGGCAGTAAACGATCGAGAACATAGAGCCTTACCAGTCATTGTCAGGGAACTAGAACTAGAAGGCTTACGCAAAGAGTCGAGGAGGCTCTGCAAGCGGTCCAAGTCTTCGCCTTGAGGAAGCGCGGTTGGACCGGATAGAGGAGCAAGTGTGGGAGTAGATGCTACCACATGTGCTTGAATACCTTTGAGACCTCCAATTCGGATAAAGACATTGTCTTTCCCATGAAGTCTAAGACAACTGTCCTTTGTGGTCCCTGGCTTCTTACAGTGTTCACAGTAGCGGTCCTCACTCCCAGGCTTGGATGATCCTTGTTTGCCTGTCTTGCTGGCAACTAATGCAGATCCTTCAGAAGGTTTGGGACCTAGCATGACACTTCGACGACTTTCTTCACCCCGCACAATATAGAACACTTCATCAAGAGAAGGAAGGCGTCCTTGCCCAAAATCGTAGTCGAACAGGTCATACTCACTGCTCAACCCACCAAGAACTCAAAAATCCGATCGGTTTCAATGCAAGTATTCAAAGCAAGCGTGTCATTGGGAGTCTCCATCTTGAGTCCGATATTGATCCAACTCAATCCGTAAACCTTTCATAATGGCAAAGTAATCAGAGATGCACATACTTCCTCGCTTAGTATTGAAGATCCCGCTCTTCAAATCAAAGCGGGCAGAGAGATCCTTTTTCTTGGAGTAAGTCTCACGAGGCTATCCCAAATTTCCTGGCAAAGAGCAAGAAACATATAATTCTACGATCTCTGGAATCATACTGTTCCACATCCATGACATAATGAGAGAGTCTTCATTGTCCCAAGTAGGGAATCCAGGATCAGTGGCAAGAAGAGGAGTCCCTTCAATATGATTTAATTTTCCACGACCCTTCAAATTCGTGCACATAAATTGGGCCCAATTGAAGTAGTTCTTCCCATTGAGGCGATAACTGGGATGCAGCGTTGGCAGAGCATTAGAATTCATCAAATTTGACGAGTCCACAAGAGGAGGAGGAGGAGGAGGAGGCGGTGGAGGATTCTGAACAGTTCCGTCCCCTTCCATAACAATAGATCAGACGTAGTAAAAAAAAACAGGGCAACGAACGAATGAACGTCAAATAACCCACGAAAAAAAAAGGTTCTCGGATCGGAGAGTGGACCCCCAAAATGGAAAGAGGAGGTGCCGGTCTACAATCTGGGAAAAAATGGCGGCGAACGGAACAGTGTAAGGCGGCGCGTGGACCACACGCCCAACGGCGATTGAGACGAGCGGCGACGGGCGGCGCGGTTTCGTGGTTTGGCGGTTTTGACGAGCCGAACGATGGTGGGGTCGATTGTGTGATATTCGCGGCGACGATGGCGTTGATGGAAACAACACACGCTGAGTGTTTGGTGTGAGGATGAAACGATGCTCGCGAATGAAGGTTGCAAGCGAAGGCAATGAAAGCGTGAGAAAAAACAACCACCACAATGAAGGTGGCGGCTAGGGTTTATGCGGAAGCGAGGCCCTCAAGAACGAGAGCTCGTGATACCATGTAAAAATATATCTGAATAATATTTCATTAACTTAACTTTGAATACACACACTAATGTTATTATATAGACTACGCTAGACTTAACCTAATGGGCCTGAGCAATGGGCCGAATAACTAAACTAGGTTACAGTACAAAAGGTAAATATTTACTATTTACTCTAATTATTTACAATAGTTGTTTTTGTCCTCAACTACAACGATACATTGTCTGAGCTGACGTCACCTTTTTTGAGACTCACCCATTCTTCTCCTCTTCTGCGGTCTTTGATGTCAATTTCACTGACGATCTTCCGGATATCCTACCTGTTGTTCCGGTACCTATTGTAGCCTCTAACCTGCCTCCTTTACGTACCTACCAGCGGCGAACACAGTCCATTGATCCTTCAGTCTCATCTCCTGCTCCAACTGCTCCTCCGACTGCGTCGCCTGCACCTGAACTTCCTATAGCTTTAAGGAAAGGTATTCGGTCCTCTCGCAACCCTAATCCTCAATATGCTTGTACTTTAAATTATGATCGTTTATCTACATCTTATGTTTCCTTTGTTTCTGCTTTGGATTCTGTGTCTATTCCTAAGTCTACAGGTGAAGCTATGATTGATCCCAATTGGCGTCAGGCGATGATGGAAGAGATGGCAGCATTACATTCAAATGGCACTTGGGAAATTGTTCCCTTACCTCTTGACAAAACAACAGTGGGTTGTCGATGGGTTTATACAGTGAAGATTGGGCCGGATGGTCAGATTGACCGTTTCAAAGCCCGTTTGGTGGCTAAAGGTTTTACACAGATTTTTGGCCTAGATTATGGTGACACATTTTCCCTAGTGGCCAAAATCACTTCGGTTCGTCTGTTTCTTGCCATGGCTGCCATTCATCATTGGCCTCTTCACCAACTGGATATTAAAAATGCCTTCTTGCATGGTGAGTTGCAGGAAGAGGTTTATATGGACCAACCTCCAGGTTTTACTGTTCCTGGTGACTCTCGCCTTGTTTGCCGGCTTCGCCGTGCTCTTTATGGATTGAAACAGTCCCCTCGTGCCTGGTTTGGACGATTTAGCTCTGCCTTACTACAATCTGGCATGACCAGATGTGAAGCTGACCATTCTGTTTTCTCCATCCATTTTCCTACTGGCCGGCGCATCTTTCTTGTAGTGTATGTGGACGACATCGTCATTACTGGTGATGACACAGAAGGTATCCAGCGGCTCAAAGCCCATCTTGTCAAACAGTTTAACACAAAAGATTTGGGTCCTCTCAAATACTTCTTAGGGATTGAAGTTGCCCAGTCCACTTCAGGCATTGCCATTAACCAACGGAAATATGCTCTAGATATTCTCACTGAGACCGGTATGCTTGATTGTCGCCCTGCTAATACTCCTATGGATCCCAATGTCAAGCTTCTTCCGGGTCAGGGGGAGCCATTGAAAGACCCGGGAAGATACCGACGTCTTGTGGGCCGACTCAATTATCTCACGGTCACCAGACCTGATATCACCTTTGCAGTGAGTATTGTATGTCAATTTTTGAGTGCTCCTTGTGATAGCCATTGAAATGCGGTCATCCGTATTCTTCGATACATCAAAAATGCATCGGCGAGAGGACTATAATATGAAGATAAAGGCAATACCAAAATCACTTGTTACTCAGATGCTGATTGGGCAGGATCACCATCAGATAGAAGATCCACTACTGGATATTGTGTTCTCATTGGAGGAAATATGATCTCATGGAGGAGCAAGAAGCAAGACACAGTTGCCTTATTTAGTGCGGAAGTTGAATACCGTGCTATGGCAGCAGCTGCAAAGAAGCTTGGATGGCTTAGGAATCTACTCCAACAACTGAAATTAGGAGACCTCCAGAATACAAAGCTTATTTGTGACAATCAAGCTGCGCTTCACATTGCATCAAATCCGGTCTTCCATGAACGAACCAAGCACATAGAGATAGACTGCCACTATGTAAGAGAAAAAGTGTTCTCAGGAGAAATCACCACCAACTTTGTCAAGTCTGAGGACCAATTGGCTGATATGTTCACTAAGGCTCTTAGAGGCTCTCGAGTTGACCACATTTGTAACAAGCTGGGATCATATGACATATATGCTCCAGCTTGAGGGGGAGTGTTAGAATAACACATTTAACATGCGTTAAATATGTTTAGTGTGGCCTAATAGATGCTGACTATATGATGACTCACATAGAGATCTTTTGTATTTATTGCGTAGATACGCCTTATACTATAAATAGGTATCTTGTGTAATTATCATAAATCAATTGGAATACAACCTTTTTACAAACTTGATGTAAATACACACTTTCTCATTTGTTCAATACAATTCCATTTTCAGTTTATGTAGTTTAGGATTACATCATCTAGAGATATGGTGGTGTTTAAGGTTCGGGCAATCCTCGCCTTACAAGCCGTTTTGTGGGTTGAGTTAGACCCTAATCCCAAATTCTAAGATGGTATCAGAGCCTATACTAGATCTATTATTGAGTCAAGATCTGTTATTCCATCCGTATTTATCCTCGCTCCAGATGTCCAGTCCTGGGGGTGAGGGGTTGTGTTGAGATCTCTGTTATTCCACCCGTATAGGTCTACGCTTCAGATATCTAGTCCTGAGCGTGAGGGGCTGTGTTGAGAGTCTCACATCATCTAGAGATATTGCCTAATTGGTATTTATAAGGCTCGGGCAGTCCTCACCTTACAAATCGGTTTGTGCGGTTGAGTTAGGCCCTAAGCCCAAATTCTAAGAAATAGAATATCATGTAATTAAGATTAGGATATCTTGTAATTGTATTGGCTGTCTTTAAGTCTATACAACGAGACTCCGCTGTGTAGTTGAAATACACAATTTCACAATTATGTCTCTTTTTTCTCTCTCTCAACAATTTCTTTAGTACATTTATCATTGAAGTGACAAATTGTTGTATCATAATGAGTTTTCATTACCGGACTTTGATTTGATATAATTCCTTGCTGCTTGTAGACTTGATCATAAACGTTTCTCTTTTTATCTCTATTTTTTTTTTATCCCCCGAATATTTGAATGGGAAAAGATACACATTTTTTTTGGTCTCAACCAGGTAACAGGCTGGGTGGTTGAATACCAAGATAACCTGGTTGGCCTTGGTGTTGACGAGTCTCTGGCTCAAGTGTGCTCTGAGAGTGGTGCTCTAGATCCTCTTATGAATTCTTATGTTGAGCGAATGCAAGCTACAACAAGGGTAATCCTAGCTATCTTGTTTATTTATTTAGCATTGGTAATGTTCCTTGGATGATTTCTTTATCTTAAATAACATTAAGCTTTGTTCTCAATGTTTTCTAGAGATGGTTCTTGAATATTTTGGAAGCAGATAAAACATAGCCCCCAAAGAAAACTATAGATGGGAAGCTATATACCCCAGCTGCTGTTGATCTATTCAGGATACTTGGAGAGCAAGTTCAAATTGTTCGAGATAATAGCATTGATGTCATGTTATACAGAATTTCATTGGCAACCATTCAGGTAATTTTTGATAAGATATAGATATAACCGATGTGCGTTGTAAGTTTACGTTTTGTATACTAAACTGTCGGTAAGTACAAGTTAAACCGGTAGAAATTGGAAAATATTTTTTTCTAGTGCTACAGTGAACAGTGTATTCAAGTATCTTTGTTATTGTATGACATCACCAGAAATCCATGAAGGAAGCCTAATAGCACAATGTGCAGTATTTAGTGCTTATATTATTAGTTATTTTATATCCTATGTTACTACTATGTTTTTACAGGTGATGATTGATTTTCAAGCAGCTGAAATGAAGAGACTTGAAGAACCAGCTTCTGAAATTGGTCTGGAACCTTTATGTGCCATGGTTAGTGTCTTTTTTTTATAAGTGATTGCTTATTATTTCAACATAGGATTGTTTCCAATTGGTACTTTCTGTTGACACGAGGTACAATGCAACATTTTATTTAGATCAACAACAATTTGCACTGCTATGATCTTGCAATGGAGCTACGTAATAGTTCCAGAGAAGCCCTTCCACAGAACTATGAAGAGCAGGTTTGGAGCTTTTTTTTTTTTTCCCCCTAGTTTCATTTTATTTTTGCAAGTGTTGCTATGTTGACATATTCATTTTTTGGTAGGGAAAAAACCGCTTTTGGTCCCTGTAATTTAACCGAAAATCAGTTTTGGTCCCTGTATTTTTTTTTTTTTCCAAACTTGTCCTTGTAATTTGATTTTCCATCACTTTTCATCTCTAACGTCACTGGGCCGTTTAAAAAATTTGACGTGGCAAACGGCAGACATACGTGGCAAGTCACACATCCTGACTGATCCACGTGTTATTTTTTTAATTAAAAAAAAAAATCAAAAATTCGGTTTATCAGAACAAAGTGTAAAGAACAAGGGAAGAAAATGCTTTCTTGTATTACTCAGCAGACTAAGGCTGCTTATATAGAAAAGAGTACATTAATGATTTCCTAAAATAGAAAATACTAATTAATAATAAAATACAATCAAATCTGACAGAATAAATATAAAATAAAATCTAGGAGAATAATATCGGGATTGGGCCTAATTCTCCAACACCCCCCTCAAGTTGGTGCATAGATATCTGTCATGCCCAACTTGCCTATTAACCACTCAAAATTGGGCCTGACCAAGCTCTTGGTCAGAATGTCTGCAGTTTGCTGATTAGAAGTCACAAAAGGCAAGCAGATAATTCCAGCATCCAGTTTTTCTTTTATGAAGTGGCGGTCAACCTCAATATGTTTGGTCCTATCATGCTGAACAGGATTATGAGCTATACTTATTGCGGCCTTACTGTCACAGTAGAGCTTCAAATGTAGATCAACTGTCACTTTAAGTTCCTTTAAGACTCTGTAAATCCATAAGCCTTCACAAATACCTTGAGCCATTGCTCTAAACTCGGCTTCTGCACTGCTTCTAGCAACAACTCCTTGTTTCTTACTTCTCCAAGTAACCAGATTTCCCCACACATAGGTACAATATCCAGTTGTGGATTTCCTGTCGATAACTGAACCAGCTCAATCTGCATCTGTAAAGATGGCAACGTTCTTCTCATCAGTTTTCTTAAAATACAAGCCCTTCCCTGGGTTGGTCTTTAAGTATCTTAAGATCCTGTATACTGCCTCAAGATGTTCCTCATAGGGAGAGTGCATGAACTGACTTACAACACTCACAGAGAATGCAATATCAGGCCTGGTGTGAATAGGTAAATTAATTTACCAACTAGCCTCTGGTATCTGCCAATATCAACCGAAACACTACTCTTCTCCCACAGCTTCATATTAGGATCCATGGGAGTGTCTGCTGGCCTACATCCACTCATCCCAGTTTCCTCAAAGAGATCCAGAATGTACTGTCTTTGGGAGACTACAATTCCCTTCTTTAAGCGAGCAACCTCCATGCCAAGGAAATATTTCAATGTTCTCAAATCCTTGATCTTGAATTCTGCTGCTAAGTTTCTCTTTAATCTCTCCATTTCTACCGTATCATTTCCAGTGAGGATGATGTCATCTACATAGACTATCAAAACAACAATCTTTCCATTAGGAGAAAACTTTGTGAACAAGGTGTGATCTGCTTATCCTTGAGTGTATCCCTATCTTTTTACTGACTGGGTGAACCTTTCAAACCAAGCTCTTGGAGATTGTCTAAGGCCATAGAGTGATTTCTCCAACTTACACACCTTTGAGCAAATTTTCTTTCAAAGCCAGGAGGACAGTCCATGTATACTTCTTCCTCTAAGTCACCATTGAGGAAGACATTCTTCACATCAAGTTGATTCAGGGGCCAGTCTAAGTTGGCAGCAAGAGATAGAAGAATTCTGACAGTGTTCAACTTTGCAACAGGGGCAAAAGTCTCTGAGTAGTCTATGCCATAAGTCTGCGTGAAGCCTTTAGCCACCAACCAAGCCTTGTACCTTTCAATTGAATTATCTGAGTTGTACTTCACAGTGAAAACCCACTTACAACCCACAGTCTTCTTTCCTTTTGGTAACATTACAACTCTCCAAGTTTTGTTCTTCTCAAGGGCTCTCATCTCCTCACACAGCTTCCTTCTACTTCGGAACTTTTAGTGTTTCCTGTACATTTTTTGGAATTTCTACAGCAGACAACTGAGAGGTAAATGCGGCAAAAGAGGATGACAAATTTGAATATGACACATACTTGGATAGAGGATGCTTAGTACAAGATCTAATACCTTTCCTAAGCGCTATAGGGAGATCTATTTCAGAAGTTTCATCATGACCTATAGGTTCAGAAGAAGACTTACCTGTGTCAGGTTCACTGGGTGGATTTTCCCCTGGTTCGGACTCTTGGCAGTGCTGGAGAGTGAGTTTCTTATTTCCTTTCTTATGGTTTTTCTTCTCGAAGACCTTTCCCTTCCAAGTTTTGTCACCATCATTGAACCTGTTTCTTGTCTCTTTATGGGAATCATTTTGTTGTGGCATTACGGTTGATTCATCACCAGTTTCACAGACTTGTTGGTCATGCTTTTGATTTAAAGATGTCGCCTCAGAATCAATGAGAAACTCTCCCATAGTGGGAATGTGTTCAGGTAAGGATTCATTGGCATTTTCTTTTGGTGCAACACAATCAGTCTCAGAATCTTGTAACAAATAAACATTATCCAAAGAAATGGTGTTTTCAAACGAATATTTTCCAAATGAATCTTCTTTTGAATTCCCCCCGAAGATGAATGTCACTCAAATAAGGTTGTTTTTCAAAAAATGTGGCATCCAGAGTTACAAAAACCTTTTTGGATTTTGGATCAAATCACTTGTAACCTTTTTGGGTAGGGGAGAAACCAATGAAAACACATTTTATAGCCCGTGGTTCTAATTTGCCTAGATGCTTATGGTCATGAACAAAAGTAGTACACCCAAAGATTTTTAATGGCAAATCAGCTGAAACACGAGCCAAGGGAAAGCAATTTTTGAAAACATTGAGAGGAGTTTGAAATTGTAAGACTTTGGATGGCATACGGTTAATTAAATATGCAGCAGTCAAGACAGCCTCACCCCATAGGTATTTTGGGACCTTATTTTCAAAGAGTAAGGCACGAGCCACCTCAAGGAGGTGTCTATTCTTCCTTTCCACAATCCCATTTTGTTGGGGTTTATTAGCACAAGAACTATGATGTACAACCCCATTTTCAAGAAAAAAATCTCCTAAAATCATGTTGAAATATTCTTTTCCGTTGTCACTTCTGAAGACTTAAATATTAGTTTGGAATTGAGTTTGCACCATTTTGAAGAAGTTTTTGACAGCTTGTCCAACTTCAGATTTTTCTTTTAACAAGTATACTCAAGAAAGTCTAGTGTAGTCATCTATAAAAGTTATAAAACCACTTTTTGTTAGAAAAAGTATTTATTCTATTTGGACCCTAAATATCACTGTGAATAACTGCAAAAGGTTTAGATTCTTTATAAGGTTGAATAGGAAATGAAGAACGATGATGTTTTGCAAAATCGCAGGTTTCACAATGAAATAAAGATGGGTCTTTATCATTAAACAATTTTGGAAAAGGATGTTTCAAATAACGGAAACTTGAAACTTGGATGTCCCAATCGTAAATGCCATAACATAATGTCATCATTACCACTAGAAGCAAAAATAGATTCAAAACAGGAACTTATAGATTGAACTTGTAGTCTAGAGTCGATTCCATCTTCAAGGTAGTAGAGTCTTTCACTCTCTTTAGCACTGCCAATCGTCTTCCCCGAGTTCAAATCCTTAAAAGCACAATAAGAATGAAGAAAGTTAGCTAGACAGTTACTATCTCGGGTTAATTTAGTAATTGACAAAAGATTACAAGACAAGTTGGGGACATGTAGGACATCCTTAAGAGTTAATAAGGGTGATAGAACTATGGAACCTTTTCCCGCAATGGCTGAAAGAGAGCCATCTGCAATTTTAACTACGGTTACCTTGCAGGGATTATATGAAGAAAACAGACTCGACTCTCCAGTCATATGATCGATAGCACCTGAATCAATGATCCAAGCATGACTGGGACTGACACTAAGGAGAGCAGTATTTAGAAAATTACCTCTCTGAGCTATGGCACAGGAAGGATTTTGAGACTCAGGAAGCTTGTACAGTTGGTCTAATTGTTCCTTGGTGAATGGAAATGAGCTTGAAGGAGACTGCTTCCCTTGATCAGAAGTACTAGCCTGAAGAGCACGAATTTCATTCCCCCCTTTCTTCTTCAAGTTAGGAGGCTTACCATGGAGTTTCCAACATGTCTCTCGTGTATGATAGGGACGTTTGCAGTGATCACACCATGGTTTTTTCCCGTCTTTCTTCCCTTCTTCATTAGAATCCTTACTAACAAGTGCAGATCCTTCCACCTCAGCCATAGGAGTTGTCTTTCCCATCATGACACTCTGTTTAGCTTCCTCTCGCCTTACTTCTGAGAATGTTTCCCAGATTGTTGGCAACGGGATCTTCCCTAGAATTCTACCTCTGACTTCATCGAGGTCTTTGTTAAGGCCGGCTAGGAAGACAAAGACACGATCATTCTCCTGTCTCTTAAGGAACAACACACTATCCTCAGTACATTTCCAGTGATCATCATAGCAAAGATCGAGTTCCTGCCACAAAGTCATCAATTCATTGTAATAAGTAGTGACATCCTTGTCACCTTGTTTTTGTTTGGCATGCCATAACTTTGATTTGAGATCAAAGATCTGAGAAAAATTATGAATGTCAGAATAAGTGTCTTTGACGGTCTCCCAAACATCTTTAGCAGTTGGCAAGAACATGAAGGGCTTTCCAATTGTTGGCTCCATGGAATTAATTAGCCAAGCAATGATTAAGGAGTTTTCAGACTTCCAGGCCCTGAAGCTTGGATCTATTTCTGCAGGTCTGGGTACATCTCCTGTAAAAATCTCAAATTTTCCTTTGCCATCCAGCACTAATCTCACAGTTTGAGACCATTTTGTGTAGTTTTTTCCATTAAGACGTTGAACATCAACCTTAAGGGAGTTGGAGGATCCCTCATAATTGTTGAAAGGGTTATGGGTTGAATTTCCATAGGAAAAAACCTCCTTGAAAGCCGAAGCCACCTCCTGGGCCGCCACCTGCGCCGCCTCCAGCGCCTTGGCCAACGCCTGGGCCGCCACCACTTTTGTCGTCTGCGGTGCTGGCCGTCCGCCGCCTTGATGCACTGGCGCGCTTGATGATGATGGATTCATCATTCTTTGCTCCCTGTAGAAACTCGCTTCCACGAGTTGTTTCTCGTCATGAGGAAGGAGAAAGAGTAATCCCTTGATCAAAATACCGTCGTATGGAATGAACAGTGCGCCGTACGGAATGAACAGTAGCAGTAGGGTTTTACGCGGAAGTGAGACCCTCAAGATCGAGAGCTCGTGATACCATGTAGAGAACAAGGGAAGAAAATACTTTCTTGTATTACTCAGCAGACTAAGGCTACTTATATAGAAAAGAGTACATTAATGATTTCCTAAAATAGAAGATATTAATTACTAATAAAATATAATCAAATCTGACAGAATAAATATAAAATAAAATCTAGGAGAATAATATCGGGATTGGGCCTGATTCTCCAACACAAAGACAAGGTTCGATCCCAATTCGAAAAACCCCAAGTCTTCTTTCCTTATCTTCTCTCCTTCGCTATTGTCGTCTTCTTCGAGCTCACTGCGTTGCAGAATACGATGGGAGGTAGCAAAGCTTCATCGGTTGCGACATCAAGTGTAAGAAACTTGTCAATGTGTGGCTGTAAGGAGGTGATGCGTTTGTGGGTTGCCAACACCAGTGTATTAATTTTCTTTAAGCCTATATAAAGAGATCCCGTTATGTAGCTGAGACACACAGTTTTCACAATCATGTCTCCTTTTTTATTCTCTTTCAACAACTTTATATATTCACATTTTCTGTTTCATTACAGGTTAATTTTGAAGATACATGTAGGGGGTTTCTCGTGGTAGCTAAGGTATGGAAGAATAAGCAAGTTTTGTATTCTAATTATTGACTGTAATTAATTAATTGTTATAATTTCCTTCTATTATGTTTTTCCATAGGTGTTCGAAAAAAATGTTTTTCCATAGGTTCCTTAGACAAATTAGATAGGATTTTCGGTTACTTTTTTTTATCCCTAAAATTTAGTGATTACTGATCCATTCTCCTTGTATATATTGTATGATTTTCCTCATGTAATACATACAATATACAATTCTGTATTCGATTTCAAGTTGGTATTGGCGCCCAGTTTCGATCCATGGAGTTGTGGGTTATGGGCCAACATGTGTTAAATCTATACTTTGTTTTAGTCTACACAATCTGTATTGCAATTATTCAGTGTGACATGATGCATTTTGGTAGAATTTATGATCTTATCTTATCTTACGGAGTATATCTTATCTTATCTCAATAGTATTTTGAATTATGTCAGAGGATTGGGTTCTATTAGTTTTCTTATTCAACTAGTATTAGGAGTCTTGTATCCTTATAAATAGGGGTTAGTGCTTAACCTTTTTGTATCACCGAATCATATTCAAATCATCAATGATAATCATATTTTAGAGTCTCTTCTCCTCTATCTAAAACTCATAACTTCAACATGGTATTAGAGCGATATCATCCTCCATGACCTGTCCTGTCACTATTCTGCTACCAAGTTCCCAAAAGTTTGGGACCGTTCTTATAGTTGTATACTTGCATTTGAAATCCTTTTGTTGAACCCTCCTTTGTTTCAAACAGTTTTCTCTAGGGCTTCTTGAACCACCTTTCAAAGGGGCATTAATCGCTGATCTACTGTCACAGTATTTCACAACATTTACAGAAATACCAATGTCTTAGTTTAAATAATACTAGCATAAGTTACTTTTACACAAATATTAGCTAAGTGGCATGTCTCATGCATGATGTTAGTAATGCTGAGGTGTCCAAGTTAGTTAGGATATTCTTCTCTCATCATGTGCGCTTGACTATTTATAAACCGTGTGAGCCATTTGGCCAATTATTAATGAAAACAGTAACAATTACTTCCTCTCCTAATTCTCTTATCTCGTCAATTTCTCTGCATTTCATCTCTGTGAACTCTTACACCTGACTCCATTCATCCATTGGAGACTCTGTTTGAGCTCAAGGATCACTCGGAATTCTCCTGGAACATCCAAACTGTTCCAATTGGTATCAAAGCATTTACCTGGTGCTTCCATGGATTCCAAATTCAAAAGGATTTTGAGTGCCTTAGAAGTGGGTAACAAGATGGAAATGGGTTTATGTTTATTATGTGATGAACTTTTTAAGCTGGAACATCATCAATTGATGCATAAGAATGTTCGGTACTTAGTGAGAGAGATGGAAGATGAGCCCGAGTACGAACAAGAAGGTTCAGAAATTGAGTTCGCCAGATTGGTGGAGTCGAAGGTTGAGGCAGAGGAACTCAACGATGAAGCCCCAAATCTGAATATTGGGACCTCCACCGCAGCCCCAACCCTAGTTCCGGCCGAACCCACAGTCCCGAGCGATTTTGTTCCGATTTTCTTCGATCTGTCCATGGCTAGTGACTATGACACCAAGAAATTACAGATCGCAAACAACCCAGCCGCAGATCCAGCTTTGAACATCAACACGGTTTTGGAGCATCCCGATCCTGCATCTTCCGTCTTCAGCGATCCTCCAGCAGGTTCGAAATTCTTAGCGGTCACGTCGTGCGACACCAAAAACCAGGTGCGCAGGTCCGCACCACCACCACCAACCGTGACATCGCTCTATCTACTTGGAGATGATGGCAGTTCCGTCGCGGCTGTGCCGGTTAAACGCACCGGACCATTTGACCCAGGCAAACGACAACGACAACACCATTTTTGCTGTACTGCTCTTCCACCACGAAAACCACCGAATACCAACCATCCGGATCGGCGATTTCGCCGACCTGCGAGCAGCACGATAGAACGACCACCGCCACCTCCCAAACCTCCAAATAGAAATTTCCAGAAAGCTGCTATGGAAATCCAAGTCAACTGGTATCCACCAATGTTTCCTCCACCGCCGGAACCACCAAACAAGGTTGCCGTTCCGACGCCGTCATTTAGTCAGTCCCTGACAGTCAAAAAAGGTATCGTAGAAAGCCAATACCCAGCTGTTTATTCCTATACACCCTTGTTAACTACCTCTCAAGTGCTTGATCAAATGTGGAAGTGTCACAAACATGTTTGGAAGCACACCATCTCTATAAATGTTGTTTGTGAATTGTTTAAAGACTTGCAGCAACTGGATATGAAACTTGTTAGTAATTGCATTTTTTTCCTGCATGTTGAGTTTGTGCTCTTAGGAGCTTTTGAATTATAGAAGTCTACTAGTTGCATCCGATTCTTTGCAAATCTTTGGTATGGCCTTATCCCTTCTATGCAGAAACAGGCTTAAGAGAGTTGAAGTTTTGAAGGCATTGGTTCCTCCATACTGCAGACTTGGAAAGATGCATTATGCTGTTCAAATATTCTCCAATTGTTGTGGATTGGTGTGTTGTACTTGGTCCACTCTTGGGCATAGAAAATATCAGAGTTTAATTTCCTGGCTGACAGATGATGGTTGGAGGAGTAACTCTATGAACTAGTTTAGTTTGTGTTGTGATAGTGAAAGTTGGGTTATGTTTGTTGTAGCAGGCATTTCTGTGTCATTTAATTGTAGTTGTGTTTTTTATGCTTACACTGCTGAGAGTGGTGTGACGCTGACTATGAGTTCCTGCTCTAGGGAAATGAGTAAGGCTCAAAATGCCTTCAAAAAAATAAAAGCAAAGGGTTCTGTTGCATGGAACACATTGATTTCAAGGTTTGTGCAGAAGAGTATTAATGGGTTACTTTTAAATGCATGCTCCCAGCAAGGGGTAGAGCAATTCCCTGCATTGCTTAAGACACATCTTCAACCAAATGCATATCTCCTTAATCTTGTTTTGAGCATTTGTTATATCACCACAGCCATGAGTCATGGGAAACAGGTTCTTGGCTACACACTGCAGCATGATTCAGGTTCAAAAAAATTTCTTTGGAAAATGCTTTGGTGACAATGTATTTCAAATATGGGTGCTTGGACAGGTCTTTAAGAGCAATTAAGCGAGAAAGGCTAATTGTTTGGGATACTCTAATTGTTTGGAAGATGTTGGTTTGTAAGTGGGAAAATGCTTGCCCAATTGTCATGGTATTAAGGAAGGCGTTGACTGGAGGCAGTATACCAGTTATTACAATACGCGCAGAAAAATATGTGATGTCTTGGCCTTGGACAATTTTGAAGAAGAGAATGGGGGTGGAAACACTGCTGAGAATGCGTTCCAAAGACAGTTTGGGCATTTGTTCATATCAACATTGGTTGTTGTGGTAGGCCTATGCACCACTTCTTATGTCTTGTTGCTCTTTGTAGTTCAAGTTGCTGAAATCTGTGAAAGTGCAATATCTGTGGCTGAAAAATTGGTTCTATGGTGCTATGGATTGGGTTTGGTAACAACGAAGGAGCTAACGCAACAAGTTGAGAAGCCCATAAATTGTGTGACTGTGGTCACTCTTGATGTTGCTGCACCCCATGACGAATATGGTGCTCCTGCTGATCAATTTGAACTTCTCCCCAATTTGCTAACATCACAAATGTTCCATTTGCTTCAACTGAAACTCTGCGTGGAACCTGTTTTTGTTACTGACCTACCGTTACCAATGCATTTTTTGCTAGATCGGAAATGGGATGATTCAATGGCTATTTTGCATAGGAAAATGATCAAGAGGGGACGTGTTGATACTGCTAAAGTTCTGATCAAATGGAAGGCATTACCTCCTAAACATGGTACTTGGAAATATTCATCCTTGAGGACAAGGATGTTTGAAGGGGCGGGTATTGTCACAGTATTTCATAGCATTTACAGAATTACCAATGTCTTAGTTTAAATAATACTAGCATAAGTTACTTTTACCCAAATATTAGCTAAGTGGCATGTCTCATGCTTGCTGTTAGTAATGCTGAGGTGTCCAAGTTAGTTAGGATATTCTTCTCTCCTCATGTGTGCTTGACTATATGTAAACCGTGTGAGCCATTTGGCCAATTATCAATGAAAACAGTAACAATTACTTCCTTTCCCAATTCTCTTATCTCGTCAATTTCTCTGCATTTCATCTCTGTGAACTCTTACACCAGACTCCATTCATCCATTGGAGACTCTGTTTGAGCTCAAGGATCACTCACTTGGAATTCTCCCGGAACATCCAAACTGTTCCATCTACCATCCTGTCAAACGTCGCAGGAAAGGCACCGCCACACGCTCGCAGAACCTCTTAGCCTTTCCGGCACGTGAAGTACGCATGTCACCATTTGTGCCTCCGTTCATTGCGCCGCTTGTCCCATTCAGTTAGTTGCTGCCTCCTCTGTCAGTCTTGGAAGTCAGCCGTCCAACCCATCTCCACAGAAGGTGTTGTCCAACTGCCTTTTGTTCCTCTACATTTCTGTTTGTGCATCTTTGTTTGCTATTCATTTATTGTTTGCGTGTTTCTGGCTTTGGTGCGCATCTGTTCTGGTTTTGCACTGGTGTTGCTGCCTAGGTGTGCATTAGTTCGGTTTTGCAGCAAACCAGATAACCAATGCACAAATTACTGATGAGTGCGCAGAACAGTGACGTGAAGACGGCTCACAAAACCAGATAGACCTTCTGGTCCATCTTCATCTCTATTTGTGTTGTTGGCTGCAACATGGTGGTTTTGCTTCTGTTTGTTTGGGATCTTTTCCAGCTTGTGGGACCCACCTTTGAGGTTTTGTTTACTTCTTTCTTGACTGGTTAAGCTTCATGTTTTAGCTTCTCTCTTGATGGTTAAGCTTTTGTAGCTTTTGCCTTATGTGATGGTTAAGCATATTTGCTTCTTTTAAGTGGTTCAACCTTGAGTTGTTGCTTCTGCTTAATGGTTAAGTGTTTGCCTTTATTGCTTTGATGATCTCGCTTCTGCCGTTGTTTCCTCTTGATACACGAGTCTGTCACAGACTCTAATGGAAGAAACTGAAAGTAACTCCACATCACCCAACTGTAAAGAGCCTTCTGAAGCTTACAAACCAGATTTCTGTCATGACTTTCAAACCCCGAAGGTTGTACCATATACACATTTTCTAAGTGGCCATTAAGAAAGACATTATTAACATCAACCTCTTTAATAAGTCACATGTTGGTAAGAGCTAGTGTTAGGATAAGCCTTATAGTCACTGATTTAACCATCAGAGAGAAGGTTTCAGAATAGTCACTACCTTCTTTTTGATGAAACAACTTAGCAGCTAGGCGGGCTTTGTATTTATTAATAGTGTCATTTGGGTTCTCCTTTATTTTGAACACCCACTTGCTCCCACTGCCTTGCAGCCATGGGGAAGAGTCACTAAGCTCCAGGTCTGATTGGCCAGCAGTGCATCAAATTCCTGTTGCATGGCTTGTTTCCAACAGGGAGAAGAAAGGGCCTGCTTAACAGTATGTGGTAAATAGCATGGGCTGAAGGGAGTCTGTAAATGAGGTAAATAGCAGTATGAAAAGCATGATCCCAATATGATATAGGCAGGGAAGCTTGGGACAGCAAAGTGAGACCCACTTCAACAATGCGTCTATGTTTGTGTTCCACCACACCATTTTGATGGTGGGTATGGATTGGGGACTAATTATCCTATGATTGATACCCAAATCAGCAAGACTACCAATGGTAGTCCTTCAAATATTACATCTAATTGTTCTTGGATAGAAACAGACTCACCAATGGAAATCAGAGAGTTAACAATGGCCTTGATTCGTGTGAGAAACTCAGCAATGGAACGATCACCTTTCTTGGCGATTCGAAGCTCTATTCTTAGTTGTCTGGCCTTGGCTTTGGTTTTGGACTGAAAATAATGGTGGATCTTCTCCCACAGTTGCCAAGCATGGCGACAACCGATGCATTTGTGTAGAATAGTGGAGGTAAGAGAGGTGGATGAGAGTGAAGAGGTTCTGGATGGGGATGCACCGGTTGTGGCGCCGAGAGAGAAGTGGTGGAGTAGAAGGATCGGTGGCCATGAAAAGGGCTCGGAAGCTCTATGATACCATGTATGGTTTAGAAAGAGAGAAGGAGAAAGGGAACTGAAACTTGCTTCTGATCTCATTAACTAAAAAGTTAGTTCTCTAATTACAGAGATTACATATAAAGAGCACGTGTTTAATCTAACAAACTGTGACAGCTGTATAACAACTGTCGGCTAACTAAATGCCTAAGCTTCTATTTTACAATAGATCACCATGTACTCTATCAAGCTGGAAAGTACTAACATGCTTATCTGTTATGTTCATTTGTCAATCCATTCACTCACCCGCCTGTGTATCTTTTGTCTATAGAATTTTGCACTTCAGGTTGTTTTTTTTCTGCTAGTTTACACTACATATTTTCATATTAGAATTATTTGTGTTCACTGCATTTACCATTTTGATGAATAGCTGTTGCTTTGAAGAGATTGAATTCTGAAAATTTGAATTTTCTTCCTGGTCGTAGGAAGCTGTGCATCAAATTGTTAGTGTGATATTTGAAGATCCTGGGGTCCAGGAGTTGCTGGTCAGGCTATACCAGAAAGGTAAAGCAATTTTCACCATCACCTAGCTAACTTCTACGTGGGTTCATCTTATTTTTTAAACTCTATTCTTGTGCTGGAATAAATTCTTGGTTTAAATATGCTTTTGGTCATATACTCAATTTTTCGTTTTGGTCACTGGATTTTATTTTTGTTTTAAAGTTGTCCATAAAAAACTTGTTTCATTTTGGTCTTCATTATTTTGTTTTAGTCCCTATAATATACTTTTTTTGTTCGTTTTAGCTCCTGTAATATACTTTTTTACGGTCTTGGTCCCTGTAATATACTATCATACAGGAATTAATTGAACATAAACCAAATA
Organism: Calophaca sinica; assembly: GCA_037113605.1. NCBI lineage: Eukaryota > Viridiplantae > Streptophyta > Magnoliopsida > Fabales > Fabaceae > Calophaca > Calophaca sinica. The sequence continues at coordinate 51,895,886 of CM073734.1, read as the reverse complement.
TTACAGGAGGAGCTAAAACAAAAACTTAAGTATATTTAGGGACTAAAACTAAACAAGGACCAAAATGAAACAAAAATAATTTTACAGGGACCATGTCGAAACAAAAAAATTTAAGGGACCAAAACAAAAAACCTAGTATATTACAACGACCAAAAACACATTAAATCCTAAAATTTTGTACTGGAATAAGAAATGCATTGCCTTGTGTTAGAATATCAGAAAAATATCTGATAATATCTTAGACTATTTTAGAATATCCTAGATGATATGTTAGAATTTTATATTTTATGATATGTTTCCTTATTTAATTAATTAGGATTAGAATCATATCAATTAGGATTACAATTAGCAATTATCATTTATTGTAATTATTACAAATCTTATTATAAATAGAGGTTAGTGTGATCTGATTTAGACACACAGAATTACACAGAAATGACAAATTCTACATGGTATCAGAGTCATCTCTCTGATTTTGTGACTAAAGAGTACTTCCTCTGCCGGTAGCGGCTAGCCACCGGCGGCTGCCACCGGAAAACGTTTTCCAGCAAATATTCATATTTTTGCAGCATGCTTCTGCATTCAGTTTTCTTCTTCTTGCCTCTATTTTGGAGCAACCTTCCAGTTTTCCGATCAGCCACCATCAGAACTGCCATTGTCGCCGTCCACCGCCGCTGTCTCCGGCGACCTTTCTGGCAGCTGACCCTACCATCCGAACCGCAGCACCGAGACCGACATACCCTTCAAAATGGACCTCCAGCGGCCCTGTCATGCGCCCCCACGCGCCGTTGTTCTCCGGCGCGTCTTCTCACTTTTCCGACCGTCGCCGCCGTGCGTGACGGCGCGTCCGGCTGCCATTTCGGCCGGGCTTTCCATCATTCGTCTCGGTTTTCCATGCTGGTTCTAGATCCGGTCTCTGTTTTCTGTTTCGGACCACGGATACTTGCGTTCCAGTGCAAACAACCCCGTTTCCCTATCCAAACGCATTTTGTCTCTCTCTCTTCTTGACAACCCATTTGGTCAAATTTTCAATAATTTCTTGCTGGTTCTTATTTTTGTTTGTCATGACTTCTTTTCTCACTAATAGATCATATTAGTGGCCTCTTTTCTCACCGATGATAATTTCAGTGATGTCTCTTTTCCCACGTATGAATCATATTAGTGATGATTTTTCTTCCCGTCGACGATCATTCCGATGGTGACTTATTATGGTTATGACTCACACTAATCCAGCTTTTCGTGCTAAATGCTCTGGCCTCAGCCTTTTTTCCCAAGTGCTTTGGCCCCATCTTCGTCCTATATGCACTGGCCTGGCTTCGTCTTCATTCCAGATGCACTGGCCTCGTCTATGTCACAGAAGTGGTTGTCAGACTTAGATTCAAGCTTAAATTTTTTGTCTCCGTTTTATTGGTTTGAAGCTTCTAAATGTTTTGAGAAGTTCGGACCTTGCTTTACTTCACTACTTGCCAAAAAATTTGTTTCAGGCTAACGATTGTTCCAGCTATCTGGCTAACAATTCTCTTCGGCTTCTCCAGCATCCCTGAGTTGCCTTCCCAATCATGGTGGAGCTCAATTTTCACGTTTTTTTTTTATTTCATGGGAAATGCGTTATTTTCTTGTAACAAGCTAAAAGCTTAGTAAGCTTTAGATTGAGGGGGAGTATTAGAATATCAGAAAAATATCTGATAATATCTTAGACTATTTTATAATATCCTAGATGATATGTTAGGATTTTATATTTTATGATATGTTTCCGTATTTAATTAATTAGGATTGGAATCATATCAATTAGGATTACAATTAGCAATTAGCATTTATTATAATTATTACAAATCTTATTATAAATAGAGGTTAGTGTGATTTGATTTAGACACACAGAATTACACAGAAATCACAAATTCTACACCTTGAACACTAAGGTATAATATGCTTTGATCTATTGTTAATATTCTAAATTTATGTAATAAATTTTGGTTTATTTTTGTAGTACTTTATAGTTGCTGCTAGGTAATTAGGTATTTTGTTTCATAGTACCTTGCTATCCAGCATTACCTTGATCTTTTGCTAAAGTTCAATGTAAAAACAGTAAATTTATTGTGTTTCCTTTTATATCTAATCTAATCAATAATGTGCTTTATTGACTTATTTGATATTTTTAGTATGATTTTTTTTTTTTTGTTTTACTTTTCATATTTCAGAATGGAGTGAGGGGCAGGTTACTGAGTCCTTGGTTTTAACATTTTGCGAATATTTTCCTGAAGTAAAAATGTGAGTAGCTTTATGATCTCAGTAACTTTGTGTTGTTTATTTCTCCCACACGTACCATATTACTTCTGTGAGATCTCAACATATAATCTGTGAAGCAAGGACCTAAATAGGTGTTTTATAAACTGATGAAATGATATGGTTTATTCCCAAGGTTGTTAAACTCGTTGATCCTACCTATTATGTAAGGTTATATATATAATGCAAAAAAGGCAAAATGACAGATCTCAATTACAACAACTCGCACAAACCAGAACAGGGGAAGATGAAAACACCAAACTCAGCCAAAGTCAGAGTTGTACAGTCCGAAACACTTGATTGAAGTTTCACTATAATATTTAGCAGAAGTCAATCTCCATCAGAGTCCCAGTTCCTTGTATTCCTTTAAGTACTAGAATCCCTGTAAATTGCTCCTTCTATACCTTCCTCAAACTCTTAAGCATCCTCCTCATTTTTAAAGATTTTGGTTCTCCTTTCTTAATTGAACCATGTGTGGCTTCCAAGATTTACGGAGCTCTCATCCCAATTTATAGAATTGATCAGAACTAAAGAACAGAAATAGGAATTTTATTAATGAAATCCCCAAATCCCTAGTTTGATATCAGAATGATACAAGAACAGATAGGAAGAATACGTGAAGCTGTAACCCACCCATGTATTTAAGGCTATGTTTGCTTGAGAGAATGAGAGAAGTGTGAAGAGAGAGAGGGGTAAGAAAGAGTGTAAGAAGAGAGAAAGAGGTGAGAAATAGAATAGATTTGAAGTATTGTTTGGTATAAGAAAAAGAGAAGAGAGAAAAATGTGTAATTATTTTTGAAAAGACAAGAATACCCTTGAACTAAAAAAACTAATATACAATTTTACATTGGTTTTATTAATTAGTTTATTTTTTATATTCTATCAAAATCAATTAATTTAATTAATTATTGACTCTGTTAATTGTCCATAAAAAAAATTAACTATGTTAATTAAATTAATTTTTGGTTTTAAATTAATTAAATAGATGTTTTATTTTAATTAATCATCAAATTTAGTTTTTTTAAAAATCTGTGCATTTCATGCCTTCCGTCTTCGTCCTTTTTTCCAGGGTTCCAAGCTTAATTTCACCTACTTTTTTTTTTTCACGTGGAATATGAATTTCATTACGAAATAAAGGATGACAAACAGTCAAAAGCCAAAACAGAGGCAATACAATCCGGGTATTCTTTAACCCAAACTTTGTCAGGACTAGTAAATGCATACTTAGCTAATGCATGAGCTACTGTATTTGGTTCTCTAGGAACATGAGAACACTTAAAATTATGAAAGGAGGTGCGTATGTTTTTGCACTCTGCAATAGCAATATCAAAATAAGAGACCGCATTAGTGCTAGATTGTAAAGCTCTCACAACAGACAATGAGTCCGACTCTACTTCCAATTGGAGAAGAAGGTTTTTGGCAAGTTGTACCCCTTTAAGGACAGCTAAAGCCTATGCTAACTCTGGGTCTGGAAGAGATGGAATTAACTATGTAGCCATTGCCATTACCGCACTCTCCTCATCTTTGATAATGGCTCCAATACCCCAACAACCTTCAACCGGACCTACTGCATCGGTGTTAAGTTTGTACCATCCCATAGGCGGAGCACTCCAAGACAAACTTCTATCCACTGGCATATCTGAGCCATTATTCAACCTGCAATTTTGTGATCTTTGAAAGCCTTCTACAACATTCCATGCTTTGGAGATAGCATCTTTGGGAGAAATTTCTTTATTTTCAAAGCAAATCTTATTTCTTGAAAACCAAATGCTATAGCATAAGGACAATACTATTTCCACCGTTTGTGCCTCTTCATTTATAATTACATCTTCCAGCCATGCAATAAAATCGGTCCCTCCCCCTGCAGCTGATGTAAAGTGGATACCAAGAGGTGACCCAAATCAAACGGACTTGGCCCAATCACAATTAACAAAGGCATGATTAATAGTTTCCACCAATGAATTATAGCGAGGACATAAGGGAGAGCATTTTATACCTTTTTGAAATAGAGAGGACCGAACTGGAATCTTTCTATGTAATAATTTGGCTAAATTGCACTTTTCGTCCCTTAATTTTATTTTAGTTTTTGATTTCGTCCCCTAACTATTTTTCTTTTCATTTACGTCTCTTAAGTTATGAAAATACGACACTTTCGTCCCTTCTGTCTGTAATTTCTTTATTGTATTTGTATAGATCATTGATACTCTGTTTTTTTGCTCCATTACCTTTTATCATGTTACTTCATCAATAAGAACTCTGATAGGAGCATGATTTTGACTTTATTGTTTAAAGGGATTACAGGTGGAATGGACGAATTTGGCTTAACTTTCGTAAATGTGGCGTATTTTCGTAACTTAAGGGACGCAAATGAGAAGAAAAATAGTTAGGGGACGAAAGTGACGTATTTTCGTAACTTAAGGGACGTAAATGAAAAGAAAAATAGTTAGGGGACGAAATTGAAAACTAAAATAAAGTTAAGAGACGAAAAGTGCAATTTAGCCTAATAATTTCCATGCCAAATGCAAGTGTCTAGGAATGCTCTTTAATTTACATAATTTTGTCCAAATTGCTGGAGAGGAAGCAGCATCTGAATTTTGTGGGACAAGATTTTCTTCATGTTTGGAAATGAAATCATAAGCAGACTTAACACTAAATAAACCTCTTCTAAAGTCAGTGATTATTTTTGCTGCACAATTCCAACTAGCATTGATAAGTCAGGGTACAAACAAAAATTACATGACAAATTGGTATTTCTTCTCCCTTTCTTAGCATGAGAGGAGAGATTGTAAAAAGTGGTGGACCCACTAAAAGTCTTTCTCTCTTCTCAAGTTCTCTTCAAACCAATCAAGAGAGATTAGACATTTCATTTCTCTCTCTCTCTCTATCTCTCTTTGCTATTTCTCTTAAAACAGTCAGACCATAAGAGATCTAGTTCTTTCCCTTCCAATATCCTTCACATAACACTGGTCCGACTCTAACTGCCTGCTCCAATACCCTTTTATTACAGAATACACGTAGTTGGTCTGTTGTTAACAGAATGGGGTGCTAATCTGCTACTGTCCCTCTTATTCTTCTTAACCTTGCTTTTTTTTTAATTGCGGAGTCTACTAACATACTAAAGCCACCCCCACAGGCTAGTTGTGGCTTGTGGATCCCTTGTAAATTAAGGGTTTAAATTTGTGTAGCTACATGAGAGGGTTAAATGAACAGGTGTGTAAAGAATAAAGAAGAATATTGGAATGTTGTGTGTCTTATGTGACCACACAGTCTGTATTTATAATCATAGGATACAATCGTATAATAATTACAAAGGATCAAATTAAATCCTTGATTTGTATAACTATATTCCTAATTACCAACACGTATTAATTATATAATGAACACATGTTAAATATGCTTTCTAACACTCTCCCTCAAGCCGGATCATATATGTTATATGAACCAAGCTTGTTACAAATATGATCAACCCAAGAGCCTTTGAGGGACTTAGTAAACATGTCAGCCAATTGGTCCTCAGACTTGACAAAGTCGGTGGTAATTTCTCCTGAAGGCACTTTTTCTCTTACATAGTGACAATCTATCTCTATGTGTTTGGTTCATTCATGGAAGACCGGAATTGAAGCAATGTGAAGTGCAGCTTGATTGTCACAGATAAGTTTTGTATCCTGGGGGTCTCCTAATTTCAGCTGTTGGAGTAGATTTCTAAGCCATGCAAGCTCCTTTGTAGCTTACATCATAGCACGGTATTCGGCTTCTGCACTGGATAGAGCAACTGTGTTTTGCTTCTTGCTCCTCCATGAGATCATATTTCCTCCAATGAGAACACAACATCCAGAAGTAGATCTTCTATCTGATGGTGATCCTGCCCAGTCAGCATCTGAGTAACAAGTGATTTTGGCATTGCCTTTATCTTCATATAATAGTCCTCTACCTGGTGCATTTTTGATGTATCGAAGAATACGGATGACCGCATTCCAATGGCTATCACAAGGAGCATTCAGAAACTGGCTTACAATACACACTGCAAGGGTGATATCAGGTCTGGTGACCGTGAGATAATTGAGTCGGCCTACAAGACGTCAGTATCTTCCCGGGTCTTTCAATGGCTCCCCCTGACCCGGAAGAAACTTTACATTGGGATCCTTGGGATCCATAGGAGTATCAGCTAGGCGGCAGTCAAGCATACCAGTTTCAGTAAGAATATCCAGAGCATACTTCCGTTGGTTAATTGCAATGCCTGAAGAGGACTGGGCAACTTCAATTGCTAAGAAGTATTTGAGAGGACCCAAGTCTTTTGTCTGAAAGTGTTTGAAGAGATGGGTTTTGAGCCACTGGATACCGTCTGTGTCATCACCAGTAATGACGATGTCGTCAACATATACTACTAGAAAGATGCGCCGACCTGTAGGGTAATGGATGGAGAAAACAGAATGATCTGATTCACACCTAGTCATGCCAAATTGTATTAAGGCAGAGCTAAACCGACCAAACCAAGCACGAGGGGACTGTTTCAATCCATAAAGAGAACGGCGAAGCCGACAAACAAGGTGAGAGTCACCAGGAATAGTGAAACCTGGGGGTTGGTCCATATAAACTTCCTCCTGCAACTCTCCATGCAAAAAGGCATTTTTAATATCTAGTTGATGAAGTGGCCAATGATGAATGGTAGCCATGGCAAGAAATAGACGAACAGAAGTTATTTTGGCCACTGGAGAAAAGGTGTCTCCATAATCGAGACAAAAAATCTGTGTATAACCTTTAGCCACCAAACGAGCTTTGAAACGATCAATCTGACCATCTGTCCCAACCTTCACTGTATAAACCCGTCGACAGCCTACTGTAGTTTTATCTGGAGGTAACGGAACAATCTCCCAAGTGTTATTTGAGTGCAATGCTGCCATCTCTTCCAACATCGGCTGACGCCAGTTCGGATCAGTCATGGCTTCACCTGTAGACTTAGGGATAGACATAGAATCCAAAGCAGAAACAAAGGAAACATAGGATGTAGACAAAGGGTCATAGTTTAAAACACAAGCATATTCAGGATTAGGGCTGCGAGAGGACTGAATACCTTTCCTTAATGCTACAGGAAGTTCAGGTGCAGACGACGTAGATGGAGGGGCAGTTGGAGCAGGAGATAAGACTGGTGGATCAATGGAAAGAGGTACCGCTGGAGGCTGTGTTCGCCGCTGGTAGACACGCAAAGGAGGTGGAATAGAAGCTACAATAGGTACCGGAACAACAGGTGGGATATCCCGAAAATCCTCAGTGAAGTTAACATCAAGTACCGCAGAAGAGGAGAAGAATGGGCAAGTCTAAAAAAATGTGACATCAGCAGAAACAATGTATCGTTGTAGTTGAGGGAAAAAACAACGATAACCTTTTTGTACACGTGAGTAGCCCAGAAAAATACATTTGAGAGACTTAGCTGAGAGTTTATTTTTACCTGGAGTGAGGTCATGGACAAAACATGTGCAACCAAAGACACGAAGAGGAATGGGATAGAGATCCTGTTGTGAGTACACAAGAGAGTACGGAATTTGATCATGAAGGACAGAGGAAGGCATGCAGTTGATAAGGTAACAGGCCGTGAGGAGTGCATCACCCCAAAAACGAAGAGGAACATTATGGTGAAGGAGAAGGGTACGTGCTGTTTCAACCAAATGACGATTCTTTCTTTCAGCCATACTGTTCTGTTGTGGTGTGTGGGCACATGATGTTTGGTGAATAATTCCCTGGGAAGACAAAAACGATTGAAACTGGGATGACAAATATTCACGAGCAGTATCAGTGCGTAACATTTTAATGGAAGTACCAAACTTGGTTTGAACTTCTGCACAAAATCCTTGAAAGATACTAAAAACATCAGAACGATTTTTCATTAAAAATAACCAAGTACACCGAGAAAAGTCATCAATGAAAGTGACAAAGTAATAATAGCCTAGAGCAGTGTTGTTAAATGGCGGGTATGGCGGCACCATGGCGGATGGCGGTGGCGGAAATCTGGCCGGCCGCCATACAATAGTCGTGGCGTAGCGGATTTCAGATGGCGGGCCATGGCGGCCGCCACAGAGATGGCGGTGATGGCGTTGGCGGTCGCCAAGGCGGAAATCCGTTCGGAAAAGGAACTAAAAAAGGAAAAACGTGTACTAGGCCGTGCGATCCGACCCGAATCCAGGCCCAAAAAGGCCAAAAACCTAAAACCCAAAAAAAAGAAATAGAAAACGTGGAGAAGAAGACTCAATGCCACCTGTATAAATTCCAAACAAGGCTCTCGTTGGTTTTTAAAAAAAACAGAGCATTCTCTTCCTCTTCCTCTTCTGGCGACTCTTCCTCTTGGCGACTCTTGCTCCAAGCTTCTCCTCCAGTCACGGTGCTCACTGCTCGTGCAAGAACCACCGCTTTCTCCCCTCCTATTTTGCTTCGCTTTGTTGCTGCTTTTGTTGCTCTGCTTTCATGTCTTTCTAGCTCTGCTTTGCTCGCTTTTTATACTCCTCCTCCTCCTTTTATTTCGCTTTTGCTTCCAAAGTTTCTCCCACTTCAAACATTATTTTATTTTACTTTATACATGGGTAAGGGACATCTTACGATCGTGACAGTGTGCTAGCCTCATTCAACTTTTTTTTTCTCGGTCAATGGGGATGGGACCGTGGGACTGCTTTTTTCTACATTATTTAGATTAGAAGTGGGGACAGTGTGGGACAAGTGGGGAAAGAGAGAGGTTGCTTTTTCTGCTTTACTTTAGTGAGTGGGGACAGGTGGGGCCGTAGAGGCTTTGTTGTTGCTCTTTTGTTTTTTTGGTCAAATTTTTGTTGCTCTGTTAGTTTGTTTGAAACGTGAAAATGTGTTTTTTTTGTGTACAAACATTGGGTTATTTTTTTATTGGTATTAGACAGTGAGCTATTGTATTTAGTTATAACTTATAGTTATTAATTTTTTTTTTTTTGCTTTTGTTTGTTTGTCTATTTATGTAGTTTTTCTTCAATGGTGAAGAAGAAGCTATTCCTAGTAATTTAAGGGCCGCTAATAGAATCGACCCAGGATGGAAATATCGCCACCCACTTAAAGAAGGGACACCAACTCTATTGTCTCGCAATTTACGCACAAAAGTTACAAATGGGGAATAACAAGAGCCAAAGCTCATTTAATGGCAAAGAAGGGCAATGTTGCTCCTTGCACCAAGTGTCCAAAAGAAGTTAGAGAAGAGCTTTGGGGATATGTGAATGACAAAAAAGGAAGACAGCATTGATATTGCTAATATTAGAAAGTCGGATGACCTTGAAAGTCTTGGATACTATGAAAGTGAAGAAGAAGACCTTGCTAATTGCACACAACCTAGCAATGCTACGGGAAGAAAGAATGCCCTAATAAAGGGCCAATGGATCTGCTTTTGTAGAAAACCAAGTCGCAATTGGTAGGAGAAAGAAAGAGAATTTGAGACAAACCAAAGATAAGGGAGAAATGTGATAAAGAAACAACGACTAGAGTCCATCAATATATTGCTCGTTTTTGGTACCAAGCTGGATTATCTTTCAACCTTATTAAGTTAAAGAGCTTTGAAGATATGGTTACAGCCATTGGTGCTTATGGACCACATTTGCCGGTTCCTAGTTATCATGATATTAGAGTTCCACTCCTAAGCAAGGAGATGGAATACACAAAAGATTTAATGAAAGATCATAAAGAGCAATGGAGCAAGCATGGTTGTTCAATCATGTCAGATGCATGGACCGACCGAAAACATAGAAGCATAATTAACTTCTTAGTGAACTCTTCTGCTGGGACAATGTTTGTGAAGTCCATAGATGGCTCCGATTTTGTGAAAACGGGTGAAAAGCTTTTTCAGTTGCTTGATTCTCTTGTGGAGGATATTGGAGAAGAAAACGTTGTTCAAGTTATCACAGATAATGGAAGCAATTATGTTTTAGCTGGTAAGATGTTGGAGGACAAAAGGCCGCATCTTTATTGGACTCCTTGTGCAGCCCATTGCATAGATTTGATACTTGAAGAAATTGGAAAGCTTCCCTTGATAAAGAAGACAATTAAGAGGGCAATCAGCCTTGTTGGATTCATCTACAGCCATTCTAGTACCTTGAGTTTGTTGAGATATTTCACAAACAAGAGGGAATTGGTGAGACATGGAGTTACTAGATTTGCTACATCTTATCTGTCATTAGAAAGGCTTCATAAAGAGAAAGCAAATCTTAGAAGGATTACTTCTAATGAGTGGAACTCAAATAAGTTGTCTAGGGACGCTAAGGGGAAGGCAGCGGCAAAAGTTGTCCTCATGCCTTCATTTTGGAACCACGTAGTTTTTACTCTTAAGGTCATGGCTCCTCTTGTTCGAGTGCTTCGTCTTGTGGATGGTGAAAGAAAACCAGCCATGGGATATATTTATGAAGCAATGGAGAAGGCAAAAGAAACAATGATGAAGTCTTTCAACAACAATGAAGACAAATACAAAGATGTGTTTAAAATCATTGATGAAAAATGGAGTCATTAACTTCATAAGCCATTGTAATGGGCTGGTCACTTATTGAGCGCGGAATTCTTTTACGACAACCCAGCAATGGAGTTTGATTTTGAGGTCAATAACGGCTTGTATGAATGCATTAAGAAGTTGGTGCCATCTAGTGAAGTGCAGAAACAAATACTAGCTGAGTTGCCACTTTATAAGAGTGGTAGTGGTCTCTTCGGATGTGATTTCGCGAAATCACAAAGAAAACTCTTGCTCGGTGAGAATCTAAGAATACAACTTCTAGTTATTTAATTTAACTTTTAAGGTATTAATGTTGAATTCTAAAGCATACTCTTTTGGTTGTGTAGCTCAATGGTGGCGGATGTATGGCCACCAAGCTCCAAATTTGCGAAGCTAGCTATCAAAATCTTAAGCTTGACACGTAGTGCATCGGGATGTGAACGCAATTGGAGTGTCTTTGAACAAGTAATACCATAACTCTTAGTATCTTTTTAATTTGGTTTGATGGTGGGATATGATTAGAAAGAAACATGGTACTTATTTAATTATTTCATATTACTGATTCATACAAAAAGAGAAATAGGTTTGGACCATAAGAAGATGCATGACTTGGTTTATGTTAAATACAACCAACACTCAAACGAAGACAAGATATTAGAGATGAAATTGACCCAATTTCACTCAATGATATTGATGAGTGTAATGAATGGTTAGTGGGAGAGATGGATGAAGATGATGATGCTGGAAATGAGTTGGTCTTTGATGATGATAACACACTGAATTGGGCACCTGTTTATGAGGCTTCGGGGATTGGAGAGCCTAGAGTCTATACTAGGCGAAAAACGAAGAAAAGAAAGCAGTCATCAAGGGGTGTTAAAGCTGCCCAAACTTCTAAGAAACGTACAAAAGCTTCAACCTCAAAAGGGAAAGAACCAATGGTTGAAGATGTTGAAGAAGTGGAATTTGAGGAGAATGATGAGGAATTTGAAGAAGAGGGGTTATTTAATTTTAATGTTAATGTTGAGGAATCTGAAGGAGAAGAGGAAGAGGGACATGCTCCACTTGATGATGACAATGAAGATGATTATGTTGGGGTTGATGAAGAGGATTAGAGACATTTACTTTGTGTTTGCATTGCTTTTAGAGATATTTACTTTGTGTTTGCATTGCTTTTTTTATCATTTTGTTTCCATTTTGATGTTTTGATTCTCTTGAACTTGATGAAGATGCGGTTGTTAGTAGTTTATGACATGTGATTAAGAGACTAATGGTATTTTCTATCAATTTAAGTTTATGGTTCTTGACATATGTTTAGTTTTTTGGCTTTTTATTTGTTTCTATAGTTTTTTTTCGATATTTATATATTTATATGTTATATTTTTACTTGGTCCGCTATCTTCCGCCATTTGCCGCTATGCCATCCGCCAAATGAATATGGCGGATTTTTGGCTCGCCGCCATAAACCGCCATCCGCCATTGACAACACTGGCCTAGAGTTGAACAGACACGACTAGGACCCCAAATATCAGAATGAACTAAAGCAAAAAGTGACACAACACTTTTATTGACTCGCTGACTATAAGTTTGGCGAGTATGCTTTCCTAACTGACACGACTGACACTCAAATGATAAAATCTTAGAAAAACTAGGAACCATAAGACGCATTTTATTGAGGCTAGGGTGACCCAGACGTTGATGCGTAAGGGTTTGAGAAGCAGCAGAGACATAAGCCACCAACAGTGAAAGGTGATATAATCCTCCAGACTCATGTCCTGTTCCAATCGTCCGTCCCGTACGTCATTCCTGCACATAAACAAAGTTATTAACAAAGAGGACTGAGTAATCAAGGGTATGAGTGAGTTTGTTAACAGATATTAAATTAAAAGGACAACCAGGAACATAAAGTACAGAATGTAAGGAAAGGTTGGGAAGGGGTTGGGCTTGACCATTGCCTTGAACTTTGAGTTTAGATCCATTTTCCATGGTGACAGATGGCAAACAATCAGAGTAAGATAGATGAGAGAAAAGAAATTTGTTACCAGTCATATGGTCAGAAGCACCGGAGTCAAGTACCCATAGTCCAAGAGCGGAGGATTGAGAGACAAAGGCTACAGGATTACCAGACTGAGCGACGGCAGCAGAAGGTGTTGGCTGATGGGCTGCTTTGAACTGAAGGAACTCATTGTAATCAGCGGCCGAAATAGTAACATCTTCGGTGATTGCAGTATGAGCAACATTGGCAACCTTAGACTGTTGTTGTCTCGCTTTGGTGCGACATTCCGCTTTAATCTGGCCATAGCGATTGCAATAGTTGCAACGAGAACCACGACGTTGGCCACCACGACCAGGATAGTGGGAGACAAGTGCGGAGGAATCAGTAGGACTTGAAGAGTGGCCAAAAGCATGAGGAGTAGCAAGACGCAACAGTTGTTCACTAACTGTGTCATAGGAAGGAACAGTGGAGCATGATAAAATCTGGTTGCGTACCGAATCAAGCTCTGGTGGTAGGCCGGCCAGTGCAAGACTCATGAAAAACTTGCTGTGTTGCTCGGCATGAGCTGCTGCATCACTAGCAAAGGGCATGAGGGATTGAAAATCAGCAATCAAATGATTAAGCTTACCAAGGTAAGTCTGCACATCCATGTTTTCCAGCTTCAGAGAGATGAGGTTGAGAACGACACTATAAAGGCGATGAACGTCGTTGGAGTAGACATTCTTGGCTTTTTCCCAAACATCGTAGCAAGTGGTGAATGCTTGATATTGCGGCTGGAGCTTGGGCGCAATGGAAAACCATAGGACAGTACATAAGGAGGCGTCAACTTGCTTCCATTTTGATCGATCTTTGGTAGGAATATCCTTGGCTTGTTTGGTCAACTGGTCTTCACGTCCTTGACCTCGAAACCAAAGCTTGACAGCAGCAGCCCAGATGCTGTAGTTGGCTGTCCCGGTCAGTTTTTCACACGGGATAAGCGGAACCTTGGTGAATGTCACGGTGTCGGAATCAGAGTCGTCACCCATGAGTGTTTGAAGGTGAGAAACTACTTGATAGGGGCTACTGGCGGTGGGGAAGGCGGCGGAAGTGGCGGCGGACGGTGGGCCGAGCCGAAAAACGGCGAAAAACGAGATCTGAGTGCGCGCGTGTGGGGGACACGCCCCGGAGACTGGCCGCGCGTAGGAGCGCGTGCGGCGGCGGTTGGGGACGCGCTTCCGGTGGTTGGATCGACTCGGGGCGGCGGTTCGACCGGTGGTGGCAGACCGGAGAGATGAGTCACGGTTGCAGAGAAAAGTGGCTTCTCAGTCGCGGTGTGTATTGTTCATGCAGAAAATAGGAATCGCGACTGAGGCAGGGAAATAAAAGGAAATAGAAACAAAACCTAAACTACTGATACCATGTAAAGAATAAAGAAGAATATTGGAATGTTGTGTGTCTTATGTGACCACACAGTCTGTATTTATAATCATAGGATACAATCGTATAATAATTACAAAGGATCAAATCAAATCCTTGATTTGTATAACTATATCCCTAATTACCAGCACGTATTAATTATATAATGAGCACATGTTAAATATGCCTTCTAACAAGGTGTATCCTGATGGGTTCCTTATCTATATCATAGGCCCAATTGTCCATGGCCCACTCAAAGTCAACTTCAACGAGAAATTAGGAAAGAGGGAAAGAGTTAGTTACGGTGAGAGAAAGAAGTGGAGTCTGTTATATAGGGGAGGAGAGAGTAGTGGGGTTTCATTCAGTATCTTTTCAGTTAGAACCTGTGAGGGTTGGGCAGAGAGAGAAATGTCTCTTCTCTGAGGAGCTTCTGCTCTGGGTTACAGGGGTTTTTCCTTCTATAATATACATCTATTTTCATTCAATAATACAATATCTGTTTCTCTTGATTTCGGGTTCCTATCAAATGGTCCGACCTGCCGGATCTATCGAGGGAGAGGCAGTGATGTCGGAGAAGGTGATTCCAACTTTCGATGGAACGGGAGAAGCCTACTGGTGGCTAATCCAGTTGGATCGTTATTTTGCAGCCAACAGTTGGCTACACGCAGAGATGAAAGTGCGATGGGTTACTGTGTTCGCTTTGAAAGGTGCAGCAGACAAGTGGTGGTCCTCTAGAAAACAAGGCAATCAGACTGTCTCATGGGAGACTTTTGAGAGGGCTTTCATTAAGGAGTTCATACCTGATCTATGGGAGATGATACAAGTCGCAGAAGATGAGGAGCAAGAGAAAACGGGCCAGGATCTGAACGAGGAGGCCAAGGGTGATGAGGAGTCAAAGGATGGTGATGAAGAGACCGACTCTGTGTTCCAGAAGGTTCCAACCAACCTGATGTTGCCGTCGGAGCGGTCAGATCAAAAATTACCGGCGAGAACCACAGAGGCTTTGCCGTCGGAGCGGTCAGATCGGAAAATTCCATCGATGACCACGGAAGCGCAGAGCGAGGAGGTTTCTACAGGGCTCCGTTCACTGAGTCTCGCAAGGGTAGAGGAGGAGTGGAACCAAGATGTTACGGTGGAACCACCACCGCCTCCAGAGCCACCGGACTTAGATCCCTTCATGGCGGCCACGATACGTTCAGAAATGGCGAACAAAATTGAAATCGAAGAAGAGAAGAGGAGGGAGGAAATCGGGTCAGTGAATCGGAGCAGATCTAACACGAAAAGGCACGGATCATGGGTCAATAGGGATCCGGATGGGTGGAGTGCTTCGGGTCGACCCAGACTGTTGGGCTCGGGCCCGCATATGGAAAACGGGCCTAAGATCATGGATTCTTCTTCCCATGTAATCGCTGATTCCGAATTTGCGTACGCGATCAAGGATTCCCTGGGTTCTGAGATTCGCGAGGGTACACACAAGATTGTCACTGTTTCGAGGACACGCTGTTGGAAAATACCCCGCTGGAGAAGGAGAAAACATAGGAGAAGATCAACAATGGCGTCCTTGTCGCGCACATTTGGGGATTCGAAGAAGTGCAAGGGTGCGTTGCCCTTGTCCATGTTGCTTGGACTGAGATGGAGCTACTGTTGCTTGAGAAGGTTTTAGAGGTGTATGTGGATAATTGTGGGACAATGGAAGCCCTTGGGTACACTTATGTTCAGCTGGGTCAGACTAACAAGGGCCATGAATTTATTAAGAAAACTACACAAATTGATCCTCTTGCTTCCCAGGCATTTCTTGAACTGGGAGAATTGTTGTCTCACACAGGGGCTGTACCAGACGCTTTTAAAATTGTTCATACTCCTTTTAAGATGGGAGATCAGGAAGTACCAATTGAACTACTTAATAATACTGGTGTCAGTAAGTTTGAAAAAGGAGAATTCAAGCCTACTCAACAAACTTTCAAGGAGACTCCAGGTAATGGAATTTGGCTTTCTTTCATGAATGCGAAAGCTAAGTTTTTCATTGATGTTGTTCCCGCTACTTTCCAATCCAAGGACATGCAGTTATTTCATGGCCTTGAAGGTTACAGGAACCATGTGGAAAAACCATGGAATAAAGTCACAGTGCTCTTTAAACTGGCCCAATTACTTGAGCAGTTAAATGAGTCTAGAACTACAAGTATATTATATCGTCTAATTTTGTTCAACTACCTAGACTACATTGATGCTTTAAAGGTACATGACAAGTGCCCAAAGGCATTATCCATGCTTGGTGAGATGGAGTTGACAATTGAAGTCTTTATAAGTCGCATTAAAAGTGCTGCAATACGGACAAGGGGCCAGTATCCTAAAATGATAACAGGATACATTTCGAAGCCTAATGCAGTGGTACTTGCAGGCAAAGTGTAATGGTAGAACAATCATTGAATGGCTCATTCCTTGGAAGGCTCAAACAACAGAAGAAACTACTTGGAAGGAAGTGGTTTTCATCAAGCAGCTGCACCCTTCCTTCTACCTCAAGGGTTGTGAGGTGGCATTGACTAGTAAAGGACTGTTTTGTTTTCTCTGCCTTGAGGACAAGACAGAATTTAAAGGAGGTGGTATTGATGGGTTCCTTATCTATATCATAGGCCCAATTGTCCATGGCCCACTTAGAGTCAACTTCAACGAGAAATTAGGGAAGAGGGAAAGAGTTAGTTACGGTGAAAGAAAGAAGCGGAGTCTGTTATATAGGGGAGAAGAGAGTATTGGGGTATCATTCAGTATCTTTTCAGTTAGAACCTGTGAGGGTTGGGCAGAGAGAGAAATGTCTCTTCTTTGAGGAGCTTCTGCTCTGGGTTACAGGGGTTTTTCCTTCTGTAATATACATCTATTTTCATTCAATAATACAATATCCGTTTCTCTTGATTTCGGGTTCCTATCATATCCCTATGTTGATTTTCCATTTTAACAGTTGTCAGTTGTCACCTACCAGGTTTAATCTTTAAACCTAAGGTTTGTGGAAGTAAAAAGATTCAGTTGCATAGTGTCGACGACCAACTTCCTTAAAATCTTGAGCTTTTAGGTGAAGACTTGTAATTAGCTTTATATCTACTTGTCCCCTCATGCAAGGGTTGGAAGTGAGAAATTTAATTTTCATTTAGAAGAATGGGCACAGCCTTATGCCTTGGTTATCAAGGCCCTTGTACTATGTGAATTAACATCTCTCCTAAAAATTTTAGTTGTTAAGTGAAGAGTTTTGATTGGTTTTATA
The DNA here is from genome assembly GCA_037113605.1 of Calophaca sinica. Taxonomy (NCBI): domain Eukaryota; kingdom Viridiplantae; phylum Streptophyta; class Magnoliopsida; order Fabales; family Fabaceae; genus Calophaca; species Calophaca sinica. Next base: position 51,878,483 of record CM073734.1, on the reverse strand, counting down.
TCCAACAGCGCAGTGGAAGAACATTTTGAATTGGAGATGTCCACAAGTACCTCAGCTGTGGCTTTTCTATGAATTTGTTGAACTGGATTTTATTTCTCCCTACTAATGGAACTTAGTTTCCTTTGCTAGAATATTTTTGTCCGGTGAATTGATTTTCTTGCTTTCTCTTTTCCTTTTAAACTTTTCTTTGGCTTTTTGTCATTTTGTATTATTCAACATACTTGATCCTATTCCTAGCAGTTTATCTAAACAATATGCTATGCATATGACATCTGAGCTGAAAGTTTTTATTGAAGTTGCTGGTGCAAATGGCTTCTATCGCATTTGTTGGATGTTTGACCGTTAAATATTTGGTTTATTATGAAAAACTAATAGTTTGAAGTTCCCATATATTCAAGGTACATCGAAGAAAGATCTTTTAGGATATTTGTTGAAGCTTGCCTGGAGGAAACAGTGGTTGTTTACGTTGATCATCTTTTAACACAGGTTATGCTCTCAATAAAAACAACTGAAAGTTCTTATTAATGGAAAAATTGTGCATATATTCTTCAGTAACAGCTTTCTGTTAATTTGACATAATTGTCTCACTGATAGTATTAATTGCAGAAACACTACATCAAGGAAGAAACCATTGAACGGATGAGGCTAGATGAGGAGGTCATCGAGGACTTTTTTACGAAACATATCAGTGTTTCTGTAAGTTCTTTTTAAGACATTCTGTTGCTGCTGTCCTCTAATGTGATAATTCTGCCGGTCCCAGATCAATATGTTATTAGCTTTTAATCTTGGCATGCTGCTCCCAAGTTTCTTACTCTAATTTCCTTGACATTCTTTCTTGACTAGAAAGTTGAAAACAGAGTGAGTGTACTTAGCAACTTGCGGGAACTTGCTTCAGCAGAGAGCCTGGATACCTTCACACTCATCTATGCAAATATACTTGAACATCAACCTGACTGCCCGGTAAAATTATGCCCAAGATGATTTAAATAACTTATTCAATTCAATGCTTCTCATTTACAAATAGAAGTTTTAGCTCTTTATGCAATAGTAATATTTTTTTCCAGTGGGTTTTGTAATTCTTTATAGTTTTGTCTTTGACTTGGAGAATTAACTTTGAGAAAGGCTTTTTATATCATTTAAAGTGCATGAATATTTCTACCTCCAGTTGTCTTGGTTGCTAAATCTGTGTTTTAATCTGATACTTTTGTAGCCTGAAGTTGTCGAGAAACTTGTTGGTCTACGAGAAGGAATTCCTCGGAAGGATGCCAAGGAGGTAAATAAAATTCAGTGTTTATTTTTGCTTAACATTAAGCTCAATAAATAACTTCACAGGATAAGAATATGATAGAGCCTTTATTTGGTTATGTTTTATGACCAATTGACTGCAGGATTGTAAATGTTCCTGTTTTCTATGCTTGAAAAATTCTTGAGATATTCCCTAAACTATACAATGAACAATTTAACATGGTTGTACATTCTAGTGGATCTAATTTCGGAAGATTGTCGTGTATAAATTTGACAATATACTGGACTCAGTTTTTATGGGCATCGTTTTGGTGGAACCAGTTGTCCCAAATTTTTGAGAGAAGGGGAAGAAAGAGAGAGATATATAATATATAATATATTTATGTAGAAGTTCTTTGCCGAAGATATTCTGTGGTTATTGATTTTGGAATTCACAATGCTATTCTTGTTAATCAGGTCATACAAGAGTGCAAAGAGATATATGAAAATTCTCTTATTGATGGAAGACCTCCAAAGGCAGGTTTTGTTTTTCCACATGTAAAGTGCTTAACAGCGTCTAAGGGTGGACTTTGGCGTAAACTCACTTGAAGCTATGATTCCTTCACTTATTGATGTAGTCCCTTTTTAAAATAAAAAATTTGTTACTTGTGTATAAAATAAATCACAGAAGTTATGCTGTCAAGAATAACTTTTGTAAAGTTCACATTTATATTAGTCATTCCTATGTCGTTTCAATTTATTTCAGCTATCATTCTCGGTTTCACTCTGCAAAAATGTGTCGTTGACATTTTCAAGATTCGGATTATGTTTTTTCAAGACTGCTACTTTTGTTTGCTCAACCTTTGGTTCGGCTTCTTCAGATGTACAAATCAACAAAATTGTTACAGAATTCCACTTGCAAGAAGGGAGTAATAAACCTAACTTAGAGTCCCACATCAGGAGCCATAAACCTAGGTGTAGGACTATTGTAAAACAGAAACAAATATTTCTGTATATTTTTATTCATTCATAGAATAGGGTCTCTTTTATAGAGAGATTACAAAGAGAAAATTAGGAAAATAAAACATAATGCAATCAATGTAATAAATGACAATTAAGGGGAAATAGAATCAGAATAAAATCAGAGTAAAATAGAACCGAATCTTCTACAATCTTCTACACCCCTCTCAAGTTGGTGTATAGATATCGATCAAGCCCAACTTGTCTAATAAATTCTCAAAGGTGGGCCGAGCTAAGCTCTTGGTCAGGATATCAGCTGTTTGTTGGCTGGAAGTCACAAAGGGAATGCAAATAATGCCAGCCTCTAGTTTCTCCTTTATGAAATTTCGGTCAATCTCAATGTGTTTGGTTCTATCATGTTGGACGGGATTGTGAGCTATGTTTATTGCTGCTTTATTGTCACAGAATAACTTCAACGGGAGGTCAACATTTATCTTGAGTTCTTTCATAATTCTGTAGATCCATATCCCTTCCTGTATACCTTGGGCCATTGCTCTAAATTCAGCCTCAGCGCTACTTCTAGCAACCACGCTTTGTTTCTTGCTTCTCCAAGTTACCAGATTTTTCCACACATAGGTGCAATATCCAGAGGTTGATTTTCTGTCAATAACTGACCCAGCCCAATCTGCATCAGTGAAGGCAACAATATTCCTTTCACTACTGTAACATCCCAATTTTTAAGAATAGTGATTTTAACGATAAAATCCTGAATACTCGAAAAATAAGTCATAGAGATTGATCACCTCAATGATTTACTAAGAGTATGTGGAATTATTTTGACAAATTTGAAATAATTTATTTATTATAAATAATTATTATCCGTGATGTTAATTCAAATTAATAGACAGCGTAGACGTATGCTGCGTTAATGCGAATTCGTCAATTTAAACTTTATGTAAGTTTTCGATTGTGTGATAGCAGCGTATTTTTGTTGACTAAGAAAATGATTGAATTAAATCAAGATGAAATTAAATTTAAGAATTAATATCTTATATTAATTCATGGTTCGAATCTCGTCGAAAAACTCTAACAAAGTTTCGTCGCGTTTTGAACCACCGGGTAGTCTTTACCGGCGAATAAAATTTTAAATGAACTCCGATTTCGATGAAAATCGAATCGTAACTTCTTGTGATTATTTTTGAATGTTTTAGATCGTTTTTATTATTTATAATAATATATTATCACGCGATGAATTAATTTCTCGCAAAATTAATTTTCGCGAATTAATTGGCGAAGAATTAATCGGTAGTGTGATTACTCGACGCCGTGTTTTTAGTACCCTTAGACTCTAAGATTAGGGGATAATCATGAGAGATGAGAGATTAGATGTTTTAGACTAGTGGATGGGTTTAGCATCTTGCTTTTTGGAGTGTAGGTGTCACACTTTTGGTGACTAATTATTTATTCTTATCCTAATTAATTCTTGACCAAGTATTATGCTTGTTCATTTATTTATTTATTTATTTTTTCCTCCTTTCTTCCCCTATTCAGCGTGATTTCCTCTTCTCCTTTCATTTCCTCTTACTTATTTCATTTCCTACAAATTTTATCTATGATATGTGAGAGTAAAAAGGCAAGGAGTTAATATTTTTTTTTTCCTACTCCCTCCCTTTTGCTGTACAGGCCGAAGCCTCCTCCCCCATTTTACTCACTCATTCTTTTCTTTTTTTTATCGTACTACTTGGTGTTGGTGAAGAGAGCTTTCAAAGCAAGTTTCAACCTCCTCCTCCTTTTTTTCCAGCGTGACCCATCCCCACCTCCTCCAATCACATTTTTGCTTCCAATTTCTTCATCCAGCTGAAGCACTCCCATTCCTACCCTTCGATTTTCATTTCCCACCACAATATTCAAGTGTTGATGTAGGAAGAAGATAGGCCAAGTCATTTTTCTCCTTCTTTCTTTAATTCTGGCCGTGAACCATTCCTCTCCAAAAACCATCATTCACTTTCATTTCCTTCTACTATTTGGTGTTAACTTCTTGATCAAAGATAGTAAGTGAGAATCAAGTTCTTTCCCTTGGATTTTCTGAGATCAAACCGTAGGCACTAGAGCAGATTTGGGTGAGAGTTTCTTTTTACTTCCTTGTTTATTTTCTTTGATTAATTATTGTCTAATGCTTTGTAATGCTTAGTCATGATCAACGAGAAAAATGAGCACTTAAATTCCCAAATTCTTGAAAACCCTAACCTAAGGGAAAAGGGGGTTGTGTGATCTTGAGGTAAATCCATTTAATTAGTTGATGATTTTTGCTTATTAGATATTGTTGTTGCTATTTTAATTACTAGTTTTGGATTAGAAGTTGGATTGATTAGTTTTAAAAACCTTATTCTTTAATTATTTGTTATTTCTTTAAGTATAAGATTTAATATTGAAATTGTGTCTCGAGTTTTGGAAGTAGGTTTGTTATCTAATTGTTAGATTTGGTATGATCATGGTTTTATTGGTTTGAATCAAAGAATTGGAAAGAAAATTTGGAAACCTTCCTCTTGAAATGTTTTGAAAATGAGTTTTGAAATCTTGTAGAAGTTAGTTATATGTCTTGGTTAATTTTAAGGTTGTTGGAATGAATATGCATGAAGTAGCATAGGTGTTGGTTGATGTTTATGCGAAATTTGGTTATTAAGGGACTAGAATGACATGTAGGAATTGATCAAGAGGTTCTTTAAATTTCTAACATGATTATGACATGATTTAGGTTATAGTTTTGTGTAAGTATGTGTAACATGTTGTTTTGGAATTTTTCCTATTCTTGAAACATGAGAAGCATGAGGTCTTGATGTTAAATTATGTGCTTAGGTATTAGATAATATGCTTAGAATAATATTAAGGCTAGTAAGATAGATATGCATGAGTTAGTATGATTGTGGTTTATGTTTTATGCAAATGTAGTTTTTGGAGGACTAGAATGTTATATAAAAATTGGTGGGATGATTCTTTAATTTTTGGCAATGATTATGGTTATAATTCTAGTGTTCTGGAAATGATTGCTTTGAAAAGAATTCTGAAAACCCTTGTTTTTGGAAAACATTAAATCTATGTTGGACTATGTGTTGGTTATGGTGTTTTGCTTTGTTGTCTTGAAATGTTTTGAAAACAAGCTGTGAAAATTTAGTTGAGTTAGTTGACTTGTGAACTAGTTTTGAAAATGATTTGTTTTTGAAAGAGAAGGCTATGAAAATGGCGCTAAATTGTTTTGGCAATTATTTTAGATACATAACTTTGAATGTGTTTGAGTATGTCTTAGTTATGGTTGTTGTTTTAATGCTTGAAGTATGAAAATGGGACTTGAAAATGATTTGGAAATGGTTTGTCACATTTAAAAGGAAAGGTTTTGCAAATTTTTTTTAAGGAAAAAGGGAGATGGCCGAGAGCCTAAGAGGAGGTTTTGGAAGGAAAAACTATTTTGTGGACTTAGATTTAATACTTGTATGTGATAGGTTTTATGCCTTAGAAATTTTATGAAAAATGATTAATTTCTATGCTTATGCTTAAAGTTTCAAGAAGTAAGATAGTGCTCTAAATGAATATGTGTTAAGGTTTTGAAGACTTATGGAAATGGTTTGGTGTTACTTAAAATGCATGAAAACTTTTTATTTTCAAAGGTCTTATTCTTTTCAATTAGCTAGTAGTTTAAATGCTTGCTTTTGGTTAGAAAAAGGGTTAGGCTTGAGAGCTTAAGTTAGCTAAGAATTGTGCTAAGTTATTTATTTTGTTAGGCTTTGAGTAAATCCGAGATCGTGCGGCGTAGGATCGAGGAACACGTGGACGTGCAGCTTGGGGTTCGATAAGGGCACTTCTAGACATTTTTAGGATTTTATTTTTATGTCCCTGTGTAAGGACAAATTTTAGAGATGTTTAAGTTCTTGTTTTGTTATTCAAATGCTTATTTAAATACGAAGAAGTCTGAGAACTCTACGAGTTCGAAGTTAGGGTCTTTGAACCCCTTCGTTTATTTTACTGTCGTGCGGTCGCCCATTTTCCGAATCATTCGTGGGTGAAAACTTTGTGGTTGGTCTCCTGAACCCAACCCCCCACTTGTTTGTACCTCTCTGTTAATTCCATCGAGTTGCAGAGGGATGGATTCCTTGATTTGCGTGTCAAGCATGTGATGTTGTAATATGATTGAGTTATGCAATATTTAATATGCGATTGAATAATGCTGTGAATTGCTTATGCTGTTTGTATCGTTGAATTGCGTTTCTTCATGCAAGCTGATTTTATTGCTTAAGTTGTTGAATTGTGTTTCTTCATATTAAGCATGCTCTTATTATTTGATATGCGGTCGAATAATCTTGCGTATAACTCTTTGAATATCGTATGCGGCGAATTGTTCATCGAGTCTGAGAGCATTGTCGAGTCGTCGAGACGCTTTTTGAGTCCGTGAGCGACAACCGAGGGTGCTAGGTCCCTTCGTTCACGGTGGATTAGCTAGGCGTCGCAACAGAGGAACCGGTCGCTACCTAGGGAGAAGCGAAAGATCCCAAGGCTACGGCTGGTAAGTCAGTTGATGGATCTGCGTCTGCTTTCCGGAATAATTGTCGAGTCGAGAGAAAATGAGTAGTGAGTCGAGTCGAGTCTAGAGTGAGAGAGTTGAGTCACGTTCTGTGCATGATATACATTGTTGTTTGCTTATTGCTTTATGCATTGATTATCTTGATCTGTTATTTCCTGTAATATGTTGTGTTATTACATGTTTTGTTGCCGAGTGTGTTGTCGAATATGTGTATCTGTCTCTTTATTTTTAAGAAGTTGACCCTTGCCAGTGGTTCTTTCAATTGATGAATGTAACCCAGATGGCAGAGCAAGCGGAGGATTTGGAACTGCAGGAACGAACAGCTGAAGATAATCGTCCAGCATTTTATCTATGTTATGTTGTAGAAAGAGTATAGCTTGTCGACCAGCTATAGGATATTTGTCATTTATTTCAGTGTTTGTAATAAATCTCTGCTATGTTTCATGACACGTTGTTATATATGATTTGACAGAATAAATGAATGTGGTCTATGTGGTGTCTTAAATTATTTTTCGCCATGTTTCTAAAAGTCGCTGTGATGCTCTGACTGCTTCTTTAAGGAACCTTAAAAAAAAAAAAATAGGACCACATTTCTCGAAAACCCTACGAGCAGAGTATTCCACCTTTCAGAAACATGTCAACTTTTGTTAGAATGTTCACTTAGTAGCACTCCAGAGACAGGGTGTTACAACTACTCTTCTTAAAGTACAGGCCCTTCCCAGGATTGGCCTTCAAGTACCTCAAAATTCTGTAGAGCACCTCAAGGTGCTCTTCATAAGGAGAGTGCATAAATTGGCTTACAACACTCACAGGGAAGGCAATATCAGGTCTGGTATGGGACAAATAGATTAGCTTGCCAACTAGTCTCTGGTATTTACCAATATCAACAGGGACTTTCCCTTTCTCCCAAAGCTTCACATTTGGGTCCATGGGGGTATCAGCTGGTCTGCAACCACTCATTCCAGTTTCTTTTAAAAGATCCAGAATGTATTTTCGTTGGGAAACCACAATTCCCTTCTTTGATCTGGCAACCTCCATGCCAAGAAAGTACTTCATTGCTCCCAAATCCTTGATTTCAAATTCCTTTGGCAAGTTTCTCTTCAGTCTGTCCATCTCTTCTACATCATCCCCTATAAGCATGATATCATCAACATAGACAATTAGTACAGCAATCTTCCCATCGGAAGAGAATTTTGTGAATAGTGTGTGATTAGCCTGTCCTTGGTTGTATCCATGTTTCTTCATAGATTTGGTGAACCTGTCAAACCATGCTTTCGGAGACTGTTTAAGACCATAGAGTGTTTTTCTTAATTTACACACATTTGACCCAAACCTTTCTTCGAACCCAGGGGGAGCATCCATGTATACTTCTTCCTCTAGGTCACCATTGAGGAAGGCATTCTTCACATCTAGTTGATGTAACGGCCAATCTAAGTTGGCAGCAAGAGATAAAAGGATCCTGACAGTGTTTAGCTTTGCAACAGGAGCAAAGGTCTCTGAATAATCTATGCCATAGGTCTGAGTGAACCCTTTAGCCACCAAACGAGCCTTGTATCTATCTACGAATCCATCTGAATTGAACTTCATAGTGAAGACCCATTTACAACCTACTGTTTTCTTTCCAGCTGGCAAGTTCAGAACACTCCAGGTGTTATTCTTCTCAAGAGCTCTCATCTCCTCAAGAACAGCTTCCTTCCACTTTGGAACTTTTAGAGCTTCCTGTACATTACTTGGAATTTCTATATTGGACAATTGTGAGCTAAAAGCAGCATAGGAAGAAGACAAATTTGAATATGACACAAAATTAGACAAAGGATGCTTAGTACAAGATCTAATACCTTTCCTAAGCGCAATTGGAATGTCTAAATCAGAGGATTCAATGTGGTTCTTTGGCTCAGAAGAGGACTTACCTGTCTCGGGTTGACTGACCGGATTTTTTCTCAGTTCGGTTTCATGACAGTGCTGGACAGTTGGAGCTTCGTTTGTGTTTTTCTTACTGTTCTTTGAAATATAGAACTTTCCCTTGAACCTTCGGTCACCTCCTTTGAATTTGTTATTTCCTTCTTCACAAGAATCATGTTGTGGCATTTCAATTAGTTCTTCAAATGTTTCTATTTCCAAATGCTGTTTGTCAGAGTTTTGATTTTGAGATGTAGACCCAGATTCCATAGGAGCCTTACTCATGATAGGAGTAGGTCTAGATAGTGAATCATGGTCATTTGCTATTGGTGCAGTAGTTGTACAAGTTTCAGAATCATGTGAGTTTTCAGATAAAGTAATGATTTCAAAAGAATCTTCATTTTGACTCCCCCCCTAAAGATGAGTGTCCTCAAAAAACGGTTTGTTTTCAAAAAACGTGACATCCATGGTCACAAAATATTTCTTTGATTTTGGATCAAAACATTTATAACCTTTTTGGGTTGGAGAGTATCCAATACATTTTATAGCACATGGTTCTAATTTTCCAAGATTCTTGTGTTCATGAACAAAAACAGTAGATCCAAATATTTTTAACGGTACATTAGCAGAAAGATGTGCCATAGGAAAACATTCCTTGAAAACATTGATTGGTGTTTGAAACTATAAGACCTTGGACGACATGCGATTGATCAAATATGCAGCAGTTAAAATCGCTTCACCCCACAAGTATTTTGGAACTTTGGTTTCAAATAACAAGGCTCTAGCAACTTCTAAAAGATGTCTATTTTTTCTTTCTGCAATTCCGTTCTGTTGTGGTGTATGAACACAAGAACTTTGATGCACAACCCCATGCTCAAGAAAAAGTTCCCCCAAAATCATATTAAAATATTCCTTTCCATTATCACTTCTGAAAACTTGAATATTTGTTTGAAATTGAGTCTGCACCATTTTAAAGAAATTTTTAACAACTTGACTAGCCTCAAATTTTTCCTTTAGCAAATACACCCAACAAAGTCTAGTGTGATCATCAATAAAAGTGATGAACCATTTTTTATTTAAGGGTGTGCTTGTTTTATTAGGGCCCCAAACATCGCTATGAATCATAGAAAAAGGCTTTGTTGGCTTATAAGATTGCATAGGAAAAGTGGAGCGATGATGTTTTACAAATTCACAAGTCTCACAATTAAACAACGAAGGATCTTTATTATTAAACAACTTAGGAAATAAACGTTTTAGGTACCTAAAACTCGGGTGACCTAACCGCAAATGCCATAACATAATATCATTATTGTTATCAGAAATAAAACTAGATTCAAAACAGGAACCTCTCGGTTGAGATTGTTCTGGTCCAAGTCCATTATCAAAGTAATAGAGTCCCCCACTCTCCTTAGCACTGCCAATTATCCTCCCCGAGTTCAAATCCTGAAACACACAATGCGAAGAAAAAAATGAGTTTGACAGTTTTTATCTCGGGCAAGTTTACTAACTGATAAGTGTAACGACCCGTTTCCGGACCGCTACTAAGCTAGAACAATTCTGAATGCCAGTAGGTTTTCGAAATAGTACTCTTTGTGTCTTTTGGAAAATGCGGTAAATTTTTTTTTCTTTTTCGCGTCTTTTGTAACACACATTCAGAGTACGAGCAACGTTTTCGAACTATGATGGAATTATAAATGCAATTGACTACTACAACTAAATAAAGACATACACACATGCTACCAAAAGATAATCAACTGAAGAGTTTTATACACCGGTAGCAGTAAATGAATATGCATAAGCAAGAATATACCCTAAGTATGAAAACCCTACAATGTTACTACATGAGGTACTCTCAGCAGTTACCCACGCAGGGGGCTGCTCCAAAAGCAAAACCTTGACACCTAAACAACAACTGTCACAAAGCCAAACAAAATGACAGATTGGTCACCAACCCAAAACCATAAATAAAATAGTTAAACATTCTTAACTACACAACTACACCAATTTCTTGGCAGTTCTCCTTCGTCTGGTCATTCGCATCCTCGTCAGTTCATCCACGCGAAGGTTTCTAACACGCCTTCTATACAACATATCGTCCGACAGTGGGGGTTTAACTCCAAGCCGAGGGAATCTCCATGCCCGGGTAGTCAGAAGCCACCTTTGGTGATGTCGTCGTCGCCGGAATCTCCACCACGTCCGTCGTCGCATGGGTTACCATCATTAATTGAAGGAACCACTGGCAAGGGTCAACTTCTCATCGTAAAAAGATATAGCAAATCACAAAGCGTTAAACAAACAACAGCATACAGATTTCTCAAGGCGCAACTCCAGACTCTCTCACGACTCACCTCACGACTCATCTCATGACTCATTCTCTCTCGACACTTCGACAACTTCCGAAACAACGAACAACGCCCTTGAGTTCCGGCCTTAGCCTTGAGCTCTTCCACTACTCTAGGAGATTCAAGTCGAAGTTACCCAACGCCACGACAATGGACCACGCCCCTGAACATCCAGCCGAAGCTTTGAGCTCTTCCACTACTCTAGGATATTAGGGTCGAAGTCACCCACTACACGACAATGGACAACGTCCTTGAACATCCGGCCGAAGCCTTGAGCTCTTCCACTACTCTAGGATATTCAAGTCGAAGTCACCCACTACTCGACAAGGAACGACGCCCTTGAACATCCGGCCGAAGCCTTGAGCTCTTCCACTACTCTAGGATATTCAAGTCGAAGTCACCCACTACTCGACAAGGAACGACGCCCTTGAACATCCGGCCGAAGCCTTGAGCTCTTCCACTACTCTAGGATATTCAAGTCGAAGTTCAAAAACGACACGACTAGCTTTCACACTCGATGAACAGTTCGCCGCATACGATATTCAAAGAACGGTACGCAACATTATTCGACCGCATATCAAATAATTTAGAGCAAGGTTAATATGAAGAAACACAATTCAACAACTTAAGCAACAAAAGCAGTTTGCATGGTGAAACGTAATTTAACAAGCATAAGCAATTCGCAGCATATATTCAATCACATATTAAGTATTTGCATAACTCAATAATATCGGCAAACATCACATACTTGACACGCAAATCAAGGAATCCATCCCTCTACAACTCGATGGAGTTGACAGAGAGGTACACAAATGTGGGGGGATGGGTTCAGGAGACCAACCACAAAGTTTTCACCCACGAATGACTCGGAAAATGGACGACCGCACGACAATAAATAACGAAGGGGTTCGAAAACCCTAACCTCAAACTCGGAGAGTTCTCAGACTTCTTCGTATTTAAATAAGCATTTAAATAACAAAAAACCTAAAAAATATCTAAAGTTGCCCTTACGCATAAATACATAAACAATAACTCTAGAATGTGAAGCGCCCTTACCACGAACAGTCGCTAACGTCGCTCCGAAATCCTCAAGTCCACGTTGCTCGGTCTTCGGAATCACGATTCCTATCACAACGAACAACTTAGCACAATCTATAAGTTCTAACTAACTTAAGCCCTCAGCTTAGCCCTTTTTCTAACCAAACTCACTTAAGCATTTTAAATAATTAGCTACTAGAAAATAAATAAGGTTTTAAAATCAAGTAAATTTTGAAAGGGTAGCATAACACATAACAATTTAGAAATCTTAACTTACTTGAAAAAGATAAAGTTTTTGAAGCTAAAAAGCTTTCTTACAATTCAAGCAATGCCAAATAATAAATCATTTTCTCAAGTTTTTTTTTTTCAAAATCTTAACACATATCAATATAACACAATTGCTTACTTAAAACCTTAAGCATCCACTCATGCATTTAAATCATTACCTACTGAAAAGAAATAAAGTTTTAAAACCAAAACACTTCTTAAAAGTAACTCATAACACTTACTTTAGAAAAATGCTAACTTACTTGAAAGAGTAAAGTTTGAAACTAAAATCTTTTCTTGAAAGCTTTAAGCAAACACCATGCAATTAACAACTTTCATAAACTTTAAAGTCTAGAACACATACTCATGAAATCATTTAGACAAGTTCACAAATAAAATCTTTCTTGTCTTACCCTATTAGGCCTCTCGGCCACACCCTTCTTTTCTTAAAGAAATAGCAAAAATCTCTTTTAAATATACAATCATTTCTATATATGATTCACAAGACTAACAATTTTGTGTAACAACTAGCTCACTTGCATACAACAATCAATACGTATAGAGAAATGTAAATCAAGTATCAAAACTATTTTCCAAATACTCATATCCAAAGGATTTTCACACAACTTCTTAACTAACATTTAGCCCAAAACCTTTTTACCAAACAACTTCAATGGAAGACCACTTTCTAACACAAGTCATGATAAGTATGCAAAACAATTTTTTTCCTTTGATTCAAACCTTTTCAATCATGCCACTAACAATGCTAATAACTCAAGAACAAGATCCAAATCAATTTCATTTCAAAATTAATTTCCAAAACCAATTAGGAGAAAGTTACAAAATAGTTTTTCTCTCCTAATTTCCAACTAGGGCTCGCGGCCCTTACTCCCTTTCACTCCCAAAAATTTGCAAGTTTCCAAACCTTTGTCCAAAACATTTTTAAATCATGCTCATGATGAAGCTAATTAATCAAGAACAAGTCAATTAAAATTTTACATGCCATATTAGTCCTTCAAGAGTCATTTTTTTCACAAAACCTAAACTAACTCTCTACTAACTCATGCATAATCAATCCAATAACAATTAAATCACTCAAGGCATGTTATTCATCAATTAAACACATGGTTCAACAATTAAAATCTACATTTTCCCTACTTAAAGAATAGGTACCAACCCTTAAATAACAAGTTAAGCATGCCAATTCCAAAACTACTACTCAACAATGATCAAACAACTTCCAATAATTCAATTAAACCTCTAATTACTTGATTCAAGTGAGGATCACACAATTTTCCTCTTTCCACCACTTAGGGTTTTTGCTCTAGAGCTCAAAGAAAGGGGTGAGAGTGTTTCATCTCCTCTTGATCATCATCAATCAACAAACAACACAAAACAAGCAAGAAATTAAGACTAGAAATAAGAAAAATCACAAAACAAGAAAAAAGTGGAGGGGGCGCTGTTTGGGCTGTTCAAGGGAGGAAAGAAATGAGTTTTCCACTTACTTAGATGGTTGGGATGAAGAAGAACTATGTAGAGGTGAAGTTTTGGAACAACTTTGATGAATGTTGCAAGTTGAGAAACTCAAAAAAAATGGAAGAAAATGGCTATGGAACCTTGGCTTTCTCAAGAGGAAAATGAAGAAGATGAAGTGAGAGTGATGAGGAAGGGTCACGAGAATGAGGGGGCTGCATATAGCCCTCCTCTCATTTATTTTATAAAAGAAAACAATAAGCATAGTTAATAATAATAGTTTAATAAAAGGGATTTTCAAATTAATCACACAACTAATGACACCTAGCAACTTTATGAGATGCTAATCACATCATCTAACTCTACCCATCTAATCTCACATCTCTCATGATTACCCTCTAATTCTAGAGTCTAGGGGTTGTTAAAACACGGCGTCGAAAAAACCGCGTTACCGATAAACTCGCGAAAATTAATTTAACGATAAATTAATTCATCGCGTGATAATATATTATCATAAATAATAAAAACAATATCAAACACTCAAAAATAATCATGACAAGTTACGTTTCGATTTTCATCGAAATCGGGGTTCATTTAAAATTTTATCTCATGAGAATCGCCTTGATTCGAACGCGATTTAAACTTCGTTAGAATTTTTCGACAATATTCGAACCATGGGTTAATATAAAATATTAACTCTCAAATTTAATTTGATCTCGATTTAATTAATTCACTTAATTAGGGAACAAGAAATTGCTTATTATAGCATAAATACGACAAAATACACTAAATAACGCTAGATAACGTATCGTAAAGATACAGGTGTTACAATAAGAGACTACATGATAATTTTGGAACATGAAGGACATCTTGGAGAGTTAATGTTGGAGACAGGACAATGGACCCTTTTCCTGCAATGGCTGATAAGGAGCCATCTGCAATTTTTATTTTCTGGTTACCTGCAGAAGGACTGTATGAAGAGAAAAGACTAGACTCTCCTGTCATATGGTCAGTTGCACCTGAGTCAACAATCCAAGTATGATTGACACTAAGGAAGGCAGTTTTAACAAAGTTACCTCTCTGTGCTATAGAATATGAAGGGGTTTGAGACTCAAGAAGTTTGTACAGTTGATCTATCTGTTCCTTAGTAAAGGGAATCGAGCTTGAGGAAGACTGCTTCTCTTGATCAGAGGTACTAACTTGAAGTGCACGGTTCTCACTGCCGCCCTTTTTCTTCCAATTCGCAGGCTTGCCATGGAGCTTCCAACAAGTCTCACGGGTATGCCCTGGGCGTCTGCAATGCTCACAACATTTGTCAAATTTTTTTTCGTCATCCCTATAGTTTCTGATAGCAAGTGCAGAGCCCACTGTTTCTAAAATTTGCACTGTCTTACCCATCATAACTCCTTGTCTGGCGTCTTCTCTCCTGACTTCCGAGAAAGTTTCACGAATAGTAGGCAAGGGAGTCTTCCCTAGAATCCTACCTCTTATTTCATCTAGTTCCTTATTCAGCCCAGCAAGAAACATAAACACACGATCATTCTCTTGCCTTTTGATGAACACAACACTATCTTCAGTACACTTCCAACTATCCTCATAGCAGAGATCCAATTCCTGCCACAAAGTCATCAGTTCATTATAGTAAGTAGTCATATCTCTATTACCTTGTTTGGCATGCCATAACCTGGATTTTAAATCAAAAATTTGAGAGGAATTCTGAATGTCAGAGTATGTATCTTTAACAGCTTCCCAGACATCCCTTGCAGTCGGTAAGAACATGAACGGTTTTCCAATAGCCGGTTCCATGGTATTGACCAGCCATGCAATGATTAGAAAATTCTCAGATCTCCAAATCCCAAAATTTGGATCATTGTTTGGAGGCTTTGGTGTGTCTCCTGTAAGAAATCCAAATTTTCCTTTGCTCTCTAGGATTAAACGAACTGTCTGGGACCACTCAATATAGTTTTTTCCATGAACTTTTGGGACATTAATTTTAAGTGAGTTAGAAAACCCTTCTTGTCCATTGAAGCAGCCACTGAGACCACTTGGGTCACCACTTCCAACTCCTGGACCTGGGCCACTGCCGTCTGGACCTGGGCCACCGCCGGCGCCACCTACGTCGGGACTGCGCCACCGTTTGGGCCACCGCCGGTGCCTCCTGCGCCTGGACCAGCCCCTCCAATACTCGCGACGCCTGGGCTGCCTCCACCAGTCACGATTCCACCACTGGCTGGGCCGTCTCCTGTGGTGCTAATGCCGTTGTCGTCAGTCGCCCAAGTGAGGGCCTGCCTCCATGTTGCTGGCTTCATCATCGTGCAGAGGGGAAAAAAAAGGAAGAGGGACCGAATCCTAAAATAGGGAAGAAGGATCGAAGCCTAAAGCTCTGATACCATATTGTAAAACAGAAACAAATACTTTTGTATATTTTTATTCATAGAATAGGGTCTCTTTTATAGAGAGATTACAAAGAGAAAATTAGGGAAATAAAACCTAATGCAATCAATGTAATAAATGACAATTAAGGGGAAATAGAATCAGAATAAAATTAGAGTAAAATAGAACCGAATCTTCTACAGGGACTTATATAGGATTTGACAACCCTCCCCTTACGATCATGGTTTTGAGGTGGAGTTAGGCTCAATCTGTGTCAATTGGTATCTGTTCTCGGGTAGAACATGGAAGAGGAGCTTAAAAGAAGGTAGATGGAGGTAGCTCCGCCGATCAGGGAGGGTGTTGCCGCCTGTGGGTAACTAGGCAAAGCCACTCCGATGCCAAAGTTAGGTCTCCTCAAGTATAATAGTGTAATAGGTGTATTAGATTTACCTTATCTTTGTGGGTGGATGTCCTTATATAGCCACTAAATGGGCCTATAAGTGAGCCTTATATTTGGGCCCAGAAGTGAGTATAAAGACCCCCTGTTCGGTCGGCCATGTGCTTATCTCTCAACCGTTAGCTTGAGTCCTTCGGCCCCTTGCCGGTTAATCTGGTACGGTACACAGTCCTTCGAGCGCCGAGCCTGCAAGGCGAAAGCGCTCCACCAAGTCCTTTTGCCCCCGGCCTGTCAATCCGGTACAGTACACAGTCCTTCGAGCGCTGAGCCTACAAGGCGAAAGTGCTCCACTAAGTCCTTCTGGCCCCGGTCGGTTAATCCGGTACGATACACAGTCCTTCGAGCGCTGAGCATGTTAAGGCGAAAGCGCTCCCCAAGTCCTCCTGCCTTCGGCCGGTCAATCCGGTACAGTACACAATCCTTCGATCGGCGAGCCTGTTTAAGCAAAAGCACTCCATCAACTAAGTCATTCGATCAAACACGGTACACTGCCCCTTAAGCGCTAAGCCTGCAAGGCAAAAGCAGTTCGTACAATTGGCCAGGGTTAACCCCACCCACCAACCTTCCTTTAATGTTTCGAAAATCAAGTTTCATGTCGACCCTTATTTTCCTGTGTTGTCTCATCTACAAACAAATATTCATAAATGTGTAATAATGATGATTGTTTAACAACTAATGAAAAAGCTTAAAATGCATTAGTGCCTTGTCTTTGTTTTGACCTAAATTGGGTTTACTCGACCGTCCGAGACAATATATTTTCCTGCTAGGGATAGCTTTGTGGGTAACTCGAAGGTGTCCGCTAACCACACGGTCGGTTGTTGTAGTCAAGGCCAGTTTTGTGGGTAACTCGAAGTTCTTCATGGCTTATCCGGTCTTTTTTTGCCAGGGCCAATTTTGTGGGTAAAATTAGATAAAACTATATTAAATATTAGGTAAAAGTATATTGGTACGAGTACTTGTTAGCCGGTGGAAGCAGAGACAAGGTTCGAATTCCCGTAGACGCATATCTATTTTGCTATCTTATTATTATTATTATCATAAAAACAAATTAACAAAAATTTAATAAAAATCCAAAATAAGCAATTAAGCATACATGAAAATTGAGCAAAGGTGGAATCGAACCAGCAAACAAAGGTTTGAGGAAAGCATTTTTTTACCACTACTCTCGCAAGTTTAAGATTTAGGTTATAAGTCGTTTTATGTTATTTTATATTTTTTGGTCCATAGGAGGCTTATTTATGCCTTAATATACAAGAGGGGGATTTGGTGGGATTTGTGGGTCAAACCCACACCCACGCTCGTCCTGCGGTTTGCTACTCGGGCTGCCGCTTGGAGATAGAAGTCGTTTTATTTTACTATAGCGTGCGTGCACATTAAATATCAGGACAGACTATTTCAATCGTCTTCAACATCCAGCCGGGTCATTCTAACCCGGTTGTGAGCCGCGTACCCGCATAAAAACCTGACAGGTTTTGGCTATTTTAAACACCAAAATCAACGTTTAAAAACAGAGAAAGCTTAGAAAATCCATTTCCATATGATTTCCAGGCATATTTTCCATAAATATTGTTTTAAAACTCAGATCGACAAGCCGAATTGAAAAAATGGACCAACGGTGCATTCTAATCACCGAAATTGAAAATAGGGAGAAGTGAAATTGATACCAATGATTCTTTGAACACAATTTGACAATGAGAACATCAAAACTCTTGTCCCTTTGTTTTGATGGCATAAGATGATGATCTTCAAAACCCATATGTCATGAATAAGTCTAAATTTTTAATATGAGAAGAGAAAGCGAAAAGGCTTCAAATTTTGTAAAAATATCCTCATGAAAGATGATTAATTTACAAAAGGGTGTAAATGCAATTACATAAATTAAGATACTCATATTGAAAACTAATCTTTTTTAATGACATGGTAAGTGGATTACATATGTATAATGCTGATTGATTACACAACAGATGGGTAATCTTAATTATCCAAAATTTTGTAAAGGTAATGTAGAATTTACCTTCTAAGTGATTGGCCATTCCAACTCAGCTTGCAAAAGGAAACCTGCTGTGGAGCATCTTCCGCAGGTGGCCAAAGAACATGTTGCGCTAAGAAGGAAGCCTGTTCAATAGGTTTTTGTCAGCAAAAAAGATAACCAGTCGGATCCCCAGGCCGTAGGTCCGAGTAAGCTCAATCCGCCAGAGTTGTGCAGGATAAGGAGCCTCAGCAAGGTAATGAAGACGTTCGGAATTTGAATGATGAAAACGCTAATCCTGCTGTGGCCAGTCTCTCTGACGATGATAATGTCAAGGTTGTATATGAAGAACCGGCACCTTCCAATCATTCTCCGCATACGGAAATTGTAGTGACTGTGGCTGATAATGACGTGCAAAAAGCAGACAACAATCAGGAAATTACAGGGGAAAATCTAGTAGGCTCTCCCAACTCTGGGAACGGTTCCACGCTGGTCCCTAATACACCAGCGGCTAGTTCTAATATGGAGATAGTGCAAGACACGCCTATGGCTGCCTCTGTGGGTGGAGGGCATGATGCGTCCACTCCCCCAGTTATAATTGCACACGGGGATCAGGTAGGTGATAATCCTATTCAGATCATTGATAATTTATATGATATTCCTGTTGTGGTACACAAGGATATGCCGTTCCTGAATAATAGCTGGGCAGACTTGGATGAGGATGCTGTAGCCTCCAAACAATCTGAGGATGGAGAGTTCGAAGTTGCAATGTCAAAGTCCCAGAAGAAGAAATTGAAAAAAAAGAATAGTAAAGGGAAGAAGGCTGCTGGTTACAACACCCAAAGGGTTGGTTCTAAGCCAGTTGCTAAATGAAGATCTTTTTTTGGAATGCAAGAGGTTTAGCCAACCCCTCTACAAGGTTGGCCCTTAAAAATTTTTGTCTTTCTCATAGACCATATTTTGTTTTTATTTCAGAACCTTGGATGCTTCTTGATAAGTTCCCTCCTCGTTTTTGGCGACAATTGCAGATGAAAATTTTTGCTGTTAATAACCGTCCTGGTTTGACTCCTAATTTGTGGTGTGCTTGTGCTGAAACTTAGAATCCCACTATGGTTATTGCTTCTGAACAGCATGTTTCTTTTACTGTTGATATTGATGGTTCCACTATTGGTTTATCTGCTGTTTATGCTTCTAACTGTTATTTGACAAGGCGTTTGCTTTGGCATGAGTTAATTATGTTGCAGAATAATCACCCTATTCCTTGGTGCTTTATTGGCGATTTTAATGTGGTACTTGGTGCTCATGAATATAGAGGGAGTGGTTCCCCTTCGAAGTTAGCTTGTGAGGAGTTTCAGCATTGGACAGATCAAAATAAGCTGCTTCATATGCCTACAAAAGAGGTTTTTTACACGTGGAGTAATGGTAGAAAAGGAAGAGCTTTTACTGAAAAGAGGTTAGATCGCTCTATTTGTAATGACCTGTGGATTAATTTCTGGCATAATGTATCTTGTTGCACTCTCACCAAGAGCAAATTCGACCATTTCCCTTTACTTTTGGATCTGAATAGAGATGCTTGTCCTCGGATTTCCTCTTTTAAATTTATGAAAGTGTGGGCTTCTCATCCGGATTGTCTGCATATGGTTAAGGATGTTTGGAAGGAGCCTGTGGTGGGATGTCCTATGGTTGTGCTCAATCATAAGTTGAAGTTGCTGAAGATGAAGTTAAAAGATTGGAATAAATCTGTTTTTGGTGATGTTAATTTAAAAGTCCAATCAGCTAAGAAGGAGTTGGACTCCATCCAAGCTGAGGTTGATTTGAATGGTTATTCTGACGATTTAATGGCTGCTGAGAACATCGCACAGGTGAATTTAGAGTTGGCTTTGAAGACTCAGGAAGAGTTCTGGCAAGAAAAATCAAGGTTAAATTGGCATATTGACGGTGACCGTAACACGGAGTTTTTCCATAAATTGGCTAGGGTTCGTTATGTGACCAAGCAAATTTTAGTACTTAAGCATGGTGATGTTGTGTGGATTTCGCCTAATGATATCCAGCATCATGTGGTTAATTACTTTGAAAATATCTTCAGCACGGATAATGCCTGCATTGATAATGGTTTGGTGGAGGAAGTGGTCCCTTCTATTGTTACTGCGGAGGATAATCTTCTTCTCACTAGCATGCCTTCCATGGAAGAGGTAAAGCAAGCTGTGTTTTCTATGAATCCAGATGGCGCCCCAGGACCGAATGGTTTTGGGGCTTTCTTTTTTCAAAAGTTATAGGAGGTGGTTTCTCTAGATGTCTTTAAAGCTGTGGTCCAATTCTTCTCTAGTGGTTGGATGCTTCCAAATTGGAACGCAAACACTGTTGTGCTTATTCCGAAGGCCCCTGAGGCAGATATAATTGAACAATACAGGCCTTTAAAATACTCACCAAGGTTCTGGCTGATAGATTAGCTAAAATTACTCCTCATATTGTTTCGTATAACCAAAGGGGTTTCATTAAGGGGAGGAAAATCACGGACTGCATTTTCCTAACTTCTGAGGCCATCAATCTGTTGCATAAGGGATCCTTTGGCGGTAATTTGGCTTTGAAGATTGATATTAGAAAAGCTTTTGACATCATTGATTGGAATTTTTTATTGAAAGTGTTGCGTGCTTTTGGATTTGACCCTATTTTCTGTAAGTGGATAGAAACTATTCTTCATTATGCTAAACTCTCTATTTCTATTAATGGCAGAGCTTGCGGCTACTTCTCTTGTAAAAGAGGAGTGAGGCAAGGTGACCCACTGTCCCCCTTGTTATTTTGTTTGGCTGAGGAGGTTTTAAGTAGAGGCATTCAGAAGTTAGTTGATGATGGTCACTTGCATTTGATGCAAGGCGCTAGAGGTGCCTATGTTCCTTCGCATGTTATGTACGCGGATGACGTTATGATCTTCTGTAAGGGGCTTCAAAAGAATCTTACAGTTTTGACGGATCTTTTTAATCGTTATGGCATGGTCTCGGGGCATATTATTAATCCTGCTAAATCCACTTTTTATCTGGGTGCGACCACTCCCCGTAGACATGCTGCTATTGCTAATACTCTGGGTTTTCAAATTGGTTTGCTACCTTTTACTTACTTGGGTATTCCTATTTTTAAAGGTAAGCCGACAGTAGTTCATTTGCAGCCTATCGCTGATAGAATTAAGGCTAAACTTGCTGCCTGGAAAGCTTCTTTACTCTCTGTCATGGGTCGTGTTCAGCTAGTGAAGAGTGTTATTCACGACATGATGATTTATAGTTTTTTGGTTTACAATTGGCCTGTGTCGCTGTTAAATGAGATTGACAGATGGATCCGTAATTTCATTTGGTTAGGAGTTGTTAATAAAGCAAAAATTATTACTGTTGCCTGGCATAAAGTTTGTTCTCCTTACTCTGAAGGTGGGTTGGGTCTGCGATCCATTAGAGATGTTAATGAAGCAGCTAGTTTAAAGCTTTGTTGGGATTTTTACAATGCAGAAACGCAATGGGCTAATTTGCTTAGAGCTAGAGTTTTAAGGAAGCATGGTTTCATCAAATATCACATTGACTCCACTATATGGCCTGGCATTAAGAGCAAAATTTCTGTGGTTAGTGACAATAGCAGTTGGCAGCTTGGTAACGACGAGAGTATTAATTTTTGGACTGATCATTGGGCTTCAACGACTTTGGTTCAGTTACTAAATATTCCTGGCCACCTCCATGATCATTTAGATGCCAAGGTTAAGGATTTTATTAGCCATGGCATTTGGTCTGTTCCTCGATCTATTCTGGGTAATTTTCCTATGCTGCAAACGGAATTGAAACGCTGCTTTATCCCTAAGTTTAGCGCCTAAGATCATAGAATTTGGAGGCCAACAAATTTAGGGGAGTTACTCTTTAAGGATGCGTTCTTACATCTCCGCCCCATTAGTCAAACTATGAAATGGGCGAAGTTAATTTGGAATACTGTCATCCCTCCTGCTAAGTCTTTTCTTTCTTGGAAATTGTTGCACAACAAGGTTCCAACAGATGAGAATTTGAGGAAGAGGGGTTGACTCTTGGTTTCTATGTGTAGTTTGTGTGGCAATAATTTCGAAACTAGCCTTCATTTATTCTGTGAATGTCCCTTTGCTCAAAAGCTTTGGAGCTGGCTTAGTGGCGTCATTGGTGAGCAGCTTCACACTACCTCCTTCCATGCTATTCTTAGTATTTGTGAGAAGACTTGGTCTTCTCAAGCTGCAGATGTTATTCTTGCTGCAATTCTTAATGTGGTTTGGTGGATTTGGAAATGCAGGAACATGCTCAGATTTGAGAATACAACAATTCATTACCACTCTGTGGTTACTGCCATCTCAGCCAGTGTTTCCTTGTCTGGTAGAACAAGTAAAGGTTGCATCTCTTCCTCTTTGTAGGAATTTGTGCTTCTTAAGGCTTTCTCTATTGATGCAAAGCCTGGTAAGGCTCCTAAGATTGTCGAGGTTCAGTGGCTTCCGCCGCCTTGTTACTGGATTAAGTGTAATACTGATGGCGCAGCAAGAGGAGCTCCGGGTTATGCTGCCTGTGGGGGCATCTTTAGAGACAGAAGTGCAGCTGCTTTAGGTTGTTTTTCTCTTAATATGGGCATCACTTTTGCGCTGCACGCAGAGCTAATGGGCGCTATGGTTGCTATTGAGCTGGTGTACAAAAAGGGTTGGCATAATTTTTGGCTGGAATGCGATTCACAACTTGTAATTCTTGCCTACAACTCAGTCACTATTGTTCCTTGGCAGCTTCGGAATAGGTGGTTAAACTGTATAGAGCTCACTAGGAAAATGTGTTTTAGAATTTCGCATATTTATCGGGAACGCAATCATTGTGCTGATAAGATTGCCTCTCTGGGATTTACGGTTTCTGGTTTTCATTGGTGGGATACAGTTCCTAGAATAATTTGGGATGATTTCACTAGAAATAGAGTGGGTCTCCCAAATTATAGATTTCAGTAATGCTCCTGGGTCTGGGTCTAGTTTGGGCTGCTCTGATAGGTTTTGATGTGCTGCATATGATTGTTAATGACTTTGGTGCCAACATAGTTGGGATGATAGTCATTATAGTGATGCCTGTGCATGTCAAGCCCTGTTTTGGCCTTTATTTAGGCGGGGTTTCATTTTTTGCTGGTTTTTTTGTTGTTTTATTCATGGGTTTTGGCCTAGTCCCCCCATATTTTTTGTTTTCTTTTCTCTTTTTTTCAATAAATTTTAGGTGGGGGGTACTCTTTTTCCTTCTTGGTGTTTTTTTTCCTAAGGAGAGTTTTGCATCAGAAAGTTTTAATGAGGCCCCTCTCCTTTCTTTTGCAAAAAAAAAAAAAATCTATGAATCAAGCTTAGCCCTGAATTTAAAATAACTAGGTAAATAAATCATGCTTTGAGAATATTTACAATCAAGACTCAACAAGATCATAACAATCATCAACATTACATTGGACTTAGTCATTTATGGACCAACTTATCCCTTTGAAGTTCCATGGAATTAGCAAAGAGGCAAACATCACATAAACACAAGTTTGTGGGGGATTGGGAGCAGTCGCCAACCACTTGTAGTCAAACCCACTAAATAAACATAACATTAGACATAATAAAAAGCTTTAAATCAAAGGGGTTTACAAAACCCTAACTTTGAACCCTTGGGGTTCAAAGACTTTTTTGAAAAAGAATCCTAATGTGGGACTTATGGGTGCCCATCACCTAAGAGAAGAAAGAACTCACAAATAATAACAAAGTTTCGAGCTCCCAAGGTTGAGGTTCAGCTCCTTCTTCGTCTTCTTCCTTCACAAGTTCCTTCTTCCTCTAGTTAGGGTTCAAGCCAAAACTTCAAGAACACCCAAAATCTCACTCTTACAACTTTGATTCAAGCTTAAATTTGATGAAATCAAGCATGAATCCTTCAAATTCTCATAGGGTTTGAGAAACCCTAGTATTTCTCTGCCTTCCCCCTTCTCTCAATCGCCCCTCTCCCTAATTTTTCCTCCAAATCGCGAAATGAGGGTTTGCTGCTGCCATTTCTGCTATATAACAGCTATGAATCGATTCACCTTACATGTGTGAATCGATTCACACAAACAAAAAACACCTGAATCGAATTTTAAGTGGATGAATCGATTCCCACTTCGAGTCCCAGAGAATTTGGTTTGCTGGAATCGATTCACAGGGTAGGTGAATCGATTCACCACTGTTAGAATTCGATTCAAAGGGAGATTTACAGGCTTGAATCGATTCAGAAGGGATGGGATTCGATTCACTCTATGTAAAAATCAAAGAAACTTGATTCTAACATCATTTCTTGAATCCTTCTTACCATTCCTTCTTAATCTTATCATAATTCATCCTTAACCTCACCTAAAGCTAATTAAAACTCATCAAATCACTTAGGATCATCGAAGACACAATATCCTAACCTCTCAATTTTAAACCTCAACTTGAATTTACTTGAAATTCACCCCTAAACTATACTAAGTTTATGCACATAATTCTAAACTAAAATTGAGGGACTTGGGGTGTTACACATGACGCGTATAGGATGGCTGCACATGTTTAGGGACTTGAGCCGTGCCCATACCTACGCATGGGGTGCCATGGCCCTTACACATTTGTAGGACCAGCTGAGGATGCGAGCAAGTTTAAGATGAAGCAGGTGGCAGGTTTTGCGATGCTATTACAGGTACGAATGTTGTTGTATTAAATAATTTTTGTTATACTTGTAAAGCGCCAATTTAAAAGTATATGAATTTTAAATTTTCATGCAGGCCTGGATTCATGAGCACTTCCAGACAAATGACTTCGGATCCAGACATGTCGATCCATGATACCAGGAGATACCACCATGTGCCTTTCGCTGAGAAGTGGTAAGGGGCACAGGACTGGTGAGGCTATACCAGCGTGCCCTGGATAGGCTGACTGTAGGCGATGTTACCAGGGACCCGTATATAGGTCACAGGCAGGCGCATGAGTTTTACCCTATATCTTTATTCAGAGGCTTCATCCGGTTCGGGACTCTGATGTATCCATACCTGCCAGACAGGGTATTGCACTAGTTTGGACATGTGCAGCGCATACCCGACAATCCCCAGGACATTAGACGACAGTCGATCAGTCTAGAGGAGATGGCGAGAGGTGGTTTCATTTTGATCAGTACGTCATTGCTCTTGGTGCTCGGGAGGAACCTGGATCTCCGAACGTGCAGCCTGGATACATGGACTGGTTCCAACGTATCTAACATCCATACATTTATCCTGATCATGTACCAGTTCCAGGATCACCACCACCATCACCTTCACCATCACCACCACTACCAGAGGTATGTTATAGTTATAAGTCTTATTTATTTATATCTTAAACAACTGTCAATTAGAAAATAATATCTTTTTTTATTGTCATAGAGTGCTAGATGGGCTAGAGTGGATGAGATTGCACAGGCAGTGATGGACAGACGCCTGCACATCCAGCCCGACACCGATGGTTGGGAGCTGATGCTAGAGCTCCAAAGATTAGCACGCCCGCTGGCCTTCAGATATATGCATAGCGACGGGTCAGGCGTAGGACCGAATAGTAGCACTCTTTTAGTGTTTTCATATGTATTTTGATCAGACATATATTTGTATTTGTATTTTAAGATATATGCATTTTATTTGTTCACAAATTTTATGTTATTCGTAACAAAGCACAAGGTAAATTCAATGATAATGCAAAATACGACAACTGAAAAACAAGGTGACATTCAATAATAACGCAAAATACAATAACTGAAAAACAAGGTGAAATAGGATAACAACGCAAAATACAGCAACTTAAATGTTTGGCTGAATGCAATGACAATGCAAAATACAATAACAACAATAAAATACATCACGGTTGTGTTAAACTGGTGACGCTTGACATTTTCTGGATCAGTGCACATGGCGATTATTTCATCCACAGATCTTGGTTTCCTACAGCGGAGAGTATCTGGTCAATGCTTCTCCATAGATCTGCGTATAACTCGATCAGCCCAAGGTTAGCATACTGTGAAAAGACATTAAACATCGTCTCCACGTCACTGTTATCTTGAAGTTTCAGAACATCATATTCAGCACACCTGTGCTCCCAAGAAATAGGGCATCGATAATGGATATCACACACCATCCAGTCGTCTCCTGGTCGAACCACAATGTCACTAACATTTCTCTTTAAGGCATCAAGGGTGATGCCTCTGTTTATCCCAAAAGATTTTGGAATTTTGCACTCAAATGTGACGCCGTTGTCATCTCTTTTAATCTGACCATTGTAATACACAACAGCAAGAACAGAAGTCATGGCTATCTGTGTTGCTGGTGGAAAGTTCATTGAAACTGCACGGGAAAAAATGCAAAAATTCAGCCACACATAACATCCAGATTCTTAAGACCAGTAAATTCTGGATTCTAAATACCCGGAATATTTGAACTACCGGATTCTTATATCCGGAATATTCCGAAAATAAGAATCCGAAAAACCAGAGATCTCAGGAAGAAGAAAAAAAAAGGGACACGAACGCACCTCAACTTGGAGATAAAACGCCTTCAATCAAGTAAACAATGAGAGAGTAGCACAAATACTTGTATTTTAGGGTGAGAGAGATTGAGAGAGTGAGGGAGAGATGGAGGAGAGGTGAGGTTTGAGAGAGAGAGATGTGAGGGAGGTGAGGAACGTGAAACACAGGTAGAGAGTATTTGTATTTTAGGACAAGGGTAAAATTGGATTTTTGAAAATATGGGAGGCGGGAAAATTAAGTTGGGGGGTGGTAAAATCAAGGCCCCTAAGTAACCATACAACAAAGAAAAAGAGAACGGGGGTCTTTCGCTTCACGTCTCTTCAATGATGGTTAAGGAGATAGAGTTGTTGGAATCCTTTAGGGATTTGAACTGAGGAATGTATTCCACAGGGGGTAGCCTAATAGTGAGCCATTTGGAAATCACTTGTTGTTTTAGCAACCAAATTAGGTATGCCCAAAGCCAAGATGAAGAATTGCAAGCTAGGAGACACCAAGCCGGATTCTCCGAAGCTAATGATGGTGTCATCCTCTTTTATCAAAGGATTTGTGTTCTTAACAGCCAAGCAATTAAGAATCAAATTCTTAAAGAAGCCCACAAGAGTGGATTCTCAGTACACCTTGGCTCTACTAAGATGTATCACGACCTTAGACAAAGGTATTGGTGGCCGACCGGGAATGAGGAATGACGTAGGGGAGTTTGTAGCACAGTGCTTGGCTTGTCAAAAAATCAAGATAGAGCATCAGAGACCATCAGGTACCCTTCAACCCTTAGAGATTTTGGAATGGAAATGGGAGGGCATATCCATGGACTTTGTGTCTAGCTTGCCTCGCACTCAGTCCGGATATGACTTCATTTGGGTCATCGTGGACAGATTAACCAAATTTGCTCACTTTCTGTCCATTAAGTCCACTTTCAATATGGCTAGGTTGGCGAGGATCTATATTAGAGAGATTGTTAGACTCATGGAGTACCCACTAGCATTATCTTTGATAGAGATCCTAAGTTTACCTTCCGGTTTTGGAAGCATTTTTAGCAGGCTTTAGGAACCAGATTGAGTCTTAGCACTGCTTATCATCCACATACGGATGGTCAGTCGGATAGAACTATCCAAACCTAGAGGACATGCTTAGAGTTCACGTGTTAGATGATGGTGGAAGTTAGGATGAGCATCTAGCTCTAATCAAGTTTGCTTATAACAATAGCTACCATTCTAGTATAGACATGGCACCGTAGGAGGCATTCTACAGTCGCAAGTGTAGAACCCGTCTATGTTAGTTTGAGGTAAGAGAGAAGAGATTATTAGGGCCAAACCTAATATAAGAAACCACTGATCAGATCAGGAAGATTAGGGATAGGCTAAGAACTGCTTAGAGTCGGCAAAAGAGTTATGCCGTTAAGAGGAAGAAACCTTTTGAATTTTCAAAGGGAGAGCATGTGTTCCTAAAAGTCGTTCCTGCGATAGGTATTGGTAAAGCACTGAAAGCCAAAATGTTGTGTCCTCGTTATATCGGTCCTTTCGAAATTCTTGAAAGAGTCGGTTCAGTTGCCTATCAAATTGCCCTGTCCCTATCTTTGTTAGGTCTGCACAATGTTTTCCATGTGTGTCAGCTCAGAAAGTACATCCTTGATCGTTCTCAACCCTTGGATCATGAGTCGGTACACATGAGATCAGATTTGACATATCAGCCTATGCCAGTGCAAGTGGTGGACCGCAGTGTCAAAACACTGAAGAACAAGAATGTTCCCTTGGTAAAGGTCATCTGGGACAGATCCACTCCTACGAAGGCTACTTGGGAGATTGAAGCAGAGATGCGAGACCAATATCCGTATCTATTTCAATAGGTATGTGTTTTGTCTAATTTTTGAGTTCAAAAACTTTTAAAAGGTGGGTAGTAATATAACAAGCTGCCTAATTTAATTATTTAACTTTATTAATTTAGACATTAATATGTTTTAAATTGATAGTTGGGCAATTAAGTTGGGTGTTATTAATGAATATGAGGGGTGTATATAGTAATGGCAAAGTGTAGATTTGAATAAAAGGAAGGGTATTTGGGTCTTTACATAAGCTAAGCTAGATGAGGGACATAATGGTCCAACTCATTTTCTCTTCACCTTTCCCTCTCACTCCTATGCTCTCTCACTCTCATTTCTCTTTCTCTCTCTCTCTCTCTCACTCTCGATTTCCAGCAAGAGGAAGGAAGAAAGAAAGGGAAAAAGGAAAAGGGAAAGAAGAGGATTAGGGTTTTGGTGGTTTTGTGAGAGATTAGAGTGGTATTGTGTGTATTTCTTCAACCCTCACTTCAAGAACTACATTGGAGCTGGGTATTTGGGATTCAAGGGAAGCTTTGAAGCTGCCCTAACCTTGAGGAAGAAGAGCTCGAATTTGGAGAAGAAGAGGAGAAGGAAATCTCAAGTTCTCAAGCTTCCTAGCTCTAGTCCTTGGGCATTTAAGTGGGTTCTTCTCATTTAGGGGTTGGGCAACCAATAAGACCCACCATTTAGAGCTTTCTTTCCCCTTCGTTTTGATGTGTATTTTCCTTGTTCTCAATGGGGTTAGGGAATGCATGATAAGGGAAAGGGGTTCTCATGAATGAATGATTATTTTTGATGACCTTTATGATGTTGAAGACATGCCAATGCCTATTATTCTGTTATAAAATGAGTTGATGTTGAATCTTGTCATGTTAAATGCTTAATTTTAAGTCTTAGTTGTTTTGGATTTGGCTTAGATTGAGTGAAAATAAGGGTTGGAAATTATTTATGCAGAAAAAACTCAGTTTTTGCAAAATTCTGCAGAGACGCGCGTGGAGCACGTGTCAAAACAGAAGCGTTAGGGTGAGACGCACATGATGTGCACGCGAAGCACACAGAAACGGAGAGGGCAGAAGAAATGAGCATGAAGCAGGAGCAAAAATAGAACCTTAGGTGTTCTGGCGCGCACGAAGCGCGAGCAAAGCATGCCAGTTACTGTAAAATTGTCCCATTTTCACCTTTTTTTGGCTTTTAAGGGCATGAATACATGTTTTTAGGGTTCTAAATCCTAGTGGATCAAAGGGATATCATAGGATTCCCTTAGAAAAGTCTTTTTAACCTAAGTTGTTTAGAAAGCTTAGTGATTAAGGTATTAGGGCTAATAATTTATAATGGTTCTAATAAGAAAATTCTGCGATATAGGGTAAAGCCCAACGGTAAATCTCTAAGTGGTAAAGCCCAGCGGTAAATCCTTGGTTGCAGTATGAAACCTTATAATACAGGGTAAAGCCCAGCGGTAAATCTCTAAGTGGTAAAGCCCAATGGTAAATCCTCGGTTATATCAGTAGTTATATGGTGCAGCATAAAGCCTTGTGGTAACTCCCTAAGTGGTAAAGCCCAGGGGTAAATCTTTGGATGTATGTAATAGTATGTTTGGTCATGTCACTGTAATGTTTTAATGAAATATTATTGTGATTGAGGCGAGTTTTTGGTGAGGGGTTCGTAAAGAACTCACTGAGATTTTATAATCTCACCCTTTCCTCTATTTGTTTCAGATAAGCAGGTACCGGATGAGGAGAAGTAGATGATGCTAAATACTTATAATTTATAGTTTTAGATAGTTTGACATTGTACTTGACTCTTTTGTATGTAAGAACAAAGATTGTCGTTGTATTTTGTATTATCCCAAGCTTAGACTTGGAGGATGTTGTAAACTCTAATTATTAGACTTATAACATAGTGTAGAGTTTGGACTTGCATCTTGTAATTCAAGTTTAAATTTTTAGAAATTCCTTTACTTTAATGTAATTTGTCTTATTTCAATTATTATTGGAGTACGAGCTTTACAAAAAACATGCAAAAGTGAAGTATGATTTAAATGAATCATATATGCAGCATATATAATTGAATCTTGTAGCTTATAATGGAATATTTTCTCATGTTTCCTCTCTGTTTCTTGATCAACATAATAAGCATGCAAGCTTATACTTCTCATTATTTATCATTGAACAAGGTAACCTTAATTTCAAATTTAACTAAGTATAAACAAATACTAGATAAAGTGTACCACAGTTCAGCCATACAAAGATAGAGACACTAACACCAAAATCCAAGGGTTATCTTAATAACCCCCCAAAAAGAAAGCAAAATCACAAAACCAGAAAAGGGAGCAATAGAGGTAACATAGCTACTATCAACAGCATAAAACTAGCACCCAACCCTCCAATAACCAACTCAACAACCCTCCTTTCATTTCCTCCTTCTTCAAGTAAAAGGTTTTTTGAACAATAACAACAACTTTCACAGTTCAAAAGTTATTGAACAAAAAATAAAATAAAAAATAAAACTAAAAAAGAGAGAATAGAAATTGAGAAAGAGATAAAAAAAAAAACATACAGGGGCAAATGCGAGGAAGGAGTGGGAGTGGCAGAGGGCGGTGGCGGACTGGACGAGAACCCAAAAACTTGTAGAACCCAAACTTGTAGAGGAAGAAGTGCGAACCCAAACATGTAGGACCTTCTCGCGACTGGACGCGAGCTCCGATAGTAACATGCATGGGGAAGACGAAATTGAAGAGGCGGAGAGGAGGATGAATGAGGAAGACAAATGTAATGAAGAGGAGGAGGAGGAATGACAAAGGATGGTGGCGGAGAGGCGGAGGGCGTAGAAGACTAACGAGGAGGAGGAGGAAGGCTATTTTCTATATCAACGGTGCATGCTTCAGTGAGGAAAATGAGATTGAAAGCAAATAGTGATCTGAGAGTGAGTGAGAGTCGAGTTTAATTTTTAGATAAGCTAATAGCTAGCGCTTTTCTAAGGAAGCGCTGGCGAGGAAATGCTGTCAATTATGTAACCTACGCCAGCGCTTCCTTAGAAAAGCGCTGTCTATTCTTGCATATACTTTTAGCAGCATTTCTTTAGGAAAGCACTGGCTTTAATTGCGCGTTCAATAGCGCTTCCTTGGGGAAGCGTTGTTTAAAGTCATTGCCTTTTTTTTAGCAGTGTTAGAAACTAGAAGTGCTAGTGAAAGGGGCACCATTTAATTGATAATATGGCATAGTGCCTTGTCCTTCTCATAGACATTTTGCAGTTAATGAATGTGTTTAATCCAATGGTAATTTTAATTACAGAAACATGCAAAACATAAATATCATGTACAAAATATATTTAACAGGACTTTATTGAATGTACTCTCATCTTTTACTCAAATTAATAACCCTCACAATTGAGTTGGAAAATCCCGATGAAAGATTTTCTAGTGAGACCAAGATTCATATTTCACCTCGTCCTGAGTCAGCTTTGACATGTCGCCCAGAACTTGCCTATTTAGGTAGGTAAATCTTTTCCAATTACATCTCCATGTAACTGTTGGATCAGTTGGGTGAATAACTCCCTGTTCCAATTTATCATATAAATTGAGGCTCAATTCCTTGACTCTTAGTCATTTCAATTCTATTGAATCTACTTAGTTAAGTCAAATCCAATGGTTGTCAATTTGATATTTCACTTATCACACCTCACTAAGATAGACTAAGGTGCCCTGCTTTGCCATGATCCGCACTTAATCAATCATGGCTTTAATGAGTGACACACATCAGAAGGCATTTATGACTTAATATTTAAATTGAGAAATTTTTTATTAAGTGATCTCACCGGCTTTTGTATCACATACAAACGTCTCTCTTTAGCATATAAAACATACATAACATACAAGCATGCGTGCATACACTTCATATAAAACATGCATCTCATAAATTAAACTACATAAATCGTACATACATATATCTCATATATTTAAACATGTAAAGCATATATCTCATACACATCATACATCACATACATAAAACATACAAGATATGGTGGTACAGTTATGACCTCATCATGCCTAAGAATTAAATAAACTATTTTATTACGTTTCTTTGATAGCGAGCAAGTTTCGCAAACTTCTCCCACTGGCGTCTTGATTTGGTGTTGTCCCCTCTTCAACTTTCTCAATCAATTATAGTATTTAAAAATAATATAAAATAAATAAAGAGAAAGTCACGATACACAGACTGTATTTAAAATTAAAATTAAATCATGATGCGCAGATCGTGTTTAAAATAAAAAAAAAAACAACACTAAAGTACTATATAAGGCCATAACTATGCACCGAACATCACAAAATATTTAATAATAAATAATATTTTTTTTTGACAAATAATAATAATAAATAATATTAATAACCCTTTATTATTATTATTATTATTATTATTATTAAAGTGATTAAAACCAATATAACCAATTAAATAATATATATCGCATATATATTAAATATAAGACTTAAACACCTAACGGATATCAATCACTTACAAAAGTCAAAGATTATCAAATCACGTATTTGAAAGATCCCTTTTGAAAATAAAAAGGCAAATTGAATTTGCATTTTCCCAAATATATCCGGGATCCGTGAATTGATCATATACAAAGATAAAACCAAAATGTATCATGTAAGTAATATACTAGATTTTATCTCATTCTTAAACAGACTAATATTCTTTTTTTGAATATTACAAGAGAATTCACGTTTCTAATCCAATTGAAATCACAACTGAATTCCTAAAGTTTCAAAATTCTGTACAGTTCAAACTTCAAACACGTAAACAATAATACACGTAAGCCGAGATTTGATCACAAATCAATCTAATATATCCAATGCTGGAAAAAAAAAAAAAAAGAACTTACGCAAACTCCCCTTTTAAAACAATATTCAATATTCAGTTTGAATTATCGTTTCTTCTTTTAGTTCAATCCAGTACGTTGGCTATCAATCCAGTTAAGCCAATTCTTAAAAGAAAATCACGTTCAATGATCATATATTCCGTACAGGGAAAAACAATTCAATATCCCGTAAAGGATTCGATTTCCATCTAATGGATACGAGACCTTTTTTTTAAAAAAATAATAAATAAACTCAACACATACGTGAACAAGAAGCCAAGGCAACAGTTGCAAGAGGATATTGGGCCTAGCCCAAAAAAAACCTATATAAATATTCGGATCCTCTCCTTTAAACCACTCCCTATATTCCCTACATCCTCTTTATCTCTCTTTTAATTTTTTTTCTCTCTATAACTTCCCTATTTTTCCTTCATACTCTCTCTCTCTCTCCCCACTTACACTAGTTTTTAGTAATTTTTAGTGCTGCAGAAGGTATAGCTATGGAGAGGATTCAAATTCATTTAAACACAACACACAGGCACCACATTAGAAGGGAACGACTGTATCACAGCCGCAGGTGCAGGAGGCAGTAGATCAAGTAAACAAAGGTATCAATATATTAATTTTATGGAAACATATTTGATAGACATTAACTATTTGTTAGTTATCACACTGATCGTTGTTGTTAGTAATAACTTTTTGGGTGGCACTAACCACACCCGCTTGTTTCCTAACCACACCCCCTGACACTTTAATGAAAATTATAATACCAAAAATGCATTTTCCTTATATTTAACTATATTCATCAAAACTCATCACTCTCTCAACCCTCTCTTCTCCATTCTTTCACCCCTCTCTTCTCCACACCCTTCTCCACTCCCTCTATCTCATGAATGTTGGGAAACTCACTGGGTGTAGCACGCAACGCAATTAAGCAAGGGATTTGAATTTGACTGGTAAGGATTGGGTGTAGCACGCAACGCAACATTCCACATTGTTTGTTTATTGTTGCGATCGTACGTTAGCATAGCGATAGTTAGTTTGTCGTTACTTGCGTTTGTTACAACATCACCTCACTTTCATCACATCATGATATCACATAAATAAAAACCTCATCACAACATGAGTTATCGTTTCATAGAAAATAGGAGAAGGAAATCGCAGTTTCCTTTCACGACTCCGACGATGGTTGCTCAACCTTTAATCTAACCATATCTCTCAGGCGATGTTCTCTCTCTCAAAATCCTAAATTGATGTTTGTTATCTGAATCTGTTTTTTAAAAAATTGTTTATTATTTGCTAAACAAGCTTCTATTGTTCCTACTATTAGTAAGTAGCATGTGTGAGTTTGTGTTGATGTTTCTCTGAAAACCTTGCGTGTTCTTTCTGTTCGAGATGTGTTGCCGTGTGATATAGGTATAGGCAAAATTTTTGGAGTAAAAATTCACGTGAAAAACTCATGCCTAAAAAATTTTAAGCACTCAATTAATTCCAAGGTTTTACTTTTGGAAATGGAAAATCATTGATAGAATATACAAAAACCATTTTGATTTGTGTGTGCTTCTTCTACAGTACATGAATTATGATATTTATTTATTTAACACAATTTCTGTCGCAAGTGTATTTTTACTATTCTTTTTGCTGCTTTCAGGCAAGTTTTGTAATTTTAAGAAATGGAGGACAAATTTTCGACTCTGCCAAAGATGATCCTTTATGACATTCTTTCGAGGCTACCAGAGGAAGATGCTGTTAGGACAAGTGTTTTGTCCAGGGCTTGGGCAGACACATGGTCTACTTTTCCCTTCTTGTCCTTTTGTGATACTAAAATCACGGGGATATTTGAGAGGCAAATGGAAGATTCCGTGAACAAGAGAAAGAAGCTCGTTGATTATGTGAACAAAACATTACTAAGGTTCAGTGACCAAGGATTGGCAATCAAAAAATTTAAGTTCATTGTGAACTATTTTGAACCTCACTACATGTCAAAGGATGTTGATTTTTGGTTGAAGCTGGTTAGTGAAAGTGGTGTTGAGGTATTAGAGCTTTGCCTGCTTAATGGACCTGGCCAATGCTACGTGCTGCCAAGGGGTGTCATTGAAGCCAAATCACTTACTAAGTTGGTGTTGCGGGGGAGAATCAAGGTTGATCTAGCATTCATGAATCATTATTCAATTAAGTTTTTCTCATTGAGAGAATTGTCATTGGAGGATGTCCTTTTGGGAGATGAACAGGCTACTGTGCATCTCATTTCTTGTTGTCCTTTGCTTGAACATATTACTTTGGTGTACCGTGCTGGGAGATTGAAATCTTTGAGCATGTGTGATCTACCAAAGCTCAAACGAGCTAATGTTCATGGGATACAAGAGGTTTATATTGATGCCCCAAGTCTTGAGAATTTATGTTATAGTCCTGCTGATTTCAATGCACCTTATAAGATGGATTTTGATAGATGCAGAAATTTGAAAGGGTTACGCTTGTTGGCTTTGGGGATTCCTATTATCCCAGACAAGTGGTTCCTTGAACTATTTCCAAAATTCCCTTTCCTTGAGAGTTTGGAATTGGACTTCTGCATAACGTCTGAAACGATTAATATTTCAAGTGATCGTCTTAAGGTGTTGAAGTTATCGCATTGGTTGAACTTGGAGAAAAATGAGGTCAACATTGATGCTCCAAATCTATTGTCATGTTTATATTGTGATTTTGGTCGTGGTGGTTCAATGCCTGTCATTTCTTTTCTGAGAAGTTCTACTTCTAGTCAACTTGAAGTCAATGCTCGTATCAAGATTAATTATTTGGATCTTCATAAAGTTAAGGGTTTCATCCAGAAGAACATCAAACCTCTAAATGTTTTGGCATCACTATCCCTAGTCATCTATAACCTTAACCTTCACCATCACCGAGTTGTGGTAAGTATGAATGAATTATTTACCTGGTTGGTTTATTCGTTCAATTTGCAGTGCAGATTTTTACTTATTGATCTTGTGTATATGTACCCTGGAATATGAAGGATGTTGTGAACCCAATTGTCTTGCAAGTTTCATCCCCGCTGCCAAGAATCAAAAGCTTGCACCTATGCTCTGTGCCAGAAAATGAATCTTTGTTTTTGTCTATTGTCAATATGTTATTTTCAAGCTGCCGCCCTGCAACTATTTCCTTGTGCTTGAATTCTTTTTACTGCTGCAGAGCATTTATTGAGGTATGTCATTGTCTCCCATGTTTCTTTAATTTCGGACCTTACTTGTAGCAACAAGATGCCTACATATTATGATTGCTTGTCTGATAGAAGAAGAATAAAAATAATAATATGCTTGTCTTGCCGTTTTCATTTTATGTCAGATATGCTCAAATGGTTTTTACTTTTTAATAAATATAAATGTTATGTGGAACTTCTAACTCTATTGGTTAATTGTCTAAAACTACAGTTTTTATATGAGACGCTAAAGGGCAGAAAAGAGGACAATTGCATTTGCAGTTCTGGTCATACTAAGTGTTGGTGGCATGGCTTGAAGGATGTGAAAGTCACATGCTCTATCAAGATTGATGAGAATGTTGATTTTAAGACCATGTTAGAATCGTTGCCAACTGATGCTCCCGAGGAAAATATAATTAGCTTTAGATTAGAATTTTAATAATGTTTCATCAACTGATGACATGCTTGCTTAGAAGTTTGATATTACTGCCTAATTTTTTTTTATTGTATTTGGGAGGCCGGAATGCTATCAGTATAGCTTTGACAGCAGCTCCCTTATCGCCTATTGATATTTATGCGACAACCCATCTCTAATTTCTTCTCCTTTTAAGGTCTCCCATCTTTTATGCAGCCCCTCGATTTTTTGTACTAATCGCAAAAATAGTTTTTGACAGTGAATAAAATAAAACTAAAATTTTTGTTTGTTTTTACGAGTTGAAAAATTGCTCATAAAAATGGCTTTTACAAGTATTAAAAAAAAATTTCACTCACAAAATTATAATTTGTGAGTGAGCAAAAACTTTATTCACTCGCAACTTTTATTTTTATATGTTGTGCACTCGCAAATTGAACACCGACAAAATTTGCGAGCGAAGGGCCAAAATTGCGAGCAGGGCTATGGATCAAAATTGCAAAAACAATGCTGACATCATGTGTGTTGATCGATCCATACATGCAAGTGCCAGTGTGTCAGCGCAGTGATTGACACCATGCTTTCATTTCCTTCGCAAATTACAGCAAAAAAAAAAAAAAAAAAACGAACGAAACGTTGTCACTTGAAAATTACAATTTCGCAAATTTCATTTTTGCAATAAAAATATATTTTTACACTCGTAAAAATTATTTTTGCGAGTATTTTTTTAACTCATAAAAATAGTTTTTGTTAGTGAACAAAAATTTTAATTTTGTTTACCCGTAAAAACTATTTTTACGAGTTAAACAAAAAAAAAAAAGAATATCATAGTTAGCATTGTCCAATATAAGATCCCCGAATAATTTGTGGGTGCCTTTACCAAGTCCCTAAATCGTATCCCAATAGACATATGGGCTGGCACAATTCAGTCCGTTTTTGTGTTTTGAGATAGTATAAACTCGATTGTGCAAACCTTTTTTTTCCATTTTGTTTATATTTTCGCTGTTATATTTTCGTAACTTCTTTCAACAAAATATTTTACATTATAGCAATAAAACTGACATTTCTTGAAAAAGTTATAAAACACAATTCAATTCTTTTATTGTGTTATATTAATTATTTCAATTCTTTGTTATTTGTTATACGGGTAAACCCTCAGTTTAGTCCTTAAACTAATACTCTCTCTCCTATTTAGTGATAAACTTTAAGTAGTCCTTAAAGTTTGTGAAATCCATCTAATTAATCTCTAAAATTTTGTGAAATCTGTCACATTAGTCTCTTATAAATAGGGGTGGGAATAGACCAACCTATCCCACAGGGGGTTTATGGCCTAGCCTACATCAAGCCCAGGCCAGACCAGATTTTTTTTTTAATAAACAAGGCCTAGACTTTTTGAAAAGCCTAATTAGCTGAAAAGGTCAGGCCTCGAGCCACATAAAAAGTCTTTTAAGTCTAACATGACGACCTATTTAAGTAAATATAAAAAAAAATATTTATTATTATTATTATTATTAAATTTTGTACATTGTGTCAAATCATATACTTGGTGATCTTTTTAATAATTTAAGCATATTGGTCTACATAATATTTAAAGGCATTACAAGAAAATAGCATTTGAATAGGATATCATATAAAGTTTTATTCTCTAAAAAGTTAGGTTTGACCTTAAAAGGAATTTATATCTTACAAATAAATCAGAATCATGCCTTATTGAATTCAGCTCGTTCTATCGATTTTCACATCTATGTCTCATGTCTCATAGTAATAGTGGTTTTAATTTTATTTTTTTTATAGTTTATTATAAATATAACTTAATCATATTAGCATATTAGCCTCGTTAGTCAATTTAAGGATACGTTTGATAACTTATTTAAAGAAGTTAATATGAAACAGACTTTTAAGTAGGCCAATAGGCCATATCAGTTTTCGACCCACAGCCAATTACCACATTAGTTTTTACCAATGTGCCTTGTCACACTCCAATACAGGTTTCATTCCACCACGAAAAAAACAGAACTAGTAATGGAGTTGAACCTAATGCTTTTGGGCGACTCCCTCTGTCTCATAATAAGTGTCATGTATGGAATATTTCTCCGTCTCAAATTATATGTGTAAAACTCCAATTTTTTTTAATATGTATTAATGTGTTTCAATAATATATTGTTATTATTATTCTTATTATTTATTATTTTTAGTCTATGAAATGTTGCCTTTGAGATATATTATTATTATTATTATTATTATTATTATTATTAAAATAAACATTATACTTAAGGATTATTCTATCTTCGTTTTCTTTGTTTTCGACCCACCTAAGGACAGAATTGTATTCAGGTGTCCTCATAAAAGTTATATCCTTCTCTCTTGACTTTCATTCAGACTTGCTTTGACCTAATCCGATGTCTATAACTCAAGATATACTTATCGAAAACAATGCAGTGCAGACGCAAATCATGAAACAGCAGATTAAACTTCAATTGCTTTTCTGACTATGTTAGAGTCCGAATTTGGTGGTGCTTGTGACACTCTCTACCCTGCATGTAATCGTTACTGTAACACGCGTATTTTTACGATGCGTTAATTAACGTTATTTAGTATATTTTTGTCGTATTTACGCTATAATAAAGTAATTTCTTGTTCTCTGAGTAACTGAATTAATTAAATCAAGATCAAACTATATTTGAGAATTAATATTTTATATTAATTCACGGTTTGAATATCGTCGAAAAATTCTAACGAAATTTCGTCGCGTTTCAAATCGTCGGGCAGTTTCGCCGCAGATAAAATTATAAATGAACTCCGATTTCGATGAAAATCGAATCGTAACTTGTTGAGACTATTTTTGAGTGGTTATTGTTATTTTTATTATTTATGAAATAATATTATCACGCGAAGAATTAATTCCTCGTGAATCTTTTTTTTCGGGATTTTTCCGGCGAGAAATAAATCGGTTTTTCGGTTTCTCGTCGCCGTGTTTTTAAACCTCAAGACTTTAGATTAGAGGGTAATCATGAGAGATGTGAGATTAGATGGGTAAGATTAGGTCATGTGTTTAACATCTCATAAAGTTGCTAGGTGTCATTAGTTGTGTGACTATTTTGAAAATATCTTTCATTCAACTACTCCTACTAACTATGCTTAGTTTTTTTTATTATAAAAGGAAGAAAATGAAGGCTATATGCAGCCCCACTTCAGCCCCAATTCCACGCCTTCTTCCTCCAAAAAGAAACCCTCATCTTCTTCTTCTTCCTCTCCTTGAGCAAGATAAACCATGGAAGCTACCTCCACCTCCTTTGAGTTTTTGAGCAAGGTTTCTTCATCAAACTTGTTCTAAATCATCACCTCAACATAGTTCCTCATCATCTACACCACTTGGGTAAGAAAAAAAAATCAGATTTTCCTCCCCCAAAATTCTGTTTTTGTGCGCCACCTACCCCCCTTTTTGTACACTTGATTTTTGCTTCCAAAACTTGATTTCTTGCTAGGTTATTCTCCCCTTTGTCTTAGTTATTCATCCTAGCATTTATATGAGGAGGAAAACAGAATTATCCACCCCAAATTGAAGCCCAAAACAGCGCCCCAACCCTCCCCCTTTGTGTGGCTTAAATTGTTGTTTTAGATTAATTGATATTGTTGATTTGTGATGTTGTTTGGGTAGTTGATGATGAATATGAGGAGATGAACATCTCTAATCTCTCTTTGGTACTTGAGGGTGAAAACTCTAAGTGTGAAAAAGAGGGAAATGGTGTGATCCTTAAGGAATCAACTAATTAGATGTTTAATTGTGTTATTGGAAGTGCTTATGTGTTGAATTTAGTGGTTGTTTAAATTAATTAGGTGCAACATGTTAATTCTAGCATTTTTTCAATTCTTGAACTATGAGAACATGAGGATGTGATGTTTAAATATGTGTTAGATGGTTAACAAAGTTATTAGAATTATTTTTAAGGTTATTAGAACTTGTATGCATGAATTGACTTGAGTGAAGGTTATGTTTTATGCAAAAATTAGTTTATGAAGGACTAGATTGATATATGAGCATGATTAGGTTGTTCTTTATTTTTAATTTTGCATGAACATGTTTTTTTTTAGCATGATAATGGCAATGTATTAAATGCCTTAGGATTCTTGAAATTGGGATTTGGTTGATTGAAAGAAATTTTGGGAAAACACTTATTCTTGAAAAAGTTGGAAATGAGTTTTGGGGAACTTAGTAAGTTAGTTTAAAATGATTAGCCATGTCTTGTATGATGTATAGCATGTTGGTGAATTTAATGGTTATAAGAATTGAGTTTTGGGAATGAAAAGTGATTTGGAAAAAAATGATTTACAACATAAAAAAAAAAAAGAAGAGGTTATGGCCGAGAGGCCTAGAAGGTTTTTGGAAGGAAGATTTTAATTGTGAACTTGTTGTAATGCTTGAATGTGTTATGTTTAGGTCTTAGAGACTTTGTGCAAAGTTATTAATTGGTTATGTGTTATGCTTAAGATTTCAAGAAAAAAGGTTCTTTAAAAGTTAGCATTCTTTTAAGTTAAAGTGTTACGTGTAGTTAATTTTCAAGAAAAGTGATTTTTGGTTCAAAATCCTTCATTGTTTTCTAGTAGTTAGAAGTAAATTTTTGAGGATGCTTGGTTAGAAAAAAAAAGGGTTAGGTTGAGAGCCTAAGTTTAAGTTAATATTTATAGACATGTGCTAAGTTATTCATGGTAATAGGGATCGTATTATCGGAGATCGAGTGACGTGGACCTACGGAAGTCAGAGCCACGTTAGTGACAACCTGTGGTAAGGGCACTTTTAGACATCGTAGGCTTTTATTGTTGTATGTCCTTGTGTAAGGGCAATTTTTAGATATGAATTTAATTTCAAGTGTTTATGCGAAGAAGTCTGAGAACTTAAGGGGTCGAAGTGAGAGTCTTGTACCCCTTAACTTTATTTTGCTATATACTGATTATTTAGTGGGCTTGTCTGCAAGTGGTTGGCAGCTGTCCCCAACCCCCCACCCTTGTTTGTTCCTCTCTGTGAACTCCATCGAGTTGCAGAGGGATGGATTCTATGATTTGATTTTCGTCTGTTGTTGTTGAGCTGTGCAATTATTTAATATGCGGTTGAATAATGCTGTGAATTGCTTATGCTGTTTGTATCGTTGAATTGCGTTTCTTCATGCAAACTGCTTTTATTGCTTAAATTGTTGAATTACGTTTCTTCATATTAAGCATGCTCTTATTATTTGATATGCGGTCGAATAATCTTGCGTACAACTCTTTGAATTTCGTATGCGGTGAATTGTTTATCGAGTCTGAGAGCATTGTCGAGTCGTCGAGACGTTTTTGAGCTGTGAGCCAAACAACTGAGGGTGCTAGGTCCCCTTCGTTCATGGTGGATTAGCTAGGCGTCACAGCGTTAAGGAACCGGAGCTGCTTACCTAGGGAGAGCGAAGATCCTAAAGCTACGGCTGGTATTCAATGGATGGATCGGCGTCTGCTTTTCGGAAAAATTGTCAAGTCGAGAGAAAATGAGACGTGAGATGAGTCGTGAGTCGAGTCTTAAGCGAGCATTTTGAATTGAACATTGTGAACTGTATACATTGTGGTTTGTTTATTGTTTGTGAATTGCTATATTTGAATTGTTGAGAAGTTGACCCTTTCCCGTGGTGCCTTCAATCCATGATGGTTACCCAGGCGATGGCGAGGACGCGGAAGACCAGTTGGTGGACGATGACGAGGAGGGCCCCTTCGAGGATTCGGGCAACGACCTTTATTTGTCTTAATTGCATGTTGATCGTTTGTCTGCTATTATTTTTTTTTTGGATGACTGTAGTTTATATACACCTTTTGCGTACAGTTGGTTGGTGACCGGTCGGGCTAGTGATATTTTGCTGAGACAGGGTAGACAGGTGGTTCTACTTTTGGAGCGGCCCCCTGTGTGGGTGTCTGCCGGGAGTATCCCCAGGGTATGATTACTCTCGTGAGGGTCATCATATCATAGGTGTATTTCCTCATACATTTCTACTCTGCTTTATGTTGTATGTACTGTGCATGTTGACTATATATGTTTATGTGTGTATGCATTCCCAGTACGTAACTTGTGTCCTAGTTGCACCATGTTTCGAAACGCTGTAAGTACTCTGTGTGTGCTTTACGAGCACTATTATTTTTTTAAAAAAATATACCGTATTTCCTGGAGGACACAAGAGTACCATTTTTAAAAATCCATCACATATAGATTTAGTTTTAGTTCAGTAGTGGTCCGGAAACGGGTCGTTACAATGGTGGTATCAGAGCCAGGTTGGGTTTTAACCGGACTGTGCATAGGAAAGTGGGAACTGGTCACCGTGTCGGGTTGTGCTTGTTGGTGTGATTAGCTGTTTTGTATTGTTATTGTTTGCTAAGTGTAGTAGTTGTTTGTTAATTGTTTGAATTGTTTCTTGATTGAAGAAATGTGTGTTAACACACCCCTTTGTTTGTGAGTTTCTAGCAGGTTTTGGATTTTTCGAAATCTAATGCCACCTCGCAGAGACCCTGCAACCGGCTCCGATAACTCCAACATGGAACGAGCGATTCAGGCGATGACGGAAATGGCGGCAGCCATGGCCCAACAATCACCGCAAAGAACCCAAGAGTCTAATGCAATGGCCCAAAGAGACGCAAGATCGCCCAGCAGAATTTGCAACAACAACATAGAGCTGAACGGAATGCTGAAGCGAGAGGATTGGCGGACTTTCGGAAGCATGACCCACCGAAGTTCTATGGCAAGCCAAACCCAGACAAAGCTGATTTATGGATGCAAGAGATCGAGAAGATTTTCGAAGCACTTCATTGCCCAAACAATGTGAAGGTAGACTACGCCACCTACTTGTTGCTAGGGGATGCTGAGTACTGGTGGAAGGGTGTGAAGCAGGCATTAACCGCGGAGCATCGTGAGATAACCTGGGAGGTTTTCCGCGGAAGATTCTTGGTCAAGTATTTTCCTGACACATCACGAGCAGAGAAAGAACAAGAGTTTCTTCGACTTCAACAAGGCAGGATGACAATGTCTGAGTATGCTGCAAAGTTTGAATCACTTGCTAGGTACTTCAGTCCATTTCGCGACCGAACTGACCAAGGATGGCTGAGTGAGAGATTTCAAAGAGGATTAAGGTTTGATATTCAAAAGTCGGTGGTGTCACTGAGGATCAGGAACCTCCAAGAGTTGATCGATCGTTGTGCCGAGGTAGAGGGAATGAGGAGCCACAAGAAGAAGACTGGCACAGGTGGACCGATGAGACCTCATAGCACGGGACAGAGGTTTACACAAAAGGGAAAGCAGCAGAAGAAGCCCTACAACCGACCCCAAGGGAACAACAGCAGGGGACAATATCGCCCAATGGCCCAGAACCCGAGGAGTGATAGTCAGACTGGTACCGATGTGACCTGTTATCGTTGTGGAAGGCCGGGACACTATGCAAGTAACTGTGCCCAGAAAGAAGATG
This sequence comes from Calophaca sinica, assembly GCA_037113605.1. NCBI lineage: Eukaryota > Viridiplantae > Streptophyta > Magnoliopsida > Fabales > Fabaceae > Calophaca > Calophaca sinica. The sequence continues at coordinate 51,833,624 of CM073734.1, read as the reverse complement.
TGTGCTTTAACTGTAAGAAGCCGGGGCACTTCGCCAAGGATTGTCCAACACCTAAGGCTGAACCGGCAATGCATGCAGCAAAGGCTAAAGGAAAATGCCCAATGGCTAAAGGCAGAGTTTTCTGTATGAGTGGAGAAGAAGCAGAGCAAGCTGATGGCCTCATCCAAGGAGATTGTGAGATTGAGGGTAAACCCCTAACCGTTCTTTTTGATTCGGGTGCAACCCATTCCTTTATTTCCTCAAATTGTGTAGACCATTTGAAATTGACTGTGACTGCTTTACCATTGTGGTTTGTTTATTGTTTGTGAATTGCTATATTTGAATTGTTGATAAGTTGACCCTTTCTCGTGGTGCCTTCAATCCATGATGGTTACCCAGGCGATGGCGAGGACGCAGAAGACCAGTTGGTGGACGATGAAGAGGAGGGCCCCTTCGAGGATTCGGGCAACGACCTTTAATTGTCTTGATTGCATGTTGATCGTTTGTCTGCTGTTTTTTTTGGATGACTGTAGTTTATATACACCTTTTACGTACAGTTGGTTGGTGACCAGTCGGGTTAGTGATATTTTGCTGAGACAGGGTAGACTGGTGGTTCTACTTTTGGAGCAGCCCCCTATGTGGGTGTCTGCCGGGAGTATCCCCAGGGTATGATTACTCTCGCGAGGGTCGTTATATCATAGGTGTATTTCCTCATACATTTCTACTCTGTTTTATGTTGTACGTACTGTGCATGTTGACTATATATGTTTATGTGTGTATGCATTCCCAGTACGTAACTTGTGTCCTAGTTGCACCATATTTCGAAACGCTGTAAGTACTCTGTGTGTGCTTTACGAGCACTATTGTTTTAAAAAAAATATATATATACCGTATTTCCTGAAGGACATAAGAGTACCATTTTTAAAAATCCATCACATATAGATTTAGTTTTAGTTCAGTAGCGGTCTGGAAACGGGTCGTTACAGTTACAAAAATAAATTAAGAAAAAATGTAACTGCTAAAAAATACAATCAAATAAAATTTTCATAAATAAAGGTAGAGTCGTCACGCTCTTACAAACTTGTAGAAACAATCAATTAACAATTACGAATAAAATTCGAATGATAAAAACACTCCTATACACAACGTCTCAGAGGTGACCCTAAGCGTTTACTTCGGAAATAAAGACAACGATAATAACTAAAACATCAAAAATCCTAATCTACGGTGACTGCGCCCACGTATCACTCCTTAACCACGTCATCATCCTCACCTTCAGTCTTGTCGTCTAAACATACACAATGGTGTATGAGTAGCCACAACAAAAATGGGTTAGACATCATATGCAATCATAGCACAAAACGATAAAAGACATATCTTAAGCAATGGGCATACAACATGTTAACTTAATCAACACATAACATGAATGCTTGACTCAACGAGTACTTATGCAATCCTTGACAACGTCTACTTCACTGAACATGGGGATCCAAATCAACTCAGATAAGCGAGTGAGAAAACATCATCACTCTTGAGTATGAACAATGTCTAGTCAGGGTAATCGGTATATTTATTGGTCACGTCCCATCTGTGGTAGCTATCCACCCCTTATATAAGACGCTCCTACCTGATTGACCCCAAAGACCGGGTACCTTGCCCATCATGGTCAATACTATATCGCATCATCGTTGCTCACCCCCAATAACGTTAACTTAACAAGACATATATGATGCATGAACACAAACCAAACAAGTGTTTAACAACAACAACTTAGCAACTTACCAACCATCTCATTAAGCGGTCGGCTACAACTTATCAAATCACCGACCATCTCATCAAGCGGCCGGCTACAACAACATTAACAAGATACTACTCATTAGTAAACTGACAAGTTTCCCCCAATCTTGGAACAAGTCCAAGTTATCAACTTACCTCACAACACTAAGTCTAAGCTAACTTAACTTAATTTCCAACTCTTAACTCAAGTGTTTCAACTTACTTAATTTGACCGGACGTACCGTACTACTCCCTTAAATTATAGGACACTATCTAAAAGAGGTTAGGTCAATACTTATTATATCTTGAATTTACAATTTCAATTAGTGAGAGTTTGCTAAAACAATTCCAGACTTAGTCATTTTTTTGCATAACTATTACCCTAAGTTATCAACTATGTTCATTCATGCTCCTAACCACTCAAACCTCTACCACATAAAGATCATCCTCATTCTTAAGTTCTAAGACTCCACTAATCATAACTTAACCATTAAAAACACTAGTATTTCCTTATCAAAATTCTGCATAATTCATTCTTAGCCTATCAACCACAATTTCTATAAAATCACTTCCTACACTTACTAACTCCAAGTGAGACCATTCATACATAATAAAACTTCTACACATATCAAGCTATCGATGCTAAACAACACTTAGGAACATATCACAAGTCATGAGACAACATACCAACCACAAATTAACACTTAGGAATAAAGACAATCAACATCACACTTTGCATACTTGACATACCATTATCACATTAACTCAAACAACACTTTTTAAGACAAACTCAATTAACATAAGCATTATGACAGAGATTAATATCATGTTTTCTCATCACAATGGCAATAGTACTTATCTTGCACAACCGTGCCAAGTCTTGGGACCATGGGACGTCCCTATTGCCTAATTATATCCATAAGCCCACTAATCTTGTATCCATCTATCCTCTTACATCAATAAAAAGTTTGCAGTATCACAAAGGCGAAGAGAATTGCCTACAATGACAACTTGAGTACCAAACAAGCACACGGTAAAATTTACGAAAGAGTGAAACGCGGCTAGAAAAAAATAACAATTAGTATAATATATTTTTTTAGAATTTTTAAGGTTGAAACGAAATCAGAAGGAAGCAAAAAGAGTGACCGAAAAACGCCTTACCGAGACAATGGGTTACAAGAGATCTGACGTCAACTTCACTGAAACTAGAAAAGGATTAGTGTTTCTGAAGGTTTCGACCCGAGGAATCCGAAAATGACGTCAATTTTTCCAATTGACAAACGTGGTGGCCGAAAAATGGAAATTACAATCCGCTCCAGGGAAAATACGGCGTGGTTTCTATTTCGGATGAACGAGATAATGCCAAAATTGAATCCAAAAGGTGATTTTGTAAAAGAATATGAAGTTTTGTAATTTTTCGTGGCTTAGTGGGAGAGAAATGAAGAGAGAGAAAATGGGAAATAGGTATGGTTCGCGGCACTGCACTTCTTGCATTTCAGCTCGTAACTGTTCACGATGCAGGGAAGTTACGAAGGAGAAAGTCATGTGATAGGGGGTGTATGCGTGAAAAGAAGGGGTGCAACAAGCAAAAGTGTTTAAAAAGAAGGGCCTCAGCGTGAAGGGTAAGCCCTTTAATACATACATAAATTGTTTTTTTTATTTTATTTTAAAATTCATCTATACAAACTTTTAAAATAACATAATTATACGAAAATATTTATAATAAATTCAAGACTAATATTTAATAAAAATAAAATAAAATAATATCCTTAAAATATCTAATCATTAAGACAAACACACACAATTTGTCACAAAATTACCAATATAAACACATAATTTATAGGATCATATGAATTCAATTTTTGAGGGTGTTACAGTGCTCGTGAGACATGATTTTGTAGGAATTTCTCTTAGCATTCAAATTCCACATAAAGTGCCGTAGTCAGAGAGTCATAGCTCAACTTATGGCAGAAACATTGAAGCAGTGTCACTAACTTAGGTTTTACTCGATTAGAGCTCAAAGTCTAATCGATTAACACTGTCTAATAGCAAATTATCAATTTTGGGCTTTTTGTTTCAACCCATACCCACCCTAATGCCATTCAAGCTTGCCTAACACGACCATAGGGGCAGAGCCAGGAATTTTTTTCTAAGGGGGACCAGAACCATGACAAGCTCTATTTGCCATTTTGGAAGAGAAAAAAGGATGAGGATCAAATGACAAACTATATGAAGATTAAGTTCTATTGTTCTCTCTTTTCTCTTAAAAATGAGTCAATAGTCTTCTTCTTAGACATCACTTTTACTCAACCAATCAACCTACAAAATTATTTTTAAAGAAACTGACAAAAAGCAAATCTATAGCAAATAGATACCTTATGTTTCTAGAACTGGAATTAGTGCTAAATTAATCATTTACAAACAAGAAATAAGGCAATAAAAGTTCCAACAATAAAACAATACGTTAAATGCTAGGTTCCAAAACCACATTCTACCAAGCGGCACTAAGTCTAAAAAAGTTGAAAAATAAAGCAAAAAACAATAATAAAAACCACAAGAGGACAAAATCAAGACAGGAAAAAAAAGGAAAAAAGAAGTTTACCTTTAGCAAAGATGCAAAACTCCAAAACGGCAAAACCACAGAGACGCTTCATGCTAGCATGTCGCACACCGCATGTCGTCCCTTCGTCTTGTTCTGTGTGTTCCGAGCATTTTATTTTTTAATTCCAAGGCGTGTTTTGATCATCAGAAGCAGCTGCTTGCTTGACAAGGTTATAATACTAGGCCTTGGGAGACAGAAATGGGCCTAACTATTAAGGGACTCGGCTTATGATTGCATTACTCTATTATATTATTTATATATAAGTATATAAAAAAATTGGAAAACACGGGGAGGCTATGGCACCCTTAGGCCTCCCCTAGCTCCACCTCTGCACGACCATATCCTTACTTTTCACTGTCCAATCCTCTATAAGGCCGCTTATCATCACCTACCTCATTCACCCATTGTTCACTCTTTCATTCCACCAAGAACCGGCCCGATTTCACCACATTCGCTAAATTGCATTGCTGCTGGTACGAGAACCAATACTACTACCTCTTCCATCATTTTCATTCTAGTTCATAGGTCTTATGGTCAAGGTGAAACCATATGTCTTTGCCCATTCCAATTCATTCCTCTTATTTATTAGTTTGATTACTCATTTTGATTTCATTCTGATTTATGTTCATAACTGTGATCGATAGCTAATGCCGTAAAGTTTGTGAGCCAGCCATTGTTCTTCCTCTCTACATCTGTGATTGATTAATGTATGAGGTTAAAACGTGCTCTTATCATATGTTAGAGTTAAGGATGAATGATCATGAATTTGATATATGTTCTCATTCCTATTACAGATATATGTTGTTTTTCACATGTTATATTGGATGCTTATTCTTGGTTGATCATTGTTGCTGAATTGGTTGTCGTATCTGGAAATTGGCTCTTCCGATGTCGTGTTCTAAACTTTTGTTTATTGTGATTCTGCGATGTTAACCGGTTGGAAGTATGCTTCAGTCGACTAGAAAGAAAATTTTGATCGATTAGATAAACTCAGTTAACCGATTAAAATATCCAGATGATAGTAACGATTAAAGATATGATCAAAATCGATTAACCTTAGGCTAATAATCGATTGGTAGTCCTAACTGATTAGACCAGACATGACTAGCGCAGTTAATCGATTATTCCCTCATCATAATCGATTGAATAAGGAACCCTAGACCCAACAGGCTAACATTATGTTTAAAGGTTCCTAATGTATTGATTGTGGTGCTATAGACTGATGCATTGACTATAGGCATATATTATCGCTGATACTGGTAGCGATGAGTTACCACTATAGTTGTTATTAACAAGGTGACATGGTATCACCTTAACGATGTTATGATGGACTATGTTGTCCTTGGTGATTTGTTGATATGGATCGTGTTGATTGTTGTGCATAGTCAGAGTACATACGTCTTGGTATCGTAGCTGTCGATCGAGGGGCATCAATGTTGAAATGTGTAGAAAACAAAGGAAAAATATTTTCTTGTATTACTCAGCAGACTAAGGCTGCTTATATAGAAAAGAGTACATTAATGATTTTCTAAAATAGAAGATACTAATTAATAATAAAATACAATCAAATCTGATAGAATAAATATAAAGTAAAATCTAGGAGAATAATATCGGGATTGGGCCTGATTCTCCAACACCCCCCCAAGTTGGTGCATAGATACCTGTCATGCCCAACTTGCCTATTAACCGCTCAAACTTGGGCCTAGCCAGGTTCTTGGTTAGAATGTTCGTAGTTTGCTGATTAGAAGTCACAAAAGGCAAACAGATAATTCCGGCATCCAGTTTTTCTTTTATAAAGTGGCAGTCAACCTCAATATGCTTGGTCCTGTCATGCTGAACAGGATTATGAGCTATACTTATTGCGGCCTTACTATCACAGTAGAGCTTCAAAGGTAGATCAACTGCCACTCTAAGTTCCTTTAAGACTCTGTAAATCCATAAGCCTTCACAAATACCCTGAGTCATTGCTCTAAACTCGGCTTCTGCACTGCTTCCAGCAACAATTCCTTGTTTCTTACTTCTCCAAGTAACTAGATTTCCCCACACATAGGTACAATATCCAGTTGTGGATTTCGTGTCGATAACTGAACCAACACAATCTGCATATGTAAAGATGGCAACATTCTTCTCATCAATTTTCTTAAAATACAAGCCTTTTGCTGGGTTGGTCTTTAAGTATCTTAAGATCCTGTATACTGTGTGACATCCTGAGAAAATAAAATAGACTAATAAATATTTAGAAAAGTTCTAAAAATAATTAATAAGTAAAACTAGGTTAAAATAGGCCCAATTAAGCCCAAAATGGGTCTGATTATCTTAAGGATTAAGAAAAATGAATTAATTAAAAACTAAGTGAATTGCAATGCGATGATGATAAGGCAGAATAATTTTGTTGTGCGATATCTCGCGACGCGATGAGGACGAGAAAAAAGAAGCTCGCGACGCAATTTAAGTCGGTGCAAAAGGCGATGATCAACACCGCAGATCGCTCGACACATGTCCAGATCGCGACGCGATGGCTTGTTGTGTCTGGGGCCGTCGCGACGCGATGGGACCAATTTTTGCCTATATAATGGGCTCGTCCGTCCCCATTCCGTGAAGCCCTTCACTTGAGCATTTGAGGAGCGAAGAAGGGAGCTGGAAGGAGGAGAAGTAACGGGACGCTGGACGCGAGCAATGACGGTCTTCTAGGCTAGGTATAGGGAGATCTAAACTCTATATACTAGGGATAGTAGGAACATGATAGGTGTAGAATAGGGAGTAAGGTGGCCCAAGCCCTACTAGGGGTTGATGCCCCAACACCCGAGGAGGGGTGTTGTGACTATGACTGCTAAGGATAGCAGTCAATAGTCCATCAACTATAGGTATAGTGTTGTGTGAAAACCCTAGGGTAGAGAACTTATAATTGTTAAATGATTGTGCGTAGTGTTTGATGATGTGTGAGTAGTATGTCGCCTGAGCGACAGTAGGATTAATTGATGTGCTGATGTTTGCTGTGCAATATCTGTTGCTAACTGTCTAGTTATTGATCAGTTATTATACACTTATGCATATGGTGTGAGGAAAAAATAAATAAGGTTGTGATTAAATAATAAATTGATCAGAGACTGATAGGCTGAGCTGATAAGTAATGATGAGCTGTTAGGTGTGGAATAATAAATATAGTTGTGTTGTAATCCGCCATCGTACTCATAAGCTGTGTGCGAGGCCAGGTGCCAGAGTGCGGGCACGATGCAGTCGGTATAGGACACGTTGGTCCTTGAGGATAGTCTGGGTCTGACAAATCTATATGTGATAGATGGCTCACTACCATTCTGTCGGGAAGTTGGGTATGCTATCTTTCAGTTCACTGGAGAGGCAAAAAGTTGGTAGCAGAGTAAAAGGAGGGTATTAGAGCTGAAGGTAGGGCTATTACTTGGGAATTTTTCAGGAATGGTTCCTCGAAAAATATTTTCCAAGTACAATAAAGCAACAAAAGGATCGAGAGTTCAGTTCGTTAACCCAAGGAAATAAGACAGTGGGGGATTATGTTACTTGGTTTGGAGCTTTGGTTAAATACTCTGAGTATTACTAACTCAACCCTAGTGAAGCATGGATGTGTCGATGATTTGTTGATGGACTTACGATGGATCTTTGAAAGTCTATTTTACCCTTGAAATTGATGAGATTCTCAGATATAGTTGAAAGAAGTATGGAATTGGATAGTATGGAGCCAAGGAAGGAACAACCTAAGAGTGGGGGACCAGTTAGAAAAACAAAGGACAAGGAAATTGAGGAAATCGAAGAAATCCTTATGCTCGACCTGGAAAGGAACAGGCTCCCAGACAATTTGATAGACCTTTATACTATTACCGATGTGGAGGAGAGCATCTAGTATGAGATTGTCTACAGGTAGATCTAAGAGTTTGTTTTAGATATGGGAAGGCTGGATATGTTATCAAGGATTGCAGAGTTTCAACATCTACAGGTGTAGCTAACGAGAGAGGATCCAATCAGAATCAGGAAAGACAATGAGCAGGAAGAACTGGAAGAGGAGCACAATCAAGGGGACAGTCTGATAAACCTGCTTTTGGTAATGTTTACAGTGCAAGGAGTAGAATCGTCCGACATGATTCAAGTTATGTGCCTCATGTCTGGACAACTTCTGTCTGTGCTTTTTGACTCAGGTGCTATACATTCTTTTATTTCCAATGATTGTGTTGAACATCTCAAACTTTTTGTGTCATCTTTACCACATACCTTGGTTGTTTCAACCCCCACCAATGATTCATTCCATACTACTACTGTGTGCCGTCGATATCCTATTAAAATCGAAAACTATGATTTTTTGGTAGACCTAGTCTGTTTACCTTTACAAGAACTAGATGTAATCTTAGAAATGGATTGGTTATCAGCTAACCATGTTATCCTAGATTGTGCTCGAAAAACTTTTACCTTTTCTGAGGAGTATGCTAATGCTGGGACTAGAAGAGAGAAAGGAAATTCTCATACATACATGATGCTCTGTTCAATGGAAGGAAAAGATTCACTAGCTTTAGAAAACATACCGATAGTAAATGAATATCTTGAAGTCTTTCCTAATGATATTTCTAGACTACCACCGGAGAGGGAGGTGGAATTTGCTGTTGACCTTATCCCGGGAACATGACCTATTTCCATAGCACCTTACAGAATGTCACCTTTAGAATTAGCAGAATTAAAGAAATAGTTATATGAATTGTTAGGTAAAGCATTTATCCGACCTAGTGTTTCACCTTGGGGTGCACCGGTTTGGTTTGTGAAAAAGAAAGATGGAACTTTTAGGTTGTATATTGATTATAGGAAACTAAATAGGGTTACCATTAAAAATAAATATCCATTGCCTAGGATAGAAGATTTAATGGATCAACTAAAAGGAGCTTCTGTTTTTTCTAAGATAGATTTAAGATTAGGATATCATTAGATTAAAGTTAAGAAAGAGGATATTCCTAAGACTGCTTTTAGAAACAGATATGGACACTATGAATATTTAGTTATGCTATTTGGAGTAACCAATGCCCCAGCAGTCTTTATGGATTACATAAATAGGATATTTCAACCATACATAGATAAATTTATAGTGGTCTTTATAAATAATATTTTAATATATTCACGAACCAGAGAGGAACATGTAGAACATCTACGGGTAGTGTTATAATTTCTTAAGAGCAGGCAACTCTATGCTAAACTATCCAGATGTGAATTTTGGTTAGAGGAAATTCAATTCTTAGGACATATTATAAACAAGGAAGGAATAGCAGTAGACCCAACCAAAGTTCAAGCTGTGTTGCTGTAACATCCGTATTTTCGCGATGCGTTATTTAGCGTTATTATTATATAATTTGTCGTATTTATGCTATAATAAGCAATTTCTTATTTGCTAAGTAAGTGAATTAATTAAATCAATATAAAATTAAATTTGAGAGTTAATATTTCATATTAATTCATGGTTCGAATATCGTCGAAAAATTCTAACGAAGTTTCGTCACGTTTCGAATCGCCGGACAGTTTTACCACAGATAAAATCCTAAATAAACCCGGATTTCGATGAAAGTCGAATCGTAACTTGTTGTGATCATTTCTGAGTGTTTGATATGATTTTTAATATTTATAATATAATATTATTACGCGATGTATTAATTTCTCGTCAAATTAATTTTCGCGATTTTATCGGCAGGTGAAATCGGTAACGCAGTTATTCGACGCCGTGTTTTGACAACCCTTAGACTCTAGAATTAGAGGGTAATCATGAGAGATGTGAGATTAGATGGGTAGGATTAGATGATGGGATTAGCATCTCATAAAATACTAGGTGTCATTATTTGTGTGATTAATTTGAATTACCTTTTCATTAAACCATTTTTAGCATAGTTTTATTTTAAGCGATGAAACAAAATATCTCTCCCCTCTAGAGCAGCCCCAAACCCGACCCCAACCCTCTCTCTAACCTTCACATTTCCTTTCTTCTTCATTCTTGAGAGAGAAGCTCTCCAACTCCATGGAAGCTTTCTTCATCCACCTTTGATCCACTTCATTTTTCTTCTTCTATTTCTTAGCTACTTCTTCCTCTACAACATCATACTTACCTAGCTCATCATCAAGCTTTGGAGAAGCATTTCTTTCCCCCCAAAACAGCCCCTTGGCCGCGAGCTCAAGGAGGGAAGAGGTGGTTGTTCTTTTCCTTTCCTTTCTTGATTTTCATGCTTGTTTTGTGTTTGATTTATGTTGGGTTGTGATCAATGATGGACATGAACATTATATCCCTAATTCTTGGAACCCTAGGTGTGACCTAAGGGAAAAAAGAGGGAAGAAAATGTGATCCTAGTGAATCAAGTAATTGGTTGGTTAATTGAGCCTTTATGATGTTGTTGTTGTTATATTTGTTCATAGTTTTGGAATTAGAAGTTATTGGGTAGTTGTTTTGTAGATTGAACCTATTCATGATGAAGGGAGTTAGTGGAATTTAATTGAGGAAGCATGTATTTAATTGATGAAGATTATGTTTTGGTTGATATTCTCGTTGTTGTAGTTGATGGTTTTGTGTCAGAAGCATGATTAGGTATTTTATCTAGAAATTCTTGAAATGTTGTATAGCATGCCTAGACTTATTGACGATTAGTTTTTGGTGTTTAATTGTGGTTTGAGGAAGGAAAGGAATTGATCAAAATGGTGTTGTTAATTTTGAGTGAAGGTTTACAATTTATTTTTATTTTTTTAAAAAAAAGGGGTGTTAGGGCCGTGAGCCCTAGGGTGAAAAAAGGAGAAGAAAAATAGTTTTGCATACTTCTTTTAGTTGGTGTTAGTATATTGGTCTTGCATTAATTTGGTTTGGTGAAATGATTTGGATTCAAGTGTTAGAAAAGAAATTAATTGAAAACTCTTGGTGAGAGGCATTGTGAAAATGGGTTTGATGCTTGATCTAAGTTTCCTTATGTGTGCTAGTTGTTATATGATGTTGAATAAGTTTTGGGAATAATGTATGGAAGTGGTTTACCTATTTAAAAGAAGATTTGCAATTTTTTTTATAGAAAAAGGGTGGTAGCTGAGAGGCCATAGGAGAAGATGGAAGGAAAACTTTGTTTGTGAACTGGGATATAATGCTTGAATGAATATGTTTTAGGCTTTTGGAAATTTATGAAAAAGTGGTTAATTGAAGTATGCTTACTTTTAAGGTTTCCAAGAAAGTAAGGATATGTGTTATGTTAACCTTTCAAGAAATGATTTTGATTTTAAGTCCTATTTCTTTCAAGTAGCTAGTAATTAAATGCTTAAGTGATTACTTGGTTAGAAAAGGGTTAGGTTTTGAGAGGCTAAGTTTCTAGTTTATCATATGGGATTATGCTAAGTTTATTCGTGGTGATAGGAGTTGCGATTCCGGAGATCGTGCGACGTGGGCACGAGACTTGCGGTACCATGCTAGCAACCAACTGTGGTAAGGGCAACTCTTAGACATAGATAAGTGTTATTATTTAATTTCAAGTCTTAAAGCGAAGAAGTCTGAGAACCTCAGGGTTCGAAGTGAGGGTCTCGTACCCCTTCGACTTTTTAATTCTTAAAATTTTACTTATGATTATTTAGTGGGCTTGTCTGCAAGTGGTTGGTAGCTGTCCCCAACCCCCCACACTTATATGATTGCCTCTCTGCCAACTCCACTGAGTTGTAGAGGGATGAACTGAGGTGTTGGTGTCGATGCTTGATATGATGTGAATGCTTATACTGCTGATACTGTTGATCTGAGTGCATTGTGTTAAGCTTTGTATGAATATTATTTGATACACGATTAAATAATTATTCGAGTTGCTTCTTGAATCATCGTATACGGCGATTTATTCATTGTTGTGAGAGTGTCATGTCGTAACATTTTTGAGCTTCGATCTGGATAACTTAGGGTACTAGGACCCCTTCGTTTTTCGGCAGCCTAGCTAGACGTTGTAGCGTTAAGGAGCTGGAGCTGAATGTCCTAGGGTGGTCGTGGAGCCCAAAGCTACGACTGGTATTTAGTGGATAGATCGACATTACGTTCCAGAATTGTCAAAAGTGTCTAGTGAAAGAGTTTGAGTCGCGTTCTGAAACCTGTGCTTTTGTTATTCCTTGCTTTATGCTTCACTATTGCTATGTTTATTGAGAAGTTGACCCTTTCCTGTGGTGCCTTCAACTAATGATGGTTACCCAGGTGATGGCGAAGAGCGCACGGATACCGGCGATGAGGACATCGTCGGAGATCATCTTTGATTTCCCAGACATAGAGATGCCCGCGGCGATGGAGTTCGACCCCATCTCCCGTCGCGATGTTTATACAGGCGATGTTGTACAGAGCTTCCGAGAGGGTGGTACAGTAGTGAGACAGGAAACTTCGCGACGTACAGTGAGCTTCCCGATTTGGATGATGCAAGTGGTGGACACTTGGCGAGCTATTCAGGGAGGGAGGACTATTCCAGCATCATCTTCCTTGCCAGACGGACCTCTCGAGATCCCGAGGCGCACTGCTTCCCAACTTGCTGCCCGAGGACGAGGACGAGGACCGAGAGTTCAATGGACCGCTCGCAAGAGCGTGATTAGACGCGGCTCTGCAGGAGCATCTACTTCCAAGGCAGCTGTTATTCAGAGTTCTCCAGCAGGATCTAAGCCTGAGGCTGATCCAGTTCCTCCCATGTTATTTAGGACCCCTACCCCACCGGGACACCTTTCACCTGTCTGTAGAGAGTGTAGTGAGGCTGGGTATAGCGGCACGAGATTCTTGGAAGAGGCGGTGATAGCAGAGGACGTGCCTGAGGGTGTGCCTGTGACGTCACCTTTTATCGATTTGACTGGAGAGGACCCGATGGATGATGGGGGGAAGAAGGAGGATCCCTCTGAGGATTTGGATAATTATCTGTAGTCATCGTGTTGTCTAACTGTCTGTTTATGTCGTTTTGGATGACTGTAGTATTTTCTTTTGGTGTACAGTTTTTTTTTGTGTACTACAGGGTAGACTGGTGGCATACTTTTGGAGCAACCCCCTGCGTGGGTGTCTGCCGGGAGTATCCCCGGGGTATGATTGCTCTCCTGAGGGTCTTCATACCATAGGTGTATTCTTTCGGACATCTATATGCACTGTCTTTATTTTGTACATACTGTTTACACTGACGTGTTTATATATATATATGTATGTATTTCCAGTGCATGTATCTTGTGTTTTAGATTGCACCATGTTTCTAAATGCTGTGGCAACTCTGTGTGTACTATGCTTACTATGCGGATATGATTGTTTAAAAAAAAAAATAGACCGCATTTTCCAAAAGGCACAAGAGTACCGTTTTAAAAACGTGTCGCATATAGGTTTATTTCTAGTTTAGTAATGGTCCAAAAACGGGTCGTTATAAGAGTGGTATCAGAGCAGTTCGGTTCTAACCGGACTGTGCATGGGAAATTTGGAACTGGTCACCATGTCGGGTTATGTTTGTTGGGTAATTGGTCATGTTGTATTGTTATTGTTTGTTGAGTGAAGAAAATTGTTGCTTGCCAATTGTTTGAATTGTTTCTTGACTGAAGCAGTGTGTGTTAACACATTCTTTAATTTTGAGGTTCTGACAGGTTTTTGGACCTTGAAGGAATCTCATGCCACCTTGCAGTGACCCTACGACCGGATCTAATAGTCCTAATATGGAAAAGGCGATTCAAGCAATGATAGAGATGGCGGCGGCTATGATCAGCAATCGGCTGCTGCAACTCAATAATCCAATGCCATGGGTCAACAGACTGCGGCTTTGACACAACATAATCTGCAGTAACAGCAGAGAGCAGAATGAAATGCAGAAGCTAGAAGACTAGCGGATTTCTGTAAGCATGACCCATTGAAGTTCTACAGCGAGCCGAATCCAAACAAGGCAGATCTTTGGATGTAGGAGATAGAGAAGATCTTCGAGGCACTTCACTGCCCAGGGAATGTTAAGGTGGACTACGCAACCTACTTGCTGCTAGGAGATGTCGAGTACTGGTGGAAGGGAGTGAAGTAGACTTTGATGGTAGAGCGTCGTGAGATTACTTGGGAAGTTTTCCACAGAAAATTTATGGACAAATATTTTCCTGATACTGCACGAGTGGAGAAAGAGCAAGAGTTCTTCCGACTACAGTAAGGTAGCATGACAGTGTCGGAATATGCCGCTAAGTTCGAATCACTTGCAAGGTACTTTAGTTCGTTTCGTGACCGCGCTGACTAGGGATAGTTGAGCAAGAGATTTCAGCGGTGGTTGAGGTTTGACATCCAGAAATCTGTGACGTCTCTAAGAATCAGGAATCTTCAAGAACTGATTGACAGGTGTGTTGAGGTGGAATGAGAAGCGCCAAGAAGAGGAGTGGTACAGGGGGATCAGTGAGACCCCATAGTGCAGGACATAGGTTTGCTCAGGACGGAAAGCAACAGAAGAAGCCGTACAGTCGACCTTAAGGGAACAACAGCAAAGGCCAATACCGTCCAATGACTCAGAACGCGAGATACGGGAGTCAAACCAGCGATGGAGTCATTTGCTACCGTTGTGGTAGACCAGGGCACTATTCGAGTAGTTGTGCTGAGAAGGATGATGTGTGCTTCAACTGCAAGAAGCCGGGACACTTCACCAAAGACTGTCCAGAATGCAAGGCTAAACCAGTGGTGAATGCGACGAGAGCTAAAGGAAAATGTCTGATGGCCAAAGGCAGAGTCTTCTGCATGAGCGGCGAAAAGGCGGAGCAGGCTGAGGATCTCATTCAGAGAGATTGTTAGATTGAGGGTAAATCCTTATCCGTCCTTTTTGATTTCGGTGCAACCCACTCTTTTATTTCCTCGGATTGTGTAGATCGTTTAAAATTGACTGTGACTGCTTTATCATTCAAACTAGTAGTTACTACCCCAGCTGCTAAAACCTTGGTTACCAACACTGCATGCCTTAATTGTGTAGTGGTCATCCAGGGTAGAAAATTTGTGGTTAATTTGCTCTATTTGCCACTTAAGGGTCTAGATGTCATTCTCGGGATGGATTGGTTGCCTCACCTCCATGTCCTCTTGGACTATGCCCGAAAAACAGAGATTTTTCCTGATCTTGGAATTTCCAACTACCTATCTGTTAATCATATTGGTGTTTTGATCAGCGGTCGTACGCGGGTCAAAATAATTAAAAGATTTGATATAGTATTCAAGGCAAGAGACCTAGGTCATCTCACGAGGACCTCTAAAAACCAAAATTACCAAAATCAGGAAGTACAAAAATCAACAATAACAAAGGGGGTTTTTTTTGTGAATACAGTTTCTGTTTGAGGTTTTATCAAATTAGAGAGACAACTCATTCACCGGTTTCCGGGTGCACGCCTTGGATTTATCACAGGTTCTAAAAACAACAATTCATTTAATTTCAAATTCTCAGTTGACATAAACTAAATAAACAAACGTTAATCAGTTTATATGAATTCACACCATTTCGAGCAAGCGTCGAAATAGCGGGTTCAATCGGTCACGGGAGCGGACAAGCGTCGTTTAAAACGCAACCAATATCATAATAGAATTCTCATCAACCCTCTGTCAATTTCTACTCGAATCAATTAATCTAAGCAATCAAGTAATTTGAAATATTAAAAATTACGAAACAAAATTGCATACAATCAAGCATCATACACAACTGAATCGCGTTTTGCAATGAAGACAGAACGATTAACTAAGCAGAAAATGAACTGGATAGATTGCATACATTCAAAACCATATTCGAAATTGATAGAGACGAAATTAAAGAAATTAAAATGAATTTGTATTAAAACATTAGGTACCGAACCTCAAAATCCGTAAACGGCAGCCTTTCACCGATGAATCAACTTAGGAGCTTAGGCTTCCATCGAGGCTAAGGCACACAAGTTTTATAAAATAAAATGTAAGATACTGAAAAACAGATGGTCCTGGTGTATTTAATCTCAGCTCAACAAAAAACCTAAATCCCTAAATGGGTTCTATGATAAAAGCCCGATGACAAACTAAAATTAGGCCCAAAACTCGTTTTACACTGTACTGCTTTAGTAATTCGCAGTTTTGACATATAAGACATTAGAATTGGGTTTCGAGCTTAACATAAGAATTGTAGCTCTGTTCCTTAGCTTTCCAACGCAAGCTCGCATGCCTCAATCGGATAACTTCAGCCAAAGTTATGGCCTGCAGAGTAGATAGGGGTCAATATGCAGTAAAAACAAAGGTTAATCAATAAATTACTATACTGCTCAAGTAAGACCTAAAGTTTAGAAATGTGCTAAGACTTAGATATTAGGTACAGAACACAATAAAAAACACTAAGTCCAAAGCTATAAAGAGTGCATTAAAATGCACTGATCAAATTCCCTCACACTTAAGCTTTTGCACTCCGAGCAAAACTCATGGTCAAAACAAAGCAAAAATGCCTTTCCAATGAATCCCAAGGTTGCAAAGTGGCTAGCAAAATGCTCATTCAAGGTTTCAAGGACTCATGGCAATCATGAACACCATCTAGATACCTTCAAAGCAACCAAGAGGATAGAATAACCAAAGAGTGCATCAAAAGTGATAGAATCCTCACAAGAAATAAATTCCTCTCAAACTCTCAAGTGTCTAGGCCAGTGTTTACACTCAAAGCACATCATGAAAGCTAGCACTACCATAGGCTTGACAAGACTCTAACATCCACACTTGAAACACATACACACAAAGATCAAAAGGTCTTTATTAAGGTTATAATGGGGCCAAGGTCAAGGTGGGAGAATTGAAAGGGAAACTAAGCTATAAAATCAAAGAGGATAGTAGAGCAATGGAAAACACTTGCCAAATTATCATGGGGGGCAATTCAATCAAATTTCAATCCATTTTCGATTTTCACACTTTTCTTCTTCTCTCTTTTTTTATTTATTTTTTTAAAACTTGCCAGAATCCCAATGAAGCACAACATTACATTAGATATTCTATCACTACCACATTTTTGAGCCCCCCCCCCACACTTATGCAAAATTTATTCTCTTTTTTTTTTTCAAAGCTCCTTTATCGCCTAAGATTGGGTCATATTATGGTTTTTCACTTTTAGGTTTGTAATGAGCTATAAAACAAAGAATGGGATAAATAGGCTCAAAGGGGCTAAGCAAAGGGATAATTGCAAGGTAGGCTTATTTGGTTAGTGGCTAAAAGAAACAAAAATTGCCTAGGTCATTTCAATGCATGCATGTGAACAAGAGTTTCAACAAGAGTCAAGTCAAGTTCTAGAGTAACTAACAATCATGAGTGAAATCACACAAGAAAGAAAGAGAATGGGAAAATGTATTCCATCCATTATAAGGCCCAAATCTCACCAAGGAAAACGATCTATCACAAGAGATGCACAATTTAATATTCTAATCCAACTTATCACTCTAAGAATGCAAGGAAGTCATCCATATCATGCCATAAGATCTATAGTCCTAGAATAGTGAAATCACTCCCCACTCATATAAACCAATAAATCCAATGAAAATACATGCAATGTTTTTTTTATAATAACAAAAACTCAAAACAAAAAACAAAAACAAAACTACGCTAAAAGATCCCCTCCACACTTAAACCACACATTGTCCTCAATGAAAACAACAAGCATAAAATAAGAGTAAGGGGGAGGGACTCCCTGGTCAGACTGCAGTGTAGGTGGGATGTTCCAATGAGAGTTCTTCTATGGGTGCATCTTCAAATGCGGAACTCTCATGGAATACTTTGAGGCGTTGTCCATTGACTTTGAAAATTTTGTTTGTTGCCTCACTTTTAACTTCAACTGCACCATGAGAAAAAATATTAGTAATAACAAACGGGCCAATCCACTTGGATCTAAGTTTCCCGACCATAATTTTCAGCCGGGAATTAAACAACAAGACTTTTTGCCCAATGGAGAGCTCCTTCCTAGAAATCATCTTGTCATGGAAGTGCTTAGTTTTCTCCTTATAAATTCTGAAACTCTCATAGGCTTCTAGCCTAAGCTCCTCAAGTTGTTGCAATTGAAGCTTTCTCTCTTTGCCTGCTTTTTCCAGTTCAAAATTACAATCTTTGACCGCCCAATAAGCACGGTGCTCTATCTCCACCGGGAGGTGGCATGCTTTACCAAACACAAGTCTAAAGGGAGACATCCCTATTGGTGTTTTGTAGGCTATTTTTTGAGCCCAAAGAGCCTCTTCTAGCCTGCGGCTCCAGTCCTTCTTGCTTGGTTGCACCATCTTTTCTAGAATTTGTTTAATTTCTCTGTTTGAAATCTCAGCTTGCCCATTAGTTTGGGGGTGGTAAAGTGTAGAAACCTTATGCACCACCCCATACTTCCGAAGCAAAGCTTCCATGGAGAGGTTAAAGAAATGAATGCCTTGGTCGCTTATGATGGCTCTTGGAATACCAAACCTGCAAAAAATTTGGGACCTGACAAAATCCACAACAACTTTAGAATTGTTAGTGCAGGTGGCTTTTGCTTCCACCCATTTGGAAACATAATTAACAGTAAGCAAGATATAAGTAAAGGCAAAAGAGACAAGAAAAGGGCCCATGAAATCAATTCCCCAAACATCAAATACTTCACAAAAAAGCATGGGCTGCTGAGGCATCTCACTCTTGCGAGTGATTGCCGTCCCAGCCCTTTGACACTGTTCACAAGTGCGGAAAGTCTCAAATGCATCTTTAAAAATGGTGGGCCAATAGAAGCCCGAGTCTAAGACTTTTCTCGCTGTCTGCTGAGGACCAAAATGTCCACCTACCTGAGAAGCATGACAGAATTGAAGAATGGATGAAACCTCATGGTAAGGTACACATCGCCTAATCACCTGGTCACTACCAAAATTCCACAAATAGGGGTCATCCCACACATAATATTTTACATCACTTTTGAGTTTATGTACTTGTGCTTTAGATGCATGTGGGGGTAAAGCTCCACCCACAAGATAATTAACTATATTAGCATACCAAGGAGTTACCCCACATAGCTGCATGAGCTGCTCATCAAGAAAGTCATCATGGATTGGGAGGGAATCCTCAGCCCTCTCTATCCTGCTTAAGTGGTCAGCCACTAAGTTCTCTGCTCCGCTCTTATCTTTAATCTTCAAATCAAATTCTTGGAGGAGCAACATCCACCTTATCAATCTTGGCTTTGCCTCTGGTTTCTTTAAAAGAAACATCAAAGCTGAATAGTCAGTAAAAACAACCACCTTGGAACTAAGCAAATATGATCAAAACTTGTCAAGAGCAAATACAATAGCCAAAATCTCATTTTCTGTGGTGGTGTAGTTAATTTGTGTAGCATCTAAAGTCCTAGAAGCATAAAAAATAACATGGGTAGCCTTGTCAACTCTTTGTGCTTGAACCAACCCCAATGCATAATTAGATGCATCACACATAATTTCAAAAGGGAGGGTCCAATCAGGTGGCTGAATGATGGGAGTAGAAGTCAAAGACTTCTTGATACAATCAAAGGCCTGCTTGCATTTATCATCAAAGGTAAAGCTAACATCCTTTTGCAGCAGGTTTATCAATGGAAGAGCTATCTTGCTGAAATCCTTGATAAAGCACCTGTAAAAACCTGCATGACCAAGAAATGAACGAATCTCGCGAATGCAAGATGGGTAAGGCAAACTAGAAATCACTTCAATCTTGGCAGGATCTACTTCCATCCCTTTTTCAGAGATCACATGCCCTAAAACAATACCCTGTCCTACCATAAAATGGCATTTTTCATAATTCGAAACAAGGTTAGTTTCAATGCATCTCTACAAAACTCTATCCAAACTATCCAAACATGAATCAAATGAAGAACCATAAACAGTAAAATAATCCATAAACACTTCTATGCAATTTTCTGTCAAATCAGCAAAAATACTAATCATGCAACGCTGGAAAGTCCCTGGTGCATTGCATAGGCCAAAAGGCATCTTCCTATAGGCAAAAGTGCCAAAGGGGCAAATGAATGTGGTCTTTTCTTGGTCCTCCGGTGCAATATGGATCTGAAAGTAACCTGAAAAACCATCAAGAAAACAATAATGTGACTTACCAGCCAACCATTCAAGCATCTGATCAATGAACGGCAAAGAAATGTGATCCTTTCTGGTAGCCTGGTTAAGTCTCTTGTAATCAATACACACTCTCCAGCTATTCTGAACTCTTGTGGGGATGAGTTCATTATTTTCATTCCTCACCACTGTGCGACCAGTCTTTTTAGGAATCACTTGGACTGGGCTTACCTATTGACTATCATAAATTGGGTATATAATGCCAGCCTGTAGGAGTTTGGTCACCTCCTTTTTCATAACATCCAAGATTAACAGGTTAAGCCGCCTCTAGGGCTGCCTAACAGATTTCACCCCATCCTCAAGTAAAATCCTATGCATACACATAGATGGACTAATACCAGGAATATCAGCTAAGGTCCATCCAATGGTCTTTTTGTATTTTTTTAGCATCTGCAACAGCTTCTCTTCCTGCTCAGAATCAAGGTTAGCTGCAATAATAACAGGCAAATCACCACTCCCCTCTAAATATGCATATTTTAACTCTTTGGGGAGTGGCTTAAGCTCTAGAACAGGTGGTTTTTCAATAGAGGGCAGAATCTTAGTAGCAAAGACTACATACGCAACAAAACCTATGTCACCGGGGACATTAGGCAAAGTGTCAACCTCAAAACAAATTTCAACTTCAAAGACAAGTATGGGTGTTAGTGCAACAATCACAAGTAACACTGTCAGCAAAATCAGCCAACGAAGGAAAATCTACAGTAATAACATCAGAATAAACATCATCAACCAAATCAGCGAGCAATTCAATATGAAAAAGGGAATGCTCTTCCATGGGGTGTTTCATAGCATTAAAGATATTAAACTTTACAACGCTATCACTAAATTCCATGGAAAGAGTCCCGGTACCAACATCAATTTTTGCCTTGGCAGTTTTCAAGAATGGCATGCCTAAAATGATGGGTGACTTGATGGACTTAGTCTCTGCTTCCATATCCAGAATATAAAAATCTGCAGGGAAAATAAGATCATAAACTTTAACAAGAACATCCTCAACCAGTCCAGCAGGTCGTGCATTGCTTCTATTTGCAAGCTAAATGGTAACACCTATTTCCTGCAAAGGTCCAAGAGCAAGAGAGTTAAAAACAGATGTAGGCATTACATTGATTGAAGCTCCTAGATCTAACATGGCATCATCAAACTAATTGTTGCCTATGGTGCATGGAATGGCAAAAGTCCCTGGATCCTTGCACTTTTAGGGCATGGATTGGAAGAGGGCTGAAACATTATGCCCCATGTTTATCTTTTCATTCCCTTTCAGCCTCCTCTTATGTGTACACAACTCTTTCAGAAACTTGGCATATCGTGGAATTTGCTTAATTTGTTCAAGAAGGAGAATGTTCACTTCCACCTTCCTAAAAGTATCTAAGATCTCCTTATCCCTCTCTCCCTTATCTTGTTTTTTTGTACTCACTGCTCTATGAAGGAAGGGGAGGGGTATTTCTTGTTCATCAGAAATATGCTCAGGTGCCTTATTATTTTTTGAAACAATGGTCTCAGGCACCTTTGGGGTGTCAACAGCTTTCCCAGATCTCAATGTGATAGCACTAACATTGGGGTTTGGTGCATTCGGATTAACCACTGATTGAGCTGGTAGTTGATCTGCCCCTTAGGCTTGCATCTGATTAATTGTGGTAGCCATCTGTCCCATTTGTGTATGCAAATTCTGAATTGAGGCATCTGTTCTCTGTTGGAACTAGAGATTTTGGGCAGCCATCTGCTTAACTAGATCCTCTAATGAAGGTTTAGGCCTGACAGCAGCTTGTGGTGCAGCTTGTGGTGGATTATTTTCTTTGCTGGTCATTGTTGTCTGTTGGGTTTCCCCATCTAAGGTTAGGATGGTTCCTCCAGCTTGGGTGGTACTTGTTAGAAGACAAATCAACATTGGCTTGAGGGTTAAAGATGTTAGGTGCATATGCTTGAGGGGTATCAGCATTAGGGTCCTCTTGCAGCATAGGACATGCATATGTAGGGTGCTCTACAAAGGTGCAAATACCACAGACCCTAGCTGTCTGACCTGTTGCCAATTTTTTTTTACCAAAGCTGTGAGTTCTTCTAACCTGTTTTCTAAGCTTTTCACTAGTAGCCTGTATCTCATTCACTCCCCTTGTTAGAACTGCAGAATTGCTTCTTGTTGTGAATTGTTAGGAGTTTATGGACATATTTTCTATTAAAGCTCTTGCATCTGTTGGGGTTTTGTCTACAAGTGCGCCTCCACTAGCAGCATCCATAATATTTCTGTCCATGGGCAATAAACCCTCGTAGAAATACTGGATAAGTAGCTGCTCAAAGATTTGATGATGAGGGAAGCTTACACACAACTTCTTAAATCTCTCCCAGTATTCATATAAAGACTCAGTGGAGTTCTGCCTGATACCACATATCTCTTTTCTGATTGAAGCAGCTCTGGATATAGGAAAGAACTTCTCTAGGAATAACTTTTTCAAGTCATTCCAATTTTCAACAGAACCTGGTTGGAGGTAAAACAACCAATCCTTGGCTGCATCTTGGAGTGAGAAGGGAAAGGCCCTCAGTTTAATGTGCTCCTCTGGAATTCCTTGGGGCTTCATGGTTGAGCACACAATGTGGAACTCCTTGAGATGTTTGTGTGGATCATCACCTGCAAGACCACTAAACTTTGGCAACAAGTGTATTAAACTAGATTTCAATTCAAAAGGAACAACAACATCGGGATAATTACTGCATAGAGCATTGTAAGTAACATCAGGTGCAGCAAGTTCCCTTAGTGTTCTACCAGCCATATTAACAGACTCAAGATCAGAATCAGAATCAAAGAGATTGTGACTAAAAATACTGTACTATCACTACCACTATCTCCTATATGATCTCTAAGTCTACGATGCAATGTTCTCTCAATTTCAGGGTCAAAAGGGTGAAAGTTAACAGTATTGGACCTGGTCATGCACTGTATGTAGCAAGGAATAGGAAAATACAACAATTCTAGAAATACCAACTATGTCCTAATGCTAAAATGAATGTAGAAAATAGAAAATGACTCACATCTGACCTAAAAATTATAAAAACACTACGAAAAATCTAATTAAATCAAAAGAAAGATATGCAAATTTTTTTGGATTTTTTCAGAGATATGAAAAATTAAAAAAAATAATTAAAAATAGAAAACGGGGGAATTTGGGATTTTGAGCCCATAGTCCCATAACTAGTCTCTATTAAGGGAGTCCTGATCCTTGATTTTTTCCGGATTTTTCTGCTGTGGCTTCAGAACAATCTGACGAGATTGCCCGAAAACTGATTTTTTTTTCCGCCTACAAATCCTAGAAACACAACAACCTGTAACAAGACCTGGAAACACAACAAGAACAAAGCAAGAAACGTCAGTATTGTTAGTGGGTCCTGAGGTAGGTAATCCCTAATTAGAGATCCTCGGCAATGGCGCCAATTTGATCAGCGGTCGTACGCGGGAAAATAATTAAAAGATTTGATATAGTATTCAAGGCAAGAGACCTTGGTCGTCTCACGAGGACCTCTAAAAACCGAAATTACCAAAATCAGGAAGTACGAAAATCAATAATAACAAAGGGGGGTTTTTTTGTGAAGACACTTTTTGTTTGAGGTTTTATCAAATTAGAAAGACAATTGATTCACCGATTTCCTGGTGCGCGCCTTGGATTTATCACAGGTTCTAAAAACAACAATTCATTTAATTTCAAATTCGCAGTTGACATAAACAAATTAAACAAACGTTAATCAGTTTATATGAATTCACACCATTTCGAGCAAGCACCAAAACAGTGGGTTCAATCGGTCATGGGAGCGGACAAGTGCCGTTTAAAACGCAACCAATATCATAACAGAATTCTAATCAACCCTCTATCAATTTCTACTCGAATCAATTAATATAAGCAATCAAGTAATTCGAAATATTAAAAATTACGAAACAGAATTGCATACAATTAAGCGTCATACACAATTGAATTGCGTTTTGCAGCGAAGGCAGAACGATTAACTAAGTAGAAAATGAACTGGATAGATTGCATACATTCAAAACCAAATTCAAAATTGATAGAGACGAAATTAAAGAAATTAAAACGAATTTGTATTAAAACATTGGGTACCAAACCTCAAAATCTGTAAACGGCAGCCTTTCACCGATGAATCAACTTAGGAGCTTAGGCTTCCATCGAGGCTAGGGTACACAAGTTTTGTAAAATAAAATGTAAGATACTGAAAAATGGCTGGTCCTGGTGTATTTAATCTCAGCTCTACAAAAAACCTAAATCCCTAAATGGGTTCTATGATAAAAGCCCGATGACAAACTAAAGTTAGGCCTAAAACCCGTTTTACACTGTACTGCTTCAGTAATTCGTAGTTTTGACATACAAGACATCAGAATTGGGTTTTGAGCTTGACAGAAGAATTGTAGCTCTGTTCCTTAGTTTTCCAACGCATGCTCGTACGCCTCAATCGGATAACGGCAGCCAAAGTTATGGCCTACAGAGTAGACAGGGGTCAATATGCAGTAAAAACAAAGATTAATCAATAAATTACTATACTGCTCAAGTAAGACCCAAAGTTTAGAAATGTACTAAGACTTAGATATTAGGTACAGAACACAATAAAAAACACTAAGTGCAAGGCTATAAAGAGTGCATTAAAATGCACTGATCATGTTTCATTGAAAGAGGGAACTCAGGAATACATGTATTTGGCTAGTTCAGAAGTTTCTCAAGAACTCGAGTTGAAGAATGTTCCTGTGGTTTGCGACTTCTCAGATGTTTTTCCGAAAGATGTGTTAGGATTACTGTCAGTAAGGGAAATCGAATTCTCCATCGATTTGCTTCCAAGAACAGGACCGATTTCAATAGCGCCCTATCAGATGTCTCCGGCCGAGATGAAAGAGTTGAAGTTTCAGATTGAGCACTTGGAGTCTAAGCAATTCATACGACCGAGCGTGTCGCCTTGGGGAGCTCCAGTATTACTGGTGAAGAAGAAGGATGGATGGTCAAGATTATTTGTGGGTTATCGTCAACTCAACAAAGTTACTATCAAGAATCGGTATCCGTTACCGCGTATCGATGATTTGATGGATCAACTACGAGGAGCTGTGATATTTTCCAAGATTGACTTGAAGTCAGGTTTTCATCAGATTCGAGTGAAGGAAGAGGATATTCCCAAGACAGCATTGAGGACAAGATATGGTCACTACGAGTACCTAGTGATGCCATTCAGAATGATGAACGCGCCCGCTGTATTCATGGACTACATGAACAGGATCTTTCACCAATTCTTGGATCAGTTTGTGGTGGTACTGATAGACGATATTTTGATTTATTCAAAGAGCAGAGAAGAACATGAAGTGCATTTACGACAAGTACTACAAATACTACGAGAGAAGCAGCTTTATGCTAACCTTTCTAAGTGTGAGTTCTGGCTCGAAGAGGTGAACTTTCTTGGACATGTGATAACCAGAGACGGAATAGCTGTGGATCCAGCCAAGATTAAAGATGTGGTAGCATGGGAACAGCCGAAGACTATAACAGATATTAGAAGCTTCATTGGTTTAGCAGGCTACTACCAGAGGTTTATTGAAGGTTTATTGAAGATTGTGGCACCGCTTACGCGACTTACGAGGAAGGATCAATTGTTTGTTTGGATCGAAGAGTGCGAATCCAGTTTTTAGAGACTCGAAGAGCTTTTGACGACAGCGCCTGTGTTGATCTTGCCTCAATCAGAAGAGCCTTACGAGGTTTACTGCGATGCGTCACACTAAGGATTAGGATGCGTGCTGATGCAACATAGGAAAGTTGTGGCTTATGCCTCGATACAGCTCAAGATTCACGAGAGGAACTATCCTATGCATGATTTGGAGCTTGCCGCGATTGTTTTCACATTGAAGATTTGGAGGCACTATCTTTATGGGAGTACGTTCATTGTTTACAGCAATCACAAGAGCCTGAAGTACTTGTTCGATCAAAAGGAGCTTAACATGCGACATCGAAGATGGATAGAATTTTTGAAAGATTACGACTTCACTTGGAATACCATCCAGGAAAGGCGAACGTGGTAGCTGATGCACTAAGTAGGAAGAGCGTTTTAGCTTCAGTAATGATGATCAATGAGTTGGAGATACTAGAGAAGTTTCGAGACTTGAAGTTGAACGTGGAAGTGTCACTGGGGAAGTTGAAGTTTGGAATGCTCACCATTTCTAATGGATTGTTGGACGAGATTAAGAACCACCAAGCTGATGATAAGCTACTATAAGAGAAGGTTGAATTGGTAGCACGAGGAAAAGTGACAGAATTCAAGATTGGAGCGGACAACATCTTGAGGTGCAACAGACGCGTGTGTGTACCTGATGTGGCAGAACTGAGGAAGTTGATTCTCGATGAGGCGCATAAGAGTAGATTAAGTATTCATCCGAGAGTTATGAAGATGTACCAGGACTTGAAGAATCATTTTTGGTGGCCCGAAATGAAGAAACAAGTGGCAGAGTATGTGGCTTCCTATCTTACTTACTAGAAAGCGAAAGTAGAACACCAACGACCAGTAGGGATGTTACAGTCACTTGACGTACCAGTGTGGAAGTGGGATAACATTTCTATGGATTTCGTCGTGGGATTTCCAAGAACGCAGAAGAAGAATGACTCGATTTGGGTAATCGCTGACCGATTGATCAAATCTGCTCATTTCTTGCCAGTGAGACGACCTACAACGTGGAGAAGATAACAGAGATCTACATCGCTGAGATTGTGCGACTGCATGGCGTACCTTCTTTTATTGTTTCTGACCGAGATCCAAAGTTCACACCTCACTTTTGGAGGGAATTGTAAGAAGCAATGGGAACCAAGCTCAAGCTTAGCTCGACATATCACCCCCAGACCGATGGTCAGACTGAGCAGACGATTCAATCACTCAAAGACTTGTTGAAAGCATGCATGTTAGATCACAAAGGAAGTTGGGATGATGTCTTACCGTTAGTGGAGTTCACCTACAACAACAGTTATCACGCAAGCATTGGCATGGCACCTTACGAAGCACTGTATGGACGTAAGTGTCAGAAACCTCTTTGTTGGTATCAGGATGGTGAGAGATCTGTCGTGGGACCAGACATGATTCAACAGACGACTGAGAAGATCCAATTGATCAGAGATAGGATGCGGACGTCTCAGAGTCAACAGAAGAGTTATGTGGACCACGGTCAACGACCGTTAGAGTTTGAAGAAGGAGAACATGTGTTCCTCCGAGTTACACCTATTACTGGAGTTGGTCGAGCGATCAAATCCAAGAAACTTACTTCTAAGTTCATTGGACCCTACCAGATTCTTCGTCGTATTGGCCTAGTGGCATATCAGATTGCTTTGCCATCTTTCTTGTCAAATATTCATGACGTCTTTCACATCTCATAGTTGCGAAAGTATGTTTCCAACCCTTCTCATGTTATTGAATCGAATGTGATTCAACTAAGGGATGACCTATCATTTGAAGCATCACCTGCAAGGATTGTCGATCGAAAGACTAAGCAGTTAACGAACAAAGAAATCCAAATTGTCAAGGTCGTGTGGGATCAGAAGACTGGTGATGCAACGTGGGAGCTGGAAGAGAAGATGAAGGATCAATATCCAGAAATTTTTCTCGGTACGTATCTTACCTGTAGTTTCGAGGACGAAACTATTTTTAGAGGGGGAGTATTGTAACATCTGTATTTTCGCGATGCGTTATTTAGCGTTATTACTGTATAATTTGTTGATTTATGCTATAATAAGCAATTTCCTGTTTGCCAAGTAAGTGAAATAATTAAATCAAGATCAAATTAAATTTGAGAGTTAATATTTCATATTAATTCATGGTTCGAATATCATCGAAAAATTCTAACGAGGTTTCATCGCGTTTTGAATTGCCGGGCAATTTTGCTGCAGATAAAATCCTAAATAAACCCCGATTTCGATGAAAATTGAATCGTAACTTGTCGTGATCATTTATGAGTGTTTGATATAATTTTTATTATTTATAATATAATATTATTACGCGATGAATTAATTTCTCGCCAAATGAATTTTTGCGATTTTATCGGGAGGTAAAATCGGTAACGCGGTTATTCGATGCCGTGTTTTGACAACCCTTAGACTTTAGAATTAGAGGGTAATCATGAGAGATGTGAGATTAGATGGGTAGGATTAGATGATGTGATTAGCATCTCATAAAGTGCTAGGTGTCATTATTTGTGTGATTAATTTGAATTACCTTTTCATTAAACCATTTTTAGCATAGTTTTATTTTAAGTGATGAAACAAAATATCTCTCCCCTCTAGAGCAGCCCCAAACCCGACCCCAACCCTCTCTCTAACCCTCACATTTCCTTTCTTCTTCATTCTTGAGAGAGAAGCTCTCCACCTCCATGGAAGCTTTCTTCATCTACCTTTGATCCACTTCATTTTTCTTCTTCTATTTCTTTGCTACTTCTTCCTCTACAACATCATACTTACCTTGTTCATCATCAATCTTTGGAGAAGCATTTCTTTCCCCCAAAACAGCCCCTTGGCTGTGAGCTCATGGAGGGAAGAGGTGGTTGTTCTTTTCCTTTCCTTTCTTGATTTTCATGCTTGTTTTGTGTTTGATTTATGTTGGGTTGTGATCAATGATGGATATGAACATTATATCCCTAATTCTTGGAACCCAAGGCGTGACCTAAGGGGAAAAAGAGGGAAGAAAATGTGATCCTAGTGAATCGAGTAATTGGTTGGTTAATTGAGCCTTTATGATGTTGTTGTTGTTATATTTGTTCATAGTTTTGGAATTAGAAGTTATTGGGTAGTTGTTTAGTATATTGAACCTATTCTTGATGAAGGGAGTTAGTGGAATTTAATTGAGGAAGCATGTATTTAATTGATGAAGATTATGTTTTGGTTGATATTCTCATTGTTATAGTTGATGGTTTTGTGTTAGAAGCATGATTAAGTATTTTATTTAGAAATTTGAGGCTCTTGAAATGTTGTATAGCATGCATAGACTTGTTGATGATTGGTTTTTGGTGTTTAATTGTAGTTTGAGGAAGGAAAGGAATTGATCAAAATGGTGTTGTTAATTTTGAGTGAAGGTTTACAATTATTTTTTTTTTAAAAAAAGGGTGTTAGGGCCGTGAGCCCTAGGATGGAAAAAGGAGAAGAAAAATTGTTTTGCATACTTCTTTTAGTTGGTGTTAGTATATTGGTCTTGCATTAATTTTGTTTTGGTGGAATGATTTGGATTCAATTGTTAGAAAAGAAGTTAATTGAAAACTCTTGGTGAGAGGCATTGTGAAAATGGTGTTGATGCTTGATTTAAGTTTCCTTATGTGTGCTAGTTATTATATGATGTTGAATAAGTTTTGGGAATAACGCATGGAAGTGGTTTACCTATTTAAAAGAAGATTTGCAATTTTTTTTATAGAAAAAGGGTGGTGGCCGAGAGGCCATAAGAGAGGATGGAAGGAAAACTTTGTTTGTGAACTGGGATATAATGCTTGAATGAATATGTTTTAGGCTTTTGGAAATTTATGAAAAAGTGGTTAATTGAAGTATGCTTACTTTTAAGGTTTTCAAGAAAGTAAGGATATGTGTTATGTTAACCTTTCAAGAAATGATTTTGATTTTAAATCCTATTTCTTTTAAGTAGCTAGTAATTAAATACTTGAGTGAATACTTGGTTAGAAAAGGGTTAGGTTTTGAGAGCCTAAGTTTCTAGTTTAGCATATAGGAGTTGCGAATCCTGAGATTGTACGACGTGGACGCGAGGCTTGCGGTACCACTCTAGCAACCAACTGTGGTAAGGGCAACTCTCAGAGATAGATAAGTGTTATTATTTAATTTCGAGTCTTAAAGCGAAGAAGTATGAGAACCTCAGGGTTCGAAGTGAGGGTCTCGTACCCCTTCAACTTTTTAATTCTTAAAATTTTATTTATGATTATTTAGTGGGCTTGTCTGCAAGTGGTTGGTAGCTGTCCCCAACCCACCACACTTGTATGATTGCCTCTCTGCCAACTCCACTGAGTTGTAAAGGGATGAATTGAGGTGTTGGTGTCGATGCTTGATATGATGCGAATGCTTATACTGCTGATACTGTTGATCTAAGTGCATTGTGTTAAGCTTGGCATGAATATTGTTTGATACATGATTAAATAATTATTCGAGTTGCTACTACACGATTAAATAATATTGTTTGATGATTAGAGAATTAGATTTGGTAGAACAATTTAGAGATTTAAATCTTGGAATGGATGTACAAAAAGGAAGGATATACTTAGGAAAGGTTGCCATCACTAATGATTTCATAGAATTTCTTAAGAAGAAACAAGAAATAGATGAATATCTTAAGAAAATGAGAGTCTTAGTTGAACAAGGCAAAAACTTAGAATTCAATATAGGAACAGATGGAACATTAAGATTTAAGACTAGGATATGTGTTCCTGAAGACTTAGAGATTAGAAAAACAATCTTGGATGAGGCACATAAGAGTAGGTTAAGTTTTCATCTTGGAACTACCAAAATGTATCAGGATCTTAAGAAATTATTTTGGTGGCCTGGAATGAAGAAAGATATAGCAAATTTTGTCTTATCCTGTTTGTCTTGTCAAAAAGCTAAAAATGAACATAAGAAACCTGCAGAAACCCTTCAGTCCTTAGCAGTACCTGAATGGAAGTGGGATAGTATGGCTATGGATTTCGTAGTAGGGTTACCCAAAACCCAGAAGAGATATGATGCCGTTTGGGTTTGAGTTATCATAGATAGATTAACTAAGAGTGCTCACTTTTTACCTATTAATGGAAGTTATTCCTTAGAAAGATTGACTCAACTTTACATCCATGAAATAGTTAGACTACATGGTGTCCTTACTAATATTATATCTGATAGAGATCCTAGATTTGCCTCAAGACTTTGGTGAAGTGTGCAACAAGCTATGGGTACCAAACTAAGTATGAGTTCGACATATCACCCTCAAACTGACGGACAATTTGAGCGAACTATCCAATCCTTAGAAGACTTGTTGAGAGTTTGTACCCTTGAGAAAATGGGAAGTTGGGATGAACTGCTACCTTTAATAGAATTCACCTATCATAACAGTTATCATTCTAGTATTGGGATGGCTCCTTTTGAACCCTTATATGGTCGCAAGTGTCGAATACCTCTTTGCTGACTTGAGACAGGAGAAAATCTGATCATAGGACCAGAATTAATCCAACAAACCTCAGAACAAATCAAGATGATTATGGAAAAGATGAAAGCAACCCAAGACCGAAAGGAGAGCTATCATGATAAAGGAAGCCAACCTTTGGAATTTGAAGAAGGAGATCATGTATTTCTGAGGGTATCCCCTAGAATTGGCATTGGCAGAGCTATTAAATCTAAAATGTGAACTCCTTGATTCATTGGACCATTCCAAATTCTCCGAAAAGTTGGACCTGTCGCCTATCACATTGCTTTACCCCCTAACCTATCAAACCTACATGATGTCTTCCACGTGTCCCAACTTCAGAAATATCAACCCAACCCGTCTCATATTATTGAGTCTGTGTCGGTACAGCTCAGAGATAATCTAGAATACGAAGCAATTCCTTGCAAGATTGTCGATCGAAGAATAAAAGAACTTTGGGGTAAACAAATTCCTTTGGCACGAGTAGTATGGGATGAACGGACTGGAGATACTACTTGGGAACGAGAAGCTGACATTAAAAGAGAGTATCCTCATCTGTTTACAGGTATGTAATTAGCAATTTTCGAGGACGAAAATTATTTTAAAGGGATAGTAATGTGACATCCGGAGAAAATAAAATAGACTAATAAATATTTAGAAAAGTTCTACAAATAATTAACAAGTAAAAATAGGTTAAAACAGGCCCAATTTGGACCAAAATGGGTATGATTATCTTAAGGATTAAGAAAAACGAATTATTTAAAAATTAAGTGAATTGTGGCTCGATGATGATAAGGCAGAATAATTTCGCTGCACGATATCTCGCGACGCAATGAGGATGAGAAAGAAGAAGCTCGTGACGTGATTTAAGTCAGTGCGAAAGGTGGTGATTAGCGCCGCAGATCGCTCGACATGTGTCCAGATCGCAACGCGATGGCTTGTTGTGTCTGGGGCCGTCATAATGCAATGAGACCAATTTTTGCCTATATAGAGGGCTCTTCTGTCCCCATTCCGTGAAGCCCTTCACTTGAGCATTTGAGGAGCGAAGAAGGGAGCTGGAAGGAGGAGAAGTAGCGGGACGCGGGACGTGAGCAACGACGGTCTTCTAGGCCAGGTATGGGGAGATCTGAACTCTATACACTAGGGATAGTAGGAATAGGATATGTGTAGAATAGAGAGTAGGGTGGCCTAAGCCCTACTAGGGGCTGATGCCCTAACACCCTAGGAGGGGTGTTATGACTATGACTGCTAAGAGTAATAGTCAATGGTCCATCAACTATAGGTATAGTGTTGTGTGAAAACCCTAGGGTAGAGAACTTATAATTGTTAAATGATTGTGTGTAATGTTTGATAATGTGTGAGTAGCATGTCGCCTGAGTGATGGTAGGATTAATTGATGTGCTGATGTTTGCTGTACAATATATGTTGCTAACTACCTAGTTGTTGATTAGTTATTATACACTTATGCGTATGGGGTGAGGAATAATAAATAAATTGGTGATTAAATAATAAATTGATCGGAGACTGATAGGCTGAGTTGATATGTAATGATGAGCTGTAAGGTGTGGAATAATAAACATAGCAGTGCTGTAATCTACCACCGTACACATAGGCTGTGTGCGAGGCCATGTGCCAGAGTACAAGCACGATGCAGTCGGTATAGGACATGTTAGTCCTTGAGGATAGTCTGGGTCCGACAAGTCTACAGGTGACGGATGGCTCGCTACCATCTTGTCGGGTCGTTGGGTAGCCTGGTCATCCTAATGGGGTACTGTTGCATCACTGTCCATAATGCCGATCCCGAGTGCTGCCCAGAGATCTATTCTTATCGAAAAGCAGGGATGCACTCTTGGGGTACGATGAGCGGGATAGGGGATGGACTACTGGCTTAGTCTGGTTGTTGAAATCTATCAAGGCAAAGTAGCTAAGGTGGGGCTACTTCTGTCCTAGTCCAGTTGTGTGGTCACATAGGCATGTAAACCTAAACAGCGTGGATATGGGTAGTTAGGTGATGATCCTAATAGTTGTTTGAGAGATGTGTGGCCTATTCTTTCACATATTCCATTCCTCTACTTTCCCATTTTGTTTGGTGTATAGTGTTCTTATCTCCTATGTTTTGTGTGTTGTTTGTTAGAAGTTTAGACCCTCATTAATTTTAATGATAACAAAGTTTTTGCAAGTGAACAATTTATCTTCTAATAAGTCTTTGAGTGTGCAGTTATTAAAATTGCTTATATTTTATAAGTCACTCATGCAAGAAGAAGAAATTCACAAGATTTTGAATACATTCCATGTGTGTCTGCTTCCGGTTCACTCCAGCGTCTTGTGTAAAGTGAGCGTCCGGTAGTGTTATCTTTTGATACGTGATTACCCAATTACTGCAAGCGTTCGTCCATTATTCTAAGTGAGCATCTGGTCTTTTAATGAATCATGTGATGGTCAGGTTTGTGCTCTTCTACCTCAGCTAGCGTGGAATGGAATTCGAATTTGATTTTGTGGGCTCATTTTGATGTATGAGGTATCAAAGATTTCACCTTTAGTATAAGACAAAATTTTTACAAGGCAATTGTGAAAAGCAGATAGTACAAAAACGGTAATGTGTACTATTTTGATAATTCTATGGAAAGGAAGAAAATGACAGTATTTCAAATTACCTCACTCAATGATATGGAGCTGAAATTTATTGCAACGGTAATACCTGTAACATCCCAATTTTTATGAAAATTATTTTGTAGTTCCAACTACTTGAAAATAAATCGTAGAGAGTCATGACCTCAATGGTTTGTTAAAAGTATGAAGAACAACAAAGATTTATTGTGAACAATTTACTGTTTTAACAATTAATTCAGATTAAGAGACAGTATAGACGATTATCTGCTTTTTAATATGAATTAATATCGAAAAATGTGAAAGATTGTTGTTTGATTAAAGAAAATTATTTTATTGAATGAAAAATAATTTTAGGACTTAATAGTTATTTTTAAGTCATAGTTTGGATTTTTATTATTTAGTTATTGTATTAATCGTCTGTTTTATGTCATATTTAATATGACTATTATTTTAATGATTTTGTTTTGATAATTTTATTGATTGAATAATATCTATATGATAAGAGAAATTGAAATTAGTGATCCTCACTAATTTACAGTTTTTATTATGCTGCGAGAATTCTGTTGAATTCTGCCGTAAATAGGCTATTGTGTGTGTTTCTAACTGAAACATGCCCAAACGTGATCCAAATTTTATAAAATTTGAGATCTTAGCATTTTCCAATATTTAGGATTTATTGTAATTTTTCTAGAATTTTTGGGCATCAGAAAATATTTAGTGTATTTTCTATGGCCGAGATCATTTAATTGCGACGTTTCGGTTCGCATTTCGAGAAAATGAGAAACATGGATACTTTTCTTATGCCTTGAGGAACATTTGTGATTTTTGGGTGTGGGGTTATAATTAGAATTATTTTTGGGAGATTTTAGTATTAAACCCTAATATACGCGAAACGCCGCGCACCCGATTGAGCGAGAACGCGACGAAGCGAAATATCTAGATATTTTGGGCTAACGGGAGATGCATCCAGCCACTAGGGGAGCTGAACCTCATCCTTAGAAGCTTCTTGGACAAGTGTCAAGGTGTGATTGGTTGGTTAGTAAATGGTAGGAAGTTAGTTTAGTTAGTTTGTAACTAGTTTGGTTAGTTTGGAACTAAATGAACAAAATCTATTCCCACTTTGTCCTCATTATTTTCGTGGCTCCCTAGCTGATCTAGACATCATCCCTTCATTTCTCCCATTGTTGGAAAGCTTGAAAAAAAATTTGGAAGAGGAAAGCTTTGATTTTTGAAGTTTTTGGAGATCAAAGTATGCACCCTTGTTTCCTTTCATCTCCACCCTTGTTCAATCATCATCTATACTCTTGGTAAGCTCCATAAATCTTTCCTCATCTCTCTTGGGTTCCATGATATGGGTTTTGAAGGTTTTAGGAGCTATTCTTGAATTTTAGTGCTTGTTTTGGCTAGTATGGCATGTATAGTTTCATAACTCCTTATTTCCTTCTATGAATCACTTTGTTTTTGGTGTTTTAAGTTAGGATGAAACCCTAACCCTTGCTGGCCGAATCTTGAGCACCCTTTTAAGCTTTGTTCTTGACTTAGTTTTGTTGTTTTGGGGTTAGTTTTGATGAGTTTTGTTAGGTGGGTTTGGATACTAGTCATATATGCATATACAAGATGTTTGGAAAAGAAAATTTTTGTGAAAAATTAGGAGCTGAAACCGTGGCCTTAAATATGATTTAAGGGGATGTTTTAAATTGTTTTCAAGGTGATTTAAGTGTTGTGGAAGTTGGTTTTTGGTTAGAACTTTAAATCTATAAAGGTTTGTATGTTTGAAGCTTTGAAAAATTGTTTGAAACAAATGAATTTTGGGGCTGTTTGTGAGGCTTAAAAACAGTAACTTTCAAGCATAATTTGGGTGAGTTTCAACTTGTTTTTAAGTGTATTAAAGTGGTAAATAAGTTTCGTTTTGATGAAAAGTTTTGATGAAACAAAGTTTGTATGATTTAGGAGTTAATGACTTGAAATCTTGAAGTTGTTTTGGAGCTTTGGAAATCGTGGCTTCAAGGATGTTTTGTAACTTGTTCTTGACTTGTATTTATGTTTGAAAATAATTGTAAAAGTGGGTAGTGATTTGATTTAGCAAAACAATTCAAAGAAGTATGATTTTGGGAAAAGTTTGAGTTTATGTTTCAAGAATTGTTTTGAACTTGTAATAGAATTGTTTCTAGAATTTTGTGACATGTTTTAGTGCTTTGAAAAATGGTTCAAAGTTGGCAAAACACTATTCATTTGGTAAAAACACTATTCCAATTGGTAAATTTTGGTTTAGCCATTTTTCTAAGTGTGTAGCTTTTGTAAAAGCTTGAAAACTTGCATGGTTTGAAATTGTTTCATGGCATATGATTAGGTGTGATCCAAATAGGTTAAGTTGGAAAGATTTTAGGCCCTTTTTATGACTAAAACCGTGGCTGCCCTAGAGTCGTAGGACTTGGGTTTTTGGTTCTAATTTTGTTAAGTTTGTGTTGTTAAGGTTCGTGCTTAGGGTACGCGCGAGGTGCGACTTGACGATGGTTTTGAATTTAGCTTGCTTGGATTGTTAAAGCGCCCAAGGTAAGGGAAATTCTTATATAATGAGTTTGGGCTTTTCGCCTTGTGTGTTGGTTGGCTTGATGTTTGATTAAATTGTGTGGTAGTACTTGTAGTATTACTATGTGTTGTTGAGATGTTGTAGCATGAATTCTTGTGTATTGATTTGGCCCTGTGTGGCAAGACTGAATAGTATTGTGTGACTTAAACCATGTTGGATTAATTTGATTGGACTTGAAATTGATGGAAGTATGTAGCATGTTGTAGCTTACTGAATTGTTAGGTCTTTGTATGAAATCTTTGTAGCATGTTCTTGGCCCTGCGGGGCATTATGATTTGTGTTGTTTTCCTTGAATCATGTTGGATTTATTGGAACTTGGAATTGATTGGAATTTGGATAATATTGTTGAGGATAATGGGTTAATTAATAATGTGTTGATCGACTGTTATTGGTTGACGACTTACAACGGTAAGTCTGATGCGATTCCATGAGCCGAGAAATGTTTTCATGGTAAACTGAAGGTATTTTTCTAAAATAAGTCGGTGTACAAACAGCTTTATGGATCAGAGGGTTAGAAGTTGTTCAAGAGGTTCTTTTAAAAAGAAAACGTCGTAAATTTTGAAAACGGTTGAGTTAAGTAAAGTGTTTGGGAATTATCCTAGCGTATTATTTAGCTCAACTAGGGTTTCAACTACCTAGAGTTAACGAGTATTTTCAGATACATAGGAGTAATATAAGAATAGAGAAAGAGAGTTCAAAGATCGAGTTTTTGAAAGATTAAAACATAGGGAACCTAGTGTTCCTATTGAGCATATGGACTATGTGTCCTGTGCTGGGACTTAATGTCCTACTTGCGTGCGCATTTTCTTGGTTTAGGATTGGACCTAGTGTTCCGTATGGCGTGCCTAGTATCTCAATCTAAAAATTGAGCCTAGTGTTCCGCATTACGTGCCTAGAGTTCTGATCTGAGATTAAGACTAGCGTTTTGCAATTGAACATCTGGACTTTGTGTCCTGTGTTTGCACTCTAAGTAATTGTTAAAGGTATTTTGGCTTAAAAATAAGCATGAGGGTCGTAGTATGACTAGCCTAAGCTTATAGATAAGTAAAAATGGAACCATGCTAGATAAAGAATTTGATGAAACTCGGGTTCCAATGACCCAAAGCTAAATGAGTGATTTATTTTGGTACAACCTCACCTAGGAAATATAAGAATTGGAAGCATGAAAATTCACTAAGTAGAGTGAGTGAGTTAAGGTGTCGTCGATCCGCATTGATTAATTAAAACCAAGGTTATCAAAACCGGACCGGACACTGAACCGGTGTAGGTACTGGTTCAAGGTTCAAAGGTCAGACCGGGGTCGAACCGGGGTTGGACCGGAAATGAATTAAATTATATTTTCAAAATTTTTAATATAACATATAAAGCACTAATAAACAAAAAATAACATAATATTTATAACATCACAATATAAAAAATTAAACTCCGCTTAAAATATTATAAGTCAACATATAACATGTAAAAATTACATATTAAACTAAAACAAATATGTTATAATAACATTATAATATTCAATAATCACAAATATTGTAATGTAAGTACTCTCATAATAATATTAATATATAAATTAATTTTAAATTTTATTATAATATTTAATTTAATCCATCGACATGAAAAAAATGGATAAAAAAATCTCTTATGTGTCAAAGATAATGTCATTTACCATTTAAAAAAAAATAAAAAAAAATTAATTTTTTTAAGAACCGGCCGGTTCCCGGTTTTGGCCGGTTTTTTACCAGTTTTTCGGTTTTGTTTTTAGGCCGGTTCTTATACAGTCCGGTTTTCAGGTTCAAACGGACCGGACAGGGGTCCGGTTCCCGGTTCAACCGGTCGGACCGGCCGGTCCGGTCCGGTTTTAACAACTATGATTAAAACATTACTCGGGCGCTCCCTACGGTGAGCATGCCATATTGTTGAATTTGTTTGGATATCATTCGGGCGTTCACTACGGTGAACATGCCATATTGTTGAATTTGTTGGATATCATTCGGGCGTTCACTACGGTGAGCATGCCATATTGTTGAATTTGTTTGGATGCATACTGACCATTGAGCATCGACACTCGGAGTGTTTGATTGTCTTCAGGACTTCAAAAGGACGAGTTGTCACCCTATGCCCACGTGGCAGAAAGCCATTGTGGCAAGCCTTTGTGGCAATACCCTTGGTAGGGGAGTTGATTTGGACGTTGGGAAATAAAGTTCCTCGTCACTGCTGACCTTGTTTAAGGCTGCAGGTGTATACACAAACTAGCCATACTGCATTGACATGCATGTCTAACCACATTACGATATGTGATGAATTGTTGATTGAATTATGTTGTGATGACTTGATCACTTATCTGTTGATAGATTTGCCTGCTCACATGCAATGGTTGATATTGTAGTGACTTGATTGTTGATCTGTTGGTTGTTTTGTTTGCTCACATGCAATGCTTGATATACCATGATGATGTGTGCGGTCTATTAAGTATGTATATGTATATAAAAGCGTGTTGTTGTATTATATATGTATATATTGTTTGCATGCGACATAGCCTATGATAAACTCGTGGACAAAGAATTTACCCTTGCGCTGTTGTTGGATTGGATGTCCTTATGGATGTCACTTCCAGATGGAGTTCGGTAGCTGTTGCAGCTTCGTCTTTTAGGAGCATAGAAGATTGAGCCAGTGGAGGAAGATTCCTCTGAGTACTTCGTGTTTGATCTTGCTGAGCTGTTTCTCAGTAAGAGTTATAGTTGTCAGCCAGCTTAGCTTAGGGTTTTGTATTGGTTGCTTTGTAATTCTTCTTTTCAAAAAATCTCGCCTTAGTGCGAAATGATTTTATTATGTGAAGTATTATTTTGTTATGCATTATACTCTGATAATTGCAAAAGTTTGAATTGGCATCATTTAGAAAACTATAGTACTCTATGTCTCATTTTGAAAAGGGTTTCAAAGAAAATGAAAAAGAAAAAAAAAAGTGACTCCTATTTTTCCATTGCGAAATACATAAGAGTACTCTTTAACTGAAAGCATATAATCATTACATGTTTTCGGTATTAGATTGGGTTGCACAGTAGCGCTCCGAAATCGGGGTGTTACAATACCCTTCAAGCACTCCTATAAATACCCCAAGATATTCATTGAAGAAGGTGGCCAAAAATTGCTAGAAACGATATTCTGAAAGTGCTATTACTCAAGTGAGCAATCAAGTTTTGTGCCAAGTTTCTGGACAAGAACAATTGAGCCTCATCATCTTATATTCTTTCTTTTAGAAAGTTATTTGCTTTTGAGCTTAATCTTTTCATCCTCTCTGTGAGAGTTGTTTGATTGTATTCAAAAGAAAATCTCTTTGTAAAAGTTGTTTTGCCTAGTTTAGGTTTTGTTCCTTAAAGGCTCGAACGTACTGAGTCGTTTTGAGAAGTTAAGAGTATTGTCAAGTTTGTGACAGTAAAATACTCTTAAGGAAAATTGTAATCAGTTGATTATAGTGAAAATCCTTCCGAAACGAAGGGATTAGACGTAGCTACTAGGTTGGTGGTGAACTAGTATAAATCTCTGTGTCTCTTACTTTACTGCTTTACATTTATCTTTTTCAGTAAAACAAGTTTTCATAAACTGCATTTCCAATGTCTGGTCTATATTCCTGCATCCGATATCAACCAGTTTTAAAATCAAATGTTCAGAAAGTGTTTTTAACTTAAAGTTTACGGAAAGTTTTGAACACAATTCAACCCACTTCTTGTGTTCACATTCAGTTGTTACCAGAGCTCGGCCTTTTGGTTGAGCACTTAACATTGTTAAGAGAAAAGATCCTATACTGTGAACATGTCTGCAGAAGGTGGTCACATGAACTGTCCTCATCTATTTACTGGAGAAAAATTTGACTACTGGAAAGATAAAGTAAAAGCTTTCTTTGAGATACAACAACTTGAGTTATGGGATATTCTTGAAAGTGGTTACATTCTTCCCACTAATGCTATTGGTGTTGCCATTGCCAGAGAAAATTTGTCTTATGAGGGCTCTGCCCAAATAAGAGAAACTAAAGCTAGCATGTTGGTTTGCCAATATGAGTTGTTTAAAATGGAAGAGGGTGAAAACATTGAATCTATATTTGGGAGATTCCAAACACTTGTTATTCAAGAAGCAAAAGATTTAAACGTCTTGAGACTTGAAGATCTCTTAAGTTCTTTGAAAGCTCATGAACTTGAGCTGAATAAAGAAGAACCTGCGAAGTAAAGCAAGTCTATTGCTTTGAAAGTCAACAAACATAAAGCAAGTACTTCTAAAGCCCTTCAGGCTGAAGAAGAATCAAAAGATGAAGCTTTAGAAGGAGATGTTGATGGATCAGATGATGAGCTCGTATTCATATCCAGGAAGATCCGAAGAATGTGGAAGAAAAGAAACTTCAAGAAGAAATTCCACAAGAAAGATGTCAAGGAGAAGAAGGAAAGCAAAGACAAGAGTCAAGTGGTTTGCTATGAATGTAAGAAGCCTGGACACTTCAAGTCCGAATGTCCTAATCTTAAGGAAAAGCCCACAAGAAGTTCCTTCATGGCAAAGAAGAAGAGTCTCATGGCTACATAGGAAGATCTGGATTTATCCTCCTCTGAAGAAGATAATGAAGAGGAAGCCAGTCTTGCCCTTATGGAAAATACTAATCTAGACTCAGAAGAAGAAGTTGAAGAGGTAATAATATATGATTCTTATTCTGAACTTCAAAATTATCACAAGAATTTCAAGTTTTGAAAAATGAAAACTCAAAG
Source organism: Calophaca sinica (assembly GCA_037113605.1). NCBI lineage: Eukaryota > Viridiplantae > Streptophyta > Magnoliopsida > Fabales > Fabaceae > Calophaca > Calophaca sinica. The sequence goes on along the minus strand of CM073734.1, from coordinate 51,792,130 downwards.
CTCAGTGAAGAGAACCAGAAGCTGAAAATTGAAAATCAGGGTCTGGTGGATAGTCAGCGTCTAGTAACATGTCAGTAACCAGAAGTTGAGAGCTCTCAACCTGAAAGCTCAGAAGCTAAAGGCAATCCTAAATGTACATCGAATGATTATGAATATGTTTTTCAAAAGTTTCTTGCAGAGAGTGTAACTCGAAGCAAGCAAGCTTCAATGATTTGAGGTGTCAGTAAAAAGACAACTCAAGGTCTTGGTTAAATATCAGATGAATCCTCTTTAGAAAATAAAAATCCTGCATCTGATAAATGTAATGATCACAGTGAATGCTTGCATTGTACTTACTGCAACAAATCTAGTCATTTGAAAAGTGCATGTACCGTTTTTAAGACTAAGAAGGACAAATATTCTTCAAGAACTAACAAGAAAGGACCAAAAAAGATATGGGTACCTAAAGATAAAATAGTCTATGTTGCAGACATACTTAGCAGCAAGGTCAACACACCTATCTTGGTACTTAGATAGTGGATGCTCGCGTCACATGACAGGAAAAAAGCATATGTAGCAAGAGCTAAGACCTAGAGAAGGAGGATTTGTTAGTTTCGGAAGAAACCAGAAAGGTAAAATAGTTAGAATTGATCGCATTGGTAAAGGCTCTCTTCCCTCTATTGATAATGTACTTTATGTTGAAGGACTAAAGCATAACTTACTGACCATAAGTCAATTATGTGACAATGGTTATGATGTTCAGTAAAAAGCAAGAAAGATGACTCTATTTTCTTTACCGCAAAGAGGAAGCAAAATATTTATAAAATTGATTTTTCTAAACTTGCAAAACAAGATGTCAAGTGTCTCATGTCTGTTGAAGATGAACAATGGATTTGGCATAAAAGATTGGATCATGCCAGTTTGAGATGAATCTGAAAACTAAACAAGCACAGTCTTGTTAGAGGCTTACCAAATCTTAAATTCCAATCTGATGCTCTCCGTGAGGCATGTCAAAGAGGAAAACAAGTTAAAACTTCTTTTCATTCAAAAAATATTGTTTCAACCTCTAGACCACTTGAACTTTTACATCTTGATCTTTTTAGTCCAACAAGGACAACCTCTTTAACTGGAAAAAAATATGAGTTAGTCATTGTTGATGATTTTACTAGATGGACATGGGTTAGATTCCTTGCCCACAAGGATAAGTCATTCAAGGTATTTACTATTTTCTGCAAATCAGTTCAAAATGAAAAAGGAATTTGTATTTCTTCAATTAGAAGTGATCATGGGAGGGAATTTGAGAATGAAAGCTTTCAAAAATTTTGTGAAGAAAATGGCATCTCCCGCAATTTCTCCTCTCCTAGAACACTACAACAAAATGGTGTTGTAGAAAGGAAAAATAGGTCCCTCCAAGAAATGACCAGAACCATGGTCAATGAAGCTTTGCTAAATATTTTTGGGCAGAAGCAGTAAACACAGCTTGTTATATTCAAAATAGAATTCTTATTACACATATTTTGAAGAAGACTCCATATGAACTGTGAAAAGGTAGAAAACCGAACATATCTTATTTTCATCCCTTTAGTTGTATATGTTATATTCTGAATATTAAAGATCAACTTGGAAAGTTTGATTCTAAAGCTAACTAAGGAATCTTTTTGGGATACTTTGAAAGATCTAAAGCTTTTAGAATATACAATAAAGAAACTTTGACAGCGGAAGAGTCCATTCATGTCAAGTTTGATGACAAGAAGCCTGACACTGCCATATTAGAGCTAGATGAGTTGTTTGCAGATTTAAACATTAGTGGCACAACAAACAGTGAACCTGCATCTTCAGCATCCGGTGGTGACAACTGTAACATCCCAGTTTTTATGAAAAATTATTTTATAGTTCTAGCTACTTGAAAATAAATCTTGGAGATTGATCACCTCAAAGGTTTGTTAAAAGTACGAAGAACAACAAAGATTTATTGTAAACAATTTACTGTTTTAGTAATTAATTTAGATTAACAGACAGTGTAGACGTATATTATTTTTAATATGAATTAATCCTGAAAAATGTGAAAGATTTTTATTTGATTAAAGAAAATTATTTTATTGAAAGAGAAATAATTTTCAGGATTTAATAAATATTTTTAAGTCATAGTTTGAATTTTCATGGTTTAGTTATTATATTAATTGTCTATTTTATGTCATATTTAATATGACTATTATTTTAAAGATTTTGTCTTGAAAATTTTATTGATTGAATAATATCTAGTTGATAAGAGAAATTGAAATTAGTGATCCTCACTAATTTACAGTTTTTATTACGCTGTGAGAATTCTATCGAATTCTGCTGTAACTAGGCTATTGTGTGTGTTTCTAACTGAAACATGCCCAAACGTGATCCAAATTTTATAAAATTTGATATCTTAGCATTTTCCAATATTTAGGATTTATTATAATATTTCTAGAATTTTTGGGCATCAAAAAATATTTAGCGTATTTTATATGGCCAAAGACTGCCTAATTGCGATGTTTCGGTTCACATTTCGAGAAAACGAGATACGTGGGTACTTTTCTCATGCCACATGGACTATTTGTAATTTTTTGGGTGTGGGGTTATAATTATAATTATTTTTGGGAGATTTTTAGTATTAAAACCTAATATACGCGTAACGTCATGCACACGGTTGAGCGAAAACGCGTCGTAGCGAAACCCTGAGATATTTTGAGCAAATGGCTGCCAAACATGGACCAATGGGAGGCCAGCCACGTGCTTGTAGCCTACAATTTTGAAGGAAGCATTTTGATTGGTTTAGGAGGTAATGGGTAGTTAGTTTGTTAAGTTAGTTTAGTTAGTTTGTAACTATCCAACTAAATGACCAAATTTTATTCCCACCTTGTCCTCATTATTTTTGTGGCTCCCTAGCTGATCTAGGCTCCATCCTTTCACTTCTTCCATTGTTGGAAAGCTTGAAAAAAAAATTAGAAGGAGAAAGCTTTGATTTTTGAAGTTTTGGAGATCAAAGTGTGCACCCTTGTTTCCTTTCATCTCCACCCTTGTTCAATCATCATCTATACTCTTGGTAAGCTCCATAAATCTTTTCTCATCTCTCTTGGGTTTCATGATATGGGTTTTGAAAGTTTTAGGAGCTATTTTTGAATTTTAGTGCTTGTTTTGGCTAGTATAGCATGTATAGCTTCATAACTCCTTATTTCCTTCCATGAATCACTTTGTTTTTGGTGTTTTAAGTTTGGAGAAAACCCTAACCCCTGCTGGCCAAAACTTGAGGACCATTTTAAGCTTTGTTCTTGGCTTGATTTTGTTGTTTTGGAGTTAGTTTGGGGGGCTGGAACCGTGGCCATTTTGTATCAGTTTGAGGATGTTTTGATTTAATTTTAAAGTGTTTTAAGTGTTGAGGGAGTGAGTTTAAGGTTCAAGAAATTAAGGATGATGAAATGCTTTGTTTTGGAAATGAAAAGTTGAAAATTTTGGGTTGTTTCTGGGTGACCAAAACCGTGGCCATTAATATAGTTTTGATGATGTTTTAAATTGATTTCAAAGTGTTTTCAAGTGTTGTAAGTGTTGAAGAAGTTGGTTTATTGTTAAAGGAATTGAATGTAGTGAACTTGTATGTGTAAAGCTTTGAAAAATTGTTTGGAAACAAAATAGTTTGGGACTGTTTTGGGGCTTCCAAAACAGTGGCTTGTGATCAAATTTTGGGTGAGTTCTAACTTGTTTTTAAGAGTATTAAAGTGGTAAATAAGTTTAGTTTTGATAAGAAGTTTTGATTAAGCAATGTTTGTATGATTTAGGAGTTAAAGATTTGAAAACCTTGAAGTTGTTTTGAACTTCCAAAATCGTGGCCTTCAAGAGTGTTTTGTAACTTGTTCTTGACTTGTATCTATGCTTGAAAATGTTGTAAAGGTGGTTGATGATTTGATTTAGCAAAACAATTCAAAGAAGCTTGATTTTGGAAAAAAGTTTTGGTTTATGTCTTAAGAATTGTTGTAAACTTGTGATGAATTTAGTTCTAAAATTTTGTGATTGAAAAATGGTTCAAAGTTGGTAAAATACTATTCATTTAGTAAAACACTATTTCAATTGGTAAATTTTGGTTTAGCCATTTTTCTAAGTGTGTAGCTTTTGTAAAAGCTTGAAAACTAGCATGGTTTGAATTTGTTTCATGGCATATGATTAGATGTGATCCAAATAGGTTAAGTTGGAAAGATTTTAGGCCCTTTTTAGGACTAAAACCGTGGCTGCCCTAGAGTCATAGGACTTGGGTTTTTGGTTCTAATTGGATTAAGTTTGCGTTGTTAAGGTTCGTGCATAAGGCTTGTGCGGGAAACGACTTGACGATGGTTTTGAATTTACCTTGCTTGGATTGTTAAAGCGCCCAAGGTAAGGGAAATTCTTATATAATGAGTTTGAGCTTTTCACCTTGTGTGTTGTTTGTTTGATATTTGAATGATTATGTTATGTGAAGTATTATTTTGTGACGCATTATATTCTGATATTTGCAAAAGTCTGAATTGACATCATTTAGAAAACTGTGGTACTCTATGTCTCATTTTGAAAAGGGTTTCGGAGGGGAAAAAAATTTTACTCCTATTTTTCCATTGCAAAATACATAAGAGTACTCTTTAACTGAAAGCATACAAGCATTAGATGTTTTCAGCACTAGATTGGGTTGCACAGTAGCGCTCCGGAATCGGGGTGTTACAATGGTGGTATCAAAGCAGTTCGGTTCTAACCGAATCGCTTTGGGTTAAGCTGGCCTAGATTGTTGGGAATTGTCGGGTACAAGTTTGTTATACCTAGGTTATGTGAACTTTGCTCGTGATTGTCTGTAATGTTCCCTAGTTGAAACAGGCGTGACATTGTGTGAAATTGTGTGCAATCATCCCAGATGATTGATTTTGTTGTGGGCTTCTAGTTTGTTTGATTTGTAGAAATTCGATGCCTTCGGGGCGAACGAGTCTTTTTGCTAGAGCTAGTAACTTAGATGTGTATCGCGTAATTCGGGTGATAGTCTGGATAGCAACTACTGTCGCACAACAGATCACCGTGGAGAATCAACACTATTGACCAAGACAACAAATGAAGGAGCGAGCTATTAGAGGGTCAGTTAAGCCAGATAATCAGGGCAAAGGGCAACGATGAAGACAACAACAAGGAACAGTTAACTGAAGAATGCTCATCGAAGGACCGACTATGTTGTAACTGCAAGAAGCCAGGATGTTTTTCTAAGGACTATCAATTGCCAGATGTGGATCAACTACAGATGCTGCGAAGGTTGCGTGCCCAGCTATTGGAGGATATGTGTACATGGTAGACAAAAGAGGGAATTACAAGCATCGATAGTCGAAGACGCACTACTTCAATGGTGAAGCTGGGGAGCACAACGTTAACAGTAACCAACCAGGGAAAGATTATGCTTTAACTGCAAGGAATTGGGATATCTGTCCAGAGACTGCAAAGCACCATGAGCTGAGGCTGTTGTCAACAATGTTGAAACTACAAGACCACCAACTAAGGGACGTGTATACACCCCAAGTAGAGCAGAGAACTCGTCATCTGAAGACTTCATCACAGGAAATGCGACACAATGGCGCTGAGCAGGCCGAGATTTACGAGAGAGATTATCCGTAGGTGACGCTATAATTATCGTATTATATGTATTATGGTGTGTGCGTGGTTCTAAATATAGACCACGTAAGTGTTTTAACTTTGTGACGTATTTTATTATTATATTATATTTTAAAATCCAAATTTTTAATATACTTTTGGTATTACAATAGATGTTCTTGTACTTGTTGTATAATTATTGTGAGTAATGCTGTTGACCTTGTGCATAATAATTTTTAGAATTTCTTTTTGATGTCATAAAATCGTGGGTTTTCGAATAATTGTGGGTGAGTATTTCAAATTACTTAAGTCTTTGGTTCCATGTTGTTTTAAATTATTTTGTTGATGGATTTGGAAAACTTTTCCTCTTTTGTTGCATGAAAACAGTGAGTTATTTCATGACTTTTTAGTTTATCTGTTGTGGATATTATTATTGTTGTGGTTTAGGAGTTTTAGAGAGAAAAGTTTGGTACTTATTTTTTTTTTGTTTTTGTTAAAAATCTTTTGAGTGTGTATGTGTGCAAGCCGTGAGGCTTTTTGAAAAAGAGTAAAAGGATTTCAATTTCTAATAATAGGTCTTAGTGATTTGGTTATTGGTGGTGTTCAAAAGCTTTTAAGGGAAGTGCTAATTTTTGATTAAATGTGTCTTGATGATTTTAAGACAATGAAAAACCTAATCTCAAAAGAATCATAGTGTTCTTGAGAGGGTTGAGTCTTGAAGATATTAAATGGGTTTTAAGAAAAGTAATTCTTGCTTGGTGTTATTTTTAGAAATTAGATGTTTTATAAATAGAAGGAATTCGATGTTGGTTTTTGTGTTAAAACATGGTTGTGTAGGTGTATTTGTGTTAGCGCAGTTTTATTGTTATTAGCATGTAGCAGCGACTCAGTGTTGTTGTGATCGTGTTCGTGACCGTGATGGAGTAGAGATCGTAGTTGGAATAAGGCGTTCGTTCGTAAGGACTTCTTCGACATGGATGCGGAGTATTGTATTTGTAGAATTTAAGTTAATAGATGTAGTGCCTTACTTTAGTAAGTATATATGAATAAAATGTATGCTTTGTGTTTGATTGTTTGAGTGTAATAATAATTACATTGTATTGAATTTCAAAGTTCAAATTTATGATATGTTTTAGTATTAAGTTACGACTTTTCATAATTCTGATTTTGTTTTAGTCATAAGTCAATTTTCGGGGACGAAATGTTTTTAAGGAGGGTGGTAATGTAACATCCCAATTTTTATGAAAAAATTATTTTATAGTTCCAGCTACTTGAAAATAAATCATGAAGATTGATCACCTCAATGGTTTGTTAAAAGTACGAAGAGCAACAAAGATTTATTGTAAACAATTTACTGTTTTAGTAGTTAATTTAGATTAACAGACAGTGTAGACGTATACTGTTTTTAATATGAATTAATCCCAAAAAATGTGAAAGACTGTTGTTTGATTAAAGAAAATTATTTTATTGAAAGAGAAATAATTTTTAGGATTTAATAAATATTTTTAAGTCATAGTTTGAATTTTCATGATTTAGTTATTGTATTAATTGTCTGTTTTATGTCATATTTAATATGACTATTATTTTAAAGATTTTGTCTTGATAATTTTATTGATTTAATAATATCTAATTGATAAGAAAAATTGAAATTAGTGATCCTCACTAATTTACAGTTTTTATTACGCTGCGAGAATTCTATCGAATTCTGCCGTAACTAGGCTATTGTGTGTGTTTCTAACTGAAACATGCCCAAACATGATCCAAATTTTATAAAATTTGAGATCTTAGCATTTTCCAATATTTAGGATTTATTGTAATTTTTCTAGAATTTTTGGGCATCAGAAAATATTTAGTGTATTTTCTATGGCCAGAGAATGCCTAATTGCGACGTTTCGGTTCGTATTTCGAGAAAACAAGATACGTGGGTACTTTTCTCATGCCACGTGGAACATTTGTAATTTTTTGGGTGTGGGGTTATAATTAGAATTATTTTTGGGAGATTTTTAGTATTAAAACCTAATATACGCGTAACGTCGTGCATCCGGTTGAGCAAAAACGCGTCGTAGCAAAATCCTAAGATATTTTGAGCAAATGGCTGCCACACATGGACCAATGGGAGGCCAGCCATGTGCTTGTAGCCTACAATTTTGAAGGAAGCATTTTGATTGGTTTAGGAGGTAATGGGTAGTTAGTATGTTAAGTTAGTTTAGTTAGTTTGTAACTAATTTGGTTAGCTTCCAACTAAATGACCAAATTTTATTCCCACCTTGTCCTCATTATTTTCGTGGCTCCCTAGCTGATCTGGGCTCCATCCTTTCACTTCTTCCGTTGTTGGAAAGCTTGAAAAAAAATTTAGAAGGAGAAAGCTTTGATTTTTGAAGTTTTGGAGATCAAAGTGTGCACCCTTGTTTCCTTTCATCTCCACCCTTGTTCAATCATCATCTATACTCTTGGTAAGCTCCATAAATCTTTTCTCATCTCTCTTGGGTTCCATGATATGGGTTTTGAAGGTTTTAGGAGCTATTTTTGAATTTTAGTGCTTGTTTTGGCTAGTATAGCATGTATAGCTTCATAACTCCTTATTTCCTTTAATGAATCACTTTGTTTTTGGTGTTTTAAGTTTGGAGAAAACCCTAACCCCTGCTGGCTGAAACTTGAGGACCATTTTAAGCTTTGTTCTTGGCTTGATTTTGTTGTTTTGGAGTTAGTTCTTTGATGGGTTTTAAGTAGTCTGTTGGAAACTAGTCATATATGTATATTTTACTAAGTTTTGAGAAATTGGTTTGGTTAATTTGCGGGGCTGGAACCGTAGCCATTTTGTATCATTTTGAGGATGTTTTGATTTAATTTTAAAGTGTTTTAAGTGTTGAGGGAGTGAGTTTAAGGTTCAAGAAATTAAGGATGGTGAAATGCTTTGTTTTGGAAATGAAAAATTGAAAATTTTGGGTTGTTTCTGGGTGACCAAAACTGTGGCCATTAATATAGTTTTGATGATGTTTTAAATTGATTTCAAAGTGTTTTCAAGTGTTGTAAGTGTTGAAGAAGTTGGTTTATTGTTAAAGGAATTGAATGTAGTGAACTTGTATGTGTAAAGCTTTGAAAAATTGTTTGGAAACAAAATAATTTGGGGCTGTTTTGGGTCTTCCAAAACAGTGGCTTGTGATCAAATTTTGGGTGAGTTCTAACTTGTTTTTAAGTGTATTAAAGTGGTAAATAAGTTTAGTTTTGATAAGAAGTTTTGATTAAGCAAAGTTTGTATGATTTAGGAGTTAAAGATTTGAAAACCTTGAAGTTGTTTTGAACTTCCAAAATCGTGGCCTTCAAGAGTGTTTTGTAACTTGTTCTTGACTTGTATCTATGCTTGAAAATGTTGTAAAAGTGGTTGATGATTTGATTTAGTAGAACAATTCAAAGAAGCATGATTTTGGAAAAATGTTTTGGTCTATGTCTTAAGAATTATTGTAAACTTGTAATGAATTTAGTTCTAAAATTTTGTGACATGTTTTAGTGCTTTGAAAAATAGTTCAAAGTTGGCAAAACATTATTCATTTGGTAAAATACTATTCCAATTGGTAAATTTTGGTTTAGCCATTTTTCTAAGTGTGTAGCTTTTGTAAAAGCTTGGAAACTTGCATGGTTTGAATTTGTTTCATGGCATATGATTAGGTGTGATCCAAATAGGTTAAGTTGGAAAGATTTTAGGCCTTTTTTAGGACTAAAACCGTGGCTTCCCTAGTGTCATAGGATTTGGGTTTTTGGTTCTAATTGGATTAAGTTTGCGTTGTTAAGGTTCGTGCAAAAGGCTTGTGCGAGAAACGACTTGACGATGGTTTTGAATTTACCTTGCTTGGATTGTTAAAGTGCCCAAGGTAAGGGAAATTCTTATATAATGAGTTTGGGCTTTTCGCCTTGTGTGTTGTTTGTTTGATATTTGAATGATTATGTTATGTGAAGTATTATTTTGTAATTCATTATGCTCTGATATTTGTAAAAGTCTGAATTGGCATCATTTAGAAAACTGTGGTACTCTATGTCTCATTTTGAAAAGGGTTTCGAAGGAAAAAAAATTTACTCCTATTTTTCCATTGCAAAATACATAAGAGTACTCTTTAACTGAAAGCATACAAGCATTAAATGTTTTCAGCACTAGATTGGGTTGCACAGTAGCGCTCCGGAATCGGGGTGTTACAACAACCAGACACAAGATTCAACTCAAGCAGAAGCTGAAACCAGAAAAAGTTGGAGATATAAAACCAATCATCCTAAAGATCAAATCATAGGAGAACCTGGAGATAGAGTAAAAACTAGATCCTCTTTCAAAGAGCATGCAGATATTGCACTTCTCTCTGAAATGGAACCTAAGACGATTGATCAAGCGTTGGAAGATGAAGGATGGATTCTGGCTATGCAAGAAGAGTTGAATCAATTCCAAAGAAATGATGTGTGGAAGTTTGTCACTCTACTAGAAGATAAATAAGCTATTGGTACTAAATGGGTATTTAGAAACAAGCTTGATGAAGATGGTAAGGTAGTGAGATACAAAGCAAGATTAGTTGCTCAAGGTTACTCACAAGAAGAAGGTATTGATTTTACAAAAACCTTTGCACTTGTTATAAGGTTAGAAGCTATTCGCATTTTACTTTCATTTGCTACACACCATGAGATAATTCTTTATCAAAAGGATGTGAAAAGTGCTTTCTTGAATGGTTTTATAACTGAGGAAGTCTATGTGAAACAACCTCTTGGTTTCGAAGATATTGAATTTTCTGAACATGTCTTTATGCTTAAAAAGGCTCTTATGGTCTTAAGCAAGCTCCTCGAGCTTGGTATGATAGACTAAGTTCCTTTTTAATTGAAAATGTTTTTACCAGAGGTCAAGTAGACACTACTTTGTTTAGAAAAATATCAAACAAGCATTTTATACTTGTTCAAATTTATGTTGATGATATTATTTTTGGAGCTACTAATGAAAGCCTTTGCAAAGAATTTTCTAAGTTAATGCAGGCTGAATTTGAAATGAGCATGTTGGGTGAATTAAAGTTTTTCCTTGGAATTCAAATCAAGCAATGCAATGATGACATTTATATACATTAAAGCAAATATATCAAGAAATTGCTAAAGAAATTCAAGATGGTGGATTGCAAGCCAATGTGCACTCCTATGCATCCCACGTGTATTCTTAGTAAAGATGAAATTGGTAAGAATGTAGATCAAAAAATGTACAGAGGTATAATTAGATCTCTACTTTATCTTACTACTTCAAGACCTGATATTATATTTAGCGTCTGCCTGTGTGCTAGATTTCAATCTGATCCTGGGGAGTCACACTTGAGTGCTGTTAAAAGAATATTTAGATATTTGTAAGGATCTACTAATCTTGGTTTGCTTTATAAGAAATCAAAAGGCTACAAGTTAGTAGGATTCTATCATGCTGACTTTGCTGGAGACTGAATTGAAAGAAAAAGCACAAGTGGAGGCTGCTAATTCCATGGAGCAAATCTTGTGTCTTGGTCAAGCAAAAGACAAAGCACAATTGCACTCTCAATAGCAGAAGCTGAATACATCTCAACAGCAAGTTGCAGCTCTTAACTTCTGTGGATGAAATATCAACTTGAAGACTACTTGATAAAAGAGAGTAATATTTCTATCTTTTGTGATAATACATCTACAATCTGTCTTACTAAAAATCCAATATTACATTCTAGAGCAAAGCACATTGAGATTAAACATCACTTCATAAGGGACTATGTTCAGAAGGGTATTCTTGAAATAAAATTTGTACACACTGATCATCAGTGGATTGACATTTTTACAAAATCCATTGCTAAGGATAGATTCAATTTTATAAAAAGAAATTTAAATTTTCATCTTATAAAAGAATGATTAATCTCAACGTCTTATGATATGCATCATTCAGCATCTGGTATGACATAAGCATTTAAGCATATTATATGTCATTCACATCACATAACTCAGCATCCGGTGAATTTGTTTGCGTGTGTCCGAGTACACACGTGCCATGCGTGTGTGGGACTTAAGCATCTCATCACACCTACTGAGCCATGATTATTTTGGGTTTTCAACAAAATCTTTTTCCTGATTTTACTTTATTCTTGACGACTGCATTTAATGAAAAGGGGAATCTTTTTTATTTTCTTTTTGATTTATTTTTCATTCAGAGGAAATGTGAAACGTTTTTGAAAAAGTAACTGTACTATTTTATCAAAACTTTCTCATTACTCCACCTCTTTCGCTCCACACTCTGCACTATGTGTTGTTTGCGAAAACGCTCTATCTCTCTCTCTCTTTGTGATTTCTGAAACCCTAAACCTCCATTACCCACTCCTCAACTGCTACCATGGCATCATCTAAGGTCGGAGAGTACTATGCTATCTACGACGTCATGAAAGAAGCAAAGCTTATGAATGAAAACAAGATTGATTTGGAACAATTCAAGCTCTATGATTTTGATTTCAATGAAGGTTTTGAGGCTATGGGTTGGTCAAGTTACTTCTTTTCGAGTTCTTCTATTGAAGTTATGGTTACAGCTATTAAAGAACTCTGGGGGAATATCACTATTCAAAACGGGAAGATTGAAGGTTTTGTCAGAGGTTACAAGATAAAGTTTACTATTAACTCCATTGCTGAAATCACTGGTTGTCCGGTTGAAGGAATCATTTTTTATAACGGTCGGCAAAAAGCTTTCAATGGTTTGGAGAAAGTGAATGAAGCTCTGTTTGGGAACCACAGTCAATTAATGGAATCAAGAGAAACTCCTACTGCCAAGCATCTGAAGAGTCACTTCAGAGTGCTTCACAAGATTATAGCCAAGAGTGTGCTTTTGAAAGCTGGGTCAAGTGACATAGTGAACTACGAACAGAAGTTCATTATGAGGACTTACTTAGCAAGACAGAAGGTGAACCTACCTAGATTGATCTACAATAATCTGGTTCAAGCTATTATGAGTTCAAGGAAAGGAACTGTTGAAAGGAAAAACATCTACAAGAAGATACCTTACAATGTTCTTCTCAATGCTCTGTTGATTAAAGTTAGTATTCCAAGAAAGCTTGGAGCTTTGGAAGGAAGAGAAAGGGAAAAATACTTTGGTGTTGGTGCCCTTGTGCATCCTGATGTATTAGGTGTATACAGCCTGATAAGGATGCAGCTGATTACCAGTGAAAGAATGAAGGAAGTGAAACAGGAGCAACAAGAAGAACAAACTGATGTTGCTGTTGCTAAGATTAGTGAAGAAGCTGAAAAGAAACCCACCAGAAGTTTAGCATCTGGTGTGAAGAGAATTGGTGAGTCTCCAGCAAGGAAGACAAGCAGCAAAAGGCAGAAGGTGCCTCCTGTACTAGAAAAAAGAGTTGAACCAGAAGATGATGAGGATCGGGTTCCCATCAGGAAGATTTTGCAGAAGAAGAAAAGGACAGAAGCTGAAAAACCTGCCTCAGCGTCTGGTCTAAGGAGCGAGTTCCTCCACCTCCTCCTCCTACTGCCTCTCAAGGCAAAAGAAAGAGATTGGTTAGGCACTCTGAGCTTAACCCAAAGGTACTAGACTTTACAGTTGATGATTCCATTGCTATCTTTGAATCTGATGACACTATTCCTGCACCACCACTCTCTGTTTCATTACCACAAACATAATCCTCACCTACCAAAACACAAGCCAAGAAAACCAAAACACAAACTACTGCCCTCACCACTCAACAACCTCCATCTACTGAGCCACAAACCTCCCCATTAACTACAAAATCCAAAAAAAACTTATATTTACCTCACCACAAACCTCTACCTTATCAAACACATCCCTAACTACATACATTTCATCACTCCACTCTCATTCATTCAACCTACTCTTCAAAATCCCTCTAAACACACCCAAAACCTGCACAGTCAAAATGACTTCCCCCATCCCACTTACTCTCACTCTCAAACCTACCTCATACAATGGTGAAAATAAGTATGTGGCACCCATTAACAGACCGCGGTTTGTTAGAGAAGAAGTGTATCATTCCATCTATGATCGCCCTTCTCTGTGGCACTTAAAGACATTCACCTCTGGGGTTGCAAGACTAGAGATTGCCCATTGCTCACACCTCGTTGTCTCTGAAGGTGATGAGAAAGTGGAAATGTCTTTTAGTGGAAGGTTAAGGCCTACTTCCAACAGAGGAATAATTTCCTTCTTTGTTGATCTTCCTCATCGTCTGTCTCAGAATGAACCTCTTACTCTGGAGGAATGCGAAAGATGGATCACAGATGAAGAGATGGCATTCATGGCTCACTGCCTGGAGATGAAAAAGCTTGAGATAGTTCTCAATACAGAGACCCCTCTTTAGCATCTATAAAGATTGTGCCTGATAAGCAAAGGTAGCTACCCTGATGTATCCTTGAGAAAAGGAAGGAACCAACTCCTGGTAAACTTTCCATGTCTATTGGTCTCAAGGAGTATGAAGAAGCTCCTAAGAGATATGATGTCAAGGCACTCTCTGAGCTTTCGGTTACAAAGATATCTAAAGACCATGCTCGAAGTGTACATTTGAATCTTCTCCACAAAGATGCTTGGAGAACTGGATCTTTTGGCTGCTATAACGCAGAAAAGGAAACCATTCCCACTGGCAAATCTATCAGCAGGGTAACTGATACAAACCTTGCTACTCTTCACTTTGATGATATGTTTATGTGCTCTGTTGTAAGGCCTTTAAGTGTTATGAAAATGGAAGATCAATGGGCTGTTGTTTGCAAACATTTTCATCTTGGATTTAGTTGGAGTCAAAGGACTATGTCTTGGAAAGACAAAGCCATTTTGCCTCGTTTTTAGCCTCTCAATGTTGAAGAAGATGATAGGGAGAATCTGCATAGATTTTATCTGGCTAAAAATGAAGGACTCATCTTCATTTTTTACGGAATGAGAACTTTTATAAGAAGAAATTTTGGGGAAGCTGCTTTTGGAAAATTTAATGCATATGTTGAAGACTTGCATCAACACAGGGAAACTATCTTTATGAGTCTGCTTTACCCTGAAGAGATTGTGCAAAGATGAGAATTTGGTATAGAACTTGAAAAACAGAAGCTGGGAAGGATTATCAAATGGAGTTTACCAAATGATAAGTTCTTTCAGAAGGCTCAAGAAAAGAGGGAGTGGAGGTTAAAGTTATCTCAAGAGGTACTTGCAGAGCATCAGAAGCTGGAATCTGAAAGGGCTGTTGTTGTAGAAGCTGAATCTGTTTTAGAAGCGAACCTGCTCCTGCTCCTCCTGCTGCAAATACTGATATGATCATCTTACCTAGAGCTGAATTTGAGGCCATCATGGCTACTAATTAGAAGGTGCATCAATTGGAAAGCACAGTAAACTTCCTATTGGAACGTTTTAACCAAATGCATGTTCCTCCACCAAACCCTAAACACACTTTATTTTTATTTCAAAATTTTTGTATTGTGTGTTAATTTTGGTACAATTATCTATTTTTTTGCACTTGATATAATTTTTGGTACATTATATTTCAAATGCACTGACCCTTATCTTCAAATTTTTCTAGCATTGTTATTACTGTTTTGACTATGATGTTGTTTATACTTTTTTTGTCTGATGACAAAAGGGGGAGTAAAAGAAAGGTTTGATGAATACGTTGAAAGTCTGATAAACACGCTGACATGCCACACATTTCATGCATAAATCATACATAGCATATCTTTTAATTGCCCTGATACTTTATGAGATTTATTGCTCTGATACTCATTGATATTCATTGTCTGGTACTCTGATAATCTTCAATATTTGTTGGCACTATTTTACTCTAATTGGTACAATGAATTTCAGTATCTGATTCTCAAAAATTGCTTGAGTACATTCATTGTTGGTAAAATGACCTCAGCATATAATCTCAAGTTTAATTGAATAAAATGCTCTGATATTTGTATATATTTTTGCGATCACACAACTGATCTTATTATTAAAAATCGCTTTAATACCTGAAATGTTTAAATATATCTGAGTTGTTGAACTCAGGGGGAGACCCTTGAAATTATTTTTTAAAAACTAAATTGTTCATCAACCTTGAATGTTTGTCATCATCAAAAAAGGGGGGAGATTATTGGAACCTAAACGATTGAAAAGTTTAGACCCTTATTAATTTTGATGATAACAAAGTTTTTGCAAGTGAACAATTTATCTTCTAATAAGTCTTTGAGTGTGCAGGTATTAAAATTTCTTATATTTTATAAGTCACTCAAGGAAGAAGAAGAAATTCGCAAGAGTTTGAATGCTTTCCATGTGTGTCTGCATCCGGTTCACTCCAGCGTCTTGTGTAATGCGAGCATCCGGCAGTGTTATCTTTTGGCACGTGGATTACCTAATTACTGCGAGCGTCCGTCCATAGTTCTAAGTGAGTATCTGGTCTTTTAATGAATCACGTGATGATCACGTTTGTGCTCTTCTACATCAGCTAGCGTGGAACGAAATTCGAATTTGATTTTGTGCGCTCATTTTGATATACACGATATCAAAGGTGACACCTTTAGTATAAGACAAAATTGGTACAAGGCAATTGTGAAAAGCAGATAGTACAAAATGGTAATGTGTACTATTATGATAATTCTCTGGAAAAGAAGAAAAGGACAACATTTCAAATTACCTCACTCAATGATATGGAGTTGAAATTTAGTGCAACGGTAATACCCTTCAAGGACTCCTATAAATACCCCAAGGTATTCATTGAAGAAGGTGGCCAAAAATTGCTAGAAACGATATTCTGAAAGTGCTATTACTCAAGTGAGTAATCAAGTTTCGTGCCAAGTTTCTGGATAACAAGAACTGAACCTCATCGTCTTATATTCTTTCTTTTAGAAAGTTATTTGTTTTTTAGTTTAATTTTTTTATCCTCTCTATGAGAGTTGTTTGATTGTATTCAAAAGAAAATCTCTTTGTAAAAGTTGTTTTGCCTAGTTTATGCTTTGTTCCTCAAAGGCTCGAACATACTGAGTCGTTTTGAGAAGTTAAGAGTATCGTCAAGTTTGTGACAGTAGAATACTCTTAAGAAAAATTGTAATCAGTTGATTATAGTGAAAATCCTTCAGGAACGAAGGGACTAGACGTAGCTACCAGGTTGGTGGTGAACTAGTATAAATCTCTGTGTCTCTTGCTTTACTGCCTTACATTTATTTTTTTTCAGTAAAACAAGTTTTCATAAACCGCATTTCCAGCATCTGGTCTATATTCCAGCGTCCGATATCAACCAGTTTTAAAATCAAGTGTTCAGAAAGTGTTTATAACTTAAAGTTTGCGAAAAGTTTTGAACACAATTCAACCCCCTTCTTGTGTTCACGTTCATTGTTTTCTTCTATGTTTTCTATATTAGACACTGAAGATTCACCTGAAAAAGACGATGTCCCACTACTTTCATCCAACGATGTTAGAGGAGCCAAGGACACTGTTGTGGGGGGACTTTGAAGTCTATTATCATGACATGGATGGTGATTATTGGGAGATCGACTACAATCGCCATGTTGTAATATATACAGGACTAGTTAGTATTTCCTTTCGCATTTTGGGATCTCTGAAAGCTTCATTCGTAGGGGATTTTAGGATAGCACAGAGGTTACCATTAAACCGTATGTGGAGTGAGCTGAGGCAACATTACGACACTACTCCATCATCATCAGGATCCTTTAATGTAGCCAGAGATAGTATAGGTGTGAGAGGTTTACATCGTTCAACATCTACTGTTCCCTCGACCTCCAGAGACCCCGTGAGAGCATATTAGCCTAGGTTTTATGGGCATCCTCAAACCGGGGATTCCCGCTTACCACCTCAATTTAGGATTAGGATCCCCAGGCCTTATCAAATGTAGGGGTTCTCTGGTGTGTTGTTAGGTTTTGGGTTTGTTGAACTGTTGGACACGGAGATGTTGGATCGTTGACCTTTGACTTTTAACCTTGATTTTTGGACCTTTTGACTGTAGTAGGAGGGATGATTTTCTTTTTGTACTTTTTATAGTTCAGACACTGATGTACATTATTCTTTTTGGTTTCTAGGTGGAACCCTTTGTATGTATATAAACCTAAGATATATAATATATAAAAGTTTACTTTCTTTTATTGATTTTCTGTTATTGTTATCATTATTATGCGCAATTTTGGGTAAATATTAAAAATAAATAACGGCGTTACATACTGCCTCAAGATGTTCCTCATAGGAAGAGTGCATGAACTGACTTACAACACTCATAGAGAATGCAATATCAGGCCTGGTGTGAGACAGGTAAATTATTTTACCAACTAGTCTCTGGTATCTGCCAATATCAACTAGAACACTACTCTTCTCCCACAACTTCATATTAGGATCCATGGGAGTGTCTGCTGGCCTACATCCCCTCATCCTAGTTTCCTCCAAGAGACCCAGATCATGTACTTTCTTTGGGAGACTACAATTCCCTTCTTTGAGCGAGCAACCTCCATGCCAAGGAAATATTTCAAATGCTCCCAAATCCTTGATCTCGAATTCTGTTGCTAAGTTTCTCTTTAGTCTCTCCATTTCTACCGTATCATTTCTGGTGAGGTTGATGTCATCTACCTAGACTATCAAAACAATAATTTTTCCATTAGGAGAAAACTTGTGAACAAGGTGTGATCTGCTTGTCCGTGAGTGTATCCCTATCTTTTTACTGATTGGGTGTACCTTTCAAACCAAGCCCTTGGAGATTGTTTAAGGCATAGAGTGACTTCTCCAACTTACACACCTTTGACCCAAATTTTTTTTAAAGCCAGGAGGACAGTCCATGTATACTTCTTCCTCCAATTCACCATTGAGGAGGCATTCTTCTCATCAAGTTGATTCAGGGGCCAGTCTAAGTTGGCTGGAAGAGATAGAAGAATTCTGACAGTGTTCAACTTTGCAACAGGGGCAAAAGTCTCTGAGTAGTCTATGCCATAAATCTGGGTGAAGCCTTTAGCCACCAACTGAGCCTTATACCTTTCAATTGAATCATCTGAGATGTACTTCACAGTGAAAACCCACTTACAGCCCACAGTCTTCTTTCCTTTTGGTAACGTCATAACTCTCCAAGTTTTGTTCTTCTCAAGGGCTCTCATCTCCTCAGACACAGCTTCCTTTCACTTCGGAACTTTTAGAGCTTCCTGTACATTTTTTTGGAATTTCTACAGTAAACAACTGAGAGGTAAATATAACAAAAGAGGATGACAAATTTGAATATGACACATACTTGGATAGAGAATGCTTAGTACAAGATCTAATACCTTTCCTAAGCGCTATAGGGAGATTTATTTCAGAAGATTCATCATGACCTATAGGTTTAGAAGAAGACTTGCCTGTGTTAGGTTCACTGGGTGGATTTTCTCTTGGTTCGAACTCTTGGCAGTGTTGGAGAGTGAGTTCCTTATTTCCTTTCTTATGGTTTTTCTTCTCGAAGACCTTTCCCTTCCAAGTTTTGTCACCATCATTGTACCTGTTTCTTGTCTCTTTATGGGTTTCATTTTGTTGTGGCATTAGGTTGATTCATCACCAGTTTCACAGACTTGTTGGTCATGCTTTTGATTTAAAGATGTTGCCTCACAATTAATGAGAAACTCTTCCATAGTGGGAATTGTTGAGGCAAAATCCATATCTCAAGTTTTGAATGATGATCAAACCTTTGGATCTTAGTGCATGTTTTCTAATCTCCTTGCTTTCTAATATCTCTATTTGAGTTATATTGTACAAGACACGTTTTAGAGAGTTCAAGCTAAAGGAAGTACAAAAGAAAGTATGTTACCTAAGTAAATGCACCTCTGCTTGACTTTAGAAAGTTCACCAAGCACATTAGAAAGTTGAAGATACTTTCTAGTGTAAGATCTTAGGAAAAGAAAGTTTAACATACTGGAACATGAACTTACAGTTCTAAAATAAATCACACTGAAACACACGAAATCCAGTACGAGGAAGAAGACTATTCAAAGGACATCATGAAGACAAAATAGAAAGTTCGAAGATTAGAGAGTTTGATCTGCCCGTTGGAGTATGACACATGACCTCTACAGACCTGCACTTATCTGACACATGGCTGACCTACCTACCTGAAGCTAGGAGGAACTCTTTACGACGGTCATAAATGAAGGAAATGTACAAATAATCTTCAGAACAACATTCCATTCCATGAGAGCTCACTGGAAAATTCTGAAAGCAAGATCAAAGCCAGTCTTCAAACATTCTCTCATTTCACTCAGTTTCTGCACACAACCTTCTAGGATTCTTTATTGCTGAGTGTTTTAGCTTACATTTATTTTGAGATTTAACTTGTATTAATAAGCTATTCTTATCCCACAAGCATTCTATTGTTCTTGTAACCTTGTTCTTTCTTCTTTCAAACTACCAAAGCGGTGAGTGTTGGTTAGAAGGTTTAACAAGAGGAACTTTCTAAACTTGTTGAAGTTTTTAAAGTTGAGACAATTGATAAGGCCGTAGAAGAAACTATAGTGTAAACCTTTTGGGTCTTGGAGGGACTTGAAAAGCTGTGTAACTATTTGGAAAAATAGTGAAAATACTCATTGGAAGTGAGGAGTAAAAGTAGCCTAAGTTGAGTGAACCACTATAATTCTTGTGTGCAAACATTCTATCCTTTATCTCTTTTTAGATTCTACATAGCATACATTAGAAAGTTTATTACACTGAACATCAAACATTAACAAGCTCGTCTAAAACTCAACTCTTTCATATTAAGAATTCATATTGAACTCAAGTATCTGAAACTTATTTCCAAACGTCCTTCTACATTCACAAAAGTTCACATTAACATATTGTTCATACATTAGAATATTAGATCTTTACTATTTCATTAACCTTCTATCCTCCAAGAAGAATCTCGAGAGACAGTTAGCTAATTTCACAAAGTTAATTTTAACAAGTCATAGTTCAACCCCCTTCTCTGTGATGCCAAATCACTTCAGGAATAGGTTCAGGTCAGGATTCATGTGCATTTTCTTTTGGTGCAACACAATCAGTCTTAGAATCTTGTAACAAATAAACATTATCCAAAGAAATGGTATTTTCAAACGAATCTTTTCCAAATGAATCTTCTTTTGGATTCCCCCTGAACACAAATGTCACTAAAGTAAGGTTGATTTTCAAAAAAACGTGGCATCCATAGTCATAAAAACCTTTTTGATTTTGGATCAAAACACTTATAACCTTTTTGGGTAGCGAATTAACCTATGAAAACACATTTTATAGCTCGTGGTTCTAATTAACCTAGATGCATATGTTCATGAACAAAAGTAGTACACAGGAAGATTTTTAACGGCAAATCAGCTGAAACACAAGCCAAGGAAAAACAATTTTTGAAAACAATAAGAGGAGTTTGAAATTGCAAAACTTTGGGTGGCATGCGGTAAATTAAATATGCAGCAGTCAGCTTCACCCCATAGGTATTTTGGGACCTTATTTTGAAAGACTAAGGCTTTAGCCACCTCAAGGAGGTATGTATTCTTCCTCTCCGCAATCCCATTTTGTTGGGGTGTATTAGCACAAGAACTATGATGCACAACTCCATTTTCAAGAAAATGATCTCCTAAGATCATGTTGAAATATTCTTTTTAGTTGTCACTTTTGAAGACTTGAATATTAGTTTGGAATTTAGTTTGCACCATTATATAGAAATTTCTGACAGCCTATCCAACTTCAGATTTTTCTTTTAACAAGTATACCTAACAAAGTCTAGTGTGATCATCTATAAAAGTTATAAACCACTTTTTGTTTGAAAAAGTATTTATTCTATTTGGACCCCAAACATCACTGTGAATACTGCAAAAGGTTTAGATTCTTTATAAAGTTGAATAGGAAATGAAGAACGATGATGTTTCGCAAACTTGCAAGCTTTACAATGAAATAAAGATGGGTCTTTATCATTAAACAATTTTGGAAAAAGATGTCTCAAATAGCGGAAACTTGGATGTCCTAATCGTAAATGCCATAACATAATGTCATCATTACCACTAGAGACAAATTGATTCAAAATAGGAACCTATTGATTGAGCTAGTGATCTGGAGTTAATTCCATCTTCAAGGTAGTAGAGTCCCCACTCTCGTTAGCACTGCCAATTGTCTTCCGCGAGTTCAAATCCTTAAAAACACAATGAGAATGAAGAAAGTTAGCCTGACAGTTACTATCTCGAGTTAATTTAGTAATTGACAAAAGATTACAAGACAAGTTAGGGACATGTAGGACATCCTTAAGAGTTAATAAGTGTGATAGAACTATGGAACCTTTTCCCGCAATGGCTGAAAGAGAGCCATCTGCAATCTTAACTTTCTGGTGACCTGCATAGGGACTATATGAAGAAAACAGACTCGACTCTCCAGTCATATGATATGTAGTACCTGAATCAATGATCCAAGCATGGTTGGGACTGACACTAAGGAGGGCAATATTTAGGAAATTACCTCTCTGAGCTATGGCACAGGAAGGAGTTTGAGACTCAAGTAGCATGTACAGTTGGTCTAATTGTTCCTTGGTGAATGGAAACGAGCTTGAAGGAGACTGCTTCCCTTGATCAGAATTACTAGCCTGAAGAGCACGACTTTCATTCTCCATTTCTTCTTCAAGTTAGGTGGCTTATCATGGAGTTTCCAACACGTCTCTCGTGTATGATAGGAACGTTTGCAGTGATCCCACCATGGTTTTTTTTTGTCTTTTTTCCCTTCTTCACTGTAATTCTTATAACAAGGCAATTATCTGACATATTAATTGATCTCTGTGACTGTGTCTTGCTCAAGAGAACAAAAATTAGCCTACAAACAGTAGAAAAGAGTCCCCTGAAAACAACTAAGAAGTGTGACCCACAAGCTGGAAGTATCCAGCCCCAAAACGGTAACAAGAGCAAAGCCGAATGATAAAAAACGGAACCCACCAAATCTAGGACGAAGTAACAGTGGTAGAATAACTTGAAAAACAGGAAAAATGAGCGAAAAATGTAACACCCTTATTTTGTTTATAATATTTACCCAAAATTGTGCATAATAATGATAATAATAATAGAGAGTCAACAAAAGAAAGAAAACTTTTATATATTAAACATCATAGGTTTGTATACATACAAAGGGTTCCACCTGGGCAACCACCAAAAAGAATAATATACATATGTGTTAAACTCTAAGAGTACAAATCTATCTATCCACTAAAGTAAAAAGTCATAAGCCAAAAAATCAACGGTCAACCATCCAAAAGTCCAACACTCCACCGAGGAACCTTCTACTTCTGATCGGGTCTAGGAATCCAGAAACGGAACCATGACGGAAGATGAATGTCCCCGGTTTGTGGATTTCCCTGATATCCAGGTGGATATGCCCTCATGGGGTGTACTTGTGAAGAGGTAGGAATAGTAGACTCTAACTAGCGCAGTCCCCTAATGCCAACACTATCTCTGGCTACACTAAAAGATCCTGATGATGAAGGTGTAGTAGGGTAGTGATGCCTCGGTTCCCTCCACATACGGTTGAACGGCAACCTCTGTGCTATCCTAAAGTCCCCTACGAAAGAACTTCTAGGTGATCCCAAAATACAAAAAAAAAATACTAACTAATCTTGTATATATAACAACATGGCAATTGTAATCGATCTTCCAACAATCGCCGTCCATATCATGATAATAGACTTCAAAGTCCCCCCACCCTGATGCCCTCGGTTCCTCTAGCATCGCTGGGTGAAAGTAGTAGGACATCTTCTCTTTCAGGCAAATCTTCAGTGTCAAAGTATAGAAAACATAGAAAAGAAAACAATACACAAAACATAGGAGATAAGAACACTATACACCAAACAAAATGGGAAAGTAGAGGAATAGAATATGTGGAAGAATAGATCACACATCTCCCAATCAACTGTTAGGATCTTCACCTAACACCCATAACCATGCAGTTTAGGTCTACATGCCTACGTGGCCATACTACTCAACTAGGACAGAAGTAGCCCCACCTTAGCTACTTTACCTTGATAGATTTCAGCTACCAGACCAAGCCAGTTGTCCATCCCCTTATCCCGCTCATCATATCCCTAAGAGTGCATCCCTGCTCTTCGATAGGAACAGGTGTCGGAACGGCACTCGGGATCGGCACTATAGACAATGATACGATGGTACCCATTCAGGATAACCAGGCTTCCCCAACGTCCCGACAGGATGGTAGCAAGCCATCCATCACCTATAGACTTATTGGACCTTGATCATCCCCAAGAACCGACGTGTCCTGTTCCCGATATATCGTGCCTGCACTCTAGCACCTGGCCTCGTGCACAGCTTATGCACACGGCAGTGGATTATAGCATAACTATGTTTATTATTCCACATCTAACAGCTCATCATCCCTTTATCAGCTCAGCCTATTAGTTTATTATTTCATCACCAACTTATTTTATTTTCCCCATACCATACGCATAAGTATATAATAATTAAATAATAATTAAACAGTTAACAACAGATATTGCACAGCAAACATCAGCACATCAACTAATCTTGCCGTCACTCAGGCGATATACTACTCACACATCATCAGTCAATACACACAATCATTTATCAATTATAAGTTCTCTACCCTAGGGTTTTCACACAACACTACACCTATGGTTGATGGACTATTGACTGCTATCCTTAGTAGTCATAGTCATAACACCCCTCTTAGGGTGTTAGGGTATCAACCCCCTAGTAGGGCTTGGGCCACCCTACTTCCATATTCTACACCTATCCTATTCCTACTATCCCTAGTGTATAGAGTTCAGATCTCCCCATATCTAGCCTAGAAGACCGTCATTGCCCACGTTCCACATCCCGCTACTTCTCCTCCTTTCAGCTCCCTTTTTCGCACCTCAAATGCTCAAGTGGAGGACTTCACGGAATGGGGACGGACAAGCCCATTAGATAGTCAAAAATTGGTCCCATCGCGTCGGGACGGCCCCAAACACAACAAGCCATCGCGTCGCGATCTAGACACGTGTCGAGCGATCTGCGGCACTGATCACCACCTTTCGCACCGACTTATATCTTGTGGGAGCTCCTTCTTCCTTATTTTCGTTGCGTCGTGATCCACCCAATTTTTAAATATTTTATTTTTCTTAATCCTTAAGATAATCAGACCCGTTTTGGGCCTAATTGGGCCGGTTTCAACCCATTTTCACTTACTAATCATTTTTAAAACTTTGCTAAATGTTTCTTAATCTATTTTATTATTATTATTATTATTTTTTTCTTCAGACTGTCACATTATTACACCTTAAAATAATTTTCGTCCTCGAAAATTGCTAGTTACATACCAATGAAGAGATGAGGATACTGCTCTCTAATATCAGCTTCTCGTTCCCATGTAGAATCTCCAGTTTGTTCATCCCATACAACTCGTACTAAAAGAATTTTTTTACCCCGAAGTTCTTTTATTCTTCGATTGACAATCTTGCAAGGCATTGTTTCGTATTCCAGATTATCTCTAAGCTATACCGACTCAGGCTCAATAATATGAGACGGATCGAGATAATATTTTTGAAATTGAGACACATGGAAGACATCATGTAAGTTTGATAGGTTAGGGGTAAGGCTATATGATAGGCAACTGGTCCAACTTTTCAGAGAATTTGGAATGGTCCGATGAATTGAGGAGTTAGCTTTTTAGAATTTATAGCTCTGCCAATGCAAATTCTAGGAGATACTCTTAGAAATACATGATCTATTTCTTCAAATTCCAGTGGTCGATTCCTTCTATCATGGTAAATTTTCTGTCGGTCTTGAGCTGCTTTCATCTTTTCTTTGATCATCTTGATTTGTTCTAAGGTTTGTTGAATTAATTCAGGTCCTAAGATTAAGTTTTCTCCGGTCTCAAACCAACAGAGAGGTGTTCGACATTTTCGACCATATAAGGCTTCAAAAGGAGCTATCCCAATACTGGAATGGTAACTGTTAATATAGGTAAATTCTATTAGAGGTAGCAGTTCATCCCAACTTCCCATTTTCTCAAAAGTACAAATTCTCAACAAGTCTTCTAAAGATTGAATAGTTCGTTTAGATTACCATTAGTTTGAGGATTGTAACACCCCGAAAACCAGGCGCTACTTACGAGACAAAAACCACCAAGTATGAAATAGTTTTGATATTGTTCGCTAGAAATCACAGATAAATTTTTTTTTTATAAAACCCTTTCGCAAATAACATGACAGAGTAAATACAGCGTTGACAGAACATGGCATATAAAGAGAATAAAAGGAAATACGTCTGGAATACATATATATAAAATCCTGAGGCAATACATCCTACAAGGTTTTACAAAATACAACATCAAAATAGGAATACATCTGACATATGAATTACCTATAAGAAATACTCATACCTCTGAGGTACTCCCGGCAGACACCTATGCAGAGGGCTACTCCAAAAGTAGAGCCTCACTTGACTACTAAACTACTACAAGTACAGACATAATCCCAAAATACGACAGACAGACTCCGACAAGAGAAACACTAAGTTGATCGACACGCTAACTCAAGTAGCAGGGGCGGCTGTACGATCTCGGTCCGCCTCAAAATGAACTACCAAGGGCGATGCCTGCCACTCATAGAGGCCCTCCTCCTCCTCCTCATCCTCCACCATCGAATCCTCCTTCATATCGTCTACCACGGGCGTAATGACGTCGTCGTCACCAATGGCGTCGACAGTAGGGATATCGAGAGGTGCATCCCCAGTACTATCCTCCTCGTCAGATGAATCTATGATCCAACCTCCGGATCCACACCCTACCTGGCCACAGCGAGGGCATACAGAAGGATCCGCCGAGGGAGTAGTCTCAGGGATAGGAATCGGAGACGAGGGAGTATACTCTACGGGTGATACGGATCTAGCAGGGGAACCCGACGGGTCTACAGCGGCGTGAGAAGAGGGTGCTCCGACGTCCATCCTCCTGGGTCGCATGCGCCGTACAAATCAAAAGGGAGTAACGCATAACGCTGAATCCGTAGCCCGAGGATCGCTACGAAAAGTGGTCTGGCGTGGAATCTCGGACATGCCCTCTGAAGCTGAGGTATCTCCATCAGGATGTGCATCTATCCAAGCAGCTAATATGCGTGCGAAGGGCACCGAAAACCGCATCACTCGGCGCGTGACCCCTATGTGTGTAGCCTGTCCGTCGGTATGCGTCGTCTCGACCACGTTCCCTGTGTACGTCACCTGGCCTGAGGCGTGTTCTACCTCCCAGGCGAACGGGGCTCCCGAGTCCGGGAACTCAAATGTCGTCATGGACGACATGACTAGCGGGGTTAGCTCGATCGTCGTCATCATCTGGGTTACATTCATTAATTGAATGAATCACGGGCAAGGGTCAACTTCTTAACAAGACATAAATAATGACAACATATACGAATAGGCAAGCATAACACAATATCATAACGAATAGTCCACAAAATAAGATGCACCACAAATCCTTATTTGTCAGTCTATATGCCAATGCACATGATTCCGGAATATCACCCTCGCAAGGGCCTTAGGAGCTCTGGAGTCCGCTACTAGGCTTTTTCAAACGCTATTTCCCGCAGGGATTTGTGCCCAGAGCAATCCCCCTGATGACACAACGCCCGTTTTTTCTCTTGACTATTGGTACGTGCTCGCACCTAGGTCTGGGCGACTCTACGACACCTCGCTTCTGGCATCGATGTATGCATGAACAAGCAACTCTATCATCATAGTTAGTTTACCTTGATGGGATCACTCACACGGAGTGTCCGAGATCATCTATTCTTGTACTAACTCCCTTAATCAGAACCCCATATTTTCGGCTCAAAATCTCCCTTTATAGTCCTAAGTCTCTTTTCTTTAGAAAATCTCCTATAATTTTTTTTGAAATGATTTATGTTGAAAATCCACTAATAGTTCAAAATAATTAATTTAATTATTCTAACTCTCACTTAATTCTTTTTAATGAAATGGTGGTAAGTCCATTACTAATTAGGATTTTAGAAAGATCTATTTTTAAGTGTCTCTTTGATTTTAATAAAATGCCTCTTAGTTTTTATTTTTAAAATCCAAGATTTATTTGACGTTGATGCGACGTTAACCTAACTCACGTGCTCTCGGCACTTCCCCAAATTTATCACAGTCATTTAACAGTATATTCTCCAATATAGTCAATGATCTCAACACAATAATCATAATCACAATGCATCATTCAAGAAAATCATTCCATCACATTGTTCATCATATTGTCACATACTTAATTTATGCATTCACATATCACTAATATACATACTTAAAGATGTTCTTACACATAAGCATATGGAACATAAGCATGTAAAATACAAGCATATAAAGCATATGAAACATAAGCATGTAAAATACAAGCATATAAAGCATATGAAACATAAGCCTAGATATATCTAGAAGTAACCCTTACTCATAACATATAAAACATAATCCTTAACAATATCTAAGAGTTGCCCTTATCGTAGACGCTTTCCTTCCAACGCACGATTTTGCTCTACAAGTTTACTTTCTCACACCTTCAACCAATCAAGTTATTCAACTAAGTTAGAAACCCAACCTAGTGTCCTAATCCCTACCCTATGGCCACGGTTCTACAAGGAAGGTCAACGAGAGTTTGTTTCTCAAAAAATGCATGATCACTTAACTATAAAAAAAAATATTATTCTTTATTATCAAGAAAACAAGGAATCAAATGAAGAATTTGTCTCCTTCTCCAAGTGGAGCTCACGGCCTCAATGCCATAAAATGCCTAGATCATTCTTTCTTATTTTAAATATCCATTCCCTTTATCAATAAATTATGATAAAAGAATGAAAGTAGTAAGAAACTTGTCATGGGTTACATCCTTTCATCAAGTAGATGTTTCACCCATTCAAAGTAAGGCTCTCTTTTAGATCATAGCCCAAACAATGGAGTTTTAAAATATACATTTTTTTTTTCTCAACTCATGGTATTCAAGAAGTAACAAGAAAATATTTTGTTGTTTCAAAAACCTTTTTATTACTATATTACAAATGATGTAGTAGAGTTCTTTTCTTTGAAGTTCTTGAGTCCATAAATTCTTCAACAAGAAACAGTGAAAAAAATGGAGTTCCCTTGCTCTCATCAACTTGAGTCATGACCTTTGGAATGATCAAGCCTCTATGTGTTTCATCAAGCTCATTGGAGTTTATAACTTATCTTAAAATATTGGGAGTAGTATTAACAAAATGAAATCTTCCAAGCAAGTTTTAAACAACAAAACCCAAGTCACAACTTTAAAGAAATACTCTCAAGCCTTTACATAGACCATTCATGACACATATATATATGTATCCATCTATGTTCTTGGCTTCTCATCAAGCTTGAAATGAAAAGAAAACACATGCTTAAGTAACTAGAACTATGGAAGGAAAATGGCAATACAAGTAGTATAAAATCTTTCTTTTGCTTTGGAAGAACTTAAGTAGGGATCATGGCCAACTACTAGTGATATAAAGTAAGCTTAAGAAGGAAGAAAAATGGTGTTTCTCACCTAATGGGGCTGCTGATCGCAGCTTGAAAGAAAAGGAACAAGTGCAGAATATTTTTTGAACAAACAACTTCAATACTCTCTCCAACTACCTCACTTCTTCCACTATTTTTTTTCTCAACTTAAATGAAGTGAATGAGCTGAAGTTGTTGGCCTTATATAGGCCTTGAGGGCACGCCAAACTGAAGTGAAAATGGGTAGAATTTTACTTGCTCAAGTGGTTAAAAACTAGTTAAAATATCTCATGGTTATTACCCTTGAGTTCCTCATTTTGTGCTTAGCAAATGACACAAGAAAAGTGATGGATTTGGTCACTTAAAGGAGCTGATTTCCAACCAGCAATCAAGGAGATTTGATGTTAAAAAGAAGGAGATTTGGTGTTGAAGTGATCTTAGGAGATGATAGGAAAAAGCTAGGAAAAGATAGGAAATCATCATGCATGAAATCAAGATTTTTGTGAATGATTTAGGAGTGGATTTCTCCTCAAATTCAGCTGCACATTTCGACCATCATGGGCTGAAAAGAAGAGGAGGAAATCTTGGCCAAAACCATGGGTGCAAGCTAGCACAAAGACCTTACTAACTCTTACCATAAATAGAACTAAACTTTAACATTTTTGGTAGGTTAATCACATCACTATCTCTTTGTGTTATGACTTAAAATCTACCACAATCTAATCCCTTTTTCTTCTGATTTTTGCCCCTCCCTCAAGGTTCTCTTAACTTCTAATTTCGTCGCACATTCGGTTTTACGCGTCTCACGTCTCCGACGCGTAGAAAATACAGTATTATTAAAAATTGAGAAAAATTGCCAAAAAAATTCTAATAAATCAGAAATATTATAAAACATCAAATTCCCAAATATTTAAATATTTGGGTCGAATTAGAGTTTTTAATCGGGCAAAAACTTACCCGGGTAGTTCAAAACACGACCGAAAAACGGTGAAATTTTGAACTGAAAATTTAACTGTGACTTAATATAATATATTAAGTCCCAAATATAATTTTATTTTAGTTAAATTCATCCACTTGATTAACAGCACGCAAAATATTAATTATGCATATTAATGCGTAATACAGGGAATTACAATACAGTAGCGATAATTAAGCCGTAGTAAAACTACCGGTGTTACAAGGATGATATGCGGAACTCATACTTAATTTGGTACCCATGGCTTATTGCACACTTTTCCAAAGTCTTGAGGCAAATCTAGGATCTCTATCGGATATAATAGTAGTAGGGACACCGTGTAGTCTAACTATTTCATGGATGTAAAGTTGGGTCAATTTTTCTGAGGATTAACTTCCATTAATAGGTAAAAAGTGAGCACTCTTAGTTAATCTATCTATGATAACCCAAACGGCATCATATCTCTTTTGGATTCTGGGTAATCCTATTACGAAATCCATAACTATACTATCCCACTTCCATTCAGGTATTGCTAAAGATTGAAGAGTTCCTGCAGGTTTTTATGTTCATTTTTAGCCTTTTGACAAGATAAACAAAATAAAACAAAATTTGCTATATCTTTCTTCATTCCTGGCCACCAAAATAATTTCTTAAGATCTTGATACATTTTGGTAGTTCCAGAATGAATGCTTAACCTACTCTTACGTGCTTCATCTAAGATTGTTCTTCTAAGTTTTAAGTCTTCAGGGACGCATATCCTAGTTTTAAACCTTAACGCTCCATCAGTTCCTATATTGAACTCTGAGTTTTTCCCTTGTTCAACTAAGACTCTCATCTTCTCAAGATATTCATCTGTTTCTTCTTTCTTCTTAAGAATTTCCATAAAATCATTAGTGATAGTAACTTTCCCTAAGTATAGTTTCTCTTCCTCTACATCCATTCCAAGACTTAAATCTCTAAATTGTTCTATTAAATCTAATTCTGTAATCATTATAGTGGATATATGTAAAGATTTCCTACTAAGGGCATTTGCTACCGTATTAGCTTTCCCTGGATAGTAATGTAAATCAAATTCATAATCCTTTATAAACTCCATCCATCTCCTTTGTCGTATATTCAATTCTTTTTTATCAAAAAAATATTTCAAATTTTTGTGATCACTATATACACAACTTTGCTCCATACAAATAATGTCTCCATATTTTCAAAGCGAGTACTATAGTTGTCAACTCCAGATCATGGGTAGGATAATTCCTTTCATGATTCCTAAGTTGTCTAGAAGCATAGGCTACACCCTCCCTTCCTGCATTAACACACATCCTAACCCTTGATAAGATACATCGTAATAAACCTCAAATTCTTTCGAAGGGTCAGGTAAAACTAAAACTGGAGAAGTGGTTAATCTATTCTTTAACTCTTGAAAACTTCTCTCACATTTGTCTGTCCACTCAAAGGTAGATCCTCTTCTAGTAAACTGAGTTAAAGGTAAGGCTATTTTTTAAAATCCTTCTATAAACATTCGATAGTATCCAGCTAATCCTAGGAAACTTCTTACCTCACTAATAGTAGTGGGTCTATCCCATTGCAATACAGCTTGAACTTTGGATGGATCTACTGCTATTCCTTCCTTATTTATAATATGTCCTAAGAATTGAACTTCTTCTAACCAAAACTCACACTTGGATAACTTAGCATAGAGTTGTCTATTTTAAAGAATTTGTAATACTTCTCGTAGGTGTTAGTTGTGTGAAATAACAGTTGTGCAAGTATACACAATCGTGAACAAGTAATAAAGAGTAAGAGAGATCGTTCTCTCGATGATTGATTAATTTAGCAAGTGAGTTAGCGAGTAAATAATAAAAACAGAAATTAAACATCAATATTTTGTGATTTTAATGACTGAACAAAACAGAATTAAGCAAGTGATTTGAGTAAAATTTTAATAAAGGCAGCTAGGAATCAGTTATTCATATTTCCACTAAGTTGGTTTCAGTGCCAAAAGTCAGTGCCATTTGGTACCTGGGCGTAGGGCACTAATGTGTGTGCTTTTCAGCACTTTCACCAAGGTTAAGTAAAGGGTACCTTATGTCTAAGCCCCCATTATGTTCCCCCATGTCTAGTTAATGTGGCCAAGAACACCCTATAAGACAGATTTCCTATTTATAGTTTAATCAAAATCAATTAAAGTGTCCTTTAAATTGATGCCCCTTATATTGACTCATGAAATCTGCATGTTATCACCTTTCAACATCTAACATAAAAGTACCTAACTAAAGTTGATCAGGCTCAAGTCAAATATATAAGAAATAAAATCGCATGAGACAATGGTACAAAGGCAAAGACAAATGGACATTAACCAACTAGGTTTCAATATAAAATCACATCATCATAGCTTAAGAAAATTAGCTCATAATGAGCTTAAAAACAAAGCAACAGAAACTGGTGCCAAAAACCAATGCCATGGCACTAGAGTAAGAGTTAGGAACTATTGCAGAATATGAATAAAATAGTAATGTGAGCTCAAGAACTACTCCTAGTTCACCAATGTCTTGCTGAGTCTGCTTCAGTCAGTACTATGGAAGGTCCTTCTCTCCATGGAAATGGCTTAAAGCTTGAGTTAATGGTGTTTGGAAGGAAAGGACAGAATGTGGCTGCTTCTCTCAAAAGGGACAAACACTGCCCTAACAGAAATATCCGAACTAGCCTCCAGCTTGATTAGGTCATTGTCTTTAAATAGCCTCTTCTTAATTGGGCTGACCAAAGTGGATCCCTAGAAAGATGTTGTCATTTGGCCCAAAAATATAGGCTTTTGTCCTTTAGCTAGCAAAGAAAAAGTGCTTTTTGCAGAGGGGACCACAATAAAGTGCATGAGGCAGTCTTGCAGATAAGGACAAAGTCCTTCCTTCAGCTCAATTAAATGACACACGCTGCTGCTTTAATTCCAGGGAATGCTATCAACATAGTGCAGTGCCATGGCACCAAACTTGGCACTGGCCATTTTCACAATAAAATCCTGCACACTCACAAAACACATCAAAATGCTCATAAAAGCACCAAAGTATCTTAAACAGCTCCAAGCAAGGGAATTTACTTTATTTACACTATTCTAATAATTAAAAGTCCTAAATTACTCTTAAACTTACTTGATTCATAGTCATAAAGCATAAATAACTCTTATTTCTAAGAGTTATCAGTGTTCTACATGTTCCTCTCAGGTTCGGGAATATATTAATATATCATCTATAAAGACCACTATAAACTTATCTAAGTATGGTCAAAATATCCTATTCATGTAATCCATAAAGACTGTAGGTGTATTGGTTACTCCAAATGGCATAACTAAATATTCGTAGTGTCTATATCTGGTTCTAAAAGTAGTCTTAGGAATATCTTCTTTCTTAACTCTAATCTGATGATATCCCGATCTTAAGTCTATCTTAGAGAAAACAGAAGCTCCTTTTAGTTAATCCATTAAATAATCTATTCTAGGCAATGGATATTTATTCTTAATGGTAACCCTATTTAGTTGTCTATAATCAATACATGACCTAAAGGTTCCATCCTTCTTTTTCACAAACAGAACTGGTGCACCCCAAGGTGAAACACTAGGACGGATAAATCTTTTACCTAATAATTCATCTAATTGCTTCTTCAATTCTGCTAGTTCTAAAGGTCACATTCTGTAAGGTGCTATGGAAATAGGTCTTGTTCCTGGGATATGGTCAATAGCAAATTCTACCTCCCTCTCTGGCGGCAATCTAGAAATATCATTAGGGAAGACTTCAGAATATTCATTTACTATTGATATGTTTTCCAAAATTGGAGAATCTTTCCCTTCCATTGAGCATAGCATCATGTATGTCTGAGAATTTCCTTTTTCTCCTCTAGTCCCAGCATTAGCAGGCTTTTCAGAAAAGGTCAAAGTTTTTCTGGCACAATCTAGGATAACATGGTTAGATGATAACCAATCCATCCCTAAGATTATATCTAGTTCTTGTAGGGGTAAGCAGACTAAGTCTACTAGGAAGTCATAGTTTTCAAGTTTAATAGAATATTGACGACATACAATGGTAGTACGAAACGAATCATTGGTGGGGGTTGAAACAACTAAGGTACGTGGCAAAGATGACACAGGGAGTTTGAGTTGTTTAACACAATCATTGGAGATAAAAGAATGTGTAGCACCTGAGTCAAAAAGTACAGACAGAAGATGTCCAGATACGAGGCACATACCTTGAATCATGTCGGACGATTCTACTCCTTGCACTGTAAACACTTTGCCAGAAGCAGGATTATCAGACTGTCCTCTTGATTGCATTCCTCCTCCAGTTCTTCCTGCCCCTTGTCTATCCTGATTCTGATTGTATCCTCTCTCATTAGCTACACCTGTAGATGCTGGAACTCTGTAATCCTTGATAACATGTCCAAGCTTTCCACATCTAAAGCAAACCCTTGGTTCCGCCTGTGGACAATTTCGTATCAGATGAGCTCCTCCACATCGGTAGCAATATGGAGGTCTATCAAATTGTCTAGGAGCCTGTTCCCTTTCTGGTCGGGGGCATGGAATTCCCTGATTCCCTGAATTTCCTCGTCCTCTATTGTTTCTAAAGGGTCCTCCACTCTTAGGTTGTTCCTTCCTTGGCTCCACACTTTCCAATTCCATACTTCTTTCAACTACATCTGAGAATCTCGTTAATTTCAAGGGTAAGATGGACTTCTGAAGATCCATCCTAAGCCCATCAACAAATCTCGACACATCCATGCTTCACTAGGATTGAGTTGATAGTACTCAGAATATTTAACCAAAGCTTCAAACCTAGTAACATACTCCCCCATTGTCTTGTTTTCTTGAGTTAATGAACTAAACTCTCGATCCTTCTGCTACCGTATTGTACTTGGAAAATATTTCTCGAGAAAACATTCTCGAAAAACTTCCCAAGTGATAGCCCTGCCCTTAGCTTCCAACACTCTCCTATTGCTTTGCCACCAACGCTCTGCTTCCCCAGTCAATTGAAACAGAGCATAATCTTTCTCATCACTGCAAAGATCTTTTCCATCTCTTGTATCCACTTTTCAGCACCTTCTGGGTCATAATCTCCTTTAAATTGAGGCGGATTTCCTTTCAGAAAGGTCACCAGCCCTTGATCAGCTTCATTGTCTCTTTGTGATCGTGATGATGCAAGTCGAACCATTTCTGCATTCTGCTGATTTTGTTGCAGCATAGCTGCAGCTAAATCCTAGAAAGCCCTAGCTTTCGGGTTTTCTCGTTCTTGCCTAGCTCTCCAAGCTCCCCATGCAGCTGGTCCGGAGTTGGTAGATTCAACCGATCCACATTCATGTTTCTAGTTTGTACTATGCTTGTTCCTAAAAATCTGTAATTTATCCATATGATAAGTCTTATGAATCCAGTAGCAATCATCTATATCCACTCAGCCAGATAAGATAATTGCTAATCGATCTCTCACTCACTCCCTTTAGAGTTGGCATTTGGTGGGAACTCCAACTAGAATATGGATCAGACCGCATAACTCACAGTCCGGTTAGGACCAAACTGCTCTGATATCATAAATGTAACGTCCTTATTTTGTTTATAATATTTACCTAAGATTGCACATAATAATGATAATAATAACAGAGAGTCAACAAAAGAAAGAAAACTTTTATATATTATGCATCATAGGTTTGTATACATACAAAGGGTTCCACCTGGGGAACCACAAAAAAAATATACATATGTTTCAAACTCCAAGAGTACAAAACTATCTATCCACTAAAGTCAAAAAGTCAACAGTCAACAATCAACCATCCAACAGTCCAACACTCCACTAAGGAACCTTCTACATCTGATCGGGTCTGGGAATCCTGATACGGAACCATGGCAGAAGATGAGTGTCCCTATTTTGTGGATGTCCCAGATATCCGAGTGGATATGCCCTCCTGGGGTGTACTCGTGAAGAGGTAGGAATAGTAGACTCTGACCGCCGTAGTCCCCTAATGCCAACACTATCTCTGGCTGCACTAAAAGATCCTAATGATGAAGGTGTAGTAGGGTAGTGATGCCTCAGTTCCCTCCACATACGGTTGAATGGCAACCTCTGTGCTATCCTAAAGTCCCCTATGAATGAAGTTCTAGGTGATCCCAAATTACGAAAGAAAATACTAACTAATCTTGAATATATAACAACATGGCGATTGTAATCGATCTCCTAACAATTGTCGTCCATATCATGATAATAGACTTGAAATTCCCCCCACACTGGTGTCCTCGGTTCCTCTAGCATCGCTGGGTGAAAGTAGTGGGACATTTTCTCTTTCGAGCGAATCTTCAGTTTCTAAGTATAGAAAACATAGAAAAGAAAACAATACACAAAACATAGGAGATAAGAACACTATACACCAAACAAAATGGGAAGGTAGAGGAATAGAACATGTGGAAGAATAGGTCATGTAACATCCCAAATTTCCTAAGCCTAATTATTAGAAAACCCAAGTGAAAAGAGAAATTAATTCATGAGGACTAAGTATAGTTCGTTAGCCTTAATTTAGCAGTTTAAAACCAATTCGGAGCTAAAGGGTAAAATAGTAATTTTACCCAATGATTTAGGAATTGTGAGACTAATTAATTAGGAGTAGTTTTAATTAACTAAAATTACTCAAGTTGTTGTTAGAAACCAAAGGTTGAATTAAAAGGTTTATTAAGAGCTTGTTTGTAAGATTTTTAATTAATTTTAGACCTAAGTCCCACCATACACTAAGTTCCACTTAGTTCCACCCTAGATCCCTAACTTTAGCTCTAATACTCCCTCCTCACGCGACCATCAGCCCAAAAAGGAGCAGAAAAATAGAAAAAGAAAGAAGAAAGAAGAAAGGGAAAGAAGAGGAAGAAAGAAGAGAATAGAGGAAGAAAGGGAAGAGCTCGTGATCGGAGAAGAGGGAAGGGCGGCCGAGCTACGACGGTTGGCGCACCTTGTTCATGGTGGCGCACCACAGGGCCTGAGAGGCAGCAGCAGGACGTAGATCGAGAGAGAGGTGGAGGCCGAGAGTGAGAGAGATGTGGAGGTCGAGAGTGAGAGAGAGAAACAGAGGCGCAGAGATCGAATGGCTGGGAAGGAAAGGGGCTGAGGAAGGAGGAGAACACACGAGAGAGAGAGAGAGAGAGAGAGAAGAAGAAGAAGAACCGAACGAGGCTGAGAGACTGAGGGAGACAAAAATCGAATGGAAGAAGAAGAAAATGACAGCCTTGCATGCGGGTTTCGATTGACGGAGAAGGTGAACTAGAGCTCAGAATCATGGAAGTGGATTTTTGGAACTTAAATCCCTAATTTGGGATTATTCAGGTAACATAGACTTCCCCCAAAACCTTCCTTAGGGTGTGCTAGGATTTGTCATTTAAATTCTTTAGCTTTATAATTAGTTTCTGAATTGATCTGAAATGGTCGTGTATGGGGTCTGACTGAAATAGGGTTAGCTACTGTCCCCAACCCCCCTAAACCAATGTGTGTTGTTTATGACCATTGCGAGTTCCACTGAGCTCCAATCGAAATTATGCAAATTGTTGTTATGTGTGAAAATATGCGTGATTCAGATTTGAAGTGGCTCAGCATGTGAGCTAGCCCTTTTGCATGAGTTTGGGCTCTAAGTTACTTGAATGTGAAATTGTATACACTATGATGTATGTATGTGCTCACTTGGTGTGGTTGTGGTGCATGTATGCTAAGTTCCATGTTTGTCTTGGCTTTGGATAGGTCTTGAATTCCTAGTAGCGTATGCATATAATTGCCTGGAAACTCTTGTTGAAATTATCTTGGTTTGAATTGGAATGTGAAAAGTGATTGAGTTGACTCACATGCTTGAATGCTATTTGTTGATTCTAACCATATGAATGTTGTTATTGGTAATGAGTTATTGATGTGTTGTTGTTGAACTTAGAAGTGTTTAACTATATCCTTGTGATTAAGCAGGTTAAGAATTATATTATTTTGATTCTTAATGTGCCTTTGATTCTTAGTATGTATATGTGTGAATTTGTCTGGATCTACCATTGTGATTAGGATTGGATTGGAATATGAAAAATATTATTGTTGAATTTGTTAGATATCATTTGGGCGTTCACTACGGTGAACATGCCATATTGTTGAATTTGTTGGATATCACTTGGGCGTTCACTACGGTGAACATGCCATATTGTAGAAATTGTTGGATATCACTTGGGCGTTCACTACGGTGAGCATGCCATATTGCTAAATTTGTTTGAATGTGTACTAACCATTGAGCATCGACACTCAGAGTGTTTGATTGGTCTTAAAGACTTCAAAATACGAGTTGTCATGTCATTCGTAGCGTTTGATTGGACGTACAAACTTCAAAAGGCGAGTTGACACTGCATTGCCAAAGTAGAGGCACGCCAAAGTAGTGGCCAGCCAAAGTAGTGGCAAGCCTAAGCAGAGGCTATCTTGTTCGGACGTTGGGAAAGTAGTCCCCGTCATACTGCTGACCTATTAAGGCTGCAGGTGTATACACAACTTGCCATACTGTATTGACATGCATAGCTAACCACATTTATGATATGTGATGAATTTGATATTGTGATTGTTGTTTCTTAATGATTGAAACTTGTGTGTTTGGAATTGTTGTGTGGAATGTTTGCAATTCGCTCTGCAATCCCATCGTAAGTGATTAGCTACCCTGTGCCGTTGGGGGTCCCTTGGTTTTATCCTTTTAAATAGGATTTTACTCATTTCGTGCTTGAGCTGGACCAAGTGGGGAACATTCATGTGATTGCTGTGACATATGTCTGCATATGTAATTGATGCTTGAATTATCATGTTTGAGGAATTGCTAGGATAGTGTAAATAACTATACTTATGTTATGGGGAGGATTTTCCATACGTCGCACACCATGTATGGCTGGAAACAATGGTAAAAAAATATTTATGATTTCAACTCTATGTTATTGAGTTTTATAAACTCACCTTTGGGGTGTTGTTTTTAGGTACGACTGTTGAAGAGGTTCAGAGCATTGGATTGTGCTCGGTATCGCTTATCTATGAGACCCAAGTCACCGGATCACCAGTCGCGTCCTAAGTCTTAGATTGTGTCCTAGTATTTCTTTTAAAATAAAGTATATTTGTAATTGTTTTTATTTATTATTCTTCCGAAAAGAAATTATAATAATTTAAGTAACTTGCACATTTTCGAAACTCTGAGTTATGTTTAAGGTTTTCACAGCGTATATTGTTAACGCGTCAATATCCAGGGATCTTCATTAGTTAAAGCATGGTTAATATTTGTAAAACAGGAGTCGTCCATTGTGTCATTCGGTTTGCGAAACTTTTCTACGTCCAAATTCTAGTATTTAGGGCTTATTTGTAAGTAATTCCCTAATAAGAGTTAGGGTGTTACATTATGGTATTAGAGCAGTTCGATTCTATCGGACTGTGAGTTGTGTGTCTAGAGGTGATCCGGTTTAGGAAAGTGTCGGTTGTGACTGCGAATCTAAATTCTCTAAGATCTTTCGGCGAATTATTGAGGTAGGCCACCTTAAGGATTCATCTGGAGAATGAGGAGAAAGAAGATGAGCAGGAAATAGTTTGGTGTTTTCTTGTTTTTACAGGATTTCTAAAGGTAGGTATATACTGACACGTGACAGTATATACATTCTTGGAATTCCTTGGATGAAGAACTATCTTAATTGTGTGATGTATGTTGAATTATGTACATGTTAAGATCTTTGTTTTTATTCTGATTGGCTTATGCTGGATAATCGTCTATTGGATGCGTATAGGAAATTCTGGCTTGTTTGTCTTGTTTGCTTGGTTTGTTTTGATCTTGCTTGTAAATGATGTTCGGTTATCCGATGACCACTCATGATTCAAATATCGGAAAATCTTTTTTTACATGACATATATGTGTAAGTTTTGGAAACACAAAGTTTGAAAATTTGAAAGATATAATTTAGTAACGTGAACGAATTCTATTCACCTTGATTTTTCATCTGGTCGTTTTCAATTCCTTCGATGAACTAATTATAGGCTTGCTTGCGAACTGAGAAATTTAGAAGCATCTGCTTAATGTGTGATATAATACTTAATTTTTATGGTGTGTAGCTCATTGAGGTTAAGCTTAAGTGTAAGTGAGTGAAAATCTTACAAAAATGTTATGTTCATATTTTGACTGCATTGATGACATGAGAAATATGTATTTGGTAGTAGTTCATATGCAATATACTTGGATGCTACTGATATGTGTATGTCTGATCCTTGTTTGGATTTCTTGAGAGTATGCTCTATTTGATGAGTTTATGAATTAGTTGAAATGCTTAAAGCATGATATTGCCATAAGGTGATATTGGATGAATATTCCTTGTAATTCACCATGTTTGAAATCTGGTTTTTTAATCCTTAATTGTTGTGGATTTGTCATGGATTGAATTGAGTTTAGGATTTTCAATTTCTTTGTGTTGTTGTGTGTTTGCTTAATTCAAGATGGGTTAGGTAAATGCATGAAAAGGGGTTGGAACCCATGAATAAATGAACATTTGATGTATGTTATGATGTGTGTAATCTTGCTTGTGGTGATTCAAATATGTCATAAGTACACTTGATCATGTAATCGGGTTAAATGTGATTTATTGAGAAGCATGAAAATGAAATTGGAAAAAAAAATATGTTGATGTTCGTGGATCACATGCAAGTTTCCTCCATTCTTTTCCGTTTGAATCTTGATTTTATTATGTCTTGATTTATTGGTATGGTTGAGTAGAGTCTTGGAAATCTGACACATGTTTTGGCTTACATGTAACTATAACTTGTGCTAAGTGCTAGATACATCATCCAAACTTGCTTAATCATTAATGGTGAGTTCTTCTCTTTTTAGAGTATTGGGCACCAATAAGTCCCACATTAGCTTATTTTCCTTCTTATTTCATGATGCATGAAACCTTGTTTCAGATTTGAGGTTTTAGGAAAATATTAAAATGAGTATGAGCCAATACACAACCTTACTCTGCATGTGTTTGATTTGATTGTAGATGTTCATAAACTTAACTTTTCTGAGTTTCCTTTGTTGGTGGTTTGTGATTTTTGATGGATGACTTGATAAATACATTTTGTGTAATTTGGTACTTTCCTTGAAAAACCAGTTTCTGTTTGATTTTACTGAGAATTATTGGGTTAAGATTTTGACATGGGACCACTTGGAGATGATTTATATCTATATTAGGACTCTCCCTATTAAACTTGGTAATTTTTGGATGAGTTTTGATATTTTTATGATACCATGTATTCAAAAAAGTGCTGCTGAATAAAGACTGGGTAGAATCCGAAAATTTAATGATTTTTCTGCACTTATCGGTAATGATTTTTTACCAAATAAAAATATGTCGATGAATATATGTATGTCAAGAACTTACATAAAACTTTTCTTAAGAAACGAAGTTCGTTTGATATGATAGAAAAATTGTTATTATAAATTGCGTAAAAATTCTCAAATTCTGCACGTTTTGAACATGTAGTAGTTTTGAATTTTGTTTGAGGGAAAAGTAAGTTGTTTCTGAGTAAGAAAAAAATTACTTCTAGGCTCTTAACATGTATTTTGATGGCCTGTAATTTATTTATAATTTTTCTGGCCTTGGAGATGTTTTCATAAATTCGTTAAATTTGCTGCTAGACATGTATATCTATGCCACTATGATAGATGTCTATATGAGATTGGTGTATGTGTTTGATACTTTGCGTACATGATTAGAAGGACGTGTAATACTGAATGAGGACTTTTGTTTTAGACAAGTATTGTTTTAATACCCTTTGTGTTAAAAGTAAGGATTCTTAGCAGGGCGGTTTTAATCAATTTAGGATGGGCATTCATAATCACTCAGATTTCCAATGCTTTTTAATAAATCAGGTTTGTTAAGTCTAACCAATACAAATGGTTCTTAAATCGATTGGTAACCTCAAAGCCTCCTAAAGAATCTATAGTACTTCTGATTCGAGATACCTTAGTGATTTCTAAAACCGAAAGGGGTAGTGATGAACTGGATTTCTTAATGCCTCAGTTGTAATTAGGGAACCTTGAAGTTAGTCAAGCCCCAAGTTTTCTAGGCCTAGTGACTTTGGTGGAATAACTAGCCTGGGGAAGAGTAGTAGATCATAGTCTTTGGACTACAAGAGTCTTAGTTATAGCTATGTCAGTGGAAATTCAAAGAAATTAATGTCGACGCTAGATTCATTCGTTGGTGTATGAAGTGACCCTGTTGGCCAATTACAAACTCCACCTTAACTTAATAAGAACCTTATTGGGAATAAGACTTAGTTTGTGACCGGTTAGCCGAATCACCAAAATCTCCAGGTAATTGATCTATTATCGTTATTAATTCCTTCTGAATTTTCAATGGTTTAGAACGATTGAGAGAGGACCTTACCTATTCGTAGTGGCGTAGAATTAGAGTTCGCAGCGGAAGCACATGGAGTAGAACCTGTATAAGGATACAGTTAGAAGGTAAGACGAATTTTGGGGATAAAATTCGTAAAAGGAGGGGAGTAATGTAACATCCCAAACTTCCTAAGCCTAATTATTAGAAAACCCAAGTGAAAAGAGGAATTAATTCCTGAGGACTAAGTATAGTTCATTAGCCTTAATTTAGTAGTTTAAAACCAATTCGGAGCTAAAGGGTAAAATAGTAATTTTACCCAATGATTTAGGAATTGTGAGACTAATTAATTAGGAGCAGTTTTAATTAACTAAAATTACTCAAGTTGTTGTTAGAAACCAAGAGTTGAATTAAGAGGTTTATTAAGGGCTTGTTTGCAAGATTTTTAATTAATTTTAGACCTAAGTCCCACCATACACTAAGTTCCACTTAGTTCCACCCTAGAGCCCTAACTTTAGCTCAAATACTCCCTTCTCACGCGACCATCAGCCCAAAAAGAAGCAGAAAAACAGAAAAAGAAAGAAGAAAGAAGAAAGGGAAAGAAGAGGAAGAAAGAAGAGAAGAGAGGAAGAAAGGGAAGAGCTCGTGATCAGAGAAGAGGGAAGGGCGACCGAGCTACGACGATCGACGCACCCTTTTTATGGTGGTGCACCATGGGGCCTGAGAGGCAGCAGCAGGACGCAGATCGAGAGAGAGGTGGAGGCCGAGAGTGAGAGAGAGGTGGAGGTCGAGAGTGAGAGAGAGAAATAGAGGCGAAGAGATCGAATGGCTAGGAAGGAAAGGGGCTGAGGAAGGAGGAGATCACATGAGCGAGAGAGAGAGAGAGAGAAGAAGAAGAAGAAGAAGAAGAACTGAACGTGGCTGAGAGACTGAGGGAGACAAAAATCGAATGGAAGAAGAAGAAGAAGAGGACAGCCTTGCAGGCGGGTTTTGATTGATGGAGAAGGTGAACTAGAG
Organism: Calophaca sinica; assembly: GCA_037113605.1. Lineage (NCBI taxonomy): Eukaryota > Viridiplantae > Streptophyta > Magnoliopsida > Fabales > Fabaceae > Calophaca > Calophaca sinica. Next base: position 51,748,733 of record CM073734.1, on the reverse strand, counting down.
CTCATAATCATGGAAGTGGATTTTTGGAACTTAAATCCCTAGTTTGGGATTATTCAGGTATCATAGACTTCCCCCAAAACTTCCCTTAGGGTGTGCTAGGATTTGTCATTTAAATTCTTTAGCTTTATAATTAGTTTCTGAATTGATCTGAAATGGTCGTGCATGGGATCTGACTGAAATAGGGTTAGCTACTGCCCCAACCCCCCTAAACCAATGTGTGTTATTTGTGACTATTGCGAGTTCCACTGAGCTCCAATCGGAATTATGCAAATTGTTGCTATGTGTGAAAATATGTGTGATTCAGATTTGAAGTGGCTCAGCATGTGAGCTAGCCCTTTTGCATGAGTTTGGGCTCTAAGTTACTTGAATGTGAAATTGTATGCACTATGATGTATGTATGTGCTCACTTGGTGTGGTTGTGGTTCATATATGCTAAGTTCCATGTTTGTCTTGGCTTTGGATAGATCTTGAATTCCTAGTAGTGTATGCATATAACTGCCTTGAAACCCTTGTTGAAATTATCTTGGTTTGAATTGGAATGTGAAAAGTGATTGAGTTGAGTGACATGCTTGAATGCTATTTGTTGATTCTAACCATATGAATGTTGTTATTGGTAGTGAGTTATTGATGTGTTGTTGTTGAACTTAGAAGTGTTGAACTATAACCTTGTGACTAAGCAGGCTAAGAATTCTATTGTTTTGATTCTTAATGTGCCTTTGATTCTTAGTATGTATATGTGTGAATTTGCCTGGATCTACTCCATTGTGATTATGATTGGATTGGAATATGAAAAATATTATTGTTGAATTTGTTAGATATCATTTGGGCGTTCACTACGGTGAACATGCCATATTATTGAATTTATTGAATATCATTTGGGCGTTCACTACGGTGAACATGCCATATTGTAGAAATTGTTGGATACCACTCGAGCGTTCACTACGATGAGCATGTCATATTGCTGAATTTGTTTGAATGTGTACTAACCATTGAGCATCGACACTCAGAGCGTTTGATTGGTCTTAAAGACTTCAAAAGACGAGTTTTCATGTCACTCGTAGCGTTTGATTGGTCGTACAGACTTCAAAAGGCGAGTTGACACTGCATTGCCTAAGTAGAGGCACGCCAAAGTAGTGGCCAGCCAAAGTAGTGGCAAGCCTAAGCAGAGGCTATCTTGTTCGGACGTTGGGAAAGTAGTCCCCGTCATACTGCTGACCTATTAAGGCTGCAGGTGTATACACAACTTGCCATACTACATTGACATGCATAGCTAACCACATTTATGATATGTGATGAATTTGATATGGTGATTGTTGTTTCTTAATGATTGAAACTTGTGTGTTTAGAATTGTTGTGTGGAATGTTTGCAATTCGCTCTGCAACCCCATCGTAAGTGATTAGCTACCACCTGTGCCGTTGGGTCTTTTAAATAGGATTTTACTCATTTCGTGCTTGAGCTGGACCAAGTGGGGAACATTCATGTGATTGTTGTGACATATGTCTGCATATGTAATTGATGCTTGAATTATCATGTTTGAGGAATTGCTAGGATAGTATAAATAACTATACTTATGTTATGGGGAGGATTTTCCATACGTCGCACACCACGTATGGCTGGAAATAACGGTAAAAAATATTTATGATTTCAAGTCTATGTTATTGAGTTTTATAAACTCACATTTGGGGCGTTGTTTTCATGTACGACTGTTGAAGAGGTTCAGAGCATTGGATTGTGCTCGGTCTCGCTTATCTACGAGACCCGAGTCACCGGATCACCAGTCGCGTCCTAAGTCTTAGGTTGTGTCCTAGTATTTCTTTTAAAATAAAGTATATTTGTAATTGTTATTATTTATTATTCTTCCGAAAAGAAATTGTAATAATTTAAGTAACTTGCGCATTTTCAAAACCCTGAGTTATGTTTAAGGTTTTCACAGCGTATATTGTTAACACGTCAATATCCAGGGATCTTCATTAATTAAAGCATGGTTAATATTTGTAAAACAGGAGTCGTCCATTGTATCATTCGGTTTGCGAAACTTTTTCTACGTCCAAATTCTAGTATTTAGGGCTTATTTGTAAGTAATTCCCTAATAAGAGTTAGGGTGTTACAGGTCACACATCTCCCAATCAACTATTAGGATCTTCGCTTAACTACCCATAACCATGCAGTTTAGGTCTACATGCCTACGTGGCAACACTACTCAACTAGGGCAGAAGTAGCCCCACCTTAGCCACTTTGCCTTGATAGATTTCAGTGACCAGACCAAGCCAGTTGTCCATCCCCCTATCCCACTCATCGTACCCCTAAGGGTACATCCCTACTCTTTGATAAGAATAGGTGTCAGGGCGGCACTCGGGATTGGCACTATGGACAATGATACGATGGTACCCAGTCAGGATAACCAGGCTTCCCCAATGTCCCGATAGGATGATAGCTAGCCATCTGTCACCTGTAGACTTATTGGACCTTAGTCATCCCCAAGAACCGACATGTCCTGTACCCGACATATCGTGTCCGCACTCTAGCATGTGACCTCGTGCACAGCGTATGTACATGGCAGTGGATTGCAGCATAACTATCTTTATTATTCCACACCTAACTGCTCATCATCCCTTTATCAGCTCAACCTATCAGCTTATTATTTCATCACCAATTTATTTTATTTTCCCCACACTATATGCATAAGTATATAATAACTGAACAATAATTAGACAGTTAATAACAGATATTGCACAGCAAACATCAGCACATCAACTAATCTTACCGTCGCCCAAGCGACATACTACTCACACATCATCAATCAATACACACAATCATTTATCAATTATAAGTTCTCTACCATAGGGTTTTCACACAACACTACACCTATGGTTGATGGACTATTGACCGCTATCCTTAGCAGTCATAGTCACAACACCCCTCCTAGGGTGTTGGGGCATCAACCCCTAGTAGGGCTTGGGCCACCCTACTTCTCTATTCTACACCTATCATATTCCTAATATCCCTAGTGTATAGAGTTCAGATCTCCCCATACCTGGCCTAAAAGACCGTCGTTGCTCGCATCCCACATCCACTACTTCTCCTCCTTCTAGCTCCCTTTTTCGTACCTCAAATGCTCAAGTAGAGGGCTTCACGGAATGGGGACGGACGAGCCCATTATATAAGAAAAATTGGTCACATTGCATCGCAACGGCCCCAGACACAACAAGCCATCGTGTTGCGATCTGGACACGTTTCGAGCGATCCGTGACACTGATCACCGCCTTTCACACTGACTTATATCACGTCGCGAGCTCCTTTTTCCTTACTTCCGTCGCGTCGCGATCCACCCAATTTTTAAATATTTTATTTTTCTTAATCATTAAGATAATCAGACCCATTTTGGGCCTAATTGGGCCGGATTCAACCCATTTTCACTTATTAATCATTTTTAAAACTTTTCTAAATATTTCTTAATCTATTTTATTATTTTTTTTTTCCAGACTATCACAAAAAACGTGTGGGTTTCAAATGACCCACGTACAAAAGTGCTCGAATAGGAGAGTGGACCCCCAAAACAGAAAGAGGAGATGCCGACAAAGATACTGTGGAAATACAGCGGCGAATAGAGGCTTGGAGGGGCAATCGTACGAATGTGAACAGTAACCGGACGTGAACAATACAGTCGTATGAACGTGAACAGTGTCGATGAACACTGAAAGCGGCTATGTTTTTATGCGACAGCGAGACTCTCAAAATCGAGAGCTCGTGATGCCATGTAGAAAACAAGGGAAGAATAAAATCTAAGAGAATAATATCGGGATTGGGCCTAATTCTCCAATAAAATGTTGTATTGAAGGCCATGATGGGTGTTGAACCGGCCTAGTGGATTTGATTCATTGGCGGGGGGCCTTATGTAAAGGCAGGAATTAGATTCTCGTTATTGGGGACTCCACAACGAGATCATCCCTATGAGAAGCTTTGTGTTATCTTGAGTGGTGAGAGTATTTCGGTGGAGTAGTGTGACTCATAGTGGATTAACTAATTTTCTGATACCGTTAGCGAAAGCTGCCCAAAAGCCCATCTTATTTTAATTATAAAAGCATCCTTTTATTATCATTATATACGAAAAATAGTGTCTGATACCGGGGGTGGATTTTCTTGATGATAGGTAGGAGCCACGACTCCCCCAATTTTATAAAATAAAGTTATATATACATATTGTAGCACAAACTTTGTATTATATATATTTCTGATGAAACATTAAT